>OU026145.1:58819881-59419881 GCA_907269125.1 Eristalis pertinax
TTTTTGCGCAACAGTGTTATTACGATTTTGACGTTTGTCGTGATCGTTTATGTCATTTTGTCAATATCGTTGATTGATCGTATTTCGATAATGGGATCTCCTTCTGTCTTTCTAGCAAGAACCTTGTTGTTCCGAAACCAAACAAACTTCCAGTTGGCAGTTCTTGCTTTATTTTTTGCTAACCATACAATTTTTCGGAAGTGTGATGTGAGGTGTTCGTTTATATAAATGTTTTGATTTGCGTACACCGGGTTGATTTGTTTTTGTAGTTTGGTGCACACCTGACCATACTTCAGGTTTCGTTTTTGTTTTGCTCGATCCATGAACGTAGCTTTTGTTGTTTTTCTCGTGAAGCTTACAACAATATTTTTCATTTGTTGGTTCTTTCTGTCATTGTACGTGTATATTTCCTCAATATCGGATTCTCCTATCTGTGTATCAAGTGCATCACCTATTGCCTTGACCAAATCAAAAGCGTTTTCGTTGTTAGACATCGGAACGTTTTTAATTTCTACATTCCTGTCAATTTGCTTTTGTTCCAGTGTGTTGACCTGTGTCTGGAGATATGTGATTTGTTCGTCTTTATATTCGATTTGTTTTTTGTAATCTGCCAGTTCTTTTCTCAGTGCTTGTATTAAGGAGTTATTTTGTGCAAGTAAAATATCAATTTCGTCGTATTTACTTGTTGTGAACTCTACTGCTTTTGAATATTCCTTTAACATTTCCTTTATTTCTTTCAGTTCTTTGTTTACAGAACTGTTATCGGACAGTACAACGGCTGCTGCAGCTGTCTTCGGGGACTCCGCTGTTCTGGTTCTCTTTGCAGTTTGGACATTATCTTCATGTGGTGTTTTATCTTTTACTCTGCACGAAGGGCATGTCCAATTTTTCTTCGTCTGCTGGGACATCTTTCGGTAAGAATTTTGTGAAATTGAGCAGCATTCAAAATGTAAATCTCCCTTGCAGGCCGAGCAGTTGATATATTCGCCGTCAAGTGGTAACGGATCATCACATCTACAACACGATTTCATCTTACCAGAATGTTTTTTTTTCGCTTTTCCTCAGTAATATCAATTGTAATTTCTAATATAAATGGTTGACTAAATAAATAATATCTAACTGCCTTTTTTGGCTTTGTGTTCGCTTCTTATTTAATTTATTTAGGTAAATTCTATTGAAATATAGCACTGCTGAAAAAAAAACACAACCGCACTGTTCTGAAACTTCAACTATGGGAAACCGCAATTGCTTTCTGGACACCGGCTAGTGTCCAGAAACTAAATGCGGATTGGGTATGGGAAACCGCATTTAGTTTCTGGACACTAGCCGGTGTCTGGACACTAGCCGGTGCCAATCCGCATTTAGTTTTTGGACACTAGCCGGTGTCCAGAAACTAATTGCGGATTGGGTATGGGAAACCGCAGTTAGTTTCTAGACAGCAGCTAGTGTCCAGAAACTAAATGCGGATTGGGTATGGGAAACCGCATTTAGTTTCTGGACACCGGCTAGTGTCTAGAAACTAAATGCGGATTGGGTATGGGAAACCGCAATTGGTTTCTGGACACCGGCTAGTGTCCAGAAACTAAATGCGGATTGGGTATGTGAAACCGCATTTAGTTTCTGGACACCGGCTAGTGTCCAGAAACTAAATGCGGATTGGGTATGGGAAACCGCAATTGGATTCTGGACACCGGCTAGTGTCCAGAAACTAAATGCGGATTGGGTATGGGAAACCGCATTTAGTTTCTGGACAGCAGCTAGTGTCCAGAAACTAAATGCGGATTGGGTATGGGAAACCGCATTTAGTTTCTGGACACCGGCTAGTGTAAAGAAACTGAATGCGGATTGGGTATGGGAAACCGCATTTAGTTTCTGGACAGCAGCTAGTGTCCAGAAACTAAATGCGGATAGGGTATGGGAAACCGCATTTAGTTTCTGGACACCGGCTAGTGTCCAGAAACTAAATGCGGATAGGGTACGGGAAACCGCATTTAGTTTGTGGACACCGGCTAGTGTCCAGAAACTAAATGCGGATAGGGTATGGGAAACCGCATTTAGTTTCTGGACAGCAGCTATTGTCCAGAAACTAAATGCGGATTGGATTGGGTATGGGAAACCGTATTTAGTTTCTGGACACCGGCTAGTGTCCAGAAACTAAATGCGGATTGGGTATGGGAAACCGCATTTAGTTTCTGGACACCGGCTAGTGTCCAGAAACTAAATGCGGATTGGGTATGGGAAACCGCAATTGGATTCTGGACACCGGCTAGTGTCCAGAAACTAAATGCGGATTGGGTATGGGAAACCGCATTTAGTTTCTGGACAGCAGCTAGTGTCCAGAAACTAAATGCGGATTGGGTATGGGAAACCGCATTTAGTTTCTGGACACCGGCTAGTGTAAAGAAACTGAATGCGGATTGGGTATGGGAAACCGCATTTAGTTTCTGGACAGCAGCTAGTGTCCAGAAACTGAATGCGGATTGGCTATGGGAAACCGCATTTAGTTTCTGGACACCGGCTAGTGTCCAGCATTTAGTTTCTGGACACCGGCTAGTGTTCAGAAACTAAATGCGGATTGGGTATGGGAAACCGCATTTAGTTTCTGGACAGCAGCTAGTGTCCAGAAACTAAATGCGGATTGGGTATGGGAAATCGCATTTAGTTTCTGGACACCGGCTAGTGTCCAGAAACTAAATGCGTATTGGGTATGGGAAACCGCAATTGGATTCTGGACACCGGCTAGTGTCCAGAAACTAAATGCGGATAGGGTATGGGAAACCGCATTTAGTTTCTGGACACTAGCTGCTGTCCAGAAACTAAATGCGGATAGGGTATGGGAAACCGCATTTAGTTTCTGGACACCGGCTAGTGTCCAGAAACTAAATGCGGATTGGGTATGGGAAACCGCATTCGGATTGGGTATGGGAAACCGCATTTAGTTTCTGGACAGCAGCTAGTGTCCAGAAACTAAATGCGGATTGGGTATGGGAAACCGCATTTAGTTTCTGGACAGCAGCTAGTGTCCAGAAACTGAATGCGGATTTTGTATGGGAAACCGCATTTAGTTTCTGGACAGCAGCTAGTGTCCAGAAACTAAATGCGGATAGGGTATGGGAAACCGCATTTAGTTTCTGGACACCGGCTAGTGTCCAGAAACTAAATGCGGATAGGGTATGGGAAACCGCATTTAGTTTCTGGACACCGGCGAGTGTCCAGAAACTAAATGCGGATTGGGTATGGGAAACCGCATTTAGTTTCTGGACAGCAGCTAGTGTCCAGAAACTAAATGCGGATTGGGTATGGGAAACCGCATTTAGTTTCTGGACAGCAGCTAGTGTCCAGAAACTGAATGCGGATTTTGTATGGGAAACCGCATTTAGTTTCTGGACAGCAGCTAGTGTCCAGAAACTAAATGCGGATAGGGTATGGGAAACCGCATTTAGTTTCTGGACACCGGCTAGTGTCCAGAAACTAAATGCGGATAGGGTATGGGAAACCGCATTTAGTTTCTGGACACCGGCGAGTGTCCAGAAACTAAATGTGGATTGGGTATGGGAAACCGCATTTAGTTTCTGGACAGCTGTTAGTGCCCAGAAACTAAATGCGTATTGGGTATGGGAAACCGCATTTAGTTTCTGGACACCGGCTAGTGTCCAGAAACTAAATGCGGATAGGGTATGGGAAACCGCATTTAGTTTCTGGACACCGGCTAGTGTCCAGAAACTAAATGCGGATAGGGTATGGGAAACCGCATTTAGTTTCTGGACACCGGCGAGTGTCCAGAAACTAAATGCGGATTGGGTATGGGAAACCGCATTTAGTTTCTGGACAGCTGTTAGTGCCCAGAAACTAAATGCGTATTGGGTATGGGAAACCGCATTTAGTTTCTGGACACCGGCTAGTGTAAAGAAACTGAATGCGGATTGGGTATGGGAAACCGCATTTAGTTTCTGGACAGCAGCTAGTGTCCAGAAACTAAATGCGGATTGGGTATGGGAAACCGCATTTAGTTTCTGGACAGCAGCTAGTGTCCAGAAACTGAATGCGGATTTTGTATGGGAAACCGCATTTAGTTTCTGGACAGCAGCTAGTGTCCAGAAACTAAATGCGGATAGGGTATGGGAAACCGCATTTAGTTTCTGGACACCGGCTAGTGTCCAGAAACTAAATGCGGATAGGGTATGGGAAACCGCATTTAGTTTCTGGACACCGGCGAGTGTCCAGAAACTAAATGCGGATTGGGTATGGGAAACCGCATTTAGTTTCTGGACAGCAGCTAGTGTCCAGAAACTAAATGCGGATTGGGTATGGGAAACCGCATTTAGTTTCTGGACAGCAGCTAGTGTCCAGAAACTGAATGCGGATTTTGTATGGGAAACCGCATTTAGTTTCTGGACAGCAGCTAGTGTCCAGAAACTAAATGCGGATAGGGTATGGGAAACCGCATTTAGTTTCTGGACACCGGCTAGTGTCCAGAAACTAAATGCGGATAGGGTATGGGAAACCGCATTTAGTTTCTGGACACCGGCGAGTGTCCAGAAACTAAATGCGGATTGGGTATGGGAAACCGCATTTAGTTTCTGGACAGCTGTTAGTGCCCAGAAACTAAATGCGTATTGGGTATGGGAAACCGCATTTAGTTTCTGGACACCGGCTAGTGTCCAGAAACTAAATGCGGATAGGGTATGGGAAACCGCTTTTAGTTTCTGGACACCGGCGAGTGTCCAGAAACTAAATGCGGATTGGGTATGGGAAACCGCATTTAGTTTCTGGACAGCTGTTAGTGCCCAGAAACTAAATGCGGATTGGGTATTTGAAACCGCATTTAGTTTCTGGACAGCAGCTAGTGTCCAGAAACTAAATGCGGATAGGTTACGGGAAACCGCATTTAGTTTGTGGACACCGGCTAGTGTCCAGAAACTAAATGCGGATAGGGTATGGGAAACCGCATTTAGTTTCTGGACACCGGCTAGTGTCCAGAAACTAAATGCGGATTGGGTATGGGAAACCGCATTTAGTTTCTGGACAGCAGCTATTGTCCAGAAACTAAATGCGGATTGGATTGGGTATGGGAAACCGTATTTAGTTTCTGGACACCGGCTAGTGTCCAGAAACTAAATGCGGATTGGGTATGGGAAACCGCATTTAGTTTCTGGATACCGGCTAGTGTCCAGAAACTAAATGCGGATTGGGTATGGGAAACCGCAATTGGTTTCTGGACACCGGCTAGTGTCCAGAAACTAAATGCGGACTGGGTATGGGAAACCGCATTTAGTTTCTGGACACCGGCTAGTGTCCAGAAACTAAATGCGGATTGGGTATGGAAAACCGCAATCGGTTTTTGGACACCGGCTAGTGTCCACGACACTAGCTGCTGTCCAGAAACTAAATGCGGTTTCCCATACCCAATCCGCATTTAGTTTCTGGACACTAGCCGGTGTCCAGAAACTAAATGCGGTTTCCCATACCCAGTCCGCATTTAGTTTCTGGACACTAGCTGCTGTCCAGAAACTAAATGCGGTTTCCCATACAAAATCCGCATTTAGTTTCTGGGCACTAGCTGCTGTCCAGAAACTAAATGCGGTTTCCCATACCCAATCCGCATTTAGTTTCTGGACACTAGCCGGTGTCCAGAAACTAAATGCGGTTTCCCATACCCTATCCGCATTTAGTTTCTGGACACTAGCCGGTGTCCAGAAACTAAATGCGGTTTCCCATACCCTATCCGCATTTAGTTTCTGGACACTAGCTGCTGTCCAGAAACTAAATGCGGTTTCCTATACCCAATCCGCATTTAGTTTCTGGACACTAGCCGGTGTCCAGAAACTCAATGCGGTTTCCCATACCCTATCCGCATTTAGTTTCTGGACACTAGCCGGTGTCCAGAAACTAAATGCGGTTTCCCATACCCTATCCGCATTTAGTTTCTGGACACTAGCTGCTGTCCAGAAACTAAATGCGGTTTCCCATACCCAATCCGCATTCAGTTTCTGGACAGTAGCCGGTGTCCAGAAACTAAATGCGGTTTCCCATGCCCAATCCGCATTTAGTTTCTGGACACTAGCTGCTGTCCAGAAACTAAATGCGGTTTCCCATACCCAATCCGCATTCAGTTTCTTTACACTAGCCGGTGTCCAGAAACTAAATGCGGTTTCCCATACCCAATCCGCATTTAGTTTCTGGACACCGGCTAGTGTCCAGAAACTAAATGCGGATTGGGTATGGGAAACCGCATTTAGTTTCTGGACAGCAGCTAGTGTCGTGGACACTAGCCGGTGTCCAAAAACCGATTGCGGTTTTCCATACCCAATCCGCATTTAGTTTCTGGACACTAGCCGGTGTCCAGAAACTAAATGCGGTTTCCCATACCCAGTCCGCATTTAGTTTCTGGACACTAGCCGGTGTCCACAAACTAAATGCGGTTTCCCATACCCTATCCGCATTTAGTTTCTGGACACTAGCCGGTGTCCAGAAACTAAATGCGGTTTCCCATACCCTATCCGCATTTAGTTTCTGGACACTAGCTGCTGTCCAGAAACTAAATGCGGTTTCCTATACCCAATCCGCATTTAGTTTCTGGACACTCGCCGGTGTCCAGAAACTAAATGCGGTTTCCCATACCCAATCCGCATGTAGTTTCTGGACACTAGCCGGTGTCCAGAAACTAAATGCGGTTTCCCATACCCAATCCGCATTTAGTTTCTGGACACTAGCCGGTGTCCACAAACTAAATGCGGTTTCCCATACCCAGTCCGCATTTAGTTTCTGGACACTAGCCGGTGTCCACAAACTAAATGCGGTTTCCCATACCCTATCCGCATTTAGTTTCTGGACACTAGCCGGTGTCCAGAAACTAAATGCGGTTTCCCATACCCTATCCGCATTTAGTTTCTGGACACTAGCTGCTGTCCAGAAACTAAATGCGGTTTCCTATACCCAATCCGCAGTTAGTTTCTGGACACTAGCCGGTGTCCAGAAACTAAATGCGGTTTCCCATACCCTATCCGCATTTAGTTTCTGGACACTAGCTGCTGTCCAGAAACTAAATGCGGTTTCCCATACCCAATCCGCATTTAGTTTCTGAACACTAGCCGGTGTCCAGAAACTAAATGCTGGACACTAGCCGGTGTCCAGAAACTAAATGCGGTTTCCCATGCCCAATCCGCATTTATTTTCTGGACACTAGCTGCTGTCCAGAAACTAAATGCGGTTTCCCATACCCAATCCGCATTTAGTTTCTGGACACTAGCCGGTGTCCAGAAACCAATTGCGGTTTCCCATACCCAATCCGCATTTAGTTTCTGGACACTAGCCGGTGTCCAGAAACTAAATGCGGTTTCCCATACCCAATCCGCATTTAGTTTCTGGACACTAGCCGGTGTCCAGAAACTAAATACGGTTTCCCATACCCAATCCAATCCGCATTTAGTTTCTGGACAATAGCTGCTGTCCAGAAACTAAATGCGGTTTCCCATACCCAATCCGCATTTAGTTCCTGGACACTAGCCGGTGTCCAGAAACTAAATGCGGTTTCCAATACCCTATCCGCATTTAGTTTCTGGACACTAGCTGCTGTCCAGAAACTAAATGCGGATAGGGTATGGGAAACCGCATTTAGTTTCTGGACACCGGCCAGTGTCCAGAAACTAAATGCGGATTGGGTATGGGAAACCGCATTCGGATTGGGTATGGGAAACCGCATTTAGTTTCTGGACACCGGCTAGTGTAAAGAAACTGAATGCGGATTGGGTATGGGAAACCGCATTTAGTTTCTGGACAGCAGCTAGTGTCCAGAAACTAAATGCGGATTGGGCATGGGAAACCGCATTTAGTTTCTGGACACCGGCTATTGTCCAGAAACTGAATGCGGATTGGCTATGGGAAACCGCATTTAGTTTCTGGACACCGGCTAGTGTCCAGCATTTAGTTTCTGGACACCGGCTAGTGTCCCGAAACTAAATGCGGATTGGGTATGGGAAACCGCATTTAGTTTCTGGACAGCAGCTATTGTCCAGAAACTAAATGCGGATTGGATTGGGTATGGGAAACCGTATTTAGTTTCTGGACACCGGCTAGTGTCCAGAAACTAAATGCGGATTGGGCATGGGAAACCGCATTTAGTTTCTGGACACCGGCTACTGTCCAGAAACTGAATGCGGATTGGGTATGGGAAACCGCATTTAGTTTCTGGACAGCAGCTAGTGTCCAGAAACTAAATGCGGATAGGGTATGGGAAACCGCATTTAGTTTCTGGACACCGGCTAGTGTCCAGAAACTAAATGCGGATAGGGTATGGGAAACCGCATTGAGTTTCTGGACACCGGCTAGTGTCCAGAAACTAAATGCGGATTGGGTATAGGAAACCGCATTTAGTTTCTGGACAGCAGCTAGTGTCCAGAAACTAAATGCGGATAGGGTATGGGAAACCGCATTTAGTTTCTGGACAGCAGCTAGTGTCCAGAAACTGAATGCGGATTTTGTATGGGAAACCGCATTTAGTTTCTGGACACCGGCTAGTGTCCAGAAACTAAATGCGGATTGGGTATGGGAAACCGCATTTAGTTTCTGGACAGCAGCTAGTGCCCAGAAACTAAATGCGGATTTTGTATGGGAAACCGCATTTAGTTTCTGGACAGCAGCTAGTGTCCAGAAACTAAATGCGGATTGCGTATAGGAAACCGCATTTAGTTTCTGGACAGCAGCTAGTGTCCAGAAACTAAATGCGGATAGGGTATGGGAAACCGCATTTAGTTTCTGGACACCGGCTAGTGTCCAGAAACTAAGTGCGGATTGGGTATGGGAAACCGCATTCGGATTGGGTATGGGAAACCGCATTTAGTTTCTGGACACCGGCTAGTGTAAAGAAACTGAATGCGGATTGGTTATGGGAAACCGCATTTAGTTTCTGGACAGCAGCTAGTGTCCAGAAACTAAATGCGGATTGGGTATGGGAAACCGCATTTAGTTTCTGGACAGCAGCTAGTGTCCAGAAACTAAATGCGGATAGGGTATGGGAAACCGGATTGGGTATGGGAAACCGCATTTAGCTTCTGGACAGCAGCTAGTGTTCAGAAACTAAATGCGGATTGGGTATATGAAACCGCAATTGGTTTTTGGACATCGGCTAGTGTCCAGAAACTAAATGCGGATTGGGTATGGGAAACCGCATTTAGTTTCTGGACACCGGCTAGTGTAAAGAAACTGAATGCGGATTGGGTATGGGAAACCGCATTTAGTTTCTGGACAGCAGCTAGTGTCCAGAAACTAAATGCGGATTGGGCATGGGAAACCGCATTTAGTTTCTGGACACCGGCTATTGTCCAGAAACTGAATGCGGATTGGCTATGGGAAACCGCATTTAGTTTCTGGACACCGGCTAGTGTCCAGCATTTAGTTTCTGGACACCGGCTAGTGTTCAGAAACTAAATGCGGATTGGGTATGGGAAACCGCATTTAGTTTCTGGACAGCAGCTAGTGTCCAGAAACTAAATGCGGATAGGGTATGGGAAACCGCATTTAGTTTCTGGACACCGGCTAGTGTCCAGAAACTAAATGCGGATTGGGTATGGGAAACCGCATTTAGTTTCTGGACACCGGCGAGTGTCCAGAAACTAAATGCGGATTGGGTATAGGAAACCGCATTTAGTTTCTGGACAGCAGCTAGTGTCCAGAAACTAAATGCGGATAGGGTATGGGAAACCGCATTTAGTTTCTGGACACCGGCTAGTGTCCAGAAACTAAATGCGGATAAGGTATGGGAAACCGCATTCGGATTGGGTATGGGAAACCGCATTTAGTTTCTGGACACCGGCTAGTGTAAAGAAACTGAATGCGGATTGGGTATGGGAAACCGCATTTAGTTTCTGGACAGCAGCTAGTGTCCAGAAACTAAATGCGGATTGGGTATGGGACACTAGCCGGTGTCCAGAAACTAAATGCGAATTGGGTATGGGAAACCGCATTTAGTTTCTGGACAGCAGCTAGTGCCCAGAAACTAAATGCGGATTGGGTATGGGAAACCGCATTTAGTTTCTGGACAGCAGCTAGTGTCCAGAAACTAAATGCGGATTGGGTATGGGAAACCGCATTTAGTTTCTGGACACCGGCTAGTGTCCAGAAACTAAGTGCGGATTGGGTATAGGTCCAGAACTGATACCCGCTGTAAAAGCCTGGACATCAAGAGCTCACGGGAACTGCAACTACCATCTCACGCAGTTCTTTGCGGGCCACGGAGGTTATCGAAAATACCTAAATAGCTTTGGTCACCCTTCTGTACAGAATGCGGGGTAGAGTAGGAAGATGCAGAGCACGCAATTTTTTTGCGGGTAGCGGGAATACGTATTATACGGAGTATTGGTATCGATGCTGGAAAATCGATACTTATGTGCTTGAAGACCTTCCCGAGGTGGATGGAAATCAGCAGCTAAATGTAGGAACACACAGATAGTGCTCCCTAATGGTACGAAAATAACAACTGACAAGGAGGTCAATTATCTTGGCGTTAACTTCACGGAAAGGCTGAAGTTCAACAGCCACTCGAAAATTACCCTTAAGAAGGTCAATCAAAATGGATTAAGTCAGAGGACGAAGCTGCTACTCTACCAGCAGCTAATACGGACGATCTTAACGCACGGCTTCCCGATATGGCACCATTTCTAAGACCAGCATGGAGAAGCTCGCAATTTTCTAAAGGAAATTACTGCGAATATGTACAGGTCTCACCTTCGACAGAAGCACGCATCATCCCCTTACAACAATACATGGTGACACTGTTCAGAAAGCAGCTTTTAGACATCAACAATTATCTTAACGAGGCAATCAGGAAATTGAGACAACGCGCTAAATCTAAAAATGTCCCAACGACATCCAACAACGATTTGCATATCTTCTACCAGAGCAGCGATAGCAGTCATCATCGAGGCTAAATCGGCTACCACACCAGCATCCCACCCCAAAAGGACCAACATGGAGACACGGATTTGAACAACCCGATATAAGCACTGGTCATTTGATTGATGGTTGGTTGATGTTGACTCTTTGGAACTCAATTCAAATGGAATGGCTTACCATGAATGGCTGTTCAGATTGTGGATGCGATCTTGGCCATCGCCATGTCTAGCGGAGACGGTGTGTGCCGTGAAACTGCCAGAGAGCTCGCTCTCTTACGTTCTATGACATTCCTCTTATATCACTCAAAAAAGAACAACAAAAGTCTGCGTATGGCGTAGGAATTGGGCAGAAAATAGATCTTATTTCCAAACCATAAGCGATAATATTTGTTTAAAGATGTTTCAATAAGACAATGCTCTAACTTTCAGATTCAAAAAAATTTAATTTATGAAACAAACAAATAAAATGAAAAATAGTTGCAAAATTCAATCTACAAAAGTTTGCACACTACGGCAAATCCTGGAGAACACCCGCGAGTTGCAAATCCATACGCACCGGTACCACCTTTCCTCGATTTTAAAGACAACTATTTGAATGACTTCTCACAAAATGGATATTTATTTTCTGTCAGCTGGGATCTGCGCAGCCAGTCATTCTGTGTCAGCTGACATGACAAAATCCAAAAAAATACAGTTTGACAGGGAGATGAGTTAAGAGTGAATAAGAAGAAGAAAATAAAAAAAAAATAAATAAATAAATAAATAAATCGAAATATCACCAGGCGCCCAGAACTCATATTTTCGCAGTAGGTATACGACGCTGACGTCATACAATTTTTGTTTTTTAAATTTCGACGAGACTATGAAGGCCCCGCGCGCCTATTTGCCTGAATATTTGACAGCTACATATTAGGGCCCCGAGGGGGGGGCCCTCATAGTCTCGTCGAAATTTAAAAAAACAAAAAATGTATGACGTCAGCCTCGTATACCTACTGCGAAAATATGAGTTCTAGGCGCCTGGTGATATTTCTATTTTTTTAATTTATTTTTTTTATTTTTTTTATTTTCTTCTTCTTATTTACTCTTAACTCATTTCCCTGTCATCTCAAACATGTCAATGGGGGACTGTATTTGATTGGATTTCGCCTTGTCAGCTGACACAGAAGTCATTCAAATAATTGTTTTTACAATCGATGGAAAAGTGGTGCGTGTCAATTTGAAATTCGCTGGTCTTCTTCAGGATTTGCCTTAGTGTGAAGATTTGGTCTAAAGTTGGAAGGGGGGCAAACCGGCTTTGGACGTTCACACAAATCTTGTAGGCGACGTTGGGAGTAGGTCTACATACCTCTGTAGTTGTTACCAGAAATAAATGAGTAAAGAAATATTCAACTTCGGCCATTTTTACCCCTAGCCCACAACGGAGAAAAGCGTGGAAAGAGTAGTGGCATTCCCTTGCATTTCACACATACTTTTACAACGTTCGTCGATTCGTGAATTTTGTGGGGAAATGGCGTCAGATTCATGCATTTTGTGGGAAATGCGTAAATTTGCCCACGAACATTTACTATTATTCGGAGGGTGTTCAACAGATTACTCATATTTTTAAGAGGGCATATATTTGTAATAGAGGATTTGCGTGAATAAAAACGCTCTATTTACGGGAGTACTTTGCATCAATTTAAATCTTCAGAGTTATATATAGCTGATTTATATCCCATGGTTGGCAAATTAGCCTTCACTTATGAATTGTGAAAAGTTATGAATTTAAATTACATAATTTGTTAAAAACAATGGCAACAACTATACCCAGCTCATACAAATTTGTAATTAACTTTCAACTCCCTATTTCTGTAAAAAAAATGAGCAAGGAAGCTGTTTATTTTAAGAGATGCAAGCAAATGTTTCAGCAAATCTTTTCATTATTAGTTACCGGTACACATGTTTCATGTGAACGCTTTTCCGCATGTAGTGTAGTGTATTCCTTAATAATTAATGTAAATAATGGCAAAATTGCTTATCCCTAGTACCTCAGACTGTAACTCGCAGAAAGCTAGTTCATTGTTCGTTTGGTTACCCCTTATTACTGTGTTGAAAATTTAACACCGAAATTTGAAAAAAACTCAAGTAACGATCGAATTTTCAAATAAGAACTCTAATTCACCTCACTACTTCGGTTGGGGAAGGGTATCAGCTGTAAGCAAGAGCTCACACGTATTCACAGACAGAGGACGAAAGCGTATAAACAACGCAGTCAGATGAAATCAAGGGACTAGAAGTTGAATATCCCCTTACTCATTTATTGCTGGATGTTACAAGAGGTAGGATCGTATTTTTTTTGGATGAGGCAAATGGAGCTGATATTACAGTCATCGAACATGCTTTCGTCTTCCCAAATTCAAGATGATCTGGTACATGCTCCCTAGTAGAACATCGCCCCTGGCTTTTAAGAGCGCCGATGGTAAACCATCTGAGCCTGCGGCTTTGTTTCTGGACACCGGCTAGTGTCCAGAAACTAAATGCGGATTGGGTATGGGAAACCGCGTTTAGTTCCTGGACAGCAGCTAGTGTCCAGAAACTAAATGCGGATTGGCTATGGGAAACCGCATTTAGTTCCTGGACAGCAGCTAGTGGCCAGAAACTAAATGCGGATTGGGTATGGGAAACCGCATTTAGTTTCTGGACAGCAGCTATTGTCCAGAAACTAAATGCGGATTGGATTGGGTATGGGAAACCGTATTTAGTTTCTGGACACCGGCTAGTGTCCAGAAACTAAATGCGGATTGGGTATGGGAAACCGCATTTAGTTTCTGGACACCGGCTAGTGTCCAGAAACTAAATGCGGATTGGGTATGGGAAACCGCATTTAGTTTCTGGACAGCAGCTAGCGTCCAGAAACTAAATGCGGATTGCGTATAGGAAACCGCATTTAGTTTCTGGACAGCAGCTAGTGTCCAGAAACTAAATGCGGATTGGGTATGGGAAACCGCATTTAGTTTCTGGACACCGGCTAGTGTCCAGAAACTAAGTGCGGATTGGGTATGGGAAACCGCATTCGGATTGGGTATGGGAAACCGCATTTAGTTTCTGGACACCGGCTAGTGTAAAGAAACTGAATGCGGATTGGTTATGGGAAACCGCATTTAGTTTCTGGACAGCAGCTAGTGTCCAGAAACTAAATGCGGATTGGGTATGGGAAACCGCATTTAGTTTCTGGACAGCAGCTAGTGTCCAGAAACTAAATGCGGATAGGGTATGGGAAACCGGATTGGGTATGGGAAACCGCATTTAGCTTCTGGACAGCAGCTAGTGTTCAGAAACTAAATGCGGATTGGGTATATGAAACCGCAATTGGTTTTTGGACATCGGCTAGTGTCCAGAAACTAAATGCGGATTGGGTATGGGAAACCGCATTTAGTTTCTGGACACCGGCTAGTGTAAAGAAACTGAATGCGGATTGGGTATGGGAAACCGCATTTAGTTTCTGGACAGCAGCTAGTGTCCAGAAACTAAATGCGGATTGGGCATGGGAAACCGCATTTAGTTTCTGGACACCGGCTATTGTCCAGAAACTGAATGCGGATTGGCTATGGGAAACCGCATTTAGTTTCTGGACACCGGCTAGTGTCCAGCATTTAGTTTCTGGACACCGGCTAGTGTTCAGAAACTAAATGCGGATTGGGTATGGGAAACCGCATTTAGTTTCTGGACAGCAGCTAGTGTCCAGAAACTAAATGCGGATAGGGTATGGGAAACCGCATTTAGTTTCTGGACACCGGCTAGTGTCCAGAAACTAAATGCGGATTGGGTATGGGAAACCGCATTTAGTTTCTGGACACCGGCGAGTGTCCAGAAACTAAATGCGGATTGGGTATAGGAAACCGCATTTAGTTTCTGGACAGCAGCTAGTGTCCAGAAACTAAATGCGGATAGGGTATGGGAAACCGCATTTAGTTTCTGGACACCGGCTAGTGTCCAGAAACTAAATGCGGATTGGGTATGGGAAACCGCATTTAGTTTCTGGACAGCAGCTAGTGTCCAGAAACTAAATGCGGATTGGGTATGGGAAACCGCATTTAGTTTCTGGACAGCAGCTAGTGCCCAGAAACTAAATGCGGATTGGGTATGGGACACTAGCCGGTGTCCAGAAACTAAATGCGAATTGGGTATGGGAAACCGCATTTAGTTTCTGGACAGCAGCTAGTGTCCAGAAACTAAATGCGGATTGGGTATGGGACACTAGCCGGTGTCCAGAAACTAAATGCGAATTGGGTATGGGAAACCGCATTTAGTTTCTGGACAGCAGCTAGTGCCCAGAAACTAAATGCGGATTGGGTATGGGAAACCGCATTTAGTTTCTGGACAGCAGCTAGTGTCCAGAAACTAAATGCGGATTGGGTATGGGAAACCGCATTTAGTTTCTGGACACCGGCTAGTGTCCAGAAACTAAGTGCGGATTGGGTATAGGTCCAGAACTGATACCCGCTGTAAAAGCCTGGACATCAAGAGCTCACGGGAACTGCAACTACCATCTCACGCAGTTCTTTGCGGGCCACGGAGGTTATCGAAAATACCTAAATAGCTTTGGTCACCCTTCTGTACAGAATGCGGGGTAGAGTAGGAAGATGCAGAGCACGCAATTTTTTTGCGGGTAGCGGGAATACGTATTATACGGAGTATTGGTATCGATGCTGGAAAATCGATACTTATGTGCTTGAAGACCTTCCCGAGGTGGATGGAAATCAGCAGCTAAATGTAGGAACACACAGATAGTGCTCCCTAATGGTACGAAAATAACAACTGACAAGGAGGTCAATTATCTTGGCGTTAACTTCACGGAAAGGCTGAAGTTCAACAGCCACTCGAAAATTACCCTTAAGAAGGTCAATCAAAATGGATTAAGTCAGAGGACGAAGCTGCTACTCTACCAGCAGCTAATACGGACGATCTTAACGCACGGCTTCCCGATATGGCACCATTTCTAAGACCAGCATGGAGAAGCTCGCAATTTTCTAAAGGAAATTACTGCGAATATGTACAGGTCTCACCTTCGACAGAAGCACGCATCATCCCCTTACAACAATACATGGTGACACTGTTCAGAAAGCAGCTTTTAGACATCAACAATTATCTTAACGAGGCAATCAGGAAATTGAGACAACGCGCTAAATCTAAAAATGTCCCAACGACATCCAACAACGATTTGCATATCTTCTACCAGAGCAGCGATAGCAGTCATCATCGAGGCTAAATCGGCTACCACACCAGCATCCCACCCCAAAAGGACCAACATGGAGACACGGATTTGAACAACCCGATATAAGCACTGGTCATTTGATTGATGGTTGGTTGATGTTGACTCTTTGGAACTCAATTCAAATGGAATGGCTTACCATGAATGGCTGTTCAGATTGTGGATGCGATCTTGGCCATCGCCATGTCTAGCGGAGACGGTGTGTGCCGTGAAACTGCCAGAGAGCTCGCTCTCTTACGTTCTATGACATTCCTCTTATATCACTCAAAAAAGAACAACAAAAGTCTGCGTATGGCGTAGGAATTGGGCAGAAAATAGATCTTATTTCCAAACCATAAGCGATAATATTTGTTTAAAGATGTTTCAATAAGACAATGCTCTAACTTTCAGATTCAAAAAAATTTAATTTATGAAACAAACAAATAAAATGAAAAATAGTTGCAAAATTCAATCTACAAAAGTTTGCACACTACGGCAAATCCTGGAGAACACCCGCGAGTTGCAAATCCATACGCACCGGTACCACCTTTCCTCGATTTTAAAGACAACTATTTGAATGACTTCTCACAAAATGGATATTTATTTTCTGTCAGCTGGGATCTGCGCAGCCAGTCATTCTGTGTCAGCTGACATGACAAAATCCAAAAAAATACAGTTTGACAGGGAGATGAGTTAAGAGTGAATAAGAAGAAGAAAATAAAAAAAAAATAAATAAATAAATAAATAAATCGAAATATCACCAGGCGCCCAGAACTCATATTTTCGCAGTAGGTATACGACGCTGACGTCATACAATTTTTGTTTTTTAAATTTCGACGAGACTATGAAGGCCCCGCGCGCCTATTTGCCTGAATATTTGACAGCTACATATTAGGGCCCCGAGGGGGGGGCCCTCATAGTCTCGTCGAAATTTAAAAAAACAAAAAATGTATGACGTCAGCCTCGTATACCTACTGCGAAAATATGAGTTCTAGGCGCCTGGTGATATTTCTATTTTTTTAATTTATTTTTTTTATTTTTTTTATTTTCTTCTTCTTATTTACTCTTAACTCATTTCCCTGTCATCTCAAACATGTCAATGGGGGACTGTATTTGATTGGATTTCGCCTTGTCAGCTGACACAGAAGTCATTCAAATAATTGTTTTTACAATCGATGGAAAAGTGGTGCGTGTCAATTTGAAATTCGCTGGTCTTCTTCAGGATTTGCCTTAGTGTGAAGATTTGGTCTAAAGTTGGAAGGGGGGCAAACCGGCTTTGGACGTTCACACAAATCTTGTAGGCGACGTTGGGAGTAGGTCTACATACCTCTGTAGTTGTTACCAGAAATAAATGAGTAAAGAAATATTCAACTTCGGCCATTTTTACCCCTAGCCCACAACGGAGAAAAGCGTGGAAAGAGTAGTGGCATTCCCTTGCATTTCACACATACTTTTACAACGTTCGTCGATTCGTGAATTTTGTGGGGAAATGGCGTCAGATTCATGCATTTTGTGGGAAATGCGTAAATTTGCCCACGAACATTTACTATTATTCGGAGGGTGTTCAACAGATTACTCATATTTTTAAGAGGGCATATATTTGTAATAGAGGATTTGCGTGAATAAAAACGCTCTATTTACGGGAGTACTTTGCATCAATTTAAATCTTCAGAGTTATATATAGCTGATTTATATCCCATGGTTGGCAAATTAGCCTTCACTTATGAATTGTGAAAAGTTATGAATTTAAATTACATAATTTGTTAAAAACAATGGCAACAACTATACCCAGCTCATACAAATTTGTAATTAACTTTCAACTCCCTATTTCTGTAAAAAAAATGAGCAAGGAAGCTGTTTATTTTAAGAGATGCAAGCAAATGTTTCAGCAAATCTTTTCATTATTAGTTACCGGTACACATGTTTCATGTGAACGCTTTTCCGCATGTAGTGTAGTGTATTCCTTAATAATTAATGTAAATAATGGCAAAATTGCTTATCCCTAGTACCTCAGACTGTAACTCGCAGAAAGCTAGTTCATTGTTCGTTTGGTTACCCCTTATTACTGTGTTGAAAATTTAACACCGAAATTTGAAAAAAACTCAAGTAACGATCGAATTTTCAAATAAGAACTCTAATTCACCTCACTACTTCGGTTGGGGAAGGGTATCAGCTGTAAGCAAGAGCTCACACGTATTCACAGACAGAGGACGAAAGCGTATAAACAACGCAGTCAGATGAAATCAAGGGACTAGAAGTTGAATATCCCCTTACTCATTTATTGCTGGATGTTACAAGAGGTAGGATCGTATTTTTTTTGGATGAGGCAAATGGAGCTGATATTACAGTCATCGAACATGCTTTCGTCTTCCCAAATTCAAGATGATCTGGTACATGCTCCCTAGTAGAACATCGCCCCTGGCTTTTAAGAGCGCCGATGGTAAACCATCTGAGCCTGCGGCTTTGTTTCTGGACACCGGCTAGTGTCCAGCATTTAGTTTCTGGACACCGGCTAGTGTCCAGAAACTAAATGCGGATTGGGTATGGGAAACCGCGTTTAGTTCCTGGACAGCAGCTAGTGTCCAGAAACTAAATGCGGATTGGCTATGGGAAACCGCATTTAGTTCCTGGACAGCAGCTAGTGGCCAGAAACTAAATGCGGATAGGGTATGGGAAACCGCATTTAGTTTCTGGACACCGGCTAGTGTCCAGCATTTAGTTTCTGGACACCGGCTAGTGTCCAGCATTTAGTTTCTGGACACCGGCTAGTGTCCAGAAACTAAATGCGGATTGGGTATGGGAAACCGCATTTAGTTTCTGGACAGCAGCTAGTGTCCAGAAACTAAATGCGGATTGGGTATGGGAAACCGCATTTAGTTTCTGGACACCGGCTAGTGTCCAGAAACTAAATGCGGATTGGGTATGGGAAACCGCATTTAGTTTCTGGACAGCAGCTAGTGCGCAGAAACTAAATGCGAATTGGGTATGGGAAACCGCATTTAGTTTCTGGACAGCAGCTAGTGTCCAGAAACTAAATGCGGATTTTGTATGGGAAACCGCATTTAGTTTCTGGACAGCAGCTAGTGTCCAGAAACTAAATGCGGATTGGGTATGGGAAACCGCATTTAGTTTCTGGACAGCAGCTAGTGTCCAGAAACTAAATGCGGATAGGGTATGGGAAACCGCATTTAGTTTCTGGACACCGGCTAGTGTCCAGAAACTAAATGCGGATAGGGTATGGGAAACCGCATTTAGTTTCTGGACACCGGCTAGTGTCCAGAAACTAAATGCGGATTGGGTATGGGAAACCGCATTTAGTTTCTGGAAACCGGCTAGTGTCCAAAAACTAAATGCGGATAGGGTATGGGAAACCGCATTTAGTTTCTGGACACCGGCTAGTGTCCAGCATTTAGTTTCTGGATACCGGCTAGTGTCCAGAAACTAAATGCGGATTGGGTATGGGAAACCGCATTTAGTTTCTGGACAGCAGCTAGTGTCCAGAAACTAAATGCGGATTGGGTATGGGAAACCGCATTTAGTTTCTGGACAGCAGCTAGTGTCCAGAAACTAAATGCGGATTTTGTGAGGGAAACCGCATTTAGTTTCTGGACAGCAGCTAGTGTCCAGAAACTAAATGCGGATTGGGTATGGGAAACCGCATTTAGTTTCTGGACAGCAGCTAGTGTCCAGAAACTAAATGCGGATAGGGTATGGGAAACCGCATTTAGTTTCTGGACACCGGCTAGTGTCCAGAAACTAAATGCGGATTGGGTATGGGAAACCGCATTTAGTTTCTGGACAGCAGCTAGTGTGAATGGGAAAATGGGAAACCGCATTTAGTTTCTGGACACCGGCTAGTGTCCAGCATTTAGTTTCTGGACACCGGCTAGTGTCCAGAAACTAAATGAGGATTGGGTATGGGAAACCGCATTTAGTTTCTGGACAGCAGCTAGTGTCCAGAAACTAAATGCGGATTGGGTATGGGAAACCGCATTTAGTTTCTGGACACCGGCTAGTGTCCAGAAACTAAATGCGGATTGGGTATGGGAAACCGCATTTAGTTTCTGGACAGCAGCTAGTGCCCAGAAACTAAATGCGAATTGGGTATGGGAAACCGCATTTAGTTTCTGGACAGCAGCTAGTGTCCAGAAACTAAATGCGGATTGGGTATGGGAAACCGCATTTAGTTTCTGGACAGCAGCTAGTGTCCAGAAACTGAATGCGGATTGGGTATGGGAAACCGCATTTAGTTTCTGGACACTAGCCGGTGCCAATCCGCATATAGTTTCTGGACACTAGCCGGTGTCCAGAAACTAAATGCGGATTGGGTATGGGAAACCGCAGTTAGTTTCTGGACAGCAGCTAGTGTCCAGAAACTAAATGCGGATAGGGTATGGGAAACCGCATTTAGTTTCTGGACACCGGCTAGTGTCCAGAAACTAAATGCGGATAGGGTATGGGAAACCGCATTTAGTTTCTGGACACCGGCTGGTGTCCAGAAACTAAATGCGGATTGGGTATGGGAAAACGCATTTAGTTTCTGGACAGCTGTTAGTGCCCAGAAACTAAATGCGGATAGGGTACGGGAAACCGCATTTAGTTTGTGGACACCGGCTAGTGTCCAGAAACTAAATGCGGATAGGGTATGGGAAACCGCATTTAGTTTGTGGACACCGGCTAGTGTCCAGAAACTAAATGCGGATAGGGTATGGGAAACCGCATTTAGTTTCTGGACACCGGCTAGTGTCCAGAAACTAAATGCGGATTGGGTATGGGAAACCGCATTTAGTTTCTGGACAGCAGCTATTGTCCAGAAACTAAATGCGGATTGGATTGGGTATGGGAAACCGTAATTAGTTTCTGGACACCGGCTAGTGTCCAGAAACTAAATGCGGATTGGGTATGGGAAACCGCATTTAGTTTCTGGACAGCGGCTAGTGTCCAGAAACTAAATGCGGATTGGGTATGGGAAACCGCATTTAGTTTCTGGACAGCAGCTAGTGTCCAGCATTTAGTTTCTGGATACCGGCTAGTGTCCAGAAACTAAATGCGGATTGGGTATGGGAAACCGCATTTAGTTTCTGGACACCGGCTAGTGTCCAGAAACTAAATGCGGATTGGGTATGGGAAACCGCATTTAGTTTCTGGACAGCAGCTAGCGTCCAGAAACTAAATGCGGATTGCGTATAGGAAACCGCATTTAGTTTCTGGACAGCAGCTAGTGTCCAGAAACTAAATGCGGATAGGGTATGGGAAACCGCATTTAGTTTCTGGACACCGGCTAGTGTCCAGAAACTAAATGCGGATTGGGTATGGGAAACCGCATTCGGATTGGGTATGGGAAACCGCATTTAGTTTCTGGACACCGGCTAGTGTAAAGAAACTGAATGCGGATTGGTTATGGGAAACCGCATTTAGTTTCTGGACAGCAGCTAGTGTCCAGAAACTAAATGCGGATTGGGTATGGGAAACCGCATTTAGTTTCTGGACAGCAGCTAGTGTCCAGAAACTGAATGCGGATTGGGTATGGGAAACCGCATTTAGTTTCTGGACACTAGCCGGTGTCTGGACACTAGCCGGTGCCAATCCGCATTTAGTTTCTGGACACTAGCCGGTGTCCAGAAACTAAATGCGGATTGGGTATGGGAAACCGCAGTTAGTTTCTGGACAGCAGCTAGTGTCCAGAAACTAAATGCGGATAGGGTATGGGAAACCGCATTTAGTTTCTGGACACCGGCTAGTGTCCAGAAACTAAATGCGGATAGGGTATGGGAAACCGGATTGGGTATGGGAAACCGCATTTAGTTTCTGGACAGCAGCTATTGTCCAGAAACTAAATGCGGATTGGATTGGGTATGGGAACCGTATTTAGTTTCTGGACACCGGCTAGTGTCCAGAAACTAAATGCGGATTGGGTATGGGAAACCGCATTTAGTTTCTGGACACCGGCTAGTGTCCAGAAACTAAATGCGGATTGGGTATGGGAAACCGCAATTGGTTTCTGGACACCGGCTAGTGTCCAGAAACTAAATGCGGACTGGGAATGGGAAACCGCATTTAGTTTCTGGACACCGGCTAGTGTCCAGCATTTAGTTTCTGGACACCGGCTAGTGTTCAGAAACTAAATGCGGATTGGGTATGGGAAACCGCAATTGGTTTTTGGACATCGGCTAGTGTCCAGAAACTAAATGCGGATTGGGTATGGGAAACCGCATTTAGTTTCTGGACACCGGCTAGTGTAAAGAAACTGAATGCGGATTGGGTATGGGAAACCGCATTTAGTTTCTGGACAGCAGCTATTGTCCAGAAACTAAATGCGGATTGGATTGGGTATGGGAACCGTATTTAGTTTCTGGACACCGGCTAGTGTCCAGAAACTAAATGCGGATTGGGTATGGGAAACCGCATTTAGTTTCTGGACACCGGCTAGTGTCCAGAAACTAAATGCGGATTGGGTATGGGAAACCGCAATTGGTTTCTGGACACCGGCTAGTGTCCAGAAACTAAATGCGGACTGGGAATGGGAAACCGCATTTAGTTTCTGGACACCGGCTAGTGTCCAGAGCATTTAGTTTCTGGACACCGGCTAGTGTTCAGAAACTAAATGCGGATTGGGTATGGGAAACCGCATTTAGTTTCTGGACAGCAGCTAGTGTCCAGAAACTAAATGCGGATAGGGTATGGGAAACCGCATTTAGTTTCTGGACACCGGCTACTGTCCAGAAACTAAATGCGGATTGGGTATGGGAAACCCTAAATGCGGATTGGGTATGGGAAACCGCATTTAGTTTCTGGACACCGGCGAGTGTCCAGAAACTAAATGCGGATTGGGTATAGGAAACCGCATTTAGTTTCTGGACAGCAGCTAGTGTCCAGAAACTAAATGCGGATAGGGTATGGGAAACCGCATTTAGTTTCTGGACACCGGCTAGTGTCCAGAAACTAAATGCGGATAAGGTATGGGAAACCGCATTCGGATTGGGTATGGGAAACCGCATTTAGTTTCTGGACAGCAGCTAGTGTCCAGAAACTAAATGCGGATTGGGTATGGGACACTAGCCGGTGTCCAGAAACTAAATGCGAATTGGGTATGGGAAACCGCATTTAGTTTCTGGACAGCAGCTAGTGCCCAGAAACTAAATGCGGATTGGGTATGGGAAACCGCATTTAGTTTCTGGACAGCAGCTAGTGTCCAGAAACTAAATGCGGATTGGGTATGGGAAACCGCATTTAGTTTCTGGACACCGGCTAGTGTCCAGAAACTAAGTGCGGATTGGGTATAGGTCCAGAACTGATACCCGCTGTAAAAGCCTGGACATCAAGAGCTCACGGGAACTGCAACTACCATCTCACGCAGTTCTTTGCGGGCCACGGAGGTTATCGAAAATACCTAAATAGCTTTGGTCACCCTTCTGTACAGAATGCGGGGTAGAGTAGGAAGATGCAGAGCACGCAATTTTTTTGCGGGTAGCGGGAATACGTATTATACGGAGTATTGGTATCGATGCTGGAAAATCGATACTTATGTGCTTGAAGACCTTCCCGAGGTGGATGGAAATCAGCAGCTAAATGTAGGAACACACAGATAGTGCTCCCTAATGGTACGAAAATAACAACTGACAAGGAGGTCAATTATCTTGGCGTTAACTTCACGGAAAGGCTGAAGTTCAACAGCCACTCGAAAATTACCCTTAAGAAGGTCAATCAAAATGGATTAAGTCAGAGGACGAAGCTGCTACTCTACCAGCAGCTAATACGGACGATCTTAACGTACGGCTTCCCGATATGGCACCATTTCTAAGACCAGCATGGAGAAGCTCGCAATTTTCTAAAGGAAATTACTGCGAATATGTACAGGTCTCACCTTCGACAGAAGCACGCATCATCCCCTTACAACAATACATGGTGACACTGTTCAGAAAGCAGCTTTTAGACATCAACAATTATCTTAACGAGGCAATCAGGAAATTGAGACAACGCGCTAAATCTAAAAATGTCCCAACGACATCCAACAACGATTTGCATATCTTCTACCAGAGCAGCGATAGCAGTCATCATCGAGGCTAAATCGGCTACCACACCAGCATCCCACCCCAAAAGGACCAACATGGAGACACGGATTTGAACAACCCGATATAAGCACTGGTCATTTGATTGATGGTTGGTTGATGTTGACTCTTTGGAACTCAATTCAAATGGAATGGCTTACCATGAATGGCTGTTCAGATTGTGGATGCGATCTTGGCCATCGCCATGTCTAGCGGAGACGGTGTGTGCCGTGAAACTGCCAGAGAGCTCGCTCTCTTACGTTCTATGACATTCCTCTTATATCACTCAAAAAAGAACAACAAAAGTCTGCGTATGGCGTAGGAATTGGGCAGAAAATAGATCTTATTTCCAAACCATAAGCGATAATATTTGTTTAAAGATGTTTCAATAAGACAATGCTCTAACTTTCAGATTCAAAAAAATTTAATTTATGAAACAAACAAATAAAATGAAAAATAGTTGCAAAATTCAATCTACAAAAGTTTGCACACTACGGCAAATCCTGGAGAACACCCGCGAGTTGCAAATCCATACGCACCGGTACCACCTTTCCTCGATTTTAAAGACAACTATTTGAATGACTTCTCACAAAATGGATATTTATTTTCTGTCAGCTGGGATCTGCGCAGCCAGTCATTCTGTGTCAGCTGACATGACAAAATCCAAAAAAATACAGTTTGACAGGGAGATGAGTTAAGAGTGAATAAGAAGAAGAAAATAAAAAAAAAATAAATAAATAAATAAATAAATCGAAATATCACCAGGCGCCCAGAACTCATATTTTCGCAGTAGGTATACGACGCTGACGTCATACAATTTTTGTTTTTTAAATTTCGACGAGACTATGAAGGCCCCGCGCGCCTATTTGCCTGAATATTTGACAGCTACATATTAGGGCCCCGAGGGGGGGGCCCTCATAGTCTCGTCGAAATTTAAAAAAACAAAAAATGTATGACGTCAGCCTCGTATACCTACTGCGAAAATATGAGTTCTAGGCGCCTGGTGATATTTCTATTTTTTTAATTTATTTTTTTTATTTTTTTTATTTTCTTCTTCTTATTTACTCTTAACTCATTTCCCTGTCATCTCAAACATGTCAATGGGGGACTGTATTTGATTGGATTTCGCCTTGTCAGCTGACACAGAAGTCATTCAAATAATTGTTTTTACAATCGATGGAAAAGTGGTGCGTGTCAATTTGAAATTCGCTGGTCTTCTTCAGGATTTGCCTTAGTGTGAAGATTTGGTCTAAAGTTGGAAGGAGGGCAAACCGGCTTTGGACGTTCACACAAATCTTGTAGGCGACGTTGGGAGTAGGTCTACATACCTCTGTAGTTGTTACCAGAAATAAATGAGTAAAGAAATATTCAACTTCGGCCATTTTTACCCCTAGCCCACAACGGAGAAAAGCGTGGAAAGAGTAGTGGCATTCCCTTGCATTTCACACATACTTTTACAACGTTCGTCGATTCGTGAATTTTGTGGGGAAATGGCGTCAGATTCATGCATTTTGTGGGAAATGCGTAAATTTGCCCACGAACATTTACTATTATTCGGAGGGTGTTCAACAGATTACTCATATTTTTAAGAGGGCATATATTTGTAATAGAGGATTTGCGTGAATAAAAACGCTCTAATTACGGGAGTACTTTGCATCAATTTAAATCTTCAGAGTTATATATAGCTGATTTATATCCCATGGTTGGCAAATTAGCCTTCACTTATGAATTGTGAAAAGTTATGAATTTAAATTACATAATTTGTTAAAAACAATGGCAACAACTATACCCAGCTCATACAAATTTGTAATTAACTTTCAACTCCCTATTTCTGTAAAAAAAATGAGCAAGGAAGCTGTTTATTTTAAGAGATGCAAGCAAATGTTTCAGCAAATCTTTTCATTATTAGTTACCGGTACACATGTTTCATGTGAACGCTTTTCCGCATGTAGTGTAGTGTATTCCTTAATAATTAATGTAAATAATGGCAAAATTGCTTATCCCTAGTACCTCAGACTGTAACTCGCAGAAAGCTAGTTCATTGTTCGTTTGGTTACCCCTTATTACTGTGTTGAAAATTTAACACCGAAATTTGAAAAAAACTCAAGTAACGATCGAATTTTCAAATAAGAACTCTAATTCACCTCACTACTTCGGTTGGGGAAGGGTATCAGCTGTAAGCAAGAGCTCACACGTATTCACAGACAGAGGACGAAAGCGTATAAACAACGCAGTCAGATGAAATCAAGGGACTAGAAGTTGAATATCCCCTTACTCATTTATTGCTGGATGTTACAAGAGGTAGGATCGTATTTTTTTTGGATGAGGCAAATGGAGCTGATATTACAGTCATCGAACATGCTTTCGTCTTCCCAAATTCAAGATGATCTGGTACATGCTCCCTAGTAGAACATCGCCCCTGGCTTTTAAGAGCGCCGATGGTAAACCATCTGAGCCTGCGGCTTTGTTTCTGGACACCGGCTAGTGTCCAGAAACTAAATGCGGATTGGGTATGGGAAACCGCGTTTAGTTCCTGGACAGCAGCTAGTGTCCAGAAACTAAATGCGGATAGGGTATGGGAAACCGCATTTAGTTTCTGGACACCGGCTAGTGTCCAGCATTTAGTTTCTGGACACCGGCTAGTGTCCAGAAACTAAATGCGGATTGGGTATGGGAAACCGCATTTAGTTTCTGGACAGCAGCTAGTGTCCAGAAACTAAATGCGGATTGGGTATGGGAAACCGCATTTAGTTTCTGGACACCGGCTAGTGTCCAGAAACTAAATGCGGATTGGGTATGGGAAACCGCATTTAGTTTCTGGACAGCAGCTAGTGCCCAGAAACTAAATGCGAATTGGGTATGGGAAACCGCATTTAGTTTCTGGACAGCAGCTAGTGTCCAGAAACTAAATGCGGATTTTGTATGGGAAACCGCATTTAGTTTCTGGACAGCAGCTAGTGTCCAGAAACTAAATGCGGATTGGGTATGGGAAACCGCATTTAGTTTCTGGACAGCAGCTAGTGTCCAGAAACTAAATGCGGATAGGGTATGGGAAACCGCATTTAGTTTCTGGACACCGGCTAGTGTCCAGAAACTAAATGCGGATAGGGTATGGGAAACCGCATTTAGTTTCTGGACACCGGCTAGTGTCCAGAAACTAAATGCGGATTGGGTATGGGAAACCGCATTTAGTTTCTGGAAACCGGCTAGTGTCCAAAAACTAAATGCGGATAGGGTATGGGAAACCGCATTTAGTTTCTGGACAGCAGCTTTAGTTTAGTTTAGTTTATTGTCCCAATGTAATAACAAATATATAAGAACAAAAATATAAAAGTGTTTAAATATGCCTCCTAACATTTCCATGAAGTTATCCCTGCAATGCTGGATTAAACCTTGAAGCGGTAGAAGAGAATCCATGTAAAATGCCAGTCGGCTTACATGTACATTATAAATTTAAAGACATTTACACATGCAATATAATTAAGACAATACGAATCTGCGAAGCCTAAGGGCTTTTCTGCAGAAGATTATACATACAATTTTTTAGCATACATTATTGAGTAATTCTTATAATAGATGGGAATATATAATAAATTGTGATTATTGTTAGATTTATTCGAGATTTATGTTGTTCAATAGTACATATTTCTTAATCTCCTTCTTTCTTATATGCACAGCATGAATGTTCCATAGAGCTCGTGGCAGTTGATTAAAGGTAGTTGGTACTGCAAAAGATAATTGTTTTTTTCCGTAGGTGTTGTGTATCCTTGGGATTTTAAGAAGACCTTCCGCTCTTTGTCTCGTGTTGACCTCATGATCAATTGGTTGTTTAAATCGATGATCGGAATACGTTTCATTTATTAAATTAAAGAGAAAAAGTTTTTTAATGGTTAATAAACTAAGATCATCTATTGAATGCTGACAATACCTCTCTCCAAATTTTGCCCGTAAAAGGATTTTAAATATTCTATTCTGGGCCCTCTGTACCTCCATTATCCTGTATTGCGCTGCGTTCCCCCATGCAATAATTCCGTACTGCAGTATCGACTCCACCAATGAGTAGTATGCTTGCTTTAGGACACTGAATGGGGTATAATTGCTCAGATGATAAAGAGCGTAAGTAGACTGCCGAAGTCGTTTGCATAGATACTTGACGTGGTGATCCCACTTAAAATTGTAGTCTACTTCAACTCCAAGGTATCTATATACGTCAACTGTGTCTATATAATCTGTGCAAGTATCCGTAAGGATCAAAGAATTTGGATTTTTGTGCAAACACTCAAAACTGTGGAACCGTATTTTGATTGGTGTACGAACTATATGGGGTGGCCGAATATGCATTACTTTGGTTTTTTTAACATTAATAATAAGTCCATTATCATGACACCAACGTACAATATTATCAAACTCAGATTGCATAGTCTGAGTAGCACGGTCTATATTTTTGTTGCTCACCACAATAGCCGTATCATCAGCATATTGGAATCCTATGCTATTTTGCAGTACTGATAGCATATCATTCACATAGATAATAAATAGTAGGGGTCCTAGGATAGATCCTTGTGGCACACCCAGTTCAACATTTTGCGGGTTACTGAAGCAGTTCGAAATTTTGACCTTAAACTTTCTGTCACATAGATAGCTAGCAAACCAATCCAATATTGCACCTCGGATGCCTATTTTTTCCAGTTTACTGATAGTTCGTTTATGACAAAGTGTGTCGAAGGCCTTTTTAAAATCAATAAAGATTACCAGCGAGTGATGGTTCTTATTTAAATTAGTGTTGATTATGTTTGCAAACTCTTTGAGTAGTTGGTTAACATTTCTGTTTCTCAAGAACCCATACTGATTTTCATTAATGATTTTATACTTGGCAATATAGTCTTGCAATCTGTTTGCCATTACTTCTTCCATTATCTTATCTATCACTGGTAGAATAGAGATTGGACGGTAGTTCGAAGGATCATCTTTTTTTCCTGATTTATATATGGGTCGAACTATTGCTATTTTGAGTGTCTTTGGGAACCGTCTTTCTTCCAATGACATGTTTACAAGCTGGGTAGTTACCGGTACTAAAGCATTGGCATTGTACTTGAAATCTTTAACTCTGATATTGTCTACCCCAGGAGACTTATTAACACTCATTTTGCTTATAATGTTGCGAATATCACCGTCCGATACATATTCTAGGAACATGGATTGAGTTACACTTGATTCGTTAAAATTTTGTGTTCTTAAGTCACATCTATGAATAATGGACTTAATTTCCTCCGAAAATTGCTTAGCGAATTTATTTGTTATGCTATCTATATTTGTATCTGATTGGAAGTTTCGAGTGATTATTTCATCAATATTGTTAGGCGTTTTTCCTAAGATGTTATTTATTAGCCTCCAGGTATTCTTTGGATCTTTTCTGTATTCCGCAAATTTGTTCATGTAGTACTCTGATTTTACATTTTTTATTCTTTTATTGACGTAGTTACGGAAATTTTTGTATAAAGCTTCATAGCTCTTGCACCTTCTATTGTTTCTCCATTTGTTATAAAGCTTATCTCTTTCCTTGCATAGATTTATTATTTCGACTGTCATCCACGGATTTTGTTTTTCTCTTTTTCTTATTCTGATATTTATACGAGATTTTTCATAGACTTTATTGAAAGTGTGGACAATCTTTTCATAAAAATCATCAACACTTGTTGCATCTTCTAAAATACTCCAGTCAATCGTCGATAGTAGTTCATGTACTCTATTTTCACTTAGTATAGTTTTTTGCAATGTCTTGCTATGGGAGTTAGTGTCTTTTGGTATACCGCACATTAATGTGTAGTGATCCGATACGTTTGTTTCCACAGTAGCTGCATAGATTTTATCATATGAACTTCTTACTAAACAGTGATCGATAGTAGTGCTTGAACCTCTATTTAGATCAACTCTTGTATTAGAAAGAGCTAAGTTTTGTAGGCCTTTGGAATTGATCATCTCTAAATATCTCGCTGTGTTTAATTCTTCATCTACCTGAACATCTATGTTTATATTTATGTCTCCCATAACTATGATATTTTGTCTTGCGTTGATTGAGTTTATGTGATTTTCCAATTCTTCGATGAAGTTGCTTTCACTCAGCTTTGGTGGTCGATAAATTGCTAATATGTTTAGTTCTTTTTCGATTACTTTGATTTGAATCTGTATGTTTTCGTAGTGCGTAGTATTATAATCAATTTTTTCATAAGATATTTCTTTTCTTACATACAGTGCAATTCCACCGCCATTTCTATTTTGTCTGTTTACGAATTCTGTGTTGAACCCGTCTAGCTGATAAAAACAGTTCTCCTCATCACAAATATTGGTTTCAACCAAAATAATTATTTTTACAAAACGAATTACGCTCTTAATGTTACACATAAATAAATCCCAGTTTTTCCTTAGTGACCTAATATTCAAATATACACATAAAAATTCTAAATTTTCCATCTCATTAGTGTTGGTGTCATTAAACGTATTATGTACCCTATAATTGATAGTTGACATTTGAACACACTCATTTGCATAGGCATCATTGATGTCAGCCATATTAGTGATATCGATTTGTTCTGTTGTTTTGACGTGTGACAGAGATCGGTATTATGCTATTTTGTTTACGTCGTCGACATCAGCGATTCGCAGAACTGTTGTGCCTTCGTCTTTGCGTGCCAGAATTTTACCATCTCGGATCCACACAAACTTCCAAGCAACAGTCCTGGCTTTTGTTTTCGCTTGCCATAATAGTTGTTTGTTCGCTGCCGTTAGCTGGCTGTTTATGTAGACCTTGCTGTTTAAAATTTCGGTTTTTTTACTTTCGCTGATGTCGTGCAAATTCAGGTTTAGTTTAGCATTCTTCACTAATAGCGGGCCTTTTACTTTGGCAAAGTGTATCATTTTTTCTTTGCACATTGAATTTGTGAACGATACAACTATTTTTGGTGCTTTTGTGTTTTGTTTTGTGTTCAAGCGGTAGACATTATCAATATCGGTATTATTTATGTCGGTACCAATTGCTCTTGCTACTTCGGTTACCATTTCTGTTAATTTTTCACCTCTTGTGTATGGTACATTTGTTATTTCGATATTGTTTTTGATTATTTGTTGTTCCATTCTGTTTATTTGTCTTTGCATGTTTAATATTATTGTGTCTTTATATTCGCATTGTGATTTTAACTCGTTGATCTGTCCTGTCAGTGCATGCAAGAGTTCATTGTTTTTGTTGATTGTCTGCGTCATGTCATCGTACCCCTTTGATAGAAACTCCACCGATCTTAAGTATTCCTTCAGCGTTTCCTTAATATCTGTGATGTCTTTTTTAACATCAGCGCTGAGTACTTCAGCAGAGCTAACATTTTCGTTTCTCTCTGCAGGTCTATCTTCTCGAGGAGTTTGATCTCCAGCAGGACGTGAACGGCAATATTGGCACTTCCAGGACTTCTTCTGGTCGGTGGACATCCCCCTGAAAGTTCTGGCTGTGATGGTTGTACAGCCGAAATGCAACTTCCTGGTACAAGAGGAGCACCTTACACAGTCATTGTCGCTGAAGATTTCTTCCTCACAGTTTCCGCACCTCACCATTTTTGTTTTTTTTTTTTTATTACGGAGGAAAATATACTCGTATATAGGAAAATTGAGAAATAAATCTAGTTACCACCTTTGCTTTTTTATTTTTTAACTTGAGTTATCACTATATTATTATATATGTACACTTATAGAAGACGTCTTTACGCTTCAAGAATTACTTTGCTAGTGAGTGTCCAGAAACTAAATGTCCAGAAACTAAATGCGGATTGGGTATGGGAAACCGCATTTAGTTTCTGGACAGCAGCTAGTGTCCAGAAACTAAATGCGGATTTTGTGAGGGAAACCGCATTTAGTTTCTGGACAGCAGCTAGTGTCCAGAAACTAAATGCGGATTGGGTATGGGAAACCGCATTTAGTTTCTGGACAGCAGCTAGTGTCCAGAAACTAAATGCGGATAGGGTATGGGAAACCGCATTTAGTTTCTGGACAGCAGCTAGTGTGAATGGGAAAATGGGAAACCGCATTTAGTTTCTGGACACCGGCTAGTGTCCAGCATTTAGTTTCTGGACACCGGCTAGTGTCCAGAAACTAAATGCGGATTGGGTATGGGAAACCGCATTTAGTTTCTGGACAGCAGCTAGTGTGAATGGGAAAATGGGAAACCGCATTTAGTTTCTGGACACCGGCTAGTGTCCAGCATTTAGTTTCTGGACACCGGCTAGTGTCCAGAAACTAAATGCGGATTGGGTATGGGAAACCGCATTTAGTTTCTGGACAGCAGCTAGTGTCCAGAAACTAAATGCGGATTGGGTATGGGAAACCGCATTTAGTTTCTGGACACCGGCTAGTGTCCAGAAACTAAATGCGGATTGGGTATGGGAAACCGCATTTAGTTTCTGGACAGCAGCTAGTGCCCAGAAACTAAATGCGAATTGGGTATGGGAAACCGCATGTAGTTTCTGGACAGCAGCTAGTGTCCAGAAACTAAATGCGGATTTTGTATGGGAAACCGCATTTAGTTTCTGGACAGCAGCTAGTGTCCAGAAACTAAATGCGGATTGGGTATGGGAAACCGCATTTAGTTTCTGGACAGCAGCTAGTGTCCAGAAACTAAATGCGGATAGGGTATGGGAAACCGCATTTAGTTTCTGGACACCGGCTAGTGTCCAGAAACTAAATGCGGATAGGGTATGGGAAACCGCATTTAGTTTCTGGACACCGGCTAGTGTCCAGAAACTAAATGCGGATTGGGTATGGGAAACCGCATTTAGTTTCTGGAAACCGGCTAGTGTCCAAAAACTAAATGCGGATAGGGTATGGGAAACCGCATTTAGTTTCTGGACACCGGCTAGTGTCCAGCATTTAGTTTCTGGATACCGGCTAGTGTCCAGAAACTAAATGCGGATTGGGTATGGGAAACCGCATTTAGTTTCTGGACAGCAGCTAGTGTCCAGAAACTAAATGCGGATTGGGTATGGGAAACCGCATTTAGTTTCTGGACAGCAGCTAGTGTCCAGAAACTAAATGCGGATTTTGTGAGGGAAACCGCATTTAGTTTCTGGACAGCAGCTAGTGTCCAGAAACTAAATGCGGATTGGGTATGGGAAACCGCATTTAGTTTCTGGACAGCAGCTAGTGTCCAGAAACTAAATGCGGATTGGGTATGGGAAACCGCATTTAGTTTCTGGACACCGGCGAGTGTCCAGAAACTGAATGCGGATTGGGTATGGGAAACCGCATTTAGTTTCTGGACACCGGCTAGTGTCCAGAAACTAAATGCGGATTGGGTATAGGTCCAGAACTGATACCCGCTGTAAAAGCCTGGACATCAAGAGCTCACGGGAACTGCAACTACCATCTCACGCAGTTCTTTGCGGGCCACGGAGGTTATCGAAAATACCTAAATAGCTTTGGTCACCCTTCTGTACAGAATGCGGGGTAGAAGAGGAAGATGCAGAGCACGCAATTTTTTTGCGGGTAGCGGGAATACGTATTATACGGGGTATTGGTATCGATGCTGGAAAATCGATACTTATGTGCTTGAAGACCTTCCCGAGGTGGATGGAAATCAGCAGCTAAATGTAGGAACAAGGATGACAAGGAGGTCAAGTATCTTGGCGTTAACTTCACGGAAAGGCTGAAGTTCAACAGCCACTCGAAAATTACCCTTAAGAAGGTCAAACAAAATGGATTAAGTCAGAGGACGAAGCTGCTACTCTACAAGCAGCTAATACGGACGATCTTAACGTACGGCTTCCCAATATGGCACCATTTCTAAGACCAGCATGGAGAAGCTCGCAATTTTCTAAAGGAAATTACTGCGAATATGTACAGGTCTCACCTTCGACAGAAGCACGCATCATCCCCTTACAACAATACATGGTGACACTGTTCAGAAAGCAGCTTTTAGACATCAACAATTATCTTAACGAGGCAATCAGGAAATTGAGACAACGCGCTAAATCTAAAAATGTCCCAACGACATCCAACAACGATTTGCATATCTTCTACCAGAGCAGCGATAGCAGTCATCATCGAGGCTAAATCGGCTACCACACCAGCATCCCACCCCAAAAGGACCAACATGGAGACACGGATTTGAACAACCCGATATAAGCACTGGGCATTTGATTGATGGTTGGTTGATGTTGACTCTTTGGAACTCAATTCAAATGGAATGGCTTACCATGAATGGCTGTTCAGATTGTGGATGCGATCTTGGCCATCGCCATGTCTAGCGGAGACGGTGTGTGCCGTGAAACTGCCAGAGAGCTCGCTCTCTTACGTTCTATGACATTCCTCTTATATCACTCAAAAAAGAACAACAAAAGTCTGTGTATGGCGTAGGAATTGGGCAGAAAATAGATCTTATTTCCAAACCATAAGCGATAATCTTTGTTTAAAGATGTTTCAATAAGACAATGCTCTAACTTTCAGATTCAAAAAAATTTAATTTACGAAACAAACAAATAAAATGAAAAATAGTTGCAAAATTCAATCTACAAAAGTTTGCACACTACGGCAAATCCTGGAGAACACCCGCGAGTTGCAAATCCATACGCACCGGCACCACCTTTCCTCGATTTTAAAGACAACTATTTGAATGACTTCTCACAAAATGGATATTTATTTTCTGTCAGCTGGGATCTGCGCAGCCAGTCATTCTGTGTCAGCTGACATGACAAAATCCAAAAAAATACAGTTTGACAGGGAGATGAGTTAAGAGTGAATAAGAAGAAGAAAATAAAAAAAAAAATAAATAAATAAATAAAAAAATCGAAATATCACCAGGCGCCCAGAACTCATATTTTCGCAGTAGGTATACGACGCTGACGTCATACAATTTTTGTTTTTTAAATTTCGACGAGACTATGAAGGCCCCGCGCGCCTATTTGCCTGAATATTTGACAGCTACATATTAGGGCCCCGAGGGGGGGCCCTCATAGTCTCGTCGAAATTTAAAAAAACAAAAAATGTATGACGTCAGCCTCGTATACCTACTGCGAAAATATGAGTTCTAGGCGCCTGGTGATATTTCGATTTTTTTAATTTATTTTTTTATTTTTTTTATTTTCTTCTTTTTATTTACTCTTAACTCATTTCCCTGTCATCTCAAACATGTCAATGGGGGACTGTATTTGATTGGATTTCGCCTTGTCAGCTGACACAGAAGTCATTCAAATAATTGTTTTTACAATCGATGGAAAAGTGGTGCGTGTCAATTTGAAATTCGCTGGTCTTCTTCAGGATTTGCCTTAGTGTGAAGATTTGGTCTAAAGTTGGAAGGGGGGCAAACCGGCTTTGGACGTTCACACAAATCTTGTAGGCGACGTTGGGAGTAGGTCTACATACCTCTGTAGTTGTTACCAGAAATAAATGAGTAAAGAAATATTCAACTTCGGCCATTTTTACCCCTAGCCCACAACGGAGAAAAGCGTGGAAAGAGTAGTGGCATTCCCTTGCATTTCACACATACTTTTACAACGTTCGTCGATTCGTGAATTTTGTGGGGAAATGGCGTCAGATTCATGCATTTTGTGGGAAATGCGTAAATTTGCCCACGAACATTTACTATTATTCGGAGGGTGTTCAACAGATTACTCATATTTTTAAGAGGACATATATTTGTAATAGAGGATTTGCGTGAATAAAAACGCTCTATTTACGGGAGTACTTTGCATCAATTTAAATCTTCAGAGTTATATATAGCTGATTTATATCCCATGGTTGGCAAATTAGCCTTCACTTATGAATTGTGAAAAGTTATGGATTTAAATTACATAATTTGTTAAAAACAATGGCAACAACTATACCCAGCTCATACAAATTTGTAATTAACTTTCATCCCTATTTCTGTAAAAAAAAATGAGCAAGGAAGCTGTTTATTTTAAGAGATGCAAGCAAATGTTTCAGCAAATCTTTTCATTATTAGTTACCGGTACACATGTTTCATGTGAACGCTTTTCCGCATGTAGTGTAGTGTATTCCTTAATAATTAATGTAAATAATGGCAAAATTGCTTATCCCTAGTACCTCAGACTGTAACTCGCAGAAAGCTAGTTCATTGTTCGTTTGGTTACCCCTTATTACTGTGTTGAAAATTTAACACCGAAATTTGAAAAAAACTCAAGTAACGATCGAATTTTCAAATAAGAACTCTAATTCACCTCACTACTTCGGTTGGGGAAGGGTATCAGCTGTAAGCAAGAGCTCACACGTATTCACAGACAGAGGACGAAAGCGTATAAACAACGCAGTCAGATGAAATCAATCGACTAGAAGTTGAATATCCCCTTACTCATTTATTGCTGGATGTTACAAGAGGTAGGATCGTATTTTTTTTGGATGAGGCAAATGGAGCTGATATTACAGTCATCGAACATGCTTTCGTCTTCCCAAATTCAAGATGATCTGGTACATGCTCCCTAGTAGAACATCGCCCCTGGCTTTTAAGAGCGCCGATGGTAAACCATCTGAGCCTGCGGCTTTGTTTCTGGACACCGGCTAGTGTCCAGCATTTAGTTTCTGGACACCGGCTAGTGTCCAGAAACTAAATGCGGATTGGGTATGGGAAACCGCATTTAGTTTCTGGACAGCAGCTAGTGTCCAGAAACTAAATGCGGATTGGGTATGGGAAACCGCATTTAGTTTCTGGACAACAGCTAGTGTTCAGAAACTAAATGCGGATTGGGTGTGGGAAACCGCATTTAGTTTCTGGACAGCAGCTAGTGTCCAGAAACTAAATGCGGATTGGGTATGGGAAACCGCATTTAGTTTCTGGACACCGGCTAGTGTAAAGAAACTGAATGCGGATTGGGTATGGGAATCCGCATTTAGTTTCTGGACACCGGCTAGTGTCCAGAAACTAAATGCGGATTGGGTATAGGAAACCGCATTTAGTTTCTGGACAGCAGCTAGTGTCCAGAAACTAAATGCGGATTGGGTATGGGAAACCGCATTTAGTTCCTGGACAGCAGCTAGTGTCCAGAAACTAAATACGGATTGGGTATGGGAAACCGCATTTAGTTTCTGGACAGCAGCTAGTGCCCAGAAACTAAATGCGGATCGGGTATGGGAAACCGCATTTAGTTTCTGGACAGCAGCTAGTGTCCAGAAACTAAATGCGGATTGGGTATGGGAAACCGCATTTAGTTTCTGGACACCGGCTAGTGTCCAGAAACTAAATGCGGATTGGGTATGGGAAACCGCATTTAGTTCCTTTACAGCAGCTAGTGTCCAGAAACTAAATGCGGATTGGGTATAGGAAACCGCATTTAGTTTCTGGACAGCAGCTAGTGTCCAGAAACTAAATGCGGATTGGGTATGGGAAACCGCATTTAGTTTCTGGACAGCAGCTAGTGTCCAGAAACTAAATGAGGATAGGGTATGGGAAACCGCATTTAGTTTCTGGACACCGGCGAGTGTCCAGAAACTAAATGCGGATTGGGTATGGGAAACCGCATTTAGTTTCTGGACAGCAGCTAGTGTCCAGGGTATGGGCAACCGCATTTAGTTTCTGGACACCGGCTAGTGTCCAGAAACTAAATGCGGATTGGGTATGGGAAACCGCATTTAGTTTCTGGACAGCAGCTAGTGTCCAGAAACTAAATGCGGATTGGGTATGGGAAACCGCATTTAGTTTCTGGACACCGGCTAGTGTAAAGAAACTGAATGCGGATTGGGTATGGGAAACCGCATTTAGTTTCTGGACACCGGCTAGTGTCCAGAAACTAAATGCGGATTGGGTATAGGTCCAGAACTGATACCCGCTGTAAAAGCCTGGACATCAAGAGCTCACGGGAACTGCAACTACCATCTCACGCAGTTCTTTGCGGGCCACGGAGGTTATCGAAAATACCTAAATAGCTTTGGTCACCCTTCTGTACAGAATGCGGGGTAGAAGAGGAAGATGCAGAGCACGCAATTTTTTTGCGGGTAGCGGGAATACGTATTATACGGGGTATTGGTATCGATGCTGGAAAATCGATACTTATGTGCTTGAAGACCTTCCCGAGGTGGATGGAAATCAGCAGCTAAATGTAGGAACAAGGATGACAAGGAGGTCAAGTATCTTGGCGTTAACTTCACGGAAAGGCTGAAGTTCAACAGCCACTCGAAAATTACCCTTAAGAAGGTCAAACAAAATGGATTAAGTCAGAGGACGAAGCTGCTACTCTACCAGCAGCTAATACGGACTATCTTAACGTACGGCTTCCCGATATGGCACCATTTCTAAGACCAGCATGGAGAAGCTCGCAATTTTCTAAAGGAAATTACTGCGAATATGTACAGGTCTCACCTTCGACAGAAGCACGCATCATCCCCTTACAACAATACATGGTGACACTGTTCAGAAAGCAGCTTTTAGACATCAACAATTATCTTAACGAGGCAATCAGGAAATTGAGACAACGCGCTAAATCTAAAAATGTCCCAACGACATCCAACAACGATTTGCATATCTTCTACCAGAGCAGCGATAGCAGTCATCATCGAGGCTAAATCGGCTACCACACCAGCATCCCACCCCAAAAGGACCAACATGGAGACACGGATTTGAACAACCCGATATAAGCACTGGTCATTTGATTGATGGTTGGTTGATGTTGACTCTTTGGAACTCAATTCAAATGGAATGGCTTACCATGAATGGCTGTTCAGATTGTGGATGCGATCTTGGCCATCGCCATGTCTAGCGGAGACGGTGTGTGCCGTGAAACTGCCAGAGAGCTCGCTCTCTTACGTTCTATGACATTCCTCTTATATCACTCAAAAAAGAACAACAAAAGTCTGCGTATGGCGTAGGAATTGGGCAGAAAATAGATCTTATTTCCAAACCATAAGCGATAATATTTGTTTAAAGATGTTTCAATAAGACAATGCTCTAACTTTCAGATTCAAAAAAATTTAATTTATGAAACAAACAAATAAAATGAAAAATAGTTGCAAAATTCAATCTACAAAAGTTTGCACACTACGGCAAATCCTGGAGAACACCAGCGAGTTGCAAATCCATACTCACCGGCACCACCTTTCCTCGATTTTAAAGACAACTATTTGAATGACTTCTCACAAAATGGATATTTATTTTCTGTCAGCTGGGATCTGCGCAGCCAGTCATTCTGTGTCAGCTGACATGACAAAATCCAAAAAAATACAGTTTGACAGGGAGATGAGTTAAGAGTGAATAAGAAGAAGAAAATAAAAAAAAAAATAAATAAATAAATAAAAAAATCGAAATATCACCAGGCGCCCAGAACTCATATTTTCGCAGTAGGTATACGACGCTGACGTCATACAATTTTTGTTTTTTAAATTTCGACGAGACTATGAAGGCCCCGCGCGCCTATTTGCCTGAATATTTGACAGCTACATATTAGGGCCCCGAGGGGGGGCCCTCATAGTCTCGTCGAAATTTAAAAAAACAAAAAATGTATGACGTCAGCCTCGTATACCTACTGCGAAAATATGAGTTCTAGGCGCCTGGTGATATTTCGATTTTTTTAATTTATTTTTTATTTTTTTTATTTTCTTCTTCTTATTTACTCTTAACTCATTTCCCTGTCATCTCAAACATGTCAATGGGGGACTGTATTTGATTGGATTTCGCCTTGTCAGCTGACACAGAAGTCATTCAAATAATTGTTTTTACAATCGATGGAAAAGTGGTGGGTGTCAATTTGAAATTCGCTGGTCTTCTTCAGGATTTGCCTTAGTGTGAAGATTTGGTCTAAAGTTGGAAGGGGGGCAAACCGGCTTTGGACGTTCACACAAATCTTGTAGGCGACGTTGGGAGTAGGTCTACATACCTCTGTAGTTGTTACCAGAAATAAATGAGTAAAGAAATATTCAACTTCGGCCATTTTTACCCCTAGCCCACAACGGAGAAAAGCGTGGAAAGAGTAGTGGCATTCCCTTGCATTTCACACATACTTTTACAACGTTCGTCGATTCGTGAATTTTGTGGGGAAATGGCGTCAGATTCATGCATTTTGTGGAAAATGCGTAAATTTGCCCACGAACATTTACTATTATTCGGAGGGTGTTCAACAGATTACTCATATTTTTAAGAGGGCATATATTTGTAATAGAGGATTTGCGTGAATAAAAACGCTCTATTTACGGGAGTACTTTGCATCAATTTAAATCTTCAGAGTTATATATAGCTGATTTATATCCCATGGTTGGCAAATTAGCCTTCACTTATGAATTGTGAAAAGTTATGAATTTAAATTACATAATTTGTTAAAAACAATGGCAACAACTATACCCAGCTCATACAAATTTGTAATTAACTTTCATCCCTATTTCTGTAAAAAAAAATGAGCAAGGAAGCTGTTTATTTTAAGAGATGCAAGCAAATGTTTCAGCAAATCTTTTCATTATTAGTTACCGGTACACATGTTTCATGTGAACGCTTTTCCGCATGTAGTGTAGTGTATTCCTTAATAATTAATGTAAATAATGGCAAAATTGCTTATCCCTAGTACCTCAGACTGTAACTCGCAGAAAGCTAGTTCATTGTTCGTTTGGTTACCCCTTATTACTGTGTTGAAAATTTAACACCGAAATTTGAAAAAAACTCAAGTAACGATCGAATTTTCAAATAAGAACTCTAATTCACCTCACTACTTCGGTTGGGGAAGGGTATCAGCTGTAAGCAAGAGCTCACACGTATTCACAGACAGAGGACGAAAGCGTATAAACAACGCAGTCAGATGAAATCAAGGGACTAGAAGTTGAATATCCCCTTACTCATTTATTGCTCGATGTTACAAGAGGTAGGATCGTATTTTTTTTGGATGAGGCAAATGGAGCTGATATTACAGTCATCGAACATGCTTTCGTCTTCCCAAATTCAAGATGATCTGGTACATGCTCCCTAGTAGAACATCGCCCCTGGCTTTTAAGAGCGCCGATGGTAAACCATCTGAGCCTGCGGCTTTGTTTCTGGACACCGGCTAGTGTCCAGAAACTAAATGCGGATTGGGTATGGGAAACCGCATTTAGTTCCTGGACAGCAGCTAGTGTCCAGAAACTAAATGCGGATTGGGTATAGGCATTTAGTTTTCTGGACAGCAGGATTGGGTATAGGAAACCTCATTTAGTTTCTGGACAGCAGCTAGTGTCCAGAAACTAAATGCGGATTGGGTATGGGAAACCGCATTTAGTTTCTGGACAGCAGCTAGTGCCCAGAAACTAAATGCGGATCGGGTATGGGAAACCGCATTTAGTTTCTGGACAGCAGCTAGTGCCCAGAAACTAAATGCGGATAGGGTATGGGAAACCGCATTTAGTTTCTGGACACCGGCTAGTGTCCAGCATTTAGTTTCTGGACACCGGCTAGTGTCCAGAAACTAAATGCGGATAGAGTATGGGAAACCGCATTTAGTTTCTGGACACCGGCTAGTGTCCAGACACTAAATGCGGATTGGGTATGGGCAACCGCATTTAGTTTCTGGACAGCAGCTAGTGTCCAGAAACTAAATGCGGATAGGGTATGGGAAACCGCATTTAGTTTCTGGACACCGGCTAGTGTCCAGAAACTAAATGCGGATAGAGTATGGGAAACCGCATTTAGTTTCTGGACACCGGCTAGTGTCCAGAAACTAAATGCGGATTGGGTATGGGAAACCGCATTTAGTTTCTGGACAGCAGCTAGTGTCCAGAAACTAAATGCGGATAGGGTATGGGAAACCGCATTTAGTTTCTGGACACCGGCTAGTGTCCAGAAACTAAATGCGGATTGGGTATGAGAAACCGCATTTAGTTTCTGGACAGCAGCTAGTGTCCAGAAACTAAATGCGGATTTGGTATGGGAAACCGCATCTAGTTTCTGGACAGCAGCTAGTGTCCAGAAACTAAATGCGGTTTCCCATACCCAATCCGCATTTAGCCGGTGTCCAGAAACTAAATGCAGAAACTAAATGCGGATTGGGTATGGGAAACCGCATTTAGTTTCTTGACAGCAGCTAGTGCCCAGAAACTAATTGCGGATAGGGTATGGGAAACCGCATTTAGTTCCTGGACACCGGCTAAATGCGGATTGGGTATGGGAAACCGCATTTAGTTTCTGGACAGCAGCTAATGTCCAGAAACTAAATGCGGATTGATTATGGGAAACCGCATTTAGTTTCTGGACAGCAGCTAGTGTCCAGAAACTAATTGCGGATTGGGTATGGGAAACCGCATTTAGTTTCTGGACAGCAGCTAGTGTCCAGAAACTAAGTGCGGATTGGGTATAGGAAACCGCATTTAGTTTCTGGACAGCAGCTAGTGTCCAGAAACTAAATGCGGATTGGGTATAGGAAACCGCATTTAGTTCCTGGACAGCAGCTAGTGGACACCGGCTAGTGTAAAGAAACTGAATGCGGATGGGATATGGGAAACCGCATTTAGTTTCTGGACAGCAGCTAGTGTCCAGAAACTAAATGCGGATAGGGTATGGGCAACCGCATTTAGTTTCTGGACACCGGCTAGTGTCCAGAAACTAAATGCGGATTGGGTACGGGAAACCGCATTTAGTTTCTGGACAGCAGCTAGTGTCCAGAAACTAATTGCGGATAGGGTATGGGAAACCGCATTTAGTTTCTGGACACCGGCTAGTGTCCAGAAACTAAATGCGGATTGAGTATGGGAAACCGCATTTAGTTTCTGGACACCGGCTAGTGTCCAGAAAGTAAATGCGGATTGGGAGTGGGACACCGGCTAGTGTCCAGAAGCTAAATGCGGATTGGGTATGGGAAACCGCATTTAGTTTCTGGACACCGGCTAGTGTCCAGAAACTAAATGCGGATTGGGTATGGTAAACCGCAATTGGTTTCTGGACACCGGCTAGTGTCCAGGACACTAGGAGGACACCAGTGTAGAGGACACTAGCCGGTGTCCAGAAACTAAATGCGGATTGGGTATGGGAAACCGCATTTAGTTTCTGGACACCGGCTAGTGTCCAGAAACTAAATGCGTTTAGTTCTGGACACCGGCTAGTGTCCAGAAACTAAATGCGGATTGGGTATATTAAACCGCATTTAGTTTCTGGACAGCAGCTAGTGTCCTCTACACTGGTTTCCTCCTAGTGTCCTGGACACCGGCTAGTGTCCAGAAACTAAATGCGGATTGGGTATAGGAAACCGCATTTAGTTTCTGGACAGCAGCTAGTGTCCAGAAACTAAATGCGGATAGGGTATGGGCAACCGCATTTAGTTTCTGGACACCGGCTAGTGTCCAGAAACTAAATGCGGATTGGGTATGGGAAACCGCATTTAGTTTCTGGACAGCAGCTAGTGTCCAGAAACTAATTGCGGATAGGGTATGGGAAACCGCATTTAGTTTCTGGACACCGGCTAGTGTCCAGAAAGTAAATGCGGATTGGGAGTGGGACACCGGCTAGTGTCCAGAAGCTAAATGCGGATTGGGTATGGGAAACCGCATTTAGTTTCTGGACACCGGCTAGTGTCCAGAAACTAAATGCGGATTGGGTATGGTAAACCGCAATTGGTTTCTGGACACCGGCTAGTGTCCAGAAACTAAATGCGGATTGGGTATGGGAAACCGCAATTGGTTTCTGGACACCGGCTAGTGTCCAGAAACTAAATGCGGATTGGGTATGGGAAACCGCATTTAGTTTCTGGACAGCAGCTAGTGTCCAGAAACTAAATGCGGATTGGGTATGGGAAACCGCATTTAGTTTCTGGACACCGGCTAGTGTAAAGAAACTGAACGCGGACTAGGTATGGGAAACCGCATTTAGTTTCTGGACACCGGCTAGTGTCCAGAAACTGAATGCGGATTGTGTATGGGAAACCGCATTTAGTTTCTGGACACCGGCTAGTGTCCAGAAACTAAATGCGGATTGGGTATGGGAAACCGCATTTAGTTTCTGGACAGCAGCTAGTGGTCCAGAAACTAAATGCGGATTGGGTATGGGAAACCGCATTTAGTTTCTGGAGACCGGCTAGTGTCCAGAAACTAAATGCGGATTGGGTATGGGAAACCGCATTTAGTTTCTGGACACCGGCTAGTGTCCAGAAACTAAATGCGGATTGGGTATGGGAAACCGCATTTAGTTTCTGGACAGCAGCTGGTGGTCCAGAAACTAAATGCGGATTGGGTATGGGAAACCGCATTTAGTTTCTGGACAGCAGCTAGTGGTCCAGAAACTAAATGCGGATTGGGTATGGGAAACCGCATTTAGTTTCTGGACAGCAGCTAGTGTCCAGAAAGTTTCTGGACAGCAGCTAGTGTCCAGAAACTAAATGCGGATTGGGTATGGGAAACCGCATTTAGTTTCTGGACACCGGCTAGTGTCCAGAAACTGAATGCGGATTGTGTATGGGAAACCGCATTTAGTTTCTGGACACCGGCTAGTGTCCAGAAACTGAATGCGGATTGGGTATGGGAAACCGCATTTAGTTTCTGGACAGCAGCTAGTGGTCCAGAAACTAAATGCGGATTGGGTATGGGAAACCGCATTTAGTTTCTGGACACCGGCTAGTGTCCAGAAACTGAATGCGGATTGTGTATGGGAAACCGCATTTAGTTTCTGGACAGCAGCTAGTGGTCCAGAAACTAAATGCGGATTGGGTATGGGAAACCGCATTTAGTTTCTGGACACCGGCTAGTGTCCAGCATTTAGTTTCTGGACACCGGCTAGTGTCCAGAAACTAAATGCGGATAGAGTATGGGAAACCGCATTTAGTTTCTGGACACCGGCTAGTGTCCAGAAACTAAATGCGGATAGGGTATGGGAAACCGCATTTAGTTTCTGGACACCGGCTAGTGTCCAGAAACTAAATGCGGATAGAGTATGGGAAACCGCATTTAGTTTCTGGACACCGGCTAGTGTCCAGAAACTAAATGCAGATTGGGTATATTAAACCGCATTTAGTTTCTGGACAGCAGCTAGTGTCCTCTACACTGGTGTCCTCCTAGTGTCCTGGACACCGGCTAGTGTCCAGAAACTAAATGCGGATTGGGTATGATAAACCGCATTTAGTTCCTGGACAGCAGCTAGTGTCCAGAAACTAAATGCGGATTGGGTATGGGAAACCGCATTTAGTTTCTGGACAGCAGCTAGTGTCCAGAAACTAAATGCGGTTTCCCATACATAATCCGCATTTAGCCGGTGTCCAGAAACTAAATGCGGATTGGGTATGGGAAACCGCATTAAGTTTCTGGACAGCAGCTAGTGTCCAGAAACTAAATGCGGGTGGGTATGGGAAACCGCATTTAGTTTCTGGACACCGGCTAGTGTCCAGAAACTAAATGCGGATTGGGTATGGGAAACCGCATTTAGTTTCTGGACACCGGCTAGTGTCCAGAAACTAAATGCGGATTGGGTATGGGAAACCGCATTTAATTCCTTTACAGCAGCTAGTGTCCAGAAACTAAATGCGGATTGGGTATGGGAAACCGCATTAAGTTTCTGGACAGCAGCTAGTGTCCAGAAACTAAATGCGGGTGGGTATGGGAAACCGCATTTAGTTTCTGGACACCGGCTAGTGTCCAGAAACTAAATGCGGATTGGGTATGGGAAACCGCATTTAGTTTCTGGACAGCAGCTAGTGTCCAGAAACTAAATGCGGATTGGGTATGGGAAACCGCATTTAGTTTCTGGACACCGGCTAGTGTCCAGAAACTAAATGCGGATTGGGTATAGGAAACCGCATTTAGTTTCTGGACAGCAGCTAGTGTCCAGAAACTAAATGCGGATTGGGTATGGGAAACCGCATTTAGTTTCTGGACAGCAGCTAGTGTCCAGAAACTAAATGCGGATTGGGTATGGGAAACCGCATTTAGTTTCTGGACACCGGCTAGTGTCCAGAAACTGAATGCGGATTGGGTATAGGAAACCGCATTTAGTTTCTGGACAGCAGGTAGTGTCCAGAAACTAAATGCGGATTGGGCATGGGAAACTGCATTTAGTTTCTGGACACCTTCTAGTGTCCAGAAACTAAATGCGGATTGGGTATAGGAAACCGCATTTAGTTTCTGGACAGCAGGTAGTGTCCAGAAACTAAATGCGGATTGGGCATGGGAAACCGCATTTAGTTTCTGGACAACGGCTAGTGTCCAGAAACTAAATGCGGATTGGGTATGGGAAACCGCATTTAGTTTCTGCACAGCAGCTAGTGTCCAGAAACTAAATGCGGATAGGGTATGGGAAACCGCATTTAGTTTCTGGACACCGGCTAGTGTCCAGAAACTGAATGCGGATTGGGTATAGGGAACCGCATTTAGTTTCTGGACAGCAGGTAGTGTCCAGAAACTAAATGCGGATTGGGCATGGGAAACCGCATTTAGTTTCTGGACACCTTCTAGTGTCCAGAAACTAAATGCGGATTGGGTATAGGAAACCGCATTTCGTTTCTTGACAGCAGCTAGTGTCCAGAAACTAATTGCGGATAGGGTATGGGAAACCGCATTTAGTTCCTGGACACCGGCTAAATGCGGATTGGGTATGGGAAACCGCATTTAGTTTCTGGACAGCAGCTAGTGTCTGGGCAACCGCATTTAGTTTCTGGACAACGGCTAGTGTCCAGTAACTAAATGCGGATTGGGTATGGGAAACCGCATTTAGTTTCTGGACAGCAGCTAGTGTCCAGAAACTAAATGCGGATTGGGTATGGGAAACCGCATTTAGTTTCTGGACAGCAGTTAGTGTCCAGAAACTAAATGCGGATTGGGTATGGGAAACCGCATTTAGTTTCTGGACACCGGCTAGTGTCCAGAAACTGAATGCGGATTGGGTATAGGAAACCGCATTTAGTTTCTGGACAGCAGGTAGTGTCCAGAAACTAAATGCGGATTGGGCTTGGGAAACCGCATTTAGTTTCTGGACACCTTCTAGTGTCCAGAAACTAAATGCGGATTGGGTATAGGAAACCGCATTTCGTTTCTTGACAGCAGCTAGTGTCCAGAAACTAATTGCGGATAGGGTATGGGAAACCGCATTTAGTTCCTGGACACCGGCTAAATGCGGATTGGGTATGGGAAACCGCATTTAGTTTCTGGACAGCAGCTAGTGTCTGGGCAACCGCATTTAGTTTCTGGACAACGGCTAGTGTCCAGTAACTAAATGCGGATTGGGTATGGGAAACCGCATTTAGTTTCTGGACAGCAGCTAGTGTCCAGAAACTAAATGCGGATTGGGTATGGGAAACCTCATTTAGTTTCTGGACACCGGCTAGTGTCCAGAAACTAAATGCGGATTGGGTATAGGAAACCGCATTTAGTTTCTGGACAGCAGCTAGTGTCCAGAAACCGCATTTAGTTTCTGGACACCGGCTAGTGTCCAGAAACTGAATGCGGATTGGGTATAGGAAACCGCATTTAGTTTCTGGACAGCAGGTAGTGTCCAGAAACTAAATGCGGATTGGGCATGGGAAACCGCATTTAGTTTCTGGACACCTTCTAGTGTCCAGAAACTAAATGCGGATTGGGTATAGGAAACCGCATTTAGTTTCTGGACAGCAGGTAGTGTCCAGAAACTAAATGCGGATTGGGCATGGGAAACCGCATTTAGTTTCTGGACACCGGCTAGTGTCCAGAAACTGAATGCGGTTTGGCTATGGGAAACCGAATTTATTATATTTGTTTATATTTATTATATTGTTTCTGGACACCGGCTAGTGTCCAGAAACTAAATGCGGATTGGGTATGGGAAACCGCATTTAGTTTCTGGACAGCAGCTAGTGTCCAGAAAATAAATGCGGATAGGGTATGGGCAACCGCATTTAGTTTCTGGACACCGCCTAGTGTCCAGAAACTAAATGCGGATTGGGTATGGGAAACCGCATTTAGTTGGACAGCAGCTAGTGTCCAGAAACTAATTGCGGATAGGGTATGGGAAACCGCATTTAGTTTCTGGACACCGGCTAGTGTCCAGAAACTAAATGCGGATTGGGTATGGGAAACCGCATTTAGTTTCTGGACAGCAGCTAGTGTCCAGAAACTAAATGCGGATTGGGTATAGGAAACCGCATTTAGTTTCTGGACAGCAGCTAGTGTCCAGAAACTAAATGCGGATAGGGTATGGGCAACCGCATTTAGTTTCTGGACACCGGCTAGTGTCCAGAAACTAAATGCGGATTGGGTATGGGAAACCGCATTTAGTTTCTGGACAGCAGCTAGTGTCCAGAAACTAATTGCGGATAGGGTATGGGAAACCGCATTTAGTTTCTGGACACCGGCTAGTGTCCAGAAAGTAAATGCGGATTTTGAGTGGGACACCGGCTAGTGTCCAGAAGCTAAATGCGGATTGGGTATGGGAAACCGCATTTAGTTTCTGGACAACGGCTAGTGTCCAGAAACTAAATGCGGATTGGGTATGGGAAACCGCATTTAGTTTCTGGACAGCAGCTAGTGTCCAGAAACTAAATGCGGATAGGGTATGGGAAACCGCATTTAGTTTCTGGACAGCAGCTAGTGTCCAGAAACTAAATGCGGATTGGGTATAGGAAACCGCATTTAGTTTCTTGACAGCAGCTAGTGTCCAGAAACTAATTGCGGATAGGGTATGGGAAACCGCATTTAGTTTCTGGACACCGGCTAGTGTCCAGAAACTAAATGCGGATTGGGTATATTAAACCGCATTTAGTTTCTGGACACCGGCTAGTGTCCAGTAACTAAATGCGGATAGGGTATGGGAAACCGCATTTAGTTTCTGGACAGCAGCTAGTGTCCAGAAACTAAATGCGGATTGGGTATGGGAAACCGCATTTAGTTTCTGGACAGCAGCTAGTGTCCAGAAACTAAATGCGGTTTCCCATACCCATACACATCTCAACACATTACCACAGGTGCGCACAGGTCGTAGGTACGCCTAGTTGGGCCGCTGTGGCAGTTGGAAGATGAGCCATGGAAAGGCTCCAAAATCCTTACTATACACTGTACATTTTTTTAGGTGAAAAATTCGATGTCGTCGGATCCACTCCAGTCTTTGGATTTCGTTAATACACATCTCAACACATAACCACAGATGCGTACAGGTCGTAGGTACGCCTAGTTGAGCCGCAGTGGCAGTTGGAAGATGAGCCATGGAAAGGCTCCAAAATCCTTACTATACACTGTACATTTTTTTAGGTGAAAAATTCGATGTCGTCGGATCCACTCCAGTCTTTGGATTTCGTTAATACACATCTCAACACATAACCACAGGTGCGCACAGGTCGTAGGTACGGATAGTTGGGCCGCTGTGGCAGTGAAAATCCGCATTTAGTTTCTGGACAATAGCTGCTGTCCAGAAACTAAATGCGGTTTCCCATACCCAATCCGCATTTAGTTTCTGGACACTAGCCGGTGTCCAGAAACTAAATGCGGTTTCCCATACCCTATCCGCATTTAGTTTCTGGACACTAGCTGCTGTCCAGAAACTAAATGCGGTTTAATATACCCAATCCCGCATTTAGTTTCTGGACAATAGCTGCTGTCCAGAAACTAAATGCGGTTTCCCATACCCAATCCGCATTCAGTTTCTGGACACTAGCCGGTGTCCAGAAACTAAATGCGGTTTCCCATACCGAATCCGCATTTAGCTTCTGGACACTAGCTGCTGTCCAGAAACTAAATGCGGTTTAATATACCCAATCCGCATTTAGTTTTTGGACACTAGCCGGTGTCCAGAAACTAAATGCGGTTTCCCATACCCAATCCGCATTTAGTTTCTGGACACTAGCTGCTGTCCAGAAACTAAATGCGGTATCCCATACCCAATCCGCATTTAGTTTCTGGACACTAGCCGGTGTCCAGAAACTAAATGCGGTTTCCCACACCCAATCCGCATTTAGTTTCTGGACACTAGCTGCTGTCCAGAAACTAAATGCGGTTTCCCATACCCTATCCGCATTTAGTTTCTGGGCACTAGCTGCTGTCCAGAAACTAAATGCGGTTTAATATACTCAATCCGCATTTAGTTTCTGGACACTAGCCGGTGTCCAGAAACTAAATGCGGTTTCCCATACCCAATCCGCATTTAGTTTCTGGACACTAGCCGGTGTCCAGAAACTAAATGCGGTTTCCCATACCCAATCCGCATTTAGTTTCTGGACACTAGCCGGTGTCCAGAAACTAAATGCGGTTTCCCACACCCAATCCGCATTTAGTTTCTGGACACTAGCTGCTGTCCAGAAACTAAATGCGGTTTCCCATACCCTATCCGCATTTAGTTTCTGGGCACTAGCTGCTGTCCAGAAACTAAATGCGGTTTAATATACTCAATCCGCATTTAGTTTCTGGACACTAGCTGCTGTCCAGGAACTAAATGCGGTTTCATATACCCAATCCGCATTTAGTTTCTGGACACTAGCCGGTGTCCAGAAACTAAATGCGGTTTCCCATACCCAATCCGCATTCAGTTTCTTTACACTAGCCGGTGTCCAGAAACTAAATGCGGTTTCCCATACCCTATCCGCATTTAGTTTCTGGACACTAGCTGCTGTCCAGAAACTAAATGCGGTTTCCCATACCCTATCCGCATATAGTTTCTGGACACTAGCTGCTGTCCAGAAACTAAATGCGGTTTCCAAACCCAATCCGCAATTAGTTTCTGGACACTAGCCGGTGTCCCACTCCCAATCCGCATTCAGTTTCTTTACACTTTCGGTGTCCAGAAACTAAATGCGGTTTCCCATACCCTATCCGCATTTAGTTTCTGGACACTAGCCGGTGTCCAGAAACTAAATGCGGTTTCCCACACCCAATCCGCATTTAGTTTCTGGACACTAGCTGCTGTCCAGAAACTAAATGCGGTTTCCCATACCCAATCCGCATTTAGCCGGTGTCCAGAAACTAAATGCGGATTGGGTATGGGAACCCGCATTTAGTTTCTGGACAGCAGCTAGTGTCCAGAAACTAATTGCGGATAGGGTATGGGAAACCGCATTTAGTTTCTGGACACCGGCTAGTGTCCAGAAAGTAAATGCGGATTTTGAGTGGGACACCGGCTAGTGTCCAGAAGCTAAATGCGGATTGGGTATGGGAAACCGCATTTAGTTTCTGGACAACGGCTAGTGTCCAGAAACTAAATGCGGATTGGGTATGGGAAACCGCATTTAGTTTCTGGACAGCAGCTAGTGTCCAGAAACTAAATGCGGATATGGTATGGGAAACCGCATTTAGTTTCTGGACAGCAGCTAGTGTCCAGAAACTAAATGCGGATTGGGTATAGGAAACCGCATTTAGTTTCTTGACAGCAGCTAGTGTCCAGAAACTAATTGCGGATAGGGTATGGGAAACCGCATTTAGTTTCTGGACACCGGCTAGTGTCCAGAAACTAAATGCGGATTGTGTATGGGAAACCGCATTTAGTTTCTGGACACCGGCTAGTGTCCAGAAACTAAATGCGGATTGGGTATATTAAACCGCATTTAGTTTCTGGACACCGGCTAGTGTCCAGAAACTAAATGCGGATTGGGTATGGGAAACCGCATTTAGTTTCTGGACAGCAGCTAGTGTCCAGAAACTAAATGCGGATTCGGTATGGGAAACCGCATTAAGTTTCTGGACAGCAGCTAGTGTCCTCTACACTGGTGTAATCCTAGTGTCCTGGACACCGGCTAGTGTCCAGAAACTAAATGCGGATTGGGTATGGGAAACCGCAATTGGTTTCTGGACACCGGCTAGTGTCCAGAAACTAAATGCGGATTGGGTATGGGAAACCGCATTTAGTTTCTGGACACCGGCTAGTGTCCAGAAACTAAATGCGGATTGGGTATGGGAAACCGCAATTGGTTTCTGGACACCGGCTAGTGTCCAGAAACTAAATGCGGATTGGGTATGGGAAACCGCATTTAGTTTCTGGACAGCAGCTAGTGTCCAGAAACTAAATGCGGATTGGGTGTGGGAAACCGCATTTAGTTTCTGGACACCGGCTAGTGTCCAGAAACTAAATGCGGATAGGGTATGGGAAACCGCATTTAGTTTCTGGACACCGGCTAGTGTAAAGAAACTGAATGCGGATTGGGTATGGGAAACCGCATTTAGTTTCTGGACACCGGCTAGTGTCCAGAAACTAAATGCGGATTGGGTATATGAAACCGCATTTAGTTCCTGGACAGCAGCTAGTGTCCAGAAACTAAATGCGGATTGGGTATAGGAAACCGCATTTAGTTTCTTGACAGCAGCTAGTGTCCAGAAACTAAATGCGGATTGAGTATGGGAAACCGCATTTAGTTTCTGGACACCGGCTAGTGTCCAGAAACTAATTGCGGATAGGGTATGGGAAACCGCATTTAGTTTCTGGACACCGGCTAGTGTCCAGAAACTAAATGCGGATTGAGTATGGGAAACCGCATTTAGTCTCTGGACACCGGCTAGTGTCCAGAAACTAAATGCGGATTGGGAGTGGGACACCGGCTAGTGTCCAGAAGCTAAATGCGGATTGGGTATGGGAAACCGCATTTAGTTTCTGGACACCGGCTAGTGTCCAGAAACTAAATGCGGATTGGGTATGGGAAACCGCAATTGGTTTCTGGACACCGGCTAGTGTCCAGAAACTAAATGCGGATTGGGTATGGGAAACCGCATTTAGTTTCTGGACAGCAGCTAGTGTCCAGAAACTAAATGCGGATTGGGTGTGGGAAACCGCATTTAGTTTCTGGACACCGGCTAGTGTCCAGAAACTAAATGCGGATAGGGTATGGGAAACCGCATTTAGTTTCTGGACACCGGCTAGTGTAAAGAAACTGAATGCGGATTGGGTATGGGAAACCGCATTTAGTTTCTGGACACCGGCTAGTGTCCAGAAACTAAATGCGGATTGGGTATATGAAACCGCATTTAGTTCCTGGACAGCAGCTAGTGTCCAGAAACTAAATGCGGATTGAGTATATTAAACCGCATTTAGTTTCTGGACAGCAGCTAGTGCCCAGAAACTAAATGCGGATAGGGTATGGGAAACCGCATTTAGTTTCTGGACAGCAGCTAGTGTCCAGAAACTAAATGCGGATTGGGTGTGGGAAACCGCATTTAGTTTCTGGACACCGGCTAGTGTCCAGAAACTAAATGCGGATTGGGTATGGGAAACCGCATTTAGTTTCTGGACACCGGCTAGTGTCCAGAAACTAAATGCGGATTGGGTATATTAAACCGCATTTAGTTTCTGGACAGCAGCTAGTGTCCAGAAGCTAAATGCGGATTCGGTATGGGAAACCGCATTTAGTTTCTGGACACCGGCTAGTGTCCAGAAACTGAATGCGGATTGGGTATGGGAAACCGCATTTAGTTTCTGGACAGCAGCTATTGTCCAGAAACTAAATGCGGGATTGGGTATATTAAACCGCATTTAGTTTCTGGACAGCAGCTAGTGTCCAGAAACTAAATGCGGATAGGGTATGGGAAACCGCATTTAGTTTCTGGACACCGGCTAGTGTCCAGAAACTAAATGCGGATTGGGTATGGGAAACCGCATTTAGTTTCTGGACAGCAGCTATTGTCCAGAAACTAAATGCGGATTTTCACTGCCACAGCGGCCCAACTATCCGTACCTACGACCTGTGCGCACCTGTGGTTATGTGTTGAGATGTGTATTAACGAAATCCAAAGACTGGAGTGGATCCGACGACATCGAATTTTTCACCTAAAAAAATGTACAGTGTATAGTAAGGATTTTGGAGCCTTTCCATGGCTCATCTTCCAACTGCCACTGCGGCTCAACTAGGCGTACCTACGACCTGTGCGCACCTGTGGTTATGTGTTGAGATGTGTATTAACGAAATCCAAAGACTGGAGTGGATCCGAAGACATCGAATTTATCACCTAAAAAAATGTACAGTGTATAGATTTTGGAGCCTTTCCATGGCTCATCTTCCAACTGCCACAGCGGCCCAACTAGGCGTACCTACGACCTGTGCGCATCTGTGGTTATGTGTTGAGATGTGTATTAACGAAATCCAAAGACTGGAGTGGATCCGACGACATCGAATTTTTCACCTAAAAAAATGTACAGTGTATAGTAAGGATTTTGGAGCCTTTCCATGGCTCATCTTCCAACTGCCACAGCGGCCCAACTAGGCGTACCTACGACCTGTGCGCATCTGTGGTTATGTGTTGAGATGTGTATTAACGAAATCCAAAGACTGGAGTGGATCCGACGACATCGAATTTTTCACCTAAAAAAATGTACAGTGTATAGTAAGGATTTTGGAGCCTTTCCATGGCTCATCTTCCAACTGCCACAGCGGCCAAACTAGGCGTACCTACGACCTGTGCGCACCTGTGGTTATGTGTTGAGATGTGTATTAACGAAATCCAAAGACTGGAGTGGATCCGACGACATCGAATTTTTCACCTAAAAAAATGTACAGTGTATAGTAAGGATTTTGGAGCCTTTCCATGGCTCATCTTCCAACTGCCACAGCGGCCCAACTAGGCGTACCTACGACCTGTGCGCACTTGTGGTTATGTGTTGAGATGTGTATTAACGAAATCCAAAGACTGGAGTGGATCCGACGACATCGAATTTTTCACCTAAAAAAATGTATAGTGTATAAATAAGGATTTTGGAGCCTTTCCATGGCTCATCTTCCATCTGCCACAGCGGCCCAACTAGGCGTACCTACGACCTGTGCGCACCTGTGGTTATGTGTTGAGATGTGTATTAACGAAATCCAAAGACTGGAGTGGATCCGACGACATCGAATTTTTCAGCTAAAAAAATGTACAGTAAGGATTTTGGAGCCTTTCCATGGCTCATCTTCCAACTGCCACAGCGGCCCAACTAGGCGTACCTACGACCTGTGCGCATCTGTGGTTATGTGTTGAGTTGTATATTAACGAAATCCAAAGACTGGAGTGGATCCGAAGACATCGAATTTTTCACCTAAAAAAAATGTACAGTGTATAGTAAGGATTTTGGAGCCTTTCCATGGCTCATCTTCCAACTGCCACAGCAGCCCAACTAGGCGTACCTACGACCTGTGCGCACCTCTATCCAAAGACTGGAGTGGATCCGACGACATCGAATTTTTCACCTAAAAAAATGTACAGTGTATAGTAAGGATTTTGGAGCCTTTCCCATGGCTCATCTTCCAACTGCCACAGCGGCCCAACTAGGCGTACCTACGACCTGTGCGCACCTGTGGTTATGTGTTGAGATGTGTATTAACGAAATCCAAAGACTAGAGTGGATCCGACGACATCGAATTTTTCACCTAAAAAATGTACAGTGTATAGTAAGGATTTTGGAGCCTTTCCATGGCTCATCTTCCAACTGCCACAGCAGCCCAACTAGGCGTACCTACGACCTGTGCGCATCTGTGGTTATGTGTTGAGTTGTATATTAACGAAATCCAAAGACTGGAGTGGATCCGACGACATCGAATTTTTCACCTAAAAAAATATACAGTGTATAGTAAGGATTTTGGAGCCTTTCCATGGCTCATCCTCCAACTGCCACAGCAGCCCAACTAGGCGTACCTACGACCTGTGCGCACCTCCATCCAAAGACTGGAGTGGATCCGACGACATCGAATTTTTCAGCTAAAAAAATGTACAGTAAGGATTTTGGAGCCTTTCCATGGCTCATCTTCCAACTGCCACAGCAGCCCAACTAGGCGTACCTACGACCTGTGCGCACCTCTATCCAAAGACTGGAGTGGATCCGACGACATCGAATTTTTTCACCTAAAAAAAATGTACAGTGTATAGTAAGGATTTTGGAGCCTTTCCATGGCTCATCTTCCAACTGCCACAGCGGCCCAACTAGGCGTACCTACGACCTGTGCGACCTGTGGTTATGTGTTGAGATGTGTATTAACGAAATCCAAAGACTAGAGTGGATCCGACGACATCGAATTTTTCACCTAAAAAATGTACAGTGTATAGTAAGGATTTTGGAGCCTTCCCATAGCTCATCTTGCAACTGCCACAGCGGCCAAACTAGGCGTACCTACGACCTGTGCGCACCTGTGGTTATGTGTTGAGATGTGTATTAACGAAATCCAAAGACTGGAGTGGATCCGAAGACATCGAATTTTTCACCTAAAAAAATGTACAGTGTATAGTAAGGATTTTGGAGCCTTTCCATGGCTCATCTTCCAACTGCCACAGCAGCCCAACTAGGCGTACCTACGACCTGTGCGCACCTGGGGTTATGTTTTGAGATGTGTATTAACGAAATCCAAAGACTGGAGTGGATCCGACGACATCGAATTTTTCACCTAAAAAAATGTATAGTGTATAAATAAGGATTTTGGAGCCTTTCCATGGCTCATCTTCCATCTGCCACAGCGGCCCAACTAGGCGTATCTACGACCTGTGCGCACCTGTGGTTATGTGTTGAGATGTGTATTAACGAAATCCAAAGACTGGAGTGGATCCGACGACATCGAATTTTTCAGCTAAAAAAATGTACAGTAAGGATTTTGGAGCCTTTCCATGGCTCATCTTCCAACTGCCACAGCAGCCCAACTAGGCGTACCTACGACCTGTGCGCACCTCTATCCAAAGACTGGAGTGGATCCGACGACATCGAATTTTTCACCTAAAAAAATGTACAGTGTATAGTAAGGATTTTGGAGCCTTTCCATGGCTCATCTTCCAACTGCCACAGCGGCCCAACTAGGCGTACCTACGACCTGTGCGAACCTGTGGTTATGTGTTGAGATGTGTATTAACGAAATCCAAAGACTAGAGTGGATCCGACGACATCGAATTTTTCACCTAAAAAATGTACAGTGTATAGTAAGGATTTTGGAGCCTTCCCATAGCTCATCTTGCAACTGCCACAGCGGCCAAACTAGGCGTACCTACGACCTGTGCGCACCTGTGGTTATGTGTTGAGATGTGTATTAACGAAATCCAAAGACTGGAGTGGATCCGAAGACATCGAATTTTTCACCTAAAAAAATGTACAGTGTATAGTAAGGATTTTGGAGCCTTTCCATGGCTCATCTTCCAACTGCCACAGCAGCCCAACTAGGCGTACCTACGACCTGTGCGCACCTCTATCCAAAGACTGGAGTGGATCCGACGACATCGAATTTTTCACCTAAAAAAATGTACAGTGTATAGTAAGGATTTTGGAGCCTTTCCATGGCTCATCTTCCAACTGCCACAGCGGCCCAACTAGGCGTACCTACGACCTGTGCGAACCTGTGGTTATGTGTTGAGATGTGTATTAACGAAATCCAAAGACTAGAGTGGATCCGACGACATCGAATTTTTCACCTAAAAAATGTACAGTGTATAGTAAGGATTTTGGAGCCTTCCCATAGCTCATCTTGCAACTGCCACAGCGGCCAAACTAGGCGTACCTACGACCTGTGCGCACCTGTGGTTATGTGTTGAGATGTGTATTAACGAAATCCAAAGACTGGAGTGGATCCGAAGACATCGAATTTTTCACCTAAAAAAATGTACAGTGTATAGTAAGGATTTTGGAGCCTTTCCATGGCTCATCTTCCAACTGCCACAGCAGCCCAACTAGGCGTACCTACGACCTGTGCGCACCTGGGGTTATGTTTTGAGATGTGTATTAACGAAATCCAAAGACTGGAGTGGATCCGACGACATCGAATTTTTCACCTAAAAAAATGTATAGTGTATAAATAAGGATTTTGGAGCCTTTCCATGGCTCATCTTCCATCTGCCACAGCGGCCCAACTAGGCGTATCTACGACCTGTGCGCACCTGTGGTTATGTGTTGAGATGTGTATTAACGAAATCCAAAGACTGGAGTGGATCCGACGACATCGAATTTTTCAGCTAAAAAAATGTACAGTAAGGATTTTGGAGCCTTTCCATGGCTCATCTTCCAACTGCCACAGCGGCCCAACTAGGCGTACCTACGACCTGTGCGCATCTGTGGTTATGTGTTGAGATGTGTATTAACGAAATCCAAAAACTGGAGTGGAACCGACGACATCGAATTTTTCACCTAAAAAAATGTAAAGTGTATAGTAAGGATTTTGGAGCCTTTCCATGGCTCATCTTCCAACTGCCACAGCGGCCCAACTAGGCGTACCTACGACCTGTGCGCATCTGTGGTTATGTGTTGAGATGTGTATTAACGAAATCCAAAGACTAGAGTGGATCCGACGACATCGAATTTTTCACCTAAAAAAATGTACAGTGTATAGTAAGGATTTTGGAGCCTTTCCATGACTCATCTTCCAACTGCCACAGCGGCCCAACTAGGCGTACCTACGACCTGTGCGCACCTGCGGTTATGTGTTGAGATGTGTATTAACGAAATCCAAAGACTAGAGTGGATCCGACGACATCGAATTTTTCACCTAAAAAATGTACAGTGTATAGTAAGGATTTTGGAGCCTTTCCATAGCTCATCTTGCAACTGCCACAGCGGCCAAACTATGCGTACCTACGACCTGTGCGCACCTGTGGTTATGTGTTGAGATGTGTATTAACGAAATCCAAAGACTGGAGTGGATCCGAAGACCTCGAATTTTTCACCTAAAAAAATGTTCAGTGTATAGTAAGGATTTTGGAGCCTTTCCATGGCTCATCTTCCAACTGCCACAGCGGCCAAACTAGGCGTACCTACGACCTGTGCGCACCTGTGGTTATGTGTTGAGATGTGTATTAACGAAATCCAAAGACTGGAGTGGATCCGAAGACATCGAATTTTTCACCTAAAAAAATGTACAGTGTATACATTTTGGAGCCTTTCCATGGCTCATCTTCCAACTGCCACAGCAGCCCAACTAGGCGTACCTACGACCTGTGCGCACCTGGGGTTATGTTTTGAGATGTGTATTAACGAAATCCAAAGACTGGAGTGGATCCGACGACATCGAATTTTTCAGCTAAAAAAATGTACAGTAAGGATTTTGGAGCCTTTCCATGGCTCATCTTCCAACTGCCACAGCGGCCCAACTAGGCGTACCTACGACCTGTGCGCATCTGTGGTTATGTGTTGAGTTGTATATTAACGAAATCCAAAGACTGGAGTGGATCCGACGACATCGAATTTTTCACCTAAAAAAATGTACAGTGTATAGTAAGGATTTTGGAGCCTTTCCATGGCTCATTTTCCAACTGCCACAGCGGCCCAACTAATCGTACCTACGAGCTGTGCGCACCTGTGGTTATGTGTTGAGATGTGTATTAACGAAATCCAAAGACTGGAGTGGATCCGAAGACCTCGAATTTTTCACCTAAAAAAATGTTCAGTGTATAGTAAGGATTTTGGAGCCTTTCCATGGCTCATCTTCCAACTGCCACAGCGGCCAAACTAGGCGTACCTACGACCTGTGCGCACCTGTGGTTATGTGTTGAGATGTGTATTAACGAAATCCAAAGACTGGAGTGGAACCGACGACATCGAATGTTTCACCTAAAAAAATGTAAAGTGTATAGTAAGGATTTTGGAGCCTTTCCATGGCTCATCTTCCAACTGCCACAGCGGCCCAACTAGGCGTACCTACGACCTAACGAAATCCAAAGACTGGAGTGGATCCGACGACATCGAATTTTTCACCTAAAAAAATGTACAGTGTATAGTAAGGATTTTGGAGCCTTTCCATGGCTCATTTTCCAACTGCCACAGCGGCCCAACTAATCGTACCTACGAGCTGTGCGCACCTGTGGTTATGTGTTGAGATGTGTATTACGGAATCCAAAGACTGGAGTGGATCCGACGACATCGAATTTTTCACCTAAAAAAATGTACAGTGTATAGTAAGGATTTTGGAGCCTTTCCATGGCTCATCTTCCAACTGCCACAGCGGCCCAACTAGGCGTACCTACGACCTGTGCGCACCTGTGGTTATGTGTTGAGATGTGTATTAACGAAATCCAAAGACTGGAGTGGATCCGACGACATCGAATTTTTCACCTAAAAAAATGTACAGTGTATAGTAAGGATTTTGGAGCCTTTCCATGGCTCATCTTCCAACTGCCACAGCGGCCCAACTAGGCATACCTACGACCTGTGCGCACCTGTGGTTATGTGTTGAGATGTGTATTAACGAAATCCAAAGACTGGAGTGGATCCGACGACATCGAATTTTTCACCTAAAAAAATGTACAGTGTATAGTAAGGATTTTGGAGCCTTTCCATGGCTCATCTTCCAACTGCCACAGCGGCCCAACTAGGCGTACCTACGACCTAACGAAATCCAAAGACTGGAGTGGATCCGACGACATCGAATTTTTCACCTAAAAAAATGTACAGTGTATAGTAAGGATTTTGGAGCCTTTCCATGGCTCATCTTCCAACTGCCACAGCGGCCCAACTAGGCGTACCTACGACCTGTGCGGACCTGTGGTTATGTGTTGTGATGTGTATTAACGAAATCCAAAGACAGGAGTGGATCCGACGACATCGAATTTTTCACCTAAAAAAATGTACAGTGTATAGTAAGCATTTTGGAGCCTTTCCATGGCTCATCTTCCAACTGCCACAGTGGCCCAACTAGGCGTACCTACGACCTGTGCGCATCTGTGGTTATGTGTTGAGTTGTATATTAACGAAATCCAAAGACTGGAGTGGATCCGACGACATCGAATTTTTCACCTAAAAAAATGTACAGTGTATAGTAAGGATTTTGGAGCCTTTCCATGGCTCATCTTCCAACTGCCACAGCGGCCCAACTAGGCATACCTACGACCTGTGCGCACCTGTGGTTATGTGTTGAGATGTGTATTAACGAAATCCAAAGACTAGAGTGGATCCGACGACATCGAATTTTTCACCTAAAAAATGTACAGTGTATAGTAAGGATTTTAGAGCCTTTCCATAGCTCATCTTGCAACTGCCACAGCGGCCAAACTAGGCGTACCTACGACCTGTGCGCACCTGTGGTTATGTGTTGAGATGTGTATTAACGAAATCCAAAGACTGGAGTGGATCCGAAGACATCGAATTTTTCACCTAAAAAAATGTACAGTGTATAGTAAGGATTTTGGAGCCTTTCCATGGCTCATCTTCCAACTGCCACAGCGGCCCAACTAGGCGTACCTACGACCTGTGCGCACCTGTGGTTATGTGTTGAGATGTGTATTAACGAAATCCAAAGACTGGAGTGGATCCGACGACATCGAATTTTTCACCTAAAAAAATGTACAGTGTATAGTAAGCATTTTGGAGCCTTTCCATGGCTCATCTTCCAACTGCCACAGTGGCCCAACTAGGCGTACCTACGACCTGTGCGCATCTGTGGTTATGTCTTGAGTTGTATATTAACGAAATCCAAAGACTGGAGTGGATCCGACGACATCGAATTTTTCACCTAAAAAAATGTACAGTGTATAGTAAGGATTTTGGAGCCTTTCCATGGCTCATCTTCCAACTGCCACAGCGGCCTAACTAGGCATACCTACGACCTGTGCGCACCTGTGGTTATGTGTTGAGATGTGTATTAACGAAATCCAAAGACTAGAGTGGATCCGACGACATCGAATTTTTCACCTAAAAAATGTACAGTGTATAGTAAGGATTTTAGAGCCTTTCCATAGCTCATCTTGCAACTGCCACAGCGGCCAAACTAGGCGTACCTACGACCTGTGCGCACCTGTGGTTATGTGTTGAGATGTGTATTAACGAAATCCAAAGACTGGAGTGGATCCGAAGACATCGAATTTTTCACCTAAAAAAATGTACAGTGTATAGTAAGGATTTTGGAGCCTTTCCATGGCTCATCTTCCAACTGCCACAGCAGCCCAACTAGGCGTACCTACGACCTGTGCGCACCTCCATCCAAAGACTGGAGTGGATCCGACGACATCGAATTTTTCACCTAAAAAAATGTACAGTGTATAGTAAGGATTTTGGAGCCTTTCCATGGCTCATCTTCCAACTGCCACAGCGGCCCAACTAGGCGTACCTACGACCTGTGCGCACCTGTGGTTATGTGTTGAGATGTGTATTAACGAAATCCAAAGACTGGAGTGGATCCGACGACATCGAATTTTTCACCTAAAAAAATGTACAGTGTATAGTAAGGATTTTGGAGCCTTTCCATGGCTCATCTTCCAACTGCCACAGCGGCCCAACTAGGCGTACCTACGACCTGTGCGCACCTGTGGTTATGTGTTGAGATGTGTATTAACGAAATCCAAAGACTGGAGTGGATCCGACGACATCGAATTTTTCACCTAAAAAAATGTACTGTGTATAGTAAGGATTTTGGAGCCTTTCCATGGCTCATCTTCCAACTGCCACAGCGGCCCAACTAGGCGTACCTACGACCTGTGCGCATCTGTGGTTATGTGTTGAGATGTGTATTAACGAAATCCAAGGACTGGAGTAGATCCGACGACATCGAATTTTTCACCTAAAAAAATGTACAGTGTATAGTAAGGATTTTGGAGCCTTTCCATGGCTCATCTTCCAACTGCCACAGCCGCCCAACTAGGCGTACATACGACCTGTGCGGACCTGTGGTTATGTGTTGTGATGTGTATTAACGAGATCCAAAGACTGGAGTGGATCCGACGACATCGAATTTTTCACCTAAAAAAATGTACAGTGTATAGTAAGGATTTTGGAGCCTTTCCATGGCTCATCTTCCAACTGCCACAGCGGCCCAACTAGGCGTACATACGACCTGTGCGCACCTGTGGTTATGTGTTGAGATGTGTATTAACGAAATCCAAAGACTGGAGTGGATCCGACGACTTCGAATTTTTCACCTAAAAAAATGTACAGTGTATTGTAAGGATTTTGGAGCCTTTCCATGGCTCATCTTCCAACTGCCACAGCGGCCCAACTAGGCATACCTACGACCTGTGCGCACCTGTGGTTATGTGTTGAGATGTGTATTAACGAAATCCAAAGAGTAGAGTGGATCCGACGACATCGAATTTTTCACCTAAAAAATGTACAGTGTATAGTAAGGATTTTAGAGCCTTTCCATAGCTCATCTTGCAACTGCCACAGCGGCCAAACTAGGCGTACCTACGACCTGTGCGCACCTGTGGTTATGTGTTGAGATGTGTATTAACGAAATCCAAAGACTGGAGTGGATCCGAAGACATCGAATTTTTCACCTAAAAAAATGTACAGTGTATAGTAAGGATTTTGGAGCCTTTCCATGGCTCATCTTCCAACTGCCACAGCGGCCCAACTAGGCGTACCTACGACCTGTGCGCACCTGTGGTTATGTGTTGAGATGTGTATTAACGAAATCCAAAGACTGGAGTGGATCCGACGACATCGAATTTTTCACCTAAAAAAATGTACAGTGTATAGTAAGGATTTTGGAGCCTTTCCATGGCTCATCTTCCAACTGCCACAGCGGCCCAACTAGGCATACCTACGACCTGTGCGCACCTGTGGTTATGTGTTGAGATGTGTATTAACGAAATCCAAAGACTGGAGTGGATCCGACGACATCGAATTTTTCACCTAAAAAAATGTACAGTGTATAGTAAGGATTTTGGAGCCTTTCCATGGCTCATCTTCCAACTGCCACAGCGGCCCAACTAGGCGTACCTACGACCTGTGCGCATCTGTGGTTATGTGTTGAGATGTGTATTAACGAAATCCAAAGACTGGAGTAGATCCGACGACATCGAATTTTTCACCTAAAAAAATGTACAGTGTATAGTAAGGATTTTGGAGCCTTTCCATGGCTCATCTTCCAACTGCCACAGCCGCCCAACTAGGCGTACATACGACCTGTGCGGACCTGTGGTTATGTGTTGTGATGTGTATTAACGAAATCCAAAGACTGGAGTGGATCCGACGACATCGAATTTTTCACCTAAAAAAATGTACAGTGTATAGTAAGGATTTTGGAGCCTTTCCATGGCTCATCTTCCAACTGCCACAGTGGCCCAACTAGGCGTACCTACGACCTGTGCGCACCTGTGGTTATGTGTTGAGATGTGTATTAACGAAATCCAAAGACTGGAGTGGATCCGACGACTTCGAATTTTTCACCTAAAAAAATGTACAGTGTATTGTAAGGATTTTGGAGCCTTTCCATGGCTCATCTTCCAACTGCCACAGCGGCCCAACTAGGCATACCTACGACCTGTGCGCACCTGTGGTTATGTGTTGAGATGTGTATTAACGAAATCCAAAGACTAGAGTGGATCCGACGACATCGAATTTTTCACCTAAAAAATGTACAGTGTATAGTAAGGATTTTAGAGCCTTTCCATAGCTCATCTTGCAACTGCCACAGCGGCCAAACTAGGCGTACCTACGACCTGTGCGCACCTGTGGTTATGTGTTGAGATGTGTATTAACGAAATCCAAAGACTGGAGTGGATCCGAAGACATCGAATTTTTCACCTAAAAATATGTACAGTGTATAGTAAGGATTTTGGAGCCTTTCCATGGCTCATCTTCCAACTGCCACAGCGGCCCAACTAGGCGTACCTACGACCTGTGCGCACCTGTGGTTATGTGTTGAGATGTGTATTAACGAAATCCAAAGACTGGAGTAGATCCGACGACATCGAATTTTTCACCTAAAAAAATGTACAGTGTATAGTAAGGATTTTGGAGCCTTTCCATGGCTTATCTTCCAACTGCCACAGCGGCCCAACTAGGCGTACCTACGACCTGTGCGCATCTGTGGTTATGTGTTGAGATGTGTATTAACGAAATCCAAAGACTGGAGGGGATCCGAAGACATCGAATTTTTCACCAAAAAAATGTACAGTGTATAGTAAGGATTTTGGAGCCTTTCCATGGCTCATCTTCCAACTGCCACAGCGGCCCAACTAGGCGTACCTACGAAATGTGCTTATCTGTGGTTATGTGTTGAGATGTGTATTAACGAAATCCAAAGACTAGAGTAGATCCGACGACATCGAATTTTTCACCTAAAAAAATGTACAGTGTATAGTAAGGATTTTGGAGCCTTTCCATGGCTCATCTTCCAATTGCCACAGCGGCCCAACTAGGCGTACATACGACCTGTGCGGACCTGTGGTTATGTGTTGAGATGTGTATTAACGAAATCCAAAGACTGGAGTGGATCCGACGACACCGAATTTTTCACCTAAAAAAATGTACAGTAAGGATTTTGGAGCCTTTCCATGGCTCATCTTCCAACTGCCACAGCGGCCCAACTAAGCGTACCTACGACCTGTGCGCACCTGTGGTTATGTGTTGAGATGTGTATTAACGAAATCCAAAGACTGGAGTAGATCCGAAGACATCGAATTTTTCACCTAAAAAAATGTACAGTGTATAGTAAGGATTTTGGAGCCTTTCCATGGCTCATCTTCCAACTGCCACAGCGGCCCAACTAGGCGTACCTACGACCTGTGCGCACCTGTGGTTATGTGTTGAGATGTGTATTAACGAAATCCAAAGACTGGAGTGGATCCGACGACATCGAATTTTTCACCTAAAAAAATGTACAGTGTATAGAAAGGATTTTGGAGCCGTTCCATGGCACATCCTCCAACTGCCACAGCGGCCCAACTAGGCGTACCTACGACCTGTGCGCACCTGTGGTTATGTGTTGAGATGTGTATTAACGAAATCCAAAGAGTGGAGTGGATCCGAAGACATCGAATTTTTCAATTAAAACAATGTACAGTGTATAGTTAGGATTTTGGAGCGTACCTACGACCTGTGCGCACCTGTGGTTATGTGTTGAGATGTGTATTAACGAAATCCAAAGACTGGAGTGAATCCGACGACACCGAATTTTTCACCTAAAAAAATGTACAGTGTATAGTAAGGATTTTGGAGCCTTTCCATGGCTCATCTTCCAACTGCCACAGCGGCCCAACTAGGCGTACCTACGACCTGTGCGCACCTGTGGTTATGTGTTGAGATGTGTATTAACGAAATCCAAAGACTGGAGTGGATCCGACGACATCGAATTTTTCACCTAAAAAAATGTACAGTGTATAGTAAGGATTTTGGAGCCTTTCCATGGCTCATCTTCCAACTGCCACAGCGGCCCAACTAGGCGTACCTACGACCTGTGCGCACCTGTGGTTATGTGTTGAGATGTGTATTAACGAAATCCAAAGACTGGAGTAGATCCGAAGACATCGAATTTTTCACCTAAAAAAATGTACAGTGTATAGTAAGGATTTTGGAGCCTTTATGGCTCATCTTCCAACTGCCACAGCGGCCCAACTAGGCGTACCTACGACCTGTGCGCACCTGTGGTTATGTGTTGAGATGTGTATTAACGAAATCCAAAGACTGGAGTGGATCCGACGACATCGAATTGTTCACCTAAAAAAATGTACAGTGTATAGTAAGGATTTTGGATCCTTTCCATAGCTCATCTTCCAACTGCCACAGCGGCCAAACTAGGCGTACCAACGACCTGTGCGCACCTGTGGTTATGTGTTGAGATGTGTATTAACGAAATCCAAAGACTGGAGTAGATCCGAAGACATCGAATTTTTCACCTAAAAAAATGTACAGTGTATAGTAAGGATTTTGGAGCCTTTCCATGGCTCATCTTCCAACTGCCACAGCGGCCCAACTAGGCGTACCTACGACCTGTGCGCACCTGTGGTTATGTGTTGAGATGTGTATTAACGAAATCCAAAGACTGGAGTGGATCCGACGACATCGAATTTTTCACCTAAAAAAATGTACAGTGTATAGTAAGGATTTTGGAGCCTTTCCATGGCTCATCTTCCAACTGCCACAGCGGCCCAACTAGGCGTACCTACGACCTGTGCGCACCTGTGTTTATGTGTTGAGATGTGTATTAACGAAATCCAAAGACTGGAGTGGATCCGAAGACATCGAATTTTTCACCTAAAAAAATGTACAGTGTATAGTAAGGATTTTGGAGCCTTTCCATGACTCATCTTCCAACTGCCACAGCGGCCCAACTAGGCGTACCTACGACCTGTGCGCACCTGTGGTTATGTGTTGAGATGTGTATTAACGAAATCCAAAGACTGGAGTGGAGCCGACGACATCGAATTTTTCACCTAAAAAAATGTACAGTGTATAGTAAGGATTTTGGAGCCTTTCCATGGCTCATCTTCCAACTGCCACAGCGGCCCAACTAGGCGTACCTACGACCTGTGCGCACCTGTGGTTATGTGTTGAGATGTGTATTAACGAAATCCAAAGACTGGAGTGGATCCGAAGACATCGAATTTTTCACCTAAAAAAATGTACAGTGTATAGTAAGGATTTTGTAGCCTTTCCATGGCTCATCTTCCAACTGCCACAGCAGCCCAACTAGGCGTACCTACGACCTGTGCGCACCTGTGGTTATGTGTTGAGATGTGTATTAACGAAATCCAAAGACTGGAGTGGATCCGAAGACATCGAATTTTTCACCTAAAAAAATGTACAGTGTATAGTAAGGATTTTGGAGCCTTTCCATGGCTCATCTTCCAACTGCCAGCAGCCCAACTAGGCGTACCTACGACCTGTGCGCACCTGGGGTTATGTGTTGAGATGTGTATTAACGAAATCCAAAGACTGGAGTGGATCCGACGACATCGAATTTTTCACCTAAAAAAATGTACAGTGTATAGTAAGGATTTTGGAGCCTATCCATGGCTCATCTTCCAACTGCCACAGCGGCCCAACTAGGCGTACCTACGACCTGTGCGCACCTGTAGTTATGTGTTGAGATGTGTATTAACGAAATCCAAAGACTGGAGTGGATCCGAAGACATCGAATTTTTCACCTAAAAAAATGTACAGTGTATAGTAAGGATTTTGGAGCCTTTCCATGGCTCATCTTCCAACTGCCACAGCGGCCCAACTAGGCGTACCTACGACCTGTGCGCACCTGTGGTTATGTGTTGAGATGTGTATTAACGAAATCCAAAGACTGGAGTGGATCCGAAGACATCGAATTTTTCACCTAAAAAAATGTACAGTGTATAGTAAGGATTTTGGAGCCTTTCCATGGCTCATCTTCCAACTGCCAGCAGCCCAACTAGGCGTACCTACGACCTGTGCGCACCTGGGGTTATGTGTTGAGATGTGTATTAACGAAATCCAAAGACTGGAGTGGATCCGACGACATCGAATTTTTCACCTAAAAAAATGTACAGTGTATAGTAAGGATTTTGGAGCCTATCCATGGCTCATCTTCCAACTGCCACAGCGGCCCAACTAGGCGTACCTACGACCTGTGCGCACCTGTAGTTATGTGTTGAGATGTGTATTAACGAAATCCAAAGACTGGAGTGGATCCGAAGACATCGAATTTTTCACCTAAAAAAATGTACAGTGTATAGTAAGGATTTTGGAGCCTTTCCATGGCTCATCTTCCAACTGCCACAGCGGCCCAACTAGGCGTACCTACGACCTGTGCGCACCTGTGGTTATGTGTTGAGATGTGTATTAACGAAAATCCAAAGACTGGAGTGGATCCGACGACATCGAATTTTTCACCTAAAAAAATGTACAGTGTATAGTAAGGATTTTGGATCCTTTCCATAGCTCATCTTCCAACTGCCACAGCGGCCAAACTAGGCGTACCAACGACCTGTGCGCACCTGTGGTTATGTGTTGAGATGTGTATTATCGAAATCCAAAGACTGGAGTGGATCCGACGACATCGAATTTTTCACCTAAAAAAATGTACAGTGTATAGTAAGGATTTTGGAGCCTTTCCATGGCTCATCTGCCAACTGCCACAGCGGCCCAACTAGGCGTACCTACGACCTGTGCGCACCTGTGGTTATGTGTTGAGATGTGTATTAACGAAATCCAAAGACTGGAGTAGATCCGAAGACATCGCATTTTTCACCTAAAAAAATGTACAGTGTATAGTAAGGATTTTGGAGCCTTTCCATGGCTCATCTTCCAACTGCCACAGCGGCCCAACTAGGCGTACCTACGACCTGTGCGCACCTGTGGTTATGTGTTGAGATGTGTATTAACGAAATCCAAAGACTGGAGTGGATCCGACGACATCGAATTTTTCACCTAAAAAAATGTACAGTGTATAGTAAGGATTTTGGAGCCTTTCCATGACTCATCTTCCAACTGCCACAGCGGCCCAACTAGGCGTACCTACGACCTGTGCGCACCTGTGGTTATGTGTTGAGATGTGTATTAACGAAATCCAAAGACTGGAGTGGAGCCGACGACATCGAATTTTTCACCTAAAAAAATGTACAGTGTATAGTAAGGATTTTGGAGCCTTTCCATGGCTCATCTTCCAACTGCCACAGCGGCCCAACTAGGCGTACCTACGACCTGTGCGCACCTGTGGTTATGTGTTGAGATGTGTATTAACGAAATCCAAAGACTGGAGTGGATCCGAAGACATCGAATTTTTCACCTAAAAAAATGTACAGTGTATAGTAAGGATTTTGTAGCCTTTCCATGGCTCATCTTCCAACTGCCACAGCAGCCCAACTAGGCGTACCTACGACCTGTGCGCACCTGGGGTTATGTGTTGAGATGTGTATTAACGAAATCCAAAGACTGGAGTGGATCCGACGACATCGAATTTTTCACCTAAAAAAATGTACAGTGTATAGTAAGGATTTTGGAGCCTTTCCATGGCTCATCTTCCAACTGCCACAGCGGCCCAACTAGGCGTACCTACGACCTGTGCGCACCTGTGGTTATGTGTTGAGATGTGTATTAACGAAATCCAAAGACTGGAGTGGATCCGAAGACATCGAATTTTTCACCTAAAAAAATGTACAGTGTATAGTAAGGATTTTGGAGCCTTTCCATGGCTCATCTTCCAACTGCCAGCAGCCCAACTAGGCGTACCTACGACCTGTGCGCACCTGGGGTTATGTGTTGAGATGTGTATTAACGAAATCCAAAGACTGGAGTGGATCCGACGACATCGAATTTTTCACCTAAAAAAATGTACAGTGTATAGTAAGGATTTTGGAGCCTATCCATGGCTCATCTTCCAACTGCCACAGCGGCCCAACTAGGCGTACCTACGACCTGTGCGTACCTGTAGTTATGTGTTGAGATGTGTATTAACGAAATCCAAAGACTGGAGTGGATCCGAAGACATCGAATTTTTCACCTAAAAAAATGTACAGTGTATAGTAAGGATTTTGGAGCCTTTCCATGGCTCATCTTCCAACTGCCAGCAGCCCAACTAGGCGTACCTACGACCTGTGCGCACCTGGGGTTATGTGTTGAGATGTGTATTAACGAAATCCAAAGACTGGAGTGGATCCGACGACATCGAATTTTTCACCTAAAAAAATGTACAGTGTATAGTAAGGATTTTGGAGCCTATCGATGGCTCATCTTCCAACTGCCACAGCGGCCCAACTAGGCGTACCTACGACCTGTGCGCACCTGTAGTTATGTGTTGAGATGTGTATTAACGAAATCCAAAGACTGGAGTGGATCCGAAGACATCGAATTTTTCACCTAAAAAAATGTACAGTGTATAGTAAGGATTTTGGAGCCTTTCCATGGCTCATCTTCCAACTGCCACAGCGGCCCAACTAGGCGTACCTACGACCTGTGCGCACCTGTGGTTATGTGTTGAGATGTGTATTAACGAAAATCCAAAGACTGGAGTGGATCCGACGACATCGAATTTTTCACCTAAAAAAATGTACAGTGTATAGTAAGGATTTTGGAGCCTTTCCATGGCTCATCTTCCAACTGCCACAGCAGCCCAACTAGGCGTACCTACGACCTGTGCGCACCTGGGGTTATGTGTTGAGATGTGTATTAACGAAATCCAAAGACTGGAGTGGATCCGACGACATCGAATTTTTCACCTAAAAAAATGTACAGTGTATAGTAAGGATTTTGGAGCCTTTCCATGGCTCATCTTCCAACTGCCACAGCGGCCCAACTAGGCGTACCTACGACCTGTGCGCACCTGTGGTTATGTGTTGAGATGTGTATTAACGAAATCCAAAGACTGGAGTGGATCCGAAGACATCGAATTTTTCACCTAAAAAAATGTACAGTGTATAGTAAGGATTTTGGAGCCTTTCCATGGCTCATCTTCCAACTGCCACAGCGGCCCAACTAGGCGTACCTACGACCTGTGCGCACCTGTGGTTATGTGTTGAGATGTGTATTAACGAAAATCCAAAGACTGGAGTGGATCCGACGACATCGAATTTTTCACCTAAAAAAATGTACAGTGTATAGTAAGGATTTTGGAGCCTTTCCATGGCTCATCTTCCAACTGCCAAAGACTGGAGTGGATCCGACGACATCGAATTTTTCACCTAAAAAAATGTACAGTGTATAGTAAGGATTTTGGAGCCTTTCCATGGCTCATCTTCCAACTGCCACAGCGGCCCAACTAGGCGTACCTACGACCTGTGCGCACCTGTGGTTATGTGTTGAGATGTGTATTAACGAAATCCAAAGACTGGAGTGGATCCGAAGACATCGAATTTTTCACCTAAAAAAATGTACAGTGTATAGTAAGGATTTTGGAGCCTTTCCATGGCTCATCTTCCAACTGCCACAGCGGCCCAACTAGGCGTACCTACGACCTGTGCGCACCTGTGGTTATGTGTTGAGATGTGTATTAACGAAAATCCAAAGACTGGAGTGGATCCGACGACATCGAATTTTTCACCTAAAAAAATGTACAAGTGTATAGTAAGGATTTTGGAGCCTTTCCATGGCTCATCTTCCAACTGCCAAAGACTGGAGTGGATCCGACGACATCGAATTTTTCACCTAAAAAAATGTACAGTGTATAGTAAGGATTTTGGAGCCTTTCCATGGCTCATCTTCCAACTGCCACAGCGGCCCAACTAGGCGTACCTACGACCTGTGCGCACCTGTGGTTATGTGTTGAGATGTGTATTAACGAAATCCAAAGACTGGAGTGGATCCGAAGAGATCGAATTTTTCACCTAAAAAAATGTACAGTGTATAGTAAGGATTTTGGAGCCTTTCCATGGCTCATCTTCCAACTGCCAGCAGCCCAACTAGGCGTACCTACGACCTGTGCGCACCTGGGGTTATGTGTTGAGATGTGTATTAACGAAATCCAAAGACTGGAGTGGATCCGACGACATCGAATTTTTCACCTAAAAAAATGTACAGTGTATAGTAAGGATTTTGGAGCCTATCCATGGCTCATCTTCCAACTGCCACAGCGGCCCAACTAGGCGTACCTACGACCTGTGCGCACCTGTGGTTATGTGTTGAGATGTGTATTAACGAAATCCAAAGACTGGAGTGGATCCGACGACATCGAATTTTTCACCTAAAAAAATGTACAGTGTATAGTAAGGATTTTGGAGCCTTTCCATGGCTCATCTTCCAACTGCCACAGCGTCCCAACTAGGCGTACCTACGACCTGTGCGCACCTGTGGTTATGTGTTGAGATGTTTATTAACGAAATCCAAAGACTGGAGTGGATCCGAAGACATCGAATTTTTCACCTAAAAAAATGTACAGTGTATAGTAAGGATTTTGGAGCCTTTCCATGGCTCATCTTCCAACTGCCACAGCGGCCCAACTAGGCGTACCCACGACCTGTGCGCACCTGTGGTTATGTGTTGAGATGTGTATTAACGAAATCCAAAGACTGGAGTGGATCCGACGACATCGAATTTTTCACCTAAAAAAATGTACAGTGTAAGGATTTTGGTGCCTTTCCATGGCTCATCTTCCAACTGCCACAGCGGCCCAACTAGGCGTACCTACGACCTGTGCGCGCCTGTGGTTATGTGTTGAGATGTGTATTAACAAAATCCAAAGATTGGAGTGGATCCGACGACATCGAATTTTTCACCTAAAAAAATGTACAGTGTATAGTAAGGATTTTGGAGCCTTTCCATGGCTCATCTTCCAACTGCCACAGCGGCCCAACTAGGACGATATGTGCGCACCTGTGGTTATGTGTTGAGATGTGTATTAACGAAATCCAAAGACTGGAGTGGATCCGACGACATCGAATTTTTCACCTAACAAAATGTACAGTGTATAGTAAGGATTTTGGAGCCTTTCCATGGCTCATCTTCCACCTGCCACAGCAGCCCAACTAGGCGTACCTACGACCTGTGCGCACCTGTGGTTATGTGTTGAGATGTGTATTAACGAAATCCAAAGACTGGAGTGGATCCGACGACATCGAATTTTTCACCTAACAAAATGTACAGTGTATAGTAAGGATTTTGGAGCCTTTCCATGGCTCATCTTCCAACTGCCACAGCGGCCCACTAGGCGTACCTACGACCTGTGCGCCCCTGTGGTTATGTGTTAAGATGTGTATTAACGAAATCCAAAGACTGGAGTGGATCCGACGACATCGAATTTTTCACTTAAAAAAATGTACAGTGTATAGTAAGGATTTTGGAGCCTTTCCATGGCTCATCTTCCAACTGCCACAGCGGCCCAACTAGGCGTACCTACGACCTGTGCGCACCTGTGGTTATGTGTTGAGATGTGTATTAACGAAATCCAAAGACTGGAGTGGATCGAATTTCCACCTAAAAAAATGTACAGTGTATAGTAAGGATTTTGGAGCCTTTCCATGGCTCATCTTCCAACTGCCACAGCGGCCCAACTAGGCGTACCTACGACTGTGCGCACCTGTGGTTATGTGTTGAGATGTGTATTAACGAAATCCAAAGACTGGAGTGGATCCGACGACATCGAATTTTTCACCTAAAAAAATGTACAGTGTATAGTAAGGATTTTGGAGCCTTTCCATGGCTCATCTTCAACTGCCACAGCGGCCCAACTAGGCGTACCCACGACCTGTGCGCACCTGTGGTTATGTGTTGAGATGTGTATTAACGAAATCCAAAGACTGGAGTGGATCCGACGACATCGAATTTTTTACCCAAAAAAATGTAACAGTGTATAGTAAGGATTTTGGTGCCTTTCCATGGCTCATCTTCCAACTGCCACAGCGGCCCAACTAGGCGTACCTACGACCTGTGCGCTCCTGTGGTTATGTGTTGAGATGTGTATTAACAAAATCCAAAGACTGGAGTGGATCCGACGACATCGAATTTTTCACCTAAAAAAATGTACAGTGTATAGTAAAGATTTTGGAGCCTTTCCATGGCTCATCTTCCAACTGCCACAGCAGCCCAACTAGGCGTACCTACGACCTGTGCGCACCTGTGGTTATGTGTTGAGATGTGTATTAACGAAATCCAAATACTGGAGTGGATCCGACGACATCGAATTTTCCACCTAAAAAAATGTACAGTGTATAGTAAGGATTTTGGAGCCTATCCATGGCTCATCTTCCAACCGCCACAGCGGCCCAACTAGGCGTACCTACGACCTGTGCGCACCTGTGGTTATGTGTTGAGATGTGTATTAACGAAATCCAAAGACTGGAGTGGATCCGACGACATCGAATTTTTCACCTAAAAAAATGTACAGTGTATAGTAAGGATTTTGGAGCCTTTCCATGGCTCATCTTCCAACTGCCACAGCGGCCCAACTAGGCGTACCTACGACCTGTGCGCACTTGTGGTTATGTGTTGAGATGTGTATTAACGAAATCCAAAGACTGGAGTGGATCCGAAGACATCGAATTTTTCACCTAAAAAAATGTACAGTGTATAGATTTTGGAGCCTTTCCATGGCTCATCTTCCAACTGCCACAGCGGCCCAACTAGGCGTACCAACGATATGTGCGCACCTGTGGTTATGTGTTGAGATGTGTATTAACGAAATCCAAAGACTGGAGTGGATCCGACGACATCGAATTTTTCACCTAAAAAAATGTACAGTGTATAGTAAGGATTTTGGAGCCTATCCATGGCTCATCTTCCAACTGCCACAGCGGCCCAACTAGGCGTACCTACGACCTGTGCGCACCTGTGGTTATGTGTTGAGATGTGTATTAACGAAATCCAAAGACTGGAGTGGATCCGACGACATCGAATTTTTCACCTAAAAAATGTACAGTGTATAGTAAGGATTTTGGAGCCTTTCCATGGCTCATCTTCCAACTGCCACAGCGGCCCAACTAGGCGTACCAACGACCTGTGCGCACCTGTGGTTATGTGTTGAGATGTGTATTAACGAAATCCAAAGACTGGAGTGGATCCGACGACATCAAATTTTTCACCTAACAAAATGTACAGTGTATAGTAAGGATTTTGGAGCCTTTCCATGGCTCATCTTCCAACTGCCACACCGGCCCAACTGGGCGTACCTACGACCAGTGCGCCCCTGTGGTTATGTGTTAAGATGTGTATTAACGAAATCCAAAGACTGGAGTGGATCAGACGACATCGAATTTTTCACTTAAAAAAATGTACAGTGTATAGTAAGGATTTTGGAGCCTTTCCATGGCTCATCTTCCACCTGCCACAGCAGCCCAACTAGGCGTACCTACGACCTGTGCGCACCTGTGGTTATGTGTTGAGATGTGTATTAACGAAATCCAAAGACTGGAGTGGATCCGACGACATCGAATTTTTCACCTAACAAAATGTACAGTGTATAGTAAGGATTTTGGAGCCTTTCCATGGCTCATCTTCCAACTGCCACAGCGGCCCAACTGGGCGTACCTACGACCTGTGCGCCCCTGTGGTTATGTGTTAAGATGTGTATTAACGAAATCCAAAGACTGGAGTGGATCCGACGACATCGAATTTTCACTTAAAAAAATGTACAGTGTATAGTAAGGATTTTGGAGCCTTTCCATGGCTCATCTTCCAACTGCCACAGCGGCCCAACTAGGCGTACCTACGACCTGTGCGCACCTGTGGTTATGTGTTGAGATGTGTATTAACGAAATCCAAAGACTGGAGTGGATCCGACGACATCGAATTTTTCACCTAAAAAAATGTACAGTGTATAGTAAGGATTTGGAGCCTTTCCATAGCTCATCTTCCAACTGCCACAGCGGCCCAACTAGGCGTACCTACGACCTGTGCGCACCTGTGGTTATGTGTTGAGATGTGTATTAACGAAATCCAAAGACTGGAGTGGATCCGACGACATCGAATTTTTCACCTAAAAAAATGTACAGTGTATAGTAAGGATTTTGGAGCCTTTCCATGGCTCATCTTCCAACTGCCACAGCGGCCCAACTAGGCGTACCTACGACCTGTGCGCATCTGTGGTTATGTGTTGAGATGTGTATTAACGAAATCCAAAGACTGGAGTGGATCCGACGACATCGAATTTTCACCTAAAAAAATGTACAGTGTATAGTAAGGATTTTGGAGCCTTTCCATAGCTCATCTTCCAACTGCCACAGCGGCCCAACTAGGCGTACCTACGACCTGTGCGCACCTGTGGTTATGTGTTGAGATGTGTATTAACGAAATCCAAAGACTGGAGTGGATCCGACGACATCGAATTTTTCACCTAAAAAAATGTACAGTGTATAGTAAGGATTTTGGAGCCTTTCCATGGCTCATCTTCCAACTGCCACAGCGGCCCAACTAGGCGTACCTACGACCTGTACGCATCTGTGGTTATGTGTTGAGATGTGTATTAACGAAATCCAAAGACTGGAGTGGATCCGACGACATCGAATTTTTCACCTAAAAAAATGTACAGTGTATAGTAAGGATTTTGGAGCCTTTCCATGGCTCATCTTCCAACTGCCACAGCGGCCCAACTAGGCGTACCTACGACCTGTGCGCACCTGGGGTTATATGTTGAGATGTGTATTAACGAAATCCAAATACTGGAGTGGATCCGACGACATCGAATTTTTCACCTAAAAAAATGTACAGTGTATAGTAAGGATTTTGGAGCCTTTCCATGGCTCATATTCCAACTGCCACAGCGGCCCAACTAGGCGTACCTACGACCTGTGCGTACCTGTGGTTATGTGTTGAGATGTGTATTAACGAAATCCAAAGACTGGAGTGGATCCGACGACATCGAATTTTTCACCTAAAAAAATGTACAGTGTATAGTAAGGATTTTGGAGCCTTTCCATGGCTCATCTTTCAACTGCCACAGCGGCCCAACTAGGCGTACCCACGACCTGTGCGCACCTGTGGTTATGTGTTGAGATGTGTATTAACGAAATCCAAAGACTGGAGTGGATCCGACGACATCGAATTTTTACCTAAAAAAATGTACAGTGTATAGTAAGGATTTTGGTGCCTTTCCATGGCTCATCTTCCAACTGCCACAGCGGCCCAACTAGGCGTACCTACGACCTGTGCGCTCCTGTGGTTATGTGTTGAGATGTGTATTAACAAAATCCAAAGACTGGAGTGGATCCGACGACATCGAATTTTTCACCTAAAAAAATGTACAGTGTATAGTAAGGATTTTGGAGCCTATCCATGGCTCATCTTCCAACTGCCACAGCGGCCCAACTAGGCGTACCTACGACCTGTGCGCACCTGTGGTTATGTGTTGAGAAGTGTATTAACGAAATCCAAAGACTGGAGTGGATCCGACGACATCGAATTTTTCACCTAAAAAAATGTACAGTGTATAGTAAGGATTTTGGAGCCTTTCCATGGCTCATCTTCCAACTGCCACAGCGGCCCAACTAGGCGTACCAACGACCTGTGCGCACCTGTGGTTATGTGTTGAGATGTGTATTAACGAAATCCAAAGACTGGAGTGGATCCGACGACATCAAATTTTTCACCTAACAAAATGTACAGTGTATAGTAAGGATTTTGGAGCCTTTCCATGGCTCATCTTCCAACTGCCACACCGGCCCAACTGGGCGTACCTACGACCAGTGCGCCCCTGTGGTTATGTGTTAAGATGTGTATTAACGAAATCCAAGACTGGAGTGATCAGACGACATCGAATTTTTCACTTAAAAAAATGTACAGTGTCATCAGTAAGGATTTTGGAGCCTTTCCATGGCTCATCTTCCACCTGCCACAGCAGCCCAACTAGGCGTACCTACGACCTGTGCGCACCTGTGGTTATGTGTTGAGATGTGTATTAACGAAATCCAAAGACTGGAGTGGATCCGACGACATCGAATTTTTCACCTAACAAAATGTACAGTGTATAGTAAGGTTTTTGGAGCCTTTCCATGGCTCATCTTCCAACTGCCACAGCGGCCCAACTGGGCGTACCTACGACCTGTGCGCCCCTGTGGTTATGTGTTAAGATGTGTATTAACGAAATCCAAAGACTGGAGTGGATCCGACGACATCGAATTTTTCACTTAAAAAAATGTACAGTGTATAGTAAGGATTTTGGAGCCTTTCCATGGCTCATCTTCCAACTGCCACAGCGGCCCAACTAGGCGTACCTACGACCTGTGCGCACCTGTGGTTATGTGTTGAGATGTGTATTAACGAAATCCAAAGACTGGAGTGGATCCGACGACATCGAATTGTTCACCTAAAAAAATGTACAGTGTATAGTAAGGATTTTGGAGCCTTTCCATGGCTCATCTTCCAACTGCCACAGCGGCCCAACTAGGCGTACCTACGACCTGTACGCACCTATGGTTATGTGTTGAGATGTGTATTAACGAAATCCAAAGACTGGAGTGGATCCGACGACATCGAATTTTTCACCTAAAAAAATGTACAGTGTATAGTAAGGATTTTGGAGCCTTTCCATAGCTCATCTTCCAACTGCCACAGCGGCCCAACTAGGCGTACCTACGACCTGTGCGCACCTGTGGTTATGTGTTGAGATGTGTATTAACGAAATCCAAAGACTGGAGTGGATCCGACGACATCGAATTTTTCACCTAAAAAAATGTACAGTGTATAGTAAGGATTTTGGAGCCTTTCCATGGCTCATCTTCCAACTGCCACAGCGGCCCAACTAGGCGTACCTACGACCTGTGCGCATCTGTGGTTATGTGTTGAGATGTGTATTAACGAAATCCAAAGACTGGAGTGGATCCGACGACATCGAATTTTTCACCTAAAAAAATGTACAGTGTATAGTAAGGATTTTGGAGCCTTTCCATAGCTCATCTTCCAACTGCCACAGCGGCCCAACTAGGCGTACCTACGACCTGTGCGCACCTGTGGTTATGTGTTGAGATGTGTATTAACGAAATCCAAAGACTGGAGTGGATCCGACGACATCGAATTTTTCACCTAAAAAAATGTACAGTGTATAGTAAGGATTTTGGAGCCTTTCCATGGCTCATCTTCCAACTGCCACAGCGGCCCAACTAGGCGTACCTACGACCTGTGCGTACCTGTGGTTATGTGTTGAGATGTGTATTAACGAAATCCAAAGACTGGAGTGGATCCGACGACATCGAATTTTTCACCTAAAAAAATGTACAGTGTATAGTAAGGATTTTGGAGCCTTTCCATGGCTCATCTTTCAACTGCCACAGCGGCCCAACTAGGCGTACCCACGACCTGTGCGCACCTGTGGTTATGTGTTGAGATGTGTATTAACGAAATCCAAAGACTGGAGTGGATCCGACGACATCGAATTTTTTACCTAAAAAAATGTACAGTGTATAGTAAGGATTTTGGTGCCTTTCCATGGCTCATCTTCCAACTGCCACAGCGGCCCAACTAGGCGTACCTACGACCTGTGCGCTCCTGTGGTTATGTGTTGAGATGTGTATTAACAAAATCCAAAGACTGGAGTGGATCCGACGACATCGAATTTTTCACCTAAAAAAATGTACAGTGTATAGTAAAGATTTTGGAGCCTTTCCATGGCTCATCTTCCAACTGCCACAGCAGCCCAACTAGGCGTACCTACGACCTGTGCGCACCTGTGGTTATGTGTTGAGATGTGTATTAACGAAATCCAAATACTGGAGTGGATCCGACGACATCGAATTTTCCACCTAAAAAAATGTACAGTGTATAATAAGGATTTTGGAGCCTATCCATGGCTCATCTTCCAACCGCCACAGCGGCCCAACTAGGCGTACCTACGACCTGTGCGCACCTGTGGTTATGTGTTGAGATGTGTATTAACGAAATCCAAAGACTGGAGTGGATCCGACGACATCGAATTTTTCACCTAAAAAAATGTACAGTGTATAGTAAGGATGTTGGAGCCTTTCCATGGCTCATCTTCCAACTGCCACAGCGGCCCAACTAGGCGTACCTACGACCTGTGCGCACCTGTGGTTATGTGTTGAGATGTGTATTAACGAAATCCAAAGACTGGAGTGGATCCGACGACATCGAATTTTTCACCTAAAAAAATGTACAGTGTATAGTAAGGATGTTGGAGCCTTTCCATGGCTCATCTTCCAACTGCCACAGCGGCCCAACTAGGCGTACCTACGACCTGTATCTGTGGTTATGTGTTGAGATGTGTATTAACGAAATCCAAAGACTGGAGTGGATCCGACGACATCGAATTTTTCACCTAAAAAAATGTACAGTGTATAGTAAGGATTTTGGAGCCTTTCCATGGCTCATCTTCCAACTGCCACAGCGGCCCAACTAGGCGTACCTACGACCTGTGCGCACCTGTGGTTATGTGTTGAGATGTGTATTAACGAAATCCAAAGACTGGAGTGGATCCGACGACATCGAATTTTTCACCTAAAAAAATGTACAGTGTATAGTAAGGATTTTGGAGCCTTTCCATGGCTCATCTTCCAACTGCCACAGCGGCCCAACTAGGCGTACCTACGACCTGTACGCATCTGTTGTTATGTGTTGAGATGTGTATTAACGAAATCCAAAGACTGGAGTGGATCCGACGACATCGAATTTTTCACCTAAAAAAATGTACAGTGTATAGTAAGGATTTTGGAGCCTTTCCATGGCTCATCTTCCAACTGCCACAGCGGCCCAACTAGGCGTACCTACGACCTGTACGCATCTGTGGTTATGTGTTGAGATGTGTATTAACGAAATCCAAAGACTGGAGTGGATCCGACGACATCGAATTTTTCACCTAAAAAAATGTACAGTGTATAGTAAGGATTTTGGAGCCTTTCCATGGCTCATCTTCCAACTGCCACAGCGGCCCAACTAGGCGTACCTACGACCTGTACGCATCTGTTGTTATGTGTTGAGATGTGTATTAACGAAATCCAAAGACTGGAGTGGATCCGACGACATCGAATTTTTCACCTAAAAAAATGTACAGTGTATAGTAAGGATTTTGGAGCCTTTCCATGGCTCATCTTCCAACTGCCACAGCGGCCCAACTAGGCGTACCTACGACCTGTGCGCACCTGTGGTTATGTGTTGAGATGTGTATTATATGTGTTGAGATGTGTATTAACGAAATCCAAAGACTGGAGTGGATCCGACGACATCGAATTTTTCACCTAAAAAAATGTACAGTGTATAGTAAGGATTTTGGAGCCTTTCCATGGCTCATCTTCCAACTGCCACAGCGGCCCAACTAGGCGTACCTACGACCTGTGCGCATCTGTGGTTATGTGTTGAGATGTGTATTAACGAAATCCAAAGACTGGAGTGGATCCGACGACATCGAATTTTTCACCTAAAAAAATGTAGTGTATAGTAAGGATTTTGGAGCCTTTCCATAGCTCATCTTCCAACTGCCACAGCGGCCCAACTAGGCGTACCTACGACCTGTGCGTACCTGTGGTTATGTGTTGACATGTGTATTAACGAAATCCGAAGACTGGAGTGGATCCGACGACATCGAATTTTTCACCTAAAAAAATGTACAGTGTATACCAAGGATTTTGGAGCCTTTCCATGGCTCATCTTCCAACTGCCACAGCGGCCCAACTAGGCGTACCTACGACCTGTGCGCACCTGTGGTTATGTGTTGAGATGTGTATTAACGAAATCCAAAGACTGGAGTGGATCCGACGACATCGAATTTTTCACCTAAAAAAATGTACAGTGTATAGTAAGGATTTTGGAGCCTTTCCATGGCTCATCTTCCAACTGCCACAGCGGCCCAACTAGGCGTACCTACGACCTGTACGCATCTGTGGTTATGTGTTGAGATGTGTATTAACGAAATCCAAAGACTGGAGTGGATCCGACGACATCGAATTTTTCACCTAAAAAAATGTACAGTGTATAGTAAGGATTTTGGAGCCTTTCCATGGCTCATCTTCCAACTGCCACAGCGGCCCAACTAGGCGTACCTACGACCTGTACGCATCTGTGGTTATGTGTTGAGATGTGTATTAACGAAATCCAAAGACTGGAGTGGATCCGACGACATCGAATTTTTCACCTAAAAAAATGTACAGTGTATAGTAAGGATTTTGGAGCCTTTCCATGGCTCATCTTCCAACTGCCACAGCGGCCCAACTAGGCGTACCTACGACCTGTACGCATCTGTTGTTATGTGTTGAGATGTGTATTAACGAAATCCAAAGACTGGAGTGGATCCGACGACATCGAATTTTTCACCTAAAAAAATGTACAGTGTATAGTAAGGATTTTGGAGCCTTTCCATGGCTCATCTTCCAACTGCCACAGCGGCCCAACTAGGCGTACCTACGACCTGTGCGCACCTGTGGTTATGTGTTGAGATGTGTATTATATGTGTTGAGATGTGTATTAACGAAATCCAAAGACTGGAGTGGATCCGACGACATCGAATTTTTCACCTAAAAAAATGTACAGTGTATAGTAAGGATTTTGGAGCCTTTCCATGGCTCATCTTCCAACTGCCACAGCGGCCCAACTAGGCGTACCTACGACCTGTACGCATCTGTGGTTATGTGTTGAGATGTGTATTAACGAAATCCAAAGACTGGAGTGGATCCGACGACATCGAATTTTTCACCTAAAAAAATGTACAGTGTATAGTAAGGATTTTGGAGCCTTTCCATGGCTCATCTTCCAACTGCCACAGCGGCCCAACTAGGCGTACCTACGACCTGTACGCATCTGTGGTTATGTGTTGAGATGTGTATTAACGAAATCCAAAGACTGGAGTGGATCCGACGACATCGAATTTTTCACCTAAAAAAATGTACAGTGTATAGTAAGGATTTTGGAGCCTTTCCATGGCTCATCTTCCAACTGCCACAGCGGCCCAACTAGGCGTACCTACGACCTGTGCGCATCTGTGGTTATGTGTTGAGATGTGTATTAACGAAATCCAAAGACTGGAGTGGATCCGACGACATCGAATTTTTCACCTAAAAAAATGTAGTGTATAGTAAGGATTTTGGAGCCTTTCCATAGCTCATCTTCCAACTGCCACAGCGGCCCAACTAGGCGTACCTACGACCTGTGCGTACCTGTGGTTATGTGTTGACATGTGTATTAACGAAATCCGAAGACTGGAGTGGATCCGACGACATCGAATTTTTCACCTAAAAAAATGTACAGTGTATACCAAGGATTTTGGAGCCTTTCCATGGCTCATCTTCCAACTGCCACAGCGGCCCAACTAGGCGTACCTACGACCTGTACGCATCTGTGGTTATGTGTTGAGATGTGTATTAACGAAATCCAAAGACTGGAGTGGATCCGACGACATCGAATTTTTCACCTAAAAAAATGTACAGTGTATAGTAATAATTTTGGAGCCTTTCCATGGCTCATCTTCCAACTGCCACAGCGGCCCAACTAGGCGTACCTACGACCTGTGCGCACCTGGGGTTATATGTTGAGATGTGTATTAACGAAATCCAAAGACTGGAGTGGATCCGACGACATCGAATTTTTCACCTAAAAAAATGTACAGTGTATAGTAAGGATTTTGGAGCCTTTCCATGGCTCATCTTCCAACTGCCACAGCGGCCCAACTAGGCGTACCTACGACCTGTACGCATCTGTGGTTATGTGTTGAGATGTGTATTAACGAAATCCAAAGACTGGAGTGGATCCGACGACATCGAATTTTTCACCTAAAAAAATGTACAGTGTATAGTAAGGATTTTGGAGCCTTTCCATGGCTCATCTTCCAACTGCCACAGCGGCCCAACTAGGCGTACCTACGACCTGTACGCATCTGTTGTTATGTGTTGAGATGTGTATTAACGAAATCCAAAGACTGGAGTGGATCCGACGACATCGAATTTTTCACCTAAAAAAATGTACAGTGTATAGTAAGGATTTTGGAGCCTTTCCATGGCTCATCTTCCAACTGCCACAGCGGCCCAACTAGGCGTACCTACGACCTGTACGCATCTGTTGTTATGTGTTGAGATGTGTATTAACGAAATCCAAAGACTGGAGTGGATCCGAAGACATCGAATTTTTCACCTAAAAAAATGTACAGTGTATAGTAAGGATTTTGGAGCCTTTCCATGGCTCATATTCCAACTGCCACAGCGGCCCAACTAGGCGTACCTACGACCTGTGCGCACCTGGGGTTATATGTTGAGATGTGTATTAACGAAATCCAAAGACTGGAGTGGATCCGACGACATCGAATTTTTCACCTAAAAAAATGTACAGTGTATAGTAAGGATTTTGGAGCCTTTCCATGGCTCATCTTCCAACTGCCACAGCAGCCCAACTAGGCGTACCTACGACCTGTACGCATCTGTGGTTATGTGTTGAGATGTGTATTAACGAAATCCAAAGACTGGAGTGGATCCGACGACATCGAATTTTTCACCTAAAAAAATGTAGTGTATAGTAAGGATTTTGGAGCCTTTAAATGGCTCATATTCCAACTGCCACAGCGGCCCAACTAGGCGTACCTACGACCTGTACGCATCTGTGGTTATGTGTTGAGATGTGTATTAACGAAATCCAAAGACTGGAGTGGATCCGACGACATCGAATTTTTCACCTAAAAAAATGTACAGTGTATAGTAAGGATTTTGGAGCCTTTCCATGGCTCATCTTCCAACTGCCACAGCGGCCCAACTAGGCGTACCTACGACCTGTACGCATCTGTTGTTATGTGTTGAGATGTGTATTAACGAAATCCAAAGACTGGAGTGGATCCGACGACATCGAATTTTTCACCTAAAAAAATGTACAGTGTATAGTAAGGATTTTGGAGCCTTTCCATGGCTCATCTTCCAACTGCCACAGCGGCCCAACTAGGCGTACCTACGACCTGTACGCATCTGTTGTTATGTGTTGAGATGTGTATTAACGAAATCCAAAGACTGGAGTGGATCCGAAGACATCGAATTTTTCACCTAAAAAAATGTACAGTGTATAGTAAGGATTTTGGAGCCTTTCCATGGCTCATATTCCAACTGCCACAGCGGCCCAACTAGGCGTACCTACGACCTGTGCGCACCTGGGGTTATATGTTGAGATGTGTATTAACGAAATCCAAAGACTGGAGTGGATCCGACGACATCGAATTTTTCACCTAAAAAAATGTACAGTGTATAGTAAGGATTTTGGAGCCTTTCCATGGCTCATCTTCCAACTGCCACAGCGGCCCAACTAGGCGTACCTACGACCTGTACGCATCTGTTGTTATGTGTTGAGATGTGTATTAACGAAATCCAAAGACTGGAGTGGATCCGACGACATCGAATTTTTCACCTAAAAAAATGTACAGTAAGTAAGGATTTTGGAGCCTTTCCATGGCTCATATTCCAACTGCCACAGCGGCCCAACTAGGCGTACCTACGACCTGTGCGCACCTGTGGTCATGTGTTGAGATGTGTATTAACGAAATCCAAAGACTGGAGTGGATCCGAAGACATCGAATTTTTCACCTAAAAAAATGTACAGTGTATAGTAAGGATCTTGGAGCCTTTCCATGGCTCATCTTCCAACTGCCACAGCGGCCCAACTAGGCGTACCTACGACCTGTGCGCACCTGTGGTTATGTGTTGAGATGTGTATTAACGAAATCCAAAGACTGGAGTGGATCCGACGACATCGAATTTTTCACCTAAAAAAATGTACAGTGTATAGTAAGGATTTTGGAGCCTTTCCATGGCTCATCTTCCAACTGCCACAGCAGCCCAACTAGGCGTACCTACGACCTGTGCGCACCTGTGCTTATGTGTTGAGATGTGTATTAACGAAATCCAAAGACTGGAGTAGATCCGACGACATCGAATTTTTCACCTAAAAAAATGTACAGTGTATAGTAAGGATTTTGGAGCCTTTCCATGGCTCATCTTCCAACTGTCACAGCAGCCCAACTAGGCGTACCTACGACCTGTGCGCACCTGTGGTTATGTGTTGAGATGTGTATTAACGAAATCCAAAGACTGGAGTGGATCCGACGACATCGAATTTTTCACCTAACAAAATGTACAGTGTATAGTAAGGATTTTGGAGCCTTTCCATGGCTCATCTTCCAACTGCCACAGCGGCCCAACTAGGCGTACCTACGACCTGTACGCATCTGTTGTTATGTGTTGAGATGTGTATTAACGAAATCCAAAGACTGGAGTGGATCCGACGACATCGAATTTTTCACCTAAAAAAATGTACAGTAAGTAAGGATTTTGGAGCCTTTCCATGGCTCATCTTCCAACTGCCACAGCAGCCCAACTAGGCGTACCTACGACCTGTGCGCACCTGTGCTTATGTGTTGAGATGTGTATTAACGAAATCCAAAGACTGGAGTAGATCCGACGACATCGAATTTTTCACCTAAAAAAATGTACAGTGTATAGTAAGGATTTTGGAGCCTTTCCATGGCTCATCTTCCAACTGTCACAGCAGCCCAACTAGGCGTACCTACGACCTGTGCGCACCTGTGGTTATGTGTTGAGATGTGTATTAACGAAATCCAAAGACTGGAGTGGATCCGACGACATCGAATTTTTCACCTAAAAAAATGTACAGTAAGTAAGGATTTTGGAGCCTTTCCATGGCTCATATTCCAACTGCCACAGCGGCCCAACTAGGCGTACCTACGACCTGTGCGCACCTGTGGTCATGTGTTGAGATGTGTATTAACGAAATCCAAAGACTGGAGTGGATCCGAAGACATCGAATTTTTCACCTAAAAAAATGTACAGTGTATAGTAAGGATCTTGGAGCCTTTCCATGGCTCATCTTCCAACTGCCACAGCGGCCCAACTAGGCGTACCTACGACCTGTGCGCACCTGTGGTTATGTGTTGAGATGTGTATTAACGAAATCCAAAGACTGGAGTGGATCCGACGACATCGAATTTTTCACCTAACAAAATGTACAGTGTATAGTAAGGATTTTGGAGCCTTTCCATGGCTCATCTTCCAACTGCCACAGCAGCCCAACTAGGCGTACCTACGACCTGTGCGCACCTGTGCTTATGTGTTGAGATGTGTATTAACGAAATCCAAAGACTGGAGTAGATCCGACGACATCGAATTTTTCACCTAAAAAAATGTACAGTGTATAGTAAGGATTTTGGAGCCTTTCCATGGCTCATCTTCCAACTGTCACAGCAGCCCAACTAGGCGTACCTACGACCTGTGCGCACCTGTGGTTATGTGTTGAGATGTGTATTAACGAAATCCAAAGACTGGAGTGGATCCGACGACATCGAATTTTTCACCTAACAAAATGTACAGTGTATAGTAAGGATTTTGGAGCCTTTCCATGGCTCATCTTCCAACTGCCACAGCGGCCCAACTAGGCGTACCTACGACCTGTGCGCACCTGTGGTTATGTGTTGAGATGTGTATTAACGAAATCCAAAGACTGGAGTGGATCCGACGACATCGAATTTTTCACCTAACAAAATGTACAGTGTATAGTAAGGATTTTGGAGCCTTTCCATGGCTCATCTTCCAACTGCCACAGCGGCCCAACTAGGCGTACCTACGACCTGTACGCATCTGTTGTTATGTGTTGAGATGTGTATTAACGAAATCCAAAGACTGGAGTGGATCCGACGACATCGAATTTTTCACCTAAAAAAATGTACAGTGTATAGTAAGGATTTTGGAGCCTTTCCATGGCTCATATTCCAACTGCCACAGCGGCCCAACTAGGCGTACCTACGACCTGTGCGCACCTGTGGTCATGTGTTGAGATGTGTATTAACGAAATCCAAAGACTGGAGTGGATCCGAAGACATCGAATTTTTCACCTAAAAAAATGTACAGTGTATAGTAAGGATCTTGGAGCCTTTCCATGGCTCATCTTCCAACTGCCACAGCGGCCCAACTAGGCGTACCTACGACCTGTGCGCACCTGTGGTTATGTGTTGAGATGTGTATTAACGAAATCCAAAGACTGGAGTGGATTCGACGACATCGAATTTTTCACCTAAAAAAATGTACAGTGTATAGTAAGGATTTTGGAGCCTTTCCATGGCTCATCTTCCAACTGCCACAGCGGCCCAACTAGGCGTACCTACGACCTGTGCGCACCTGTGGTTATGTGTTGAGATGTGTATTAACGAAATCCAAAGACTGGAGTGGATCCGACGACATCGAATTTTTCACCTAACAAAATGTACAGTGTATAGTAAGGATTTTGGAGCCTTTCCATGGCTCATCTTCCAACTGCCACAGCAGCCCAACTAGGCGTACCTACGACCTGTGCGCACCTGTGCTTATGTGTTGAGATGTGTATTAACGAAATCCAAAGACTGGAGTAGATCCGACGACATCGAATTTTTCACCTAAAAAAATGTACAGTGTATAGTAAGGATTTTGGAGCCTTTCCATGGCTCATCTTCCAACTGTCACAGCAGCCCAACTAGGCGTACCTACGACCTGTGCGCACCTGTGGTTATGTGTTGAGATGTGTATTAACGAAATCCAAAGACTGGAGTGGATCCGACGACATCGAATTTTTCACCTAACAAAATGTACAGTGTATAGTAAGGATTTTGGAGCCTTTCCATGGCTCATCTTCCAACTGCCACAGCGGCCCAACTAGGCGTACCTACGACCTGTGCGCACCTGTGGTTATGTGTTGAGATGTGTATTAACGAAATCCAAAGACTGGAGTGGATCCGACGACATCGAATTTTTCACCTAACAAAATGTACAGTGTATAGTAAGGATTTTGGAGCCTTTCCATGGCTCATCTTCCAACTGCCACAGCGGCCCAACTAGGCGTACCTACGACCTGTGCGCACCTGTGGTTATGTGTTGAGATGTGTATTAACGAAATCCAAAAACTGGAGTGGATCGAATTTTTCACCTAAAAAAATGTACAGTGTATAGTAAGGATTTTGGTGCCTTTCCATGGCTCATCTTCCAACTGCCACAGCAGCCCAACTAGGCGTACCTACGACCTGTGCGCACCTGTGGTTATGTGTTGAGATGTGTATTAACGAAATCCAAAGACTGGAGTAGATCCGACGACATCGAATTTTTCACCTAAAAAAATGTACAGTGTATAGTAAGGATTTTGGAGCCTTTCCATGGCTCATCTTCCAACTGCCACAGCGGCCCAACTAGGCGTACCTACGACCTGTGCGCACCTGTGGTTATGTGTTGAGATGTGTATTAACGAAATCCAAAGACTGGAGTGGATCCGATGACATCGAATTTTTCACCTAAAAAAATGTACAGTGTATAGTAAGGATTTTGGAGCCTTTCCATGGCTCATCTTCCAACTGCCACAGCGGCCCAACTAGGCGTACCTACGACCTGTGCGCACCTGTGGTTATGTGTTGAGATGTGTATTAACGAAATCCAAAGACTGGAGTGGATCCGACGAAATCGAATTTTTCACCTAAAAAAATGTACAGTAAGGATTTTGGAGAATTTCCATGGCTCATCTTCCAACTGCCACAGCGGCCCAACTAGGCGTACCTACGACCTGTGCGCACCTGTGGTTATGTGTTGAGATGTGTATTAACGAAATCCAAAGACTGGAGTGGATCCGACGACATCGAATTTTTCACCTAAAAAAATGTACAGTGTATAGTAAGGATTTTGGAGCCTTTCCATGGCTCATCTTCCAACTGCCACAGCGGCCCAACTAGGCGTACCTACGACCTGTGCACCTGTGGTTATGTGTTGAGATGTGTATTAACGAAATCCAAAGACTGGAGTAGATCCGACGACATGGAATTTTTCACCTAAAAAAATGTGCAGTGTATAGTAAAGATTTTGGAGCCTTTCCATGGCTCATCTTCCAACTGCCACAGCAGCCCAACTAGGCGTACCTACGACCTGTGCGCACCTGGGGTTATGTGTTGAGATGTGTATTAACGAAATCCAAAGACTGGAGTGGATCCGACGACATCGAATTTTTCACCTAAAAAAATGTACAGTGTATAGTAAGGATTTTGGAGCCTTTCCATGTCTCATCTTCCAACTGAAACAGCGGCCCAACTAGGCGTACCTACGACCTGTGCGCATCTGTGGTTATGTGTTGAGATGTGTATTAACGAAATCCAAAGACTGGAGTGGATCCGACGACATCGATTTTTTCACCTAAAAAAATGTACAGTGTATAGTAAGGATTTTGGAGCCTTTCCATGGCTCATCTTCCAACTGCCACAGCGGCCCAACTAGGCGTACCTACGACCTGTGCGCACCTGTGGTTATGTGTTGAGATGTGTATTAACGAAATCCAAAGACTGGAGTGGATCCGATGACATCGAATTTTTCACCTAAAAAAATGTACAGTGTATAGTAAGGATTTTGGAGCCTTTCCATGGCTCATCTTCCAACTGCCACAGCGGCCCAACTAGGCGTACCTACGACCTGTGCGCACCTGTGGTTATGTGTTGAGATGTGTATTAACGAAATCCAAAGACTGGAGTGGATCCGACGAAATCGAATTTTTCACCTAAAAAAATGTACAGTAAGGATTTTGGAGAATTTCCATGGCTCATCTTCCAACTGCCACAGCGGCCCAACTAGGCGTACCTACGACCTGTGCGCACCTGTGGTTATGTGTTGAGATGTGTATTAACGAAATCCAAAGACTGGAGTGGATCCGACGACATCGAATTTTTCACCTAAAAAAATGTACAGTGTATAGTAAGGATTTTGGAGCCTTTCCATGGCTCATCTTCCAACTGCCACAGCGGCCCAACTAGGCGTACCTACGACCTGTGCACCTGTGGTTATGTGTTGAGATGTGTATTAACGAAATCCAAAGACTGGAGTAGATCCGACGACATGGAATTTTTCACCTAAAAAAATGTGCAGTGTATAGTAAAGATTTTGGAGCCTTTCCATGGCTCATCTTCCAACTGCCACAGCAGCCCAACTAGGCGTACCTACGACCTGTGCGCACCTGGGGTTATGTGTTGAGATGTGTATTAACGAAATCCAAAGACTGGAGTGGATCCGACGACATCGAATTTTTCACCTAAAAAAATGTACAGTGTATAGTAAGGATTTTGGAGCCTTTCCATGTCTCATCTTCCAACTGAAACAGCGGCCCAACTAGGCGTACCTACGACCTGTGCGCATCTGTGGTTATGTGTTGAGATGTGTATTAACGAAATCCAAAGACTGGAGTGGATCCGACGACATCGATTTTTTCACCTAAAAAAATGTACAGTGTATAGTAAGGATTTTGGAGCCTTTCCATGGCTCATCTTCCAACTGCCACAGCGGCCCAACTAGGCGTACCTACGACCTGTGCGCACCTATGGTTATGTGTTGAGATGTGTATTAACGAAATCCAAAGACTGGAGTGGATCCGACGACATCGAATTTTTCACCTAAAAAAATGTACAGTGTATAGTAAGGATTTTGGAGCCTTTCCATGGCTCATCTTCCAACTGCCACAGCGGCCCAACTAGGCGTACCTACGACCTGTGCGCACCTGTGGTTATGTGTTGAGATGTGTATTAACGAAATCCAAAGACTGGAGTGGATCCGACGACATCGAATTTTTCACCTAAAAAATGTACAGTGTATAGTAAGGATTTTGGAGCCTTTCCATGGCTCATCTTCCAACTGCCAAAGCGGCCCAACTAGGCGTACCTACGACCTGTGCGCACCTGGGGTTATGTTTGAGATGTGTATTAACGAAATCCAAAGACTGGAGTGGATCCGACGACATCGAATTTTTCACCTAAAAAAATGTACAGTGTATAGTAAGGATTTTGGAGCCTTTCCATGGCTCATCTTCCAACTGCCACAGCGGCCCAACTAGGCGTACCTACGGCCTGTGCGCACCTGTGGTTATGTGTTGAGATGTGTATTAACGAAATCCAAAGACTGGAGTGGATCCGACGACATCGAATTTTTCACCTAAAAAAATGTACAGTGTATAGTAAAGATTTTGGAGCCTTTCCATGGCTCATCTTCCAACTGCCACAGCAGCCGAACTAGGCGTACCTACGACCTGTGCGCACCTGTGGTTATGTGTTGAGATGTGTATTAACGAAATCCAAAGACTGGAGTGGATCCGACGACATCGAATTTTTCACCTAAAAAAATGTACAGTGTATAGTAAGGATTTTGGAGCCTTTCCATGTCTCATCTTCCAACTGCCACAGCGGCCCAACTAGGCGTACCTACGACCTGTGCACCTGTGGTTATGTGTTGAGATGTGTATTAACGAAATCCAAAGACTGGAGTGGATCCGACGACATCGAATTTTTCACCTAAAAAAATGTACAGTAAGGATTTTGGAGAATTTCCATGGCTCATCTTCCAACTGCCACAGCGGCCCAACTAGGCGTACCTACGACCTGTGCGCACCTGTGGTTATGTGTTGAGATGTGTATTAACGAAATCCAAAGACTGGAGTGGATCCGACGACATCGAATTTTTCACCTAAAAAAATGTACAGTGTATAGTAAGGATTTTGGAGCCTTTCCATGGCTCATCTTCCAACTGCCACAGCGGCCCAACTAGGCGTACCTACGACCTGTGCGCACCTGTGGTTATGTGTTGAGATGTGTATTAACGAAATCCAAAGACTGGAGTGGATCCGAAGAGATCGAATTTTTCACCTAAAAAAATGTACAGTGTATAGTAAGGATTTTGGAGCCTTTCCATGGCTCATCTTCCAACTGCCAGCAGCCCAACTAGGCGTACCTACGACCTGTGCGCACCTGTGGTTATGTGTTGAGATGTGTATTAACGAAATCCAAAGACTGGAGTGGATCCGACGACATCGAATTTTTCACCTAAAAAAAGTAAGGATTTTGGAGCCTTTCCATGGCTCATCTTCCAACTGCCACAGTGGCCCAACTAGCCGTACCTACGACCTGTGCGCATCTGTGGTTATGTGTTGAGATGTGTATTAACGAAATCCAAAGACTGGAGTGGATCCGACGACATCGAATTTTTCACCTAAAAAAATGTACAGTGCCTTTCCATGGCTCATCTTCCAACTGCCACAGCAGCCCAACTAGGCGTACCTACGACCTGTGCGCACCTGGGGTTATGTGTTGAGAAGTGTATTAACGAAATCCAAAGACTGGAGTGGATCCGACGACATCAAATTTTTCACCTAAAAAAATGTACAGTGTATAGTAAGGATTTTGGAGCCTTTCCATGGCTCATCTTCCAACTGCCACAGCGGCCCAACTAGGCGTACCTACGACCTGTGCGCACCTGTGGTTATGTGTTGAGATGTGTATTAACGAAATCCAAAGACTGGAGTGGATCCGACGACATCAAATTTTTCACCTAAAAAAATGTACAGTGTATAGTAAGGATTTTGGAGCCTTTCCATGGCTCATCTTCCAACTGCCACAGCGGCCCAACTAGGCGTACCTACGACCTGTGCGCACCTGTGGTTATGTGTTGAGATGTGTATTAACGAAATCCAAAGACTGGAGTGGATCCGACGACATCGAATTTTTCACCTAAAAAATGTACAGTGTATAGTAAGGATTTTGGAGCCTTTCCATGGCTCATCTTCCAACTGCCAAAGCGGCCCAACTAGGCGTACCTACGACCTGTGCGCACCTGGGGTTATGTTTGAGATGTGTATTAACGAAATCCAAAGACTGGAGTGGATCCGACGACATCGAATTTTTCACCTAAAAAAATGTACAGTGTATAGTAAGGATTTTGGAGCCTTTCCATGGCTCATCTTCCAACTGCCACAGCGGCCCAACTAGGCGTACCTACGGCCTGTGCGCACCTGTGGTTATGTGTTGAGATGTGTATTAACGAAATCCAAAGACTGGAGTGGATCCGACGACATCGAATTTTTCACCTAAAAAAATGTACAGTGTATAGTAAAGATTTTGGAGCCTTTCCATGGCTCATCTTCCAACTGCCACAGCAGCCGAACTAGGCGTACCTACGACCTGTGCGCACCTGGGGTTATGTGTTGAGATGTGTATTAACGAAATCCAAAGACTGGAGTGGATCCGACGACATCGAATTTTTCACCTAAAAAAATGTACAGTAAGGATTTTGGAGAATTTCCATGGCTCATCTTCCAACTGCCACAGCGGCCCAACTAGGCGTACCTACGACCTGTGCGCACCTGTGGTTATGTGTTGAGATGTGTATTAACGAAATCCAAAGACTGGAGTGGATCCGACGACATCGAATTTTTCACCTAAAAAAATGTACAGTGTATAGTAAGGATTTTGGAGCCTTTCCATGTCTCATCTTCCAACTGCCACAGCGGCCCAACTAGGCGTACCTACGACCTGTGCACCTGTGGTTATGTGTTGAGATGTGTATTAACGAAATCCAAAGACTGGAGTGGATCCGACGACATCGAATTTTTCACCTAAAAAAATGTACAGTGTATAGTAAGGATTTTGGCGCCTTTCCATGGCTCATCTTCCAACTGCCACAGCGGCCCAACTAGGCGTACCTACGACCTGTGCGCACCTATGGTTATGTGTTGAGATGTGTATTAACGAAATCCAAAGACTGGAGTGGATCCGACGACATCGAATTTTTCACCTAAAAAAATGTACAGTGTATAGTAAGGATTTTGGAGAATTTCCATGGCTCATCTTCCAACTGCCACAGCGGCCCAACTAGGCGTACCTACGACCTGTGCGCACCTGTGGTTATGTGTTGAGATGTGTATTAACGAAATCCAAAGACTGGAGTGGATCCGACGACATCGAATTTTTCACCTAAAAAAAGTAAGGATTTTGGAGCCTTTCCATGGCTCATCTTCCAACTGCCACAGTGGCCCAACTAGGCGTACCTACGACCTGTGCGCACCTATGGTTATGTGTTGAGATGTGTATTAACGAAATCCAAAGACTGGAGTGGATCCGACGACATCGAATTTTTCACCTAAAAAAATGTACAGTGTATAGTAAGGATTTTGGAGCCTTTCCATGGCTCATCTTCCAACTGCCACAGCGGCCCAACTAGGCGTACCTACGACCTGTGCGCACCTATGGTTATGTGTTGAGATGTGTATTAACGAAATCCAAAGACTGGAGTGGATCCGACGACATCGAATTTTTCACCTAAAAAAATGTACAGTGTATAGTAAGGATTTTGGAGAATTTCCATGGCTCATCTTCCAACTGCCACAGCGGCCCAACTAGGCGTACCTACGACCTGTGCGCACCTATGGTTATGTGTTGAGATGTGTATTAACGAAATCCAAAGACTGGAGTGGATCCGACGACATCGAATTTTTCACCTAAAAAAATGTACAGTGTATAGTAAGGATTTTGGAGCCTTTCCATGTCTCATCTTCCAACTGCCACAGCGGCCCAACTAGGCGTACCTACGAACTGTGCACCTGTGGTTATGTGTTGAGATGTGTATTAACGAAATCCAAAGACTGGAGTGGATCCGACGACATCGAATTTTTCACCTAAAAAAATGTACAGTGTATAGTAGGGATTTTGGAGCCTTTCCATGGCTCATCTTCCAACTGCCACAGCGGCCCAACTAGGCGTACCTACGACCTGTGCGCACCTATGGTTATGTGTTGAGATGTGTATTAACGAAATCCAAAGACTGGAGTGGATCCGACGACATCGAATTTTTCACCTAAAAAAATGTACAGTGTATAGTAAGGATTTTGGAGAATTTCCATGGCTCATCTTCCAACTGCCACAGCGGCCCAACTAGGCGTACCTACGACCTGTGCGCACCTGTGGTTATGTGTTGAGATGTGTATTAACGAAATCCAAAGACTGGAGTGGATCCGACGACATCGAATTTTTCACCTAAAAAAATGTACAGTGCCTTTCCATGGCTCATCTTCCAACTGCCACAGCAGCCCAACTAGGCGTACCTACGACCTGTGCGCACCTGGGGTTATGTGTTGAGATGTGTATTAACGAAATCCAAAGACTGGAGTGGATCCGACGACATCGAATTTTTCACCTAAAAAAATGTACAGTGTATAGTAAGGATTTTGGAGCCTTTCCATAGCTCATCTTCCAACTGCCACAGCGGCCCAACTAGGCGTACCTACGACCTGTGCGCACCTGTGGTTATGTGTTGAGATGTGTATTAACGAAATCCAAAGACTGGAGTGGATCCGACGACATCGAATTTTTCACCTAAAAAAATGTACAGTGTATAGTAAGGATTTTGGAGCCTTTCCATGGCTCATCTTCCAACTGCCACAGCGGCCCAACTAGGCGTACCTACGACCTGTACGCATCTGTGGTTATGTGTTGAGATGTGTATTAACGAAATCCAAAGACTGGAGTGGATCCGACGACATCGAATTTTTCACCTAAAAAAATGTACAGTGTATAGTAAGGATTTTGGAGCCTTTCCATGGCTCATATTCCAACTGCCACAGCGGCCCAACTAGGCGTACCTACGACCTGTGCGTACCTGTGGTTATGTGTTGAGATGTGTATTAACGAAATCCAAAGACTGGAGTGGATCCGACGACATCGAATTTTTGACCTAAAAAAATGTACAGTGTATAGTAAGGATTTTGGAGCCTTTCCATGGCTCATCTTTCAACTGCCACAGCGGCCCAACTAGGCGTACCCACGACCTGTGCGCACCTGTGGTTATGTGTTGAGATGTGTATTAACGAAATCCAAAGACTGGAGTGGATCCGACGACATCGAATTTTTCACCTAAAAAAATGTACAGTGTATAGTAAGGATTTTGGAGCCTTTCCATGGCTCATCTTCCAACTGCCACAGCGGCCCAACTAGGCGTACCTACGACCTGTGCACCTGTGGTTATGTGTTGAGATGTGTATTAACGAAATCCAAAGACTGGAGTGGATCCGACGACATCGAATTTTTCACCTAAAAAATGTACACTGTATAGTAAGGATTTTGGAGCCTTTCCATGGCTCATTTTCCAACTGCCACAGCGGCCCAACCAGGCGTACCTACGACCTGTGCGCACCTGTGGTTATGTGTTGAGATGTGTATTAACGAAATCCAAAGACTGGAGTGGATCCGACGACATCGAATTTTTCACCTAAAAAAATGTACAGTGTATAGTAAGGATTTTGGAGCCTTTCCATGGCTCATCTTCCAACTGCCACAGCGGCCCAACTAGGCGTACCTACGACCTGTGCGCACCTGTGGTTATGTGTTGAGATGTGTATTAACGAAATCCAAAGACTGGAGTGGATCCGACGACATCGAATTTTTCACCTAAAAAAATGCACAGTGTATAGTAAGGATTTTGGAGCCTTTCCATGGCTCATCTTCCAACTGCCACAGCGGCCCAACTAGGCGTACCTACGACCTGTGCGCACCTGTGGTTATGTGTTGAGATGTGTATTAACGAAATCCAAAGACTGGAGTGGATCCGACGACATCGAATTTTTCACCTAAAAAAAGTAAGGATTTTGGAGCCTTTCCATGGCTCATCTTCCAACTGCCACAGTGGCCCAACTAGCCGTACCTACGACCTGTGCGCATCTGTGGTTATGTGTTGAGATGTGTATTAACGAAATCCAAAGACTGGAGTGGATCCGACGACATCGAATTTTTCACCTAAAAAAATGTACAGTGCCTTTCCATGGCTCATCTTCCAACTGCCACAGCAGCCCAACTAGGCGTACCTACGACCTGTGCGCACCTGGGGTTATGTGTTGAGATGTGTATTAACGAAATCCAAAGACTGGAGTGGATCCGACGACATCGAATTTTTCACCTAAAAAAAGTAAGGATTTTGGAGCCTTTCCATGGCTCATCTTCCAACTGCCACAGCGGCCCAACTAGGCGTACCTACGACCTGTGCGCACCTGTGGTTATGTGTTGAGATGTGTATTAACGAAATCCAAAGACTGGAGTGGATCCGACGACATCGAATTTTTCACCTAAAAAAATGTACAGTAAGGATTTTGGAGCCTTTCCATGGCTCATCTTCCAACTGCCACAGCGGCCCAACTAGGCGTACCTACGACCTGTGCGCACCTGTGGTTATGTGTTGAGATGTGTATCAACGAAATCCAAAGACTGGAGTGGATCCGACGACATCGAATTTTTCACCTAAAAAAATGTACAGTGTATAGTAAGGATTTTGGAGCCTTTCCATGGCTCATCTTCCAACTGCCACAGCGGCCCAACTAGGCGTACCTACGACCTGTGCGCACCTGTGGTTATGTGTTGAGATGTGTATTAACGAAATCCAAAGACTGGAGTGGATCCGACGACATCAAATTTTTCACCTAAAAAAGTGTACAGTGTATAGTAAGGATTTTGGAGCCTTTCCATGGCTCATCTCCCAACTGCTACAGCAGCCCAACTAGGCGTACCTACGACCTGTGCGCACCTGGGGTTATGTGTTGAGATGTGTATTAACGAAATCCAAAGACTGGAGTGGATCCGACGACATCGAATTTTTCACTTAAAAAAATGTACAGTGTATAGTAAGGATTTTGGAGCCTTTCCATGGCTCATCTTCCAACTGCCACAGCAGCCCAACTAGGCGTACCTACGACCTGTGCGCACATGGGGTTATGTGTTGAGATGTGTATTAACGAAATCCAAAGACTGGAGTGGATCCGACGACATCGAATTTTTCACCTAAAAAAATGTACAGTGTATAGTAAGGATTTTGGAGCCTTTCCATGGCTCATCTTCCAACTGCCACAGCGGCCCAACTAGGCGTACCTACGACCTGTGCGCACCTGTGGTTATGTGTTGAGATGTGTATTAACGAAATCCAAAGACTGGAGTGGATCCGACGACATCGAATTTTTCACCTAAAAAAATGTACAGTGTATAGTAAGGATTTTGGAGCCTTTCCATGGCTCATCTTCCAACTGCCACAGCGGCCCAACTAGGCGTACCTACGACCTGTGCGCACCTGTGGTTATGTGTTGAGATGTGTATTAACGAAATCCAAAGACTGGAGTGGATCCGACGACATCGAATTTTTCACCTAAAAAAATGTACAGTGATGTACCTAAAAAAATGTACATTAAGGATTTTGGAGCCTTTCCATGGCTCATCTTCCAACTGCCACAGCGGCCCAACTAGGCGTACCTACGACCTGTGCGCACCTGTGGTTATGTGTTGAGATGTGTATTAACGAAATCCAAAGACTGGAGTGGATCCCACGACATCGAATTTTTCACCTAAAAAATGTACAGTGTATAGTAAGGATTTTGGAGCCTTTCCATGGCTCATCTTCCAACTGCCACAGCGGCCCAACTAGGCGTACCTACGACCTGTGCGCATCTGTGGTTATGTGTTGAGATGTGTATTAACGAAATCCAAAGACTGGAGTGGATCCGACGACATCGAATTTTTCACCTAAAAAATGTACAGTGTATAGTAAGGATTTTGGAGCCTTTCCATGGCTCATTTTCCAACTGAAACAGCGGCCCAACTAGGCGTACCTACGACCTGTGCGCACCTGGGGTTATGTGTTGAGATGTGTATTAACGAAATCCAAAGACTGGAGTGGATCCGACGACATCAAATTTTTCACCTAAAAAAATGTACAGTGTATAGTAAGGATTTTGGAGCCTTTCCATGGCTCATTTTCCTACTGCCACAGCGGCCCAACTAGGCGTACCTACGATCTGTGCGCACCTGTGGTTATGTGTTGAGATGTGTATTAACGAAATCCAAAGACTGGAGTGGATCCGACGACATCGAATTTTTCACCTAAAAAAATGTACGGTGTATATTAAGGATTTTGGAGCCTTTCCATGGCTCATCTTCCAACTGCCACAGCGGCCCAACTAGGCGTACCTACGACCTGTGCGCACCTGTGGTTATGTGTTGAGATGTGTATGAACGAAATCCAAAGACTGGAGTGGATCCGACGACATCGAATTTTTCACCTAAAAAAATGTACAGTGTATAGTAAGGATTTTGGAGCCTTTCCATGGCTCATCTTCCAACTGCCACAGCGGCCCAACTAAGCGTACCTACGACATGTGCGCATCTGTGGTTATGTGTTGAGATGTGTATTAACTAAATCCAAAGACTGGAGTGGATCCGACGACATCGAATTTTTCACCTAAAAAAATGTACAGTGTATAGTAACGATTTTGGAGCCTTTCCATGGCTCATCTTCCAACTGCCACAGCGGCCCAACTAGGCGTACCTACGACCTGTGCGCACCTGTGGTTATGTGTTGAGATGTGTATTAACGAAATCCAAAGACTGGAGTGGATCCGACGACATCGAATTTTTCACCTAAAAAAATGTACAGTGTATATTAAGGATTTTGGAGCCTTTCCATGGCTCATCTTCCAACTGCCACAGCGGCCCAACTAGGCGTACCTACGACCTGTGCGCATCTGTGGTTATGTGTTGAGATGTGTATTAACTAAATCCAAAGACTGGAGTGGATCCGACGACATCGAATTTTTCACCTAAAAAAATGTACAGTGTATAGTAACGATTTTGGAGCCTTTCCATGGCTCATCTTCCAACTGCCACAGCGGCCCAACTAGGCGTACCCATGACCTGTGCGCACCTGTGGTTATGTGTTGAGATGTGTATTAACGAAATCCAAAGACTGGAGTGGATCCGACGACATCGAATTTTTCACCTAAAAAAATGTACAGTGTATAGTAAGGATTTTGGAGCCTTTCCATGGCTCATCTTCCAACTGCCACAGCGGCCCAACTGGGCGTACCTACGACCTGTGCGCACCTGTGGTTATGTGTTGAGATGCGTATTAACGAAATCCAAAGACTGGAGTGGATTCGACGACATCGAATTTTTCACCTAAAAAAATGTACAGTGTATAGTAAGGATTTTGGAGCCTTTCCATGGCTCATCTTCCAACTGCCATAGCGGCCCAACTAGGCGTACCAACGACCTGTGCGCATCTGTGGTTATGTGTTGAGATGTGTATTAACGAAATCCAAAGACTGGAGTGTATCCGACGACATCGAATTTTTCACCTAAAAAAATGTACAGTGTATAGTAAGGATTTTGGAGCCTTTCCATGGCTCATCTTCCAACTGAAACAGCAGCCCAACTAGGCGTACCTACGACCTGTGCGCACCTGGGGTTATGTGTTGAGATGTGTATTAACGAAATCCAAAGACGGGAGTGGATCCGACGACATCGAATTTTTCACCTAAAAAAATGTACAGTGTATAGTAAGGATTTTGGAGCCTTTCCATTTCTCATCTTCCAACTGCCACAGCGGCCCAACTAGGCGTACCAACGACCTGTGCGCACCTGTGGTTATGTGTTGAGATGTGTATTAACGAAATCCAAAGACTGGAGTGGATCCGACGACATCGAATTTTTCACCTAAAAAAATGTACAGTGTATAGTAAGGATTTTGGAGCCTTTCCATGGCTCATCTTCCAAGTGCCATAGCGGCCCAACTAGGCGTACCTACGACCTGTGCGCATCTGTGGTTATGTGTTGAGATGTGTATTAACGAAATCCAAAGACTGGAGTGGATCCGACGACATCGAATTTTTCACCTAAAAAAATGTACAGTGTATACTAAGGATTTTGGAGCCTTTCCATGGCTCATCTTCCAACTGCCACAGCGTGGTTATGTGTTGAGATGTGTATTAACGAAATCCAAAGACTGGATTGGATCCGACGACATCGAATTTTTCACCTAATAAAATGTACAGTGTATAGTAAGGATTTTGGAGCCTTTCCATGGCTCATCTTCCAACTGCCACAGCGGCCCAACTAGGCGTACCTACGACCTGTGCGCACCTGTGGTTATGTGTTGAGATGTGTATTAACGAAATCCAAAGACTGGAGTGGATCCGACGACATCGAATTTTTCACCTAAAAAAATGTACAGTGTATAGTAAGGATTTTGGAGCCTTTCCATGGCTCATCTTCCAACTGCCACAGCGGCCCAACTGGGCGTACCTACGACCTGTGCGCACCTGTGGTTATGTGTTGAGATGCGTATTAACGAAATCCAAAGACTGGAGTGGATTCGACGACATCGAATTTTTCACCTAAAAAAATGTACAGTGTATAGTAAGGATTTTGGAGCCTTTCCATGGCTCATCTTCCAACTGCCACAGCGGCCCAACTAGGCGTACCTACGACCTGTGCGCACCTGTGGTTATGTGTTGAGATGTGTATTAACGAAATCCAAAGACTGGAGTGGATCCGACGACATCGAATTTTTCACCTAAAAAAATGTACAGTGTATATTAAGGATTTTGGAGCCTTTCCATGGCTCATCTTCCAACTGCCACAGCGGCCCAACTAGGCGTACCTACGACCTGTGCGCACCTGTGGTTATGTGTTGAGATGTGTATTAACGAAATCCAAAGACTGGAGTGGATCCGACGACATCGAATTTTTCACCTAAAAAAATGTACAGTGTATAGTAAGGATTTTGGAGCCTTTCCATGGCTCATCTTCCAACTGCCACAGCGGCCCAACTGGGCGTACCTACGACCTGTGCGCACCTGTGGTTATGTGTTGAGATGTGTATTAACGAAATCCAAAGACTGGAGTGGATCCGACGACATCGAATTTTTCACCTAAAAAAATGTACAGTGTATAGTAAGGATTTTGGTGCCTTTCCATTTCTCATCTTCCAACTGCCACAGCAGCCCAACTAGGCGTACCTACGACCTGTGCGCACCTGTGGTTATGTGTTGAGATGTGTATTAACGAAATCCAAAGACTGGAGTGGAGCCGACGACATCGAATTTTTCACCTAAAAAAATGTACAGTGTATAGTAAGGATTTTGGAGCCTTTCCATGGCTCATCTTCCAACTGAAACAGCAGCCCAACTAGGCGTACCTACGACCTGTGCGCACCTGGGGTTATGTGTTGAGATGTGTATTAACGAAATCCAAAGACGGGAGTGGATCCGACGACATCGAATTTTTCACCTAAAAAAATGTACAGTGTATAGTAAGGATTTTGGAGCCTTTCCATTTCTCATCTTCCAACTGCCACAGCGGCCCAACTAGGCGTACCAACGACCTGTGCGCACCTGTGGTTATGTGTTGAGATGTGTATTAACGAAATCCAAAGAGTGGAGTGTATCCGACGACATCAAATTTTTCACCTAAAAAAATGTACAGTGTATAGTAAGCATTTTGGAGCCTTTCCATGGTTCATCTTCCAACTGAAACAGCAGCCCAACTAGGCGTACCTACGACCTGTGCGCACCTCTGGTTATGTGTTGAGATGTGTATTAACGAAATCCAAAGACGGGAGTGGATCCGACGACATCGAATTTTTCACCTAAAAAAATGTACAGTGTATAGTACGGATTTTGGAGCCTTTCCATGGCTCATCTTCCAACTGCCACAGCGGCCCAACTGGGGGTACCTACGACCTGTGCGCACCTGTGGTTATATGTCGAGATGTGTATTAACGAAATCCAAAGACTGGAGTGGATCCGACGACATCGAATTTTTCTCCTAAAAAAATGTACAGTGTATAGTAAGGATTTTGGAGCCTTTCCATGGCTCATCTTCCAACTGCCACAGCGGCCCAACTAGGCGTACCTACGACTGTGCGCACCTGTGCTTATGTCTGTGTATTAACGAAATCCAAAGACTGGAGTGGATCCGACGACATCGAATTTTTCACCTAAAAAAATGTACAGTGTATAGTAAGGATTTTGGAGCCTTGCCATGGCTCATCTTCCAACTGCCACAGCAGCCCAACTAGGCGTACCTACGACCTGTGCGCACCTGTGGTTATGTGTTGAGATGTGTATTAACAAAATCCAAAGACTGGAGTGGATCCGACGACATCGATTTTTTCACCTAAAAAAATGTACAGTGTATAGTAAAGATTTTGGAGCCTTTCCATGGCTCATCTTCCAACTGCCACAGCAGCCCAACTAGGCGTACCTACGACCTGTGCGCACCTGGGGTTATGTGTTGAGATGTGTATTAACGAAATCCAAAGACTGGAGTGGATCCGACGACATCGAATTTTTCACCTAAAAAAATGTACAGTGTATAGTAAGGATTTTGGAGCCTTTCCATGGCTCATCTTCCAACTGCCACAGCAGCCCAACTAGGCGTACCTACGACCTGTGCGCACCTGTGGTTATGTGTTGAGATGTGTATTAACGAAATCCAAAGACTGGAGTGGATCCGACGACATCGAATTTTTCACCTAAAAAAATGTACAGTGTATAGTAAGGATTTTGCAGCCTTTCCATGGCTCATCTTCCAACTGCCACAGCGGCCCAACTAGGCGTACCTACGACCTGTGCGCACCTGTGGTTATGTGTTGAGATGTGTATTAACGAAATCCAAAGACTGGAGTGGATCCGACGACATCGAATTTTTCACCTAAAAAAATGTACAGTGTATAGTAAGGATTTTGGAGCCTTTCCATGGCTCATCTTCCAACTGCCACAGCAGCCCAACTAGGCGTACCTACGACCTGTGCGCACCTGGGGTTATGTGTTGAGATGTGTATTAACGAAATCCAAAGACTGGAGTGGATCCGACGACATCGAATTTTTCACCTAAAAAAATGTACAGTGTATAGTAAGGATTTTGGAGCCTTTCAATGGCTCATCTTCCAACTGCCACAGCGGCCCAACTAGGCGTACCTACGACCTGTGCGCACCTGTGGTTATGTGTTGAGATGTGTATTAACGAAATCCAAAGACTGGAGTGGATCCGACGACATCGAATTTTTCACCTAAAAAAATGTACAGTGTATAGTAAGGATTTTGGAGCCTTTCCATGGCTCATCTTCCAACTGCCACAGCAGCCCAACTAGGCGTACCTACGACCTGTGCGCACCTGGGGTTATGTGTTGAGATGTGTATTAACGAAATCCGACCTGTGCGCACCTGGGGTTATGTGTTGAGATGTGTATTAACGAAATCCAAAGACTGGAGTGGATCCGACGACATCGAATTTTTCACCTAAAAAAATGTACAGTGTATAGTAAGGATTTTGGAGCCTTTCCATGGCTCATCTTCCAACTGCCACAGCGGCCCAACTAGGCGTACCTACGACCTGTGCGCACCTGGGGTTATGTGTTGAGATGTGTATTAACGAAATCCAAAGACTGGAGTGGATCCGACGACATCGAATTTTTCACCTAAAAAAATGTACAGTGTATAGTAAGGATTTTGGAGCCTTTCCATGGCTCATCTTCCAACTGAAACAGCAGCCCAACTAGGCGTACCTACGACCTGTGCGCACCTGGGGTTAAGTGTTGAGATGTGTATTAACGAAATCCAAAGACGGGAGTGGATCCGACGACATCGAATTTTTCACCTAAAAAAATGTACAGTGTATAGTAAAGATCTTGGAGCCTTTCCATGGCTCATCTTCCAACTGCCACAGCAGCCCAACTAGGGGTACCTACGACCTGTGCGCACCTGTGGTTATATGTCGAGATGTGTATTAACGAAATCCAAAGACTGGAGTGGATCCGACGACATCGAATTTTTCTCCTAAAAAAATGTACAGTGTATAGTAAGGATTTTGGAGCCTTTCCATGGCTCATCTTCCAACTGCCACAGCGGCCCAACTAGGCGTACCTACGACTGTGCGCACCTGTGCTTATGTCTGTGTATTAACGAAATCCAAAGACTGGAGTGGATCCGACGACATCGAATTTTTCACCTAAAAAAATGTACAGTGTATAGTAAGGATTTTGGAGCCTTGCCATGGCTCATCTTCCAACTGCCACAGCAGCCCAACTAGGCGTACCTACGACCTGTGCGCACCTGTGGTTATGTGTTGAGATGTGTATTAACAAAATCCAAAGACTGGAGTGGATCCGACGACATCGATTTTTTCACCTAAAAAAATGTACAGTGTATAGTAAAGATTTTGGAGCCTTTCCATGGCTCATCTTCCAACTGCCACAGCAGCCCAACTAGGCGTACCTACGACCTGTGCGCACCTGGGGTTATGTGTTGAGATGTGTATTAACGAAATCCAAAGACTGGAGTGGATCCGACGACATCGAATTTTTCACCTAAAAAAATGTACAGTGTATAGTAAGGATTTTGGAGCCTTTCCATGGCTCATCTTCCAACTGCCACAGCAGCCCAACTAGGCGTACCTACGACCTGTGCGCACCTGTGGTTATGTGTTGAGATGTGTATTAACGAAATCCAAAGACTGGAGTGGATCCGAAGAGATCGAATTTTTCACCTAAAAAAATGTACAGTGTATAGTAAGGATTTTGCAGCCTTTCCATGGCTCATCTTCCAACTGCCACAGCGGCCCAACTAGGCGTACCTACGACCTGTGCGCACCTGTGGTTATGTGTTGAGATGTGTATTAACGAAATCCAAAGACTGGAGTGGATCCGACGACATCGAATTTTTCACCTAAAAAAATGTACAGTGTATAGTAAGGATTTTGGAGCCTTTCCATGGCTCATCTTCCAACTGCCACAGCAGCCCAACTAGGCGTACCTACGACCTGTGCGCACCTGGGGTTATGTGTTGAGATGTGTATTAACGAAATCCAAAGACTGGAGTGGATCCGACGACATCGAATTTTTCACCTAAAAAAATGTACAGTGTATAGTAAGGATTTTGGAGCCTTTCCATGGCTCATCTTCCAACTGCCACAGCGGCCCAACTAGGCGTACCTACGACCTGTGCGCACCTGTGGTTATGTGTTGAGATGTGTATTAACGAAATCCAAAGACTGGAGTGGATCCGACGACATCGATTTTTTCACCTAAAAAAATGTACAGTGTATAGTAAAGATTTTGGAGCCTTTCCATGGCTCATCTTCCAACTGCCACAGCAGCCCAACTAGGCGTACCTACGACCTGTGCGCACCTGGGGTTATGTGTTGAGATGTGTATTACCGAAATCCAAAGACTGGAGTGGATCCGACGACATCGAATTTTTCACCTAAAAAAATGTACAGTGTATAGTAAGGATTTTGGAGCCTTTCCATGGCTCATCTTCCAACTGCCACAGTGGTCCAACTAGGCGTACCTACGACCTGTGCGCACCTGTGGTTATGTGTTGAGATGTGTATTAACGAAATCCAAAGACTGGAGTGGATCCGACGACATCGAATTTTTCACCTAAAAAAATGTACAGTGTATAGTAAGGATTTTGGAGCCTTTCCATGGCTCATCTTCCAACTGCCACAGCGGCCCAACTAGGCGTACCTACGACCTGTGCGCACCTGTGGTTATGTGTTGAGATGTGTATTAACGAAATCCAAAGACTGGAGTGGATCCGACGACATCGAATTTTTCACCTAAAAAAATGTACAGTGTATAGTAAGGATTTTGGAGCCTTTCCATGGCTCATCTTCCAACTGCCACAGCAGCCCAAATAGGCGTACCTACGACCTGTGCGCACCTGGAGTTATGTGTTGAGATGTGTATTAACGAAATCCAAAGACTGGAGTGGATCCGACGACATCGAATTTTTCACCTAAAAAAATGTACAGTGTATAGTAAGGATTTTGGAGCCTTTCCATGGCTCATCTTCCAACTGCCACAGCAGCCCAACTAGGCGTACCTACGACCTGTGCGCACCTGGGGTTATGTGTTGAGATGTGTATTAACGAAATCCAAAGACTGGAGTGGATCCGACGACATCGAATTTTTCACCTAAAAAAATGTACAGTGTATAGTAAGGATTTTGGAGCCTTTCCATGGCTCATCTTCCAACTGCCACAGCAGCCCAAATAGGCGTACCTACGACCTGTGCGCACCTGGAGTTATGTGTTGAGATGTGTATTAACGAAATCCAAAGACTGGAGTGGATCCGACGACATCGAATTTTTCACCTAAAAAAATGTACAGTGTATAGTAAGGATTTTGGAGCCTTTCCATGGCTCATCTTCCAACTGCCACAGCAGCCCAACTAGGCGTACCTACGACCTGTGCGCACCTGGGGTTATGTGTTGAGATGTGTATTAACGAAATCCAAAGACTGGAGTGGATCCGACGACATCGAATTTTTCACCTAAAAAAATGTACAGTGTATGGTAAGGATTTTGGAGCCTTTCCATGGCTCATCTTCCAACTGCCACAGCAGCCCAAATAGGCGTACCTACGACCTGTGCGCACCTGGAGTTATGTGTTGAGATGTGTATTAACGAAATCCAAAGACTGGAGTGGATCCGACGACATCGAATTTTTCACCTAAAAAAATGTACAGTGTATGGTAAGGATTTTGGAGCCTTTCCATGGCTCATCTTCCAACTGCCACAGCAGCCCAACTAGGCGTACCTACGACCTGTGCGCACCTGGGGTTATGTGTTGAGATGTGTATTAACGAAATCCAAAGACTGGAGTGGATCCGACGACATCGAATTTTTCACCTAAAAAAATGTACAGTGTATAGTAAAGATTTTGGAGCCTTTCCATGGCTCATCTTCCAACTGCCACAGCAGCCGAACTAGGCGTACCTACGACCTGTGCGCACCTGGGGTTATGTGTTGAGATGTGTATTAACGAAATCCAAAGACTGGAGTGGATCCGACGACATCGAATTTTTCACCTAAAAAAATGTACAGTGTATAGTAAGGATTTTGGAGCCTTTCCATGGCTCATCTTCCAACTGCCACAGCGGCCCAACTAGGCGTACCTACGACCTGTGCGCACCTGTGGTTATGTGTTGAGATGTGTATTAACGAAATCCAAAGACTGGAGTGGATCCGACGACATCGAATTTTTCACCTAAAAAAATGTACAGTGTATAGTACGGATTTTGGAGCCTTTCCATGGCTCATCTTCCAAATGCCACAGCGGCCCAACTAGGCGTACCTACGACCTGTGCGCACCTGTGGTTATGTGTTGAGATGTGTATTAACGAAATCCAAAGACTGGAGTGGATCCGACGACATCGATTTTTTCACCTAAAAAAATGTACAGTGTATAGTAAAGATTTTGGAGCCTTTCAATGGCTCATCTTCCAACTGCCACAGCAGCCCAACTAGGCACTACGACATGTGCGCACCTGGGGTTATGTGTTGAGATGTGTATTAACGAAATCCAAAGACTGGAGTGGATCCGACGACATCGAATTTTTCACCTAAAAAAATGTACAGTGTATAGTAAGGATTTTGGAGCCTTTCCATGGCTCATCTTCCAACTGCCACAGCAGCCCAACTAGGCGTACCTACGACCTGTGCGCACCTGGGGTTATGTGTTGAGATGTGTATTAACGAAATCCAAAGACTGGAGTGGATCCGACGACATCGAATTTTTCACCTAAAAATATGTACAGTGTATAGTAAGGATTTTGGAGCCTTTCCATGGCTCATCTTCCAACTGTCACAGCGGTCCAACTAGGCGTACCTACGACCTGTGCGCACCTGTGGTTATGTGTTAAGATGTGTATTAACGAAATCCAAAGACTGGAGTGGATCCGACGACATCGAATTTTTCACCTAAAAAAATGTACAGTGTATAGTAATTATTTTGGAGCCTTTCCATGGCTCATCTTCCAACTGCCACAGCGGCCCAACTAGGCGTACCTACGACCTGTGCTCACCTGTGGTTATGTGTTGAGATGTGTATTAACGAAATCCAAAGACTGGAGTGGATCCGACGACATCGAATTTTTCACCTAAAAAAATGTACAGTGTATAGTAAGGATTTTGGAGCCTTTCCATGGCTCATCTTCCAACTGCCACAGCGGCCCAACTAGGCGTACCTACGACCTGTGCGCACCTGTGGTTATGTGTTGAGGTGTGTATTAACAAAATCCAAAGACTGGAGTGGATCCAACGACATCGAATTTTTCACCTAAAAAAATGTACAGTGTATAGTAAGGATTTTGGAGCCTTTCCATGGCTCATCTTCCAACTGCCACAGCGGTCCAACTAGGCGTACCTACGACCTGTGCGCACCTGTGGTTATGTGTTGAGATGTGTATTAACGAAATCCAAAGACTGGAGTGGATCCGACGACATCGATTTTTTCACCTAAAAAAATGTACAGTGTATAGTAAGGATTTTGGAGCCTTTCCATGGCTCATCTTCCAACTGCCACAGCAGCCCAACTAGGCGTACCTACGACCTGTGCGCACCTGTGGTTATGTGTTGAGATGTGTATTAACGAAATCCAAAGACTGGAGTGGATCCGACGACATCGAATTTTTCACCTAAAAAAATGTACAGTGTATAGTAAGGATTTTGGAGCCTTTCCATGGCTCATCTTCCAACTGCCACAGCAGCCCAACTAGGCGTACCTACGACCTGTGCGCACCTGGGGTTATGTGTTGAGATGTGTATTACCGAAATCCAAAGACTGGAGTGGATCCGACGACATCGAATTTTTCACCTAAAAAAATGTACAGTGTATAGTAAGGATTTTGGAGCCTTTCCATGGCTCATCTTCCAACTGCCACAGCGGTCCAACTAGGCGTACCTACGACCTGTGCGCACCTGTGGTTATGTGTTGAGATGTGTATTAACGAAATCCAAAGACTGGAGTGGATCCGACGACATCGAATTTTTCACCTAAAAAAATGTACAGTGTATAGTAAGAATTTTGGAGCCTTTCCATGGCTCATCTTCCAACTGCCACAGCGGCCCAACTAGGCGTACCTACGACCTGTGCGCACCTGTGGTTATGTGTTGAGATGTGTATTAACGAAATCCAAAGACTGGAGTGGATCCGACGACATCGAATTTTTCACCTAAAAAAATGTACAGTGTATAGTAAGGATTTTGGAGCCTTTCCATGGCTCATCTTCCAACTGCCACAGCAGCCCAACTAGGCGTACCTACGACCTGTGCGCACCTGGGGTTATGTGTTGAGATGTGTATTAACGAAATCCAAAGACTGGAGTGGATCCGACGACATCGAATTTTTCACCTAAAAAAATGTACAGTGTATAGTAATTATTTTGGAGCCTTTCCATGGCTCATCTTCCAACTGCCACAGCGGCCCAACTAGGCGTACCTACGACCTGTGCTCACCTGTGGTTATGTGTTGAGATGTGTATTAACGAAATCCAAAGACTGGAGTGGATCCGACGACATCGAATTTTTCACCTAAAAAAATTTACAGTGTATAGTAAGGATTTTGGAGCCTTTCCATGGCTCATCTTCCAACTGCCACAGCGGCCCAACTAGGCGTACCTACGACCTGTGCGCACCTGTGGTTATGTGTTGAGGTGTGTATTAACAAAATCCAAAGACTGGAGTGGATCCAACGACATCGAATTTTTCACCTAAAAAAATGTACAGTGTATAGTAAGGATTTTGGAGCCTTTCCATGGCTCATCTTCCAACTGCCACAGCAGCCCAACTAGGCGTACCTACGACCTGTGCGCACCTGTGGTTATGTGTTGAGATGTGTATTAACGAAATCCAAAGACTGGAGTGGATCCGACGACATCGAATTTTTCACCTAAAAAAATGTACAGTGTATAGTAAGGATTTTGGAGCCTTTCCATGGCTCATCTTCCAACTGCCACAGCAGCCCAACTAGGCGTACCTACGACCTGTGCGCACCTGGGGTTATGTGTTGAGATGTGTATTACCGAAATCCAAAGACTGGAGTGGATCCGACGACATCGAATTTTTCACCTAAAAAAATGTACAGTGTATAGTAAGGATTTTGGAGCCTTTCCATGGCTCATCTTCCAACTGCCACAGCGGTCCAACTAGGCGTACCTACGACCTGTGCGCACCTGTGGTTATGTGTTGAGATGTGTATTAACGAAATCCAAAGACTGGAGTGGATCCGACGACATCGAATTTATCACCTAAAAAAATGTACAGTGTATAGTAAGGATTTTGGAGCCTTTCCATGGCTCATCTTCCAACTGCCACAGCGGCCCAACTAGGCGTACCTACGACCTGTGCGCACCTGTGGTTATGTGTTGAGATGTGTATTAACGAAATCCAAAGACTGGAGTGGATCCGACGACATCGAATTTTTCACCTAAAAAAATGTACAGTGTATAGTAAGGATTTTGGAGCCTTTCCATGGCTCATCTTCCAACTGCCACAGCAGCCCAACTAGGCGTACCTACGACCTGTGCGCACCTGTGGTTATGTGTTGAGATGTGTATTAACGAAATCCAAAGACTGGAGTGGATCCGACGACATCGAATTTTTCACCTAAAAAAATGTACAGTGTATAGTAAGGATTTTGGAGCCTTTCCATGGCTCATCTTCCAACTGCCACAGCGGCCCAACTAGGCGTACCTACGACCTGTGCGCACCTGTGGTTATGTGTTGAGATGTGTATTAACGAAATCCAAAGACTGGAGTGGATCCGACGACATCGAATTTTTCACCTAAAAAAATGTACAGTGTATAGTAAGGATTTTGAAGCCTTTCCATGGCTCATCTTCCAACTGCCACAGCGGCCCAACTAGGCGTCCTACGACCTGTGCGCATCTGTGGTTATGTGTTGAGATGTGTATTAACGAAATCCAAAGACTGGAGTGGATCCGACGACATCGAATTTTTCACCTAAAAAAATGTACAGTGTATAGTAAGGATTTTGGAGCCTTTCCATGGCTCATCTTCCAACTGCCACAGCAGCCCAACTAGGCGTACCTACGACCTGTGCGCACCTGGGGTTATGTGTTGAGATGTGTATTAACGAAATCCAAAGACTGAAGTGGATCCCACGACATCGAATTTTTCACCTAAAAAAATGTACAGTGTATAGTAAGGATTTTGGAGCCTTTCCATGGCTCATCTTCCAACTGCCACAGCTGCCCAACTAGGCGTACCTACGACCTGTGCGCACCTGGGGTTATGTGTTGAGATGTGTATTAACGAAATCCAAAGACTGGAGTGGATCCGACGACATCGATTTTTTCACCTAAAAAAATGTACAGTGTATAGTAAAGATTTTGGAGCCTTTCAATGGCTCATCTTCCAACTGCCACAGCAGCCCAACTAGGCACTACGACCTGTGCGCACCTGGGGTTATGTGTTGAGATGTGTATTAACGAAATCCAAAGACTGGAGTGGATCCGACGACATCGAATTTTTCACCTAAAAATATGTACAGTGTATAGTAAGGATTTTGAAGCCTTTCCATGGCTCATCTTCCAACTGCCACAGCGGCCCAACTAGGCGTACCTACGACCTGTGCACCTGTGGTTATGTGTTGAGATGTGTATTAACGAAATCCAAAGACTGGAGTAGATCCGACGACATGGAATTTTTCACCTAAAAAAATGTGCAGTGTATAGTAAAGATTTTGGAGCCTTTCCATGGCTCATCTTCCAACTGCCACAGCAGCCCAACTAGGCGTACCTACGACCTGTGCGCACCTGGGGTTATGTGTTGAGATGTGTATTAACGAAATCCAAAGACTGGAGTGGATCCGACGACATCGAATTTTTCACCTAAAAAAATGTACAGTGTATAGTAAGGATTTTGGAGCCTTTCCATGTCTCATCTTCCAACTGAAACAGCGGCCCAACTAGGCGTACCTACGACCTGTGCGCATCTGTGGTTATGTGTTGAGATGTGTATTAACGAAATCCAAAGACTGGAGTGGATCCGACGACATCGATTTTTTCACCTAAAAAAATGTACAGTGTATAGTAAGGATTTTGGAGCCTTTCCATGGCTCATCTTCCAACTGCCACAGCGGCCCAACTAGGCGTACCTACGACCTGTGCGCACCTATGGTTATGTGTTGAGATGTGTATTAACGAAATCCAAAGACTGGAGTGGATCCGACGACATCGAATTTTTCACCTAAAAAAATGTACAGTGTATAGTAAGGATTTTGGAGCCTTTCCATGGCTCATCTTCCAACTGCCACAGCAGCCCAACTAGGCGTACCTACGACCTGTGCGCACCTGGGGTTATGTGTTGAGATGTGTATTAACGAAATCCAAAGACTGGAGTGGATCCGACGACATCGAATTTTTCACCTAAAAATATGTACAGTGTATAGTAAGGATTTTGGAGATTTTCCATGGCTCATCTTCCAACTGTCACAGCGGTCCAACTAGGCGTACCTACGACCTGTGCGCACCTGTGGTTATGTGTTAAGATGTGTATTAACGAAATCCAAAGACTGGAGTGGATCCGACGACATCGAATTTTTCACCTAAAAAAATGTACAGTGTATAGTAAGGATTTTGGAGCCTTTCCATGGCTCATCTTCCAACTGCCACAGCAGCCCAACTAGGCGTACCTACGACCTGTGCGCACCTGGGGTTATGTGTTGAGATGTGTATTAACGAAATCCAAAGACTGGAGTGGATCCGACGACATCGAATTTTTCACCTAAAAAAATGTACAGTGTATAGTAATTATTTTGGAGCCTTTCCATGGCTCATCTTCCAACTGCCACAGCGGCCCAACTAGGCGTACCTACGACCTGTGCGCACCTGTGGTTATGTGTTGAGGTGTGTATTAACAAAATCCAAAGACTGGAGTGGATCCAACGACATCGAATTTTTCACCTAAAAAAATGTACAGTGTATAGTAAGGATTTTGGAGCCTTTCCATGGCTCATCTTCCAACTGCCACAGCGGTCCAACTAGGCGTACCTACGACCTGTGCGCACCTGTGGTTATGTGTTGAGATGTGTATTAACGAAATCCAAAGACTGGAGTGGATCCGACGACATCGAATTTTTCACCTAAAAAAATGTACAGTGTATAGTAATTATTTTGGAGCCTTTCCATGGCTCATCTTCCAACTGCCACAGCGGCCCAACTAGGCGTACCTACGACCTGTGCGCACCTGTGGTTATGTGTTGAGGTGTGTATTAACAAAATCCAAAGACTGGAGTGGATCCAACGACATCGAATTTTTCACCTAAAAAAATGTACAGTGTATAGTAAGGATTTTGGAGCCTTTCCATGGCTCATCTTCCAACTGCCACAGCGGTCCAACTAGGCGTACCTACGACCTGTGCGCACCTGTGGTTATGTGTTGAGATGTGTATTAACGAAATCCAAAGACTGGAGTGGATCCGACGACATCGAATTTTTCACCTAAAAAAATGTACAGTGTATAGTAAGGATTTTGGAGCCTTTCCATGGCTCATCTTCCAACTGCCACAGCGGTCCAACTAGGCGTACCTACGACCTGTGCGCACCTGTGGTTATGTGTTGAGATGTGTATTAACGAAATCCAAAGACTGGAGTGGATCCGACGACATCGATTTTTTCACCTAAAAAAAAGTACAGTGTATAGTAAGGATTTTGGAGCCTTTCCATGGCTCATCTTCCAACTGCCACAGCAGCCCAACTAGGCGTACCTACGACCTGTGCGCACCTGTGGTTATGTGTTGAGATGTGTATTAACGAAATCCAAAGACTGGAGTGGATCCGACGACATCGAATTTTTCACCTAAAAAAATGTACAGTGTATAGTAAGGATTTTGGAGCCTTTCCATGGCTCATCTTCCAACTGCCACAGCGGCCCAACTAGGCGTACCTACGACCTGTGCGCACCTGTGGTTATGTGTTGAGATGTGTATTAACGAAATCCAAAGACTGGAGTGGATCCGACGACATCGATTTTTTCACCTAAAAAGATGTACAGTGTATAGTAAGGATTTTGGAGCCTTTCCATGGCTCATCTTCCAACTGCCACAGCAGCCCAACTAGGCGTACCTACGACCTGTGCGCACCTGTGGTTATGTGTTGAGATGTGTATTAACGAAATCCAAAGACTGGAGTGGATCCAACGACATCGAATTTTTCACCTAAAAAAATGTACAGTGTATAGTAAGGATTTTGGAGCCTTTCCATGGCTCATCTTCCAACTGCCACAGCAGCCCAACTAGGCGTACCTACGACCTGTGCGCACCTGGGGTTATGTGTTGAGATGTGTATTAACGAAATCCAAAGACTGGAGTGGATCCGACGACATCGAATTTTTCACCTAAAAAAATGTACAGTGTATAGTAAGGATTTTGGAGCCTTTCCATGGCTCATCTTCCAACTGCCACAGCGGCCCAACTAGGCGTACCTACGACCTGTGCGCACCTGGGGTTATGTGTTGAGATGTGTATTAACGAAATCCAAAGACTGGAGTGGATCCGACGACATCGAATTTTTCACCTAAAAAAATGTACAGTGTATAGTAAGGATTTTGGAGCCTTTCCATGGCTCATCTTCCAACTGCCACAGCGGCCCAACTAGGCGTACCTACGACCTGTGCTCACCTGTGGTTATGTGTTGAGATGTGTATTAACGAAATCCAAAGACTGGAGTGGATCCGACGACATCGAATTTTTCACCTAAAAAAATGTACAGTGTATAGTAAGGATTTTGGAGCCTTTCCATGGCTCATCTTCCAACTGCCACAGCGGCCCAACTAGGCGTACCTACGACCTGTGCGCACCTGTGGTTATGTGTTGAGGTGTGTATTAACAAAATCCAAAGACTGGAGTGGATCCAACGACATCGAATTTTTCACCTAAAAAAATGTACAGTGTATAGTAAGGATTTTGGAGCCTTTCCATGGCTCATCTTCCAACTGCCACAGCGGTCCAACTAGGCGTACCTACGACCTGTGCGCACCTGTGGTTATGTGTTGAGATGTGTATTAACGAAATCCAAAGACTGGAGTGGATCCGACGACATCGAATTTTTCACCTAAAAAAATGTACAGTGTATAGTAAGGATTTTGGAGCCTTTCCATGGCTCATCTTCCAACTGCCACAGCGGCCCAACTAGGCGTACCTACGACCTGTGCGCACCTGTGGTTATGTGTTGAGATGTGTATTAACGAAATCCAAAGACTGGAGTGGATCCGACGACATCGAATTTTTCACCTAAAAATATGTACAGTGTATAGTAAGGATTTTGGAGCCTTTCCATGGCTCATCTTCCAACTGCCACAGCGGCCCAACTAGGCGTACCTACGACCTGTGCGCACCTGTGGTTATGTGTTGAGATGTGTATTAACGAAATCCAAAGACTGGAGTGGATCCGACGACATCGAATTTTTCACCTAAAAAAATGTACAGTGTATAGTAAGGATTTTGGAGCCTTTCCATGGCTCATCTTCCAACTGCCACAGCGGCCCAAATAGGCGTACCTACGACCTGTACGCACCTGTGGTTATGTGTTGAGATGTGTATTAACGAAATCCAAAGACTGGAGTGGATCCGACGACATCGAATTTTTCACCTAAAAAATGTACAGTGTATAGTAAGGATTTTGGAGCCTTTCCATGGCTCATCTTCCAACTGCCACAGCGGCCCAACTAGGCGTACCTACGACCTGTGCGCACCTGGGGTTATGTGTTGAGATGTGTATTAACGAAATCCAAAGACTGGAGTGGATCCGACGACATCGAATTTTTCACCTAAAAAAATGTACAGTGTATAGTAAGGATTTTGGAGCCTTTCCATGGCTCATCTTCCAACTGCCACAGCGGCCCAACTAGGCGTACCTACGACCTGTGCTCACCTGTGGTTATGTGTTGAGATGTGTATTAACGAAATCCAAAGACTGGAGTGGATCCGACGACATCGAATTTTTCACCTAAAAAAATGTACAGTGTATAGTAAGGATTTTGGAGCCTTTCCATGGCTCATCTTCCAACTGCCACAGCGGCCCAACTAGGCGTACCTACGACCTGTGCGCACCTGTGGTTATGTGTTGAGGTGTGTATTAACAAAATCCAAAGACTGGAGTGGATCCAACGACATCGAATTTTTCACCTAAAAAAATGTACAGTGTATAGTAAGGATTTTGGAGCCTTTCCATGGCTCATCTTCCAACTGCCACAGCGGTCCAACTAGGCGTACCTACGACCTGTGCGCACCTGTGGTTATGTGTTGAGATGTGTATTAACGAAATCCAAAGACTGGAGTGGATCCGACGACATCGAATTTTTCACCTAAAAAAATGTACAGTGTATAGTAAGGATTTTGGAGCCTTTCCATGGCTCATCTTCCAACTGCCACAGCGGCCCAACTAGGCGTACCTACGACCTGTGCGCACCTGTGGTTGTGTGTTGAGATGTGTATTAACGAAATCCAAAGACTGGAGTGGATCCGACGACATCGAATTTTTCACCTAAAAATATGTACAGTGTATAGTAAGGATTTTGGAGCCTTTCCATGGCTCATCTTCCAACTGCCACAGCGGCCCAACTAGGCGTACCTACGACCTGTGCGCACCTGTGGTTATGTGTTGAGATGTGTATTAACGAAATCCAAAGACTGGAGTGGATCCGACGACATCGAATTTTTCACCTAAAAAAATGTACAGTGTATAGTAAGGATTTTGGAGCCTTTCCATGGCTCATCTTCCAACTGCCACAGCGGCCCAAATAGGCGTACCTACGACCTGTACGCACCTGTGGTTATGTGTTGAGATGTGTATTAACGAAATCCAAAGACTGGAGTGGATCCGACGACATCGAATTTTTCACCTAAAAAATGTACAGTGTATAGTAAGGATTTTGGAGCCTTTCCATGGCTCATCTTCCAACTGCCACAGCGGCCCAACTAGGCGTACCTACGACCTGTGCGCACCTGTGGTTATGTGTTGAGATGTGTATTAACGAAATCCAAAGACTGGAGTGGATCCGACGACATCGAATTTTTCACCTAAAAAAATGTACAGTGTATAGTAAGGATTTTGGAGCCTTTCCATGGCTCATCTTCCAACTGCCACAGCGGCCCAACTAGGCGTCCTACGACCTGTGCGCATCTGTGGTTATGTGTTGAGATGTGTATTAACGAAATCCAAAGACTGGAGTGGATCCGACGACATCGAATTTTTCACCTAAAAAAATGTAGTGTATAGTAAGGATATTGGAGCCTTTCCATGGCTCATCTTCCAACTGCCACAGCGGCCCAACTGTGGTTGTTGTGCACCTGTGGTTATGTGTTGAGATGTGTATTAACGAAATCCAAAGACTGGAGTGGATCCGACGACATCGAATTTTTCACCTAAAAAAATGTAGTGTATAGTAAGGATATTGGAGCCTTTCCATGGCTCATCTTCCAACTGCCACAGCGGCCCAACTAGGCGTACCTACGACCTGTGCGCACCTGTGGTTGTGTTGAGATGTGTATTAACGAAATCCAAAGACTGGAGTGGATCCGACGACATCGAATTTTTCACCTAAAAAAATGTACAGTGTATAGTAAGGATTTTGGAGCCTTTCCATGGCTCATCTTCCAACTGCCACAGCAGCCCAACTAGGCGTACCTACGACCTGTGCGCACCTGTGGTTATGTGTTGAGATGTGTATTAACGAAATCCAAAGACTGGAGTGTATAGTGAGGATTTTGGAGCCTTTCCATGGCTCATCTTCCAACTGCCACAGCGGCCCAACTAGGCGTCCTACGACCTGTGCGCATCTGTGGTTATGTGTTGAGATGTGTATTAACGAAATCCAAAGACTGGAGTGGATCCGACGACATCGAATTTTTCACCTAAAAAAATGTAGTGTATAGTAAGGATATTGGAGCCTTTCCATGGCTCATCTTCCAACTGCCACAGCGGCCCAACTGTGGTTGTTGTGCACCTGTGGTTATGTGTTGAGATGTGTATTAACGAAATCCAAAGACTGGAGTGGATCCGACGACATCGAATTTTTCACCTAAAAAAATGTAGTGTATAGTAAGGATATTGGAGCCTTTCCATGGCTCATCTTCCAACTGCCACAGCGGCCCAACTAGGCGTACCTACGACCTGTGCGCACCTGTGGTTGTGTTGAGATGTGTATTAACGAAATCCAAAGACTGGAGTGGATCCGACGACATCGAATTTTTCACCTAAAAAAATGTACAGTGTATAGTAAGGATTTTGGAGCCTTTCCATGGCTCATCTTCCAACTGCCACAGCAGCCCAACTAGGCGTACCTACGACCTGTGCGCACCTGTGGTTATGTGTTGAGATGTGTATTAACGAAATCCAAAGACTGGAGTGTATAGTGAGGATTTTGGAGCCTTTCCATGGCTCATCTTCCAACTGCCACAGCAGCCCAACTAGGCGTACCTACGACCTGTGCGCACCTGTGGTTATGTGTTGAGATGTGTATTAACGAAATCCAAAGACTGGAGTGAATCCGACGGCATCGAATTTTTCACCTAAAAAAATGTACAGTGTATAGTAAGGATTTTGGAGCCTTTCCATGGCTCATCTTCCAACTGCCACAGCAGCCCAACTAGGCGTACCTACGACCTGTGCGCACCTGTGGTTATGTGTTGAGATGTGTATTAACGAAATCCAAAGACTGGAGTGAATCCGACGGCATCGAATTTTTCACCTAAAAAAATGTACAGTGTATAGTAAGGATTTTGGAGCCTTTCCATGGCTCATCTTCCAACTGCCACAGCAGCCCAACTAGGCGTACCTACGACCTGTGCGCACCTGTGGTTATGTGTTGAGATGTGTATTAACGAAATCCAAAGACTGGAGTGTATAGTGAGGATTTTGGAGCCTTTCCATGGCTCATCTTCCAACTGCCACAGCAGCCCAACTAGGCGTACCTACGACCTGTGCGCACCTGTGGTTATGTGTTGAGATGTGTATTAACGAAATCCAAAGACTGGAGTGTATAGTGAGGATTTTGGAGCCTTTCCATGGCTCATCTTCCAACTGCCACAGCGGCCCAACTAGGCGTACCTACGACCTGTGCGCACCTGTGGTTATGTGTTGAGATGTGTATTAACGAAATCCAAAGACTGGAGTGGATCCGACGACATCGATTTTTTCACCTAAAAAAATGTACAGTGTATAGTAAGGATTTTGGAGCCTTTCCATGGCTCATCTTCCAACTGCCACAGCAGCCCAACTAGGCGTACCTACGACCTGTGCGCACCTGGGGTTATGTGTTGAGATGTGTATTAACGAAATCCAAAGACTGGAGTGGATCCGACGACATCGAATTTTTCACCTAAAAAAATGTACAGTGTATAGTAAGGATTTTGGAGCCTTTCCATGGCTCATCTTCCAACTGCCACAGCGGCCCAACTAGGCGTACCTACGACCTGTGCGCACCTGGGGTTATGTGTTGAGATGTGTATTAACGAAATCCAAAGACTGGAGTGGATCCGACGACATCGAATTTTTCACCTAAAAAAATGTACAGTGTATAGTAAGGATTTTGGAGCTTTTCCATGGCTCATCTTCCAACTGCCACAGCGGCCCAACAAGGCGTACCTACGACCTGTGCTCACCTGTGGTTATGTGTTGAGATGTGTATTAACGAAATCCAAAGACTGGAGTGGATCCGACGACATCGAATTTTTCACCTAAAAAAATGTACAGTGTATAGTAAGGATTTTGGAGCCTTTCCATGGCTCATCTTCCAACTGCCACAGCGGCCCAACTAGGCGTACCTACGACCTGTGCGCACCTGTGGTTATGTGTTGAGGTGTGTATTAACAAAATCCAAAGACTGGAGTGGATCCAACGACATCGAATTTTTCACCTAAAAAAATGTACAGTGTATAGTAAGGATTTTGGAGCCTTTCCATGGCTCATCTTCCAACTGCCACAGCGGTCCAACTAGGCGTACCTACGACCTGTGCGCACCTGTGGTTATGTGTTGAGATGTGTATTAACGAAATCCAAAGACTGGAGTGGATCCGACGACATCGAATTTTTCACCTAAAAAAATGTACAGTGTATAGTAAGGATTTTGGAGCCTTTCCATGGCTCATCTTCCAACTGCCACAGCGGCCCAACTAGGCGTACCTACGACCTGTGCGCACCTGTGGTTATGTGTTGAGATGTGTATTAACGAAATCCAAAGACTGGAGTGGATCCGACGACATCGAATTTTTCACCTAAAAAAATGTACAGTGTATAGTAAGGATTTTGGAGCCTTTCCATGGCTCATCTTCCAACTGCCACAGCGGCCCAAATAGGCGTACCTACGACCTGTACGCATCTGTGGTTATGGGTTGAGATGTGTATTAACGAAATCCAAAGACTGGAGTGGATCCGACGACATCGAATTTTTCACCTAAAAAAATGTACAGTGTATAGTAAGGATTTTGGAGCCTTTCCATGGCTCATCTTCCAACTGCCACAGCGGCCCAACTAGGCGTACCTACGACCTGTGCGCACCTGTGGTTATGTGTTGAGGTGTGTATTAACAAAATCCAAAGACTGGAGTGGATCCAACGACATCGAATTTTTCACCTAAAAAAATGTACAGTGTATAGTAAGGATTTTGGAGCCTTTCCATGGCTCATCTTCCAACTGCCACAGCGGCCCAACTAGGCGTACCTACGACCTGTGCGCACCTGTGGTTATGTGTTGAGATGTGTATTAACGAAATCCAAAGACTGGAGTGGATCCGACGACATCGAATTTTTCACCTAAAAAAATGTACAGTGTATAGTAAGGATTTTGGAGCCTTTCCATGGCTCATCTTCCAACTGCCACAGCGGCCCAACTAGGCGTACCTACGACCTGTGCGCACCTGTGGTTATGTGTTGAGATGTGTATTAACGAAATCCAAAGACTGGAGTGGATCCGACGACATCGAATTTTTAACCTAAAAAAATGTACAGTGTATAGTAAGGATTTTGGAGCCTTTCCATGGCTCATCTTCCAACTGCCACAGCGGCCCAAATAGGCGTACCTACGACCTGTACGCATCTGTGGTTATGGGTTGAGATGTGTATTAACGAAATCCAAAGACTGGAGTGGATCCGACGACATCGAATTTTTCACCTAAAAAAATGTACAGTGTATAGTAAGGATTTTGGAGCCTTTCCATGGCTCATCTTCCAACTGCCACAGCGGAGCAACTAGGCGTACCTACGACCTGTGCGCACCTGTGGTTATGTGTTGAGATGTGTATTAACGAAATCCAAAGACTGGAGTGGATCCGACGACATCGAATTTTTCACCTAAAAAAATGTACAGTGTATAGTAAGGATTTTGGAGCCTTTCCATGGCTCATCTTCCAACTGCCACAGCGGCCCAACTAGGCGTACCTACGACCTGTGCGCACCTGTGGTTATGTGTTGAGATGTGTATTAACGAAATCCAAAGACTGGAGTGGATCCGACGACATCGAATTTTTCACCTAAAAAATGTACAGTGTATAGTAAGGATTTTGGAGCCTTTCCATGGCTCATCTTCCAACTGCCACAGCGGCCCAACTAGGCATACCTACGACCTGTGCGCACCTGTGGTTATGTGTTGAGATGTGTATTAACGGAATCCAAAGACTGGAGTGGATCCGACGACATCGAATTTTTCACCTAAAAAAATGTACAGTGTATAGTAAGGATTTTGGAGCCTTTCCATGGCTCATCTTCCAACTGCCACAGCGGCCCAACTAGGCGTACCTACGACCTGTGCGCACCTGTGGTTATGTGTTGAGATGTGTATTAACGAAATCCAAAGACTGGAGTGGATCCGACGACATCGAATTTTTCACCTAAAAAATGTACAGTGTATAGTAAGGATTTTGGAGCCTTTCCATGGCTCATCTTCCAACTGCCACAGCGGCCCAACTAGGCATACCTACGACCTGTGCGCACCTGTGGTTATGTGTTGAGATGTGTATTAACGGAATCCAAAGACTGGAGTGGATCCGACGACATCGAATTTTTCACCTAAAAAAATGTACAGTGTATAGTAAGGATCCAAAGACTGGAGTGGATCCGACGACATCGAATTTTTCACCTAAAAAAATGTACTGTGTATAGTAAGGATTTTAGAGCCTTTCCATGGCTCATCTTTCAACTGCCACAGCAGCCCAACTAGGCGTACCTACGACCTGCGCGCACCTGTGGTTATGTGTTGAGATGTGTATTAACGAAATCCAAAGACTGGAGTGTATAGTGAGGATTTTGGAGAATTTCCATGGCTCATATTCCAACTGCCACAGCAGCCCAACTAGGCGTACCTACGACCTGTGCGCACCTGTGGTTATGTGTTGAGATGTGTATTAACGAAATCCAAAGACTGGAGTGGATCCGACGACATCGAATTTTTCACCTAAAAAAATGTAGTGTATAGTAAGGATATTGGAGCCTTTCAATGGCTCATCTTCCAACTGCCACAGCGGCCCAACTGTGGTTGTTGTGCACCTGTGGTTATGTGTTGAGATGTGTATTAACGAAATCCAAAGACTGGAGTGGATCCGACGACATCGAATTTTTCACCTAAAAAAATGTACAGTAAGGATTTTGGAGCCTTTCCATGGCTCATCTTCCAACTGCCACAGCGGCCCAACTAGGCGTACCTACGACCTGTGCGCACCTGTGGTTGTGTTGAGATGTGTATTAACGAAATCCAAAGACTGGAGTGGATCCGACGACATCGAATTTTTCACCTAAAAAAATGTACAGTGTATAGTAAGGATTTTGGAGCCTTTCCATGGCTCATCTTCCAACTGCCACAGCAGCCCAACTAGGCGTACCTACGACCTGTGCGCACCTGTGGTTATGTGTTGAGATGTGTATTAACGAAATCCAAAGACTGGAGTGAATCCGACGGCATCGAATTTTTCACCTAAAAAAATGTACAGTGTATAGTAAGGATTTTGGAGCCTTTCCATGGCTCATCTTCCAACTGCCACAGCAGCCAAACTAGGCGTACCTACGACCTGTGCGCACCTGTGGTTATGTGTTGAGATGTGTATTAACGAAATCCAAAGACTGGAGTGGATCTGACGACATCGAATTTTTCACCTAAAAAAATGTACAGTGTATAGTAAGGATTTTGGAGCCTTTCCATGGCTCATCTTCCAACTGCCACAGCAGCCCAACTAGGCGTACCTACGACCTGTGCGCACCTGTGGTTATGTGTTGAGATGTGTATTAACGAAATCCAAAGACTGGAGTGGATCCGACGACATCGAATTTTTCACCTAAAAAAATGTACTGTGTATAGTAAGGATTTTAGAGCCTTTCCATGGCTCATCTTCCAACTGCCACAGCAGCCCAACTAGGCGTACCTACGACCTGTGCGCACCTGTGGTTATGTGTTGAGATGTGTATTAACGAAATCCAAAGACTGGAGTGTATAGTGAGGATTTTGGAGCCTTTCCATGGCTCATCTTCCAACTGCCACAGCAGCCCAATTAGGCGTACCTACGACCTGTGCGCACCTGTGGTTGTGTTGAGATGTGTATTAACGAAATCCAAAGACTGGAGTGGATCCGACGACATCGAATTTTTCACCTAAAAAAATGTACAGTGTATAGTAAGGATTTTGGAGCCTTTCCATGGCTCATCTTCCAACTGCCACAGCAGCCCAACTAGGCGTACCTACGACCTGTGCGCACCTGTGGTTATGTGTTGAGATATGTATTAACGAAATCCAAAGACTGGAGTGTATAGTGAGGATTTTGGAGCGTTTCCATGGCTCATCTTCCAACTGCCACAGCAGCCCAACTAGGCGTACCTACGACCTGTGCGCACCTGTGGTTATGTGTTGAGATGTGTATTAACGAAATCCAAAGACTGGAGTGTATAGTGAGGATTTTGGAGCCTTTCCATGGCTCATCTTCCAACTGCCACAGCAGCCCAACTAGGCGTACCTACGACCTGTGCGCACCTGTGGTTATGTGTTGAGATGTGTATTAACGAAATCCAAAGACTGGAGTGGATCCGACGACATCGAATTTTTCACCTAAAAAAATGTACAGTGTATAGTAAGGATTTTGGAGCCTTTCCATGGCTCATCTTCCAACTGCCACAGCAGCCCAACTAGGCGTACCTACGACCTGTGCGCACCTGTGGTTATGTGTTGAGATGTGTATTAACGAAATCCAAAGACTGGAGTGTATAGTGAGGACTTTGGAGCCTTTCCATGGCTCATCTTCCAACTGCCACAGCGGCCCAACTAGGCGTACCAACGACCTGTGCGCACTTGTGGTTATGTGTTGAGATGTGTATTAACGAAATCCAAAGACTGGAGTGGATCCGACGACATCGAATTTTTCACCTAAAAAAATGTACAGTGTATAGTAAGGATTTTGGAGCCTTTCCATGGCTCATCTTCCAACTGCCACAGCGGCCCAACTAGGCGTACCTACGACCTGTGCGCACCTGTGGTTATGTGTTGAGATGTGTATTAACGAAATCCAAAGACTGGAGTGGATCCGACGACATCGAATTGTTCACCTAAAAAAATTTACAGTGTATAGTAAGGATTTTGGAGCCTTTCCTTGGCTCATCTTCCAACTGCCACAGCGGCCCAACTAGGCGTACCTACGACCTGTGCGCACCTGTGGTTATGTGTTGAGATGTGTATTAACGAAATCCAAAGACTGGAGTGGATCCGACGACATCGAATTGTTCACCTAAAAAAATGTACAGTGTATAGTAAGGATTTTGGAGCCTTTCCATGGCTCATCGTCCAACTGCCACAGCGGCCCAACTAGGCGTACCTACGACCTGTGCGCATCTGTGGTTATGTGTTGAGATGTGTATTAACGAAATCCAAAGACTGGAGTGGATCCGACGACATCGAATTGTTCACCTAAAAAAATGTACAGTGTATAGTAAGGATTTTGGAACCTTTCCATGGCTCATCTGCCAACTGCCACAGCGGCCCAACTAGGCGTACCTACGACCTGTGCGCACCTGTGGTTATGTGTTGAGATGTGTATTAACGAAATCCAAAGACTGGAGTGGATCCGACGACATCGAATTATTCACCTAAAAAAATGTACAGTGTATAGTAAGGATTTTGGAGCCTTTCCATGGCTCATCGTCCAACTGCCACAGCAGCCCAACTAGGCACTACGACCTGTGCGCACCTGGGGTTATGTGTTGAGATGTGTATTAACGGAATCCAAAGACTGGAGTGGATCCGACGACATAGAATTTTTCACCTAAAAAAATGTACAGTGTATAGTAAGGATTTTGGAGCCTTTCCATGGCTCATCTTCCAACTACCACAGCGGCCCAACTAGGCGTACCTACGACCTGTGTACACCTGTGGTTATGTGTTTAGATGTGTATTATCGAAATCCGAAATCCAAAGACTGGAGTCGACGACATCAAATTTTTCACCTAAAAAAATTGACAGTGTATAGTATGGATTTTGGAGCCTTTTCATGGCTCATCTTCCAACTGCCACAGCAGCCCAACAAGGCGTACCTATGACCTGTGCGCACCTGTGGTTATGTGTTGAGATGAGTATTAACGAAATCCAAAGGAGTGGATCCGACGACATCGAATTTTGCACTTAAAAAAATGTAGTGTATAGTAAGGATATTGGAGCCTTTCCATGGCTCATCTTCCAACTGCCACAGCGGCCCAACTAGGCGTACCTACGACCTGTGCGCACCTGTGGTTATGTGTTGAGATGTGTATTAACGAAATCCAAAGACTGGAGTGGAGCCGACGATATCGAATTTTTCACCTAAAAAAATGTACAGTGTATAGTAAGGATTTTGGAGCCTTTCCATGGCTCATCTTCCAACTGCCACAGCGGCCCAACTAGGCGTACCTACGACCTGTGCGCACCTGTGGTTATGTGTTGAGATGTGTATTAACGAAATCCAAAGACTGGAGTGGATCCGACGACATCGAATTGTTCACCTAAAAAAATTTACAGTGTATAGTAAGGATTTTGGAGCCTTTCCTTGGCTCATCTTCCAACTGCCACAGCGGCCCAACTAGGCGTACCTACGACCTGTGCGCACCTGTGGTTATGTGTTGAGATGTGTATTAACGAAATCCAAAGACTGGAGTGGATCCGACGACATCGAATTGTTCACCTAAAAAAATGTACAGTGTATAGTAAGGATTTTGGAGCCTTTCCATGGCTCATCGTCCAACTGCCACAGCGGCCCAACTAGGCGTACCTACGACCTGTGCGCATCTGTGGTTATGTGTTGAGATGTGTATTAACGAAATCCAAAGACTGGAGTGGATCCGACGACATCGAATTATTCACCTAAAAAAATGTACAGTGTATAGTAAGGATTTTGGAGCCTTTCCATGGCTCATCGTCCAACTGCCACAGCAGCCCAACTAGGCACTACGATCTGTGCGCACCTGGGGTTATGTGTTGAGATGTGTATTAACGAAATCCAAAGACTGGAGTGGATCCGACGACATCGAATTTTTCACCTAAGGATTTTGGAGCCTTTCCATGGCTCATCTTCCAACTGCCACAGCAGACCAACTAGGCGTACCTCCGACCTGTGCGCACCTGTGGTTATGTGTTGAGATGTGTATTAACGAAATCCAAAGACTGGAGTGGATCCGACGACATCGAATTTTTCACCTAAAAAAATGTACAGTGTATAGTAAGGATTTTGGAGCCTTTCCATGGCTCATCTTCCAACTACCACAGCGGCCCAACTAGGCGTACCTACGACCTGTGCGCACCTGTGGTTATGTGTTGCGATGTGTATTAACGAAATCCAAAGACTGGAGTGGATCCGACGACATAGAATTTTTCACCTAAAAAAATGTACAGTGTATAGTAAGGATTTTGGAGCCTTTCCATGGCTCATCTTCCAACTACCACAGCGGCCCAACTAGGCGTACCTACGACCTGTGTACACCTGTGGTTATGTGTTTAGATGTGTATTATCGAAATCCGAAATCCAAAGACTGGAGTCGACGACATCAAATTTTTCACCTAAAAAAATTGACAGTGTATAGTATGGATTTTGGAGCCTTTTCATGGCTCATCTTCCAACTGCCACAGCAGCCCAACAAGGCGTACCTATGACCTGTGCGCACCTGTGGTTATGTGTTGAGATGAGTATTAACGAAATCCAAAGGAGTGGATCCGACGACATCGAATTTTGCACTTAAAAAAATGTAGTGTATAGTAAGGATATTGGAGCCTTTCCATGGCTCATCTTCCAACTGCCACAGCGGCCCAACTAGGCGTACCTACGACCTGTGCGCACCTGTGGTTATGTGTTGAGATGTGTATTAACGAAATCCAAAGACTGGAGTGGAGCCGACGATATCGAATTTTTCACCTAAAAAAATGTAGTGTATAGTAAGCATATTGGAGCCTTTCCATGGCTCATCTTCCAACCGCCACAGCGACCCGACTAGGCGTACCTACGACCTGTGCGCACCTGTGGTTATGTGTTGAGATGTGTATTAACGAAATACAAAGACGGTGGATCCGACGACATCGAATTTTTCACCTAAAAAAATGTACAGTGTATAGTAAGGATTTTGGAGCCTTTCCATGGCTCATCTTCCAACTGCCACAGCGGCCCAACTAGGCGTACCTACGACCTGTGCGCACCTGTGGTTACGTGTTGAGATGTGTATTAACGAAATCCAAAGACTGGAGTGGATCCGACGACATCGAATTTTTCACCTTAAAAAAATGTACAGTGTATAGTAAGGATTTTGGAGCCTTGCCATGGCTCATCTTCCAACTGCCACAGCAGCCCAACTAGGCGTACCTACGACCTGTGCGCACCTGTGCGCACCTGTGGTTATGTGTTGAGATGTGTATTAACGAAATCCAAAGACTTGAGTGGACCCGACGACATCGAATTTTTCACCTAAAAAAATGTACAGTGTATAGTAAGGATTTTGGAGCCTTGCCATGGCTCATCTTCCAACTGCCACAGCAGCCCAACTAGGCGTACCTACGACCTGTGCGCACCTGTGGTTATGTGTTGAGATGTGTATTAACGAAATCCAAAGACTGGAGTGGATCCGACGACATTGAATTTTTCACCTAAAAAAATGTACAGTAAGGATTTTGGAGCCTTTCCATGGCTCATCTTCCAACTGCCACAGCAGACCAACTAGGCGTACCTACGACCTGTGCGCACCTGTGGTTATGTGTTGAGATGTGTATTAACGAAATCCAAAGACGGTGGATCCGACGACATCGAATTTTTCACCTAAAAAAATGTACAATGTATAGTAAGGATTTTGGAGCCTTTCCATGGCTCATCTTCCAACTGCCACAGCGGCCCAACTAGGCGTACCTACGACCTGTGCGCACCTGTGGTTATGTGTTGAGATGTGTATTAACGAAATCCAAAGACGGTGGATCCGACGACATCGAATTTTTCACCTAAAAAAATGTACAATGTATAGTAAGGATTTTGGAGCCTTTCCATGGCTCATCTTCCAACTGCCACAGCGGCCCAACTAGGCGTACCTACGACCTGTGCGCACCTGTGGTTATGTGTTGAGATGTGTATTAACGAAATCCAAAGACTGGAGTGGAGCCGACGATATCGAATTTTTCACCTAAAAAAATGTAGTGTATAGTAAGGATATTGGAGCCTTTCCATGGCTCATCTTCCAACTGCCACAGCGGCCCAACTAGGCGTACCTACGACCTGTGCGCACCTGTGGTTATGTGTTGAGATGTGTATTAACGAAATCCAAAGACTGGAGTGGATCCGACGACATCGAATTTTTCACCTAAGGATTTTGGAGCCTTTCTATGGCTCATCTTCCAACTGCCACAGCAGACCAACTAGGCGTACCTACGACCTGTGCGCACCTGTGGTTATGTGTTGAGATGTGTATTAACGAAATCCAAAGACTGGAGTGGATCCGACGACATCGAATTTTTCACCTAAAAAAATGTACAGTGTATAGTAAGGATTTTGGAGCCTTTCCATGGCTCATCTTCCAACTGCCACAGCGGCCCAACTAGGCATACCTACGACCAGTGCGCACCTGTGGTTATGTGTTGAGATGTGTATTAACGAAATCCAAAGACTGGAGTGGATCCGACGACATTGAATTTTTCACCTAAAAAAATGTACAGTAAGGATTTTGGAGCCTTTCCATGGCTCATCTTCCAACTGCCACAGCAGCCCAACAAGGCGTACCTATGACCTGTGCGCACCTGTGGTTATGTGTTGAGATGTGTATTAACGAAATCCAAAGACTGGAGTGGATCCGACGACATCGAATTTTTCACCTAAAAAAATGTACAGTGTATAGTAAGGATTTTGGAGCCTTTCCATGGCTCATCTTCCAACTGCCACAGCGGCCCAACTAGGCATACCTACGACCAGTGCGCACCTGTGGTTATGTGTTGAGATGTGTATTAACGAAATCCAAAGACTGGAGTGGATCCGACGACATAGAATTTTTCACCTAAAGAAATGTACAGTGTATAGTAACGATTTTGGAGCCTTTCCATGGCTCATCTTCCAACTGCCACAGCAGCCGAACTAGGCGTACCTACGACCTGTGTACACCTGTGGTTATGTGTTTAGATGTGCATTATCGAAATCCAAAGACTGCAGTGGATCCGACGACATAGAATTTTTCACCTAAAAAAATGTACAGTGTATAGTATGGATTTTGGAGCCTTTTCATGGCTCATCTTCCAACTGCCACAGCGGCCCAACTAGGCGTACCTACGACCTGTGCGCATCTGTGGTTATGTGTTGAGATGTGTATTAACGAAATCCAAAGACTGGAGTGGATCCGACGACATTGAATTTTTCACCTAAAAAAATGTACAGTAAGGATTTTGGAGCCTTTCCATGGCTCATCTTCCAACTGCCACAGCAGCCCAACAAGGCGTACCTATGACCTGTGCGCACCTGTGGTTATGTGTTGAGATGAGTATTAACGAAATCCAAAGACTGGAGTGGATCCGACGACATCGAATTTTTCACCTAAGGATTTTGGAGCCTTTCTATGGCTCATCTTCCAGCTGCCACAGCAGACCAACTAGGCGTACCTACGACCTGTACGCACCTGTGGTTATGTGTTGAGATGTGTATTAACGAAATCCAAAGACGGTGGATCCGACGACATCGAATTTTTCACCTAAAAAAATGTACAGTGTATAGTAAGGATTTTGGAGCCTTTCCATGGCTCATCTTCCAACTGCCACAGCGGCCCAACTAGGCGTACCTACGACCTGTGCGCATCTGTGGTTATGTGTTGAGATGTGTATTAACGAAATCCAAAGACTGGAGTGGAGCCGACGATATCGAATTTTTCACCTAAAAAAATGTAGTGTATAGTAAGGATATTGGAGCCTTTCCATGGCTCATCTTCCAACTGCCACAGCGGCCCAACTAGGCGTACCTACGACCTGTGCGCACCTGTGGTTATGTGTTGAGATGTGTATTAACGAAATCCAAAGACTGGAGTGGATCCGACGACATCGAATTTTTCACCTACGGATTTTGGAGCCTTTCTATGGCTCATCTTCCAACTGCCACAGCAGACCAACTAGGCGTACCTACGACCTGTGCGCACCTGTGGTTATGTGTTGAGATGTGTATTAACGAAATCCAAAGACTGGAGTGGATCCGACGACATCGAATTTTTCACCTAAAAATATGTACAGTGTATAGTAAGGATTTTGGAGCCTTTTCATGGCTCATCTTCCAACTGCCACAGCGGCCCAACTAGGCATACCTTCGACCAGTGCGCACCTGTGGTTATGTGTTGAGATGTGTATTAACGAAATCCAAAGACTGGAGTGGAGCCGACGATATCGAATTTTTCACCTAAAAAAATGTAGTGTATAGTAAGGATATTGGAGCCTTTCCATGGCTCATCTTCCAACTGCCACAGCGGCCCAACTAGGCGTACCTACGACCTGTGCGCACCTGTGGTTATGTGTTGAGATGTGTATTAACGAAATCCAAAGACTGGAGTGGATCCGACGACATCGAATTTTTCACCTAAGGATTTTGGAGCCTTTCTATGGCTCATCTTCCAACTGCCACAGCAGACCAACTAGGCGTACCTACGACCTGTGCGCACCTGTGGTTATGTGTTGAGATGTGTATTAACGAAATCCAAAGACTGGAGTGGATCCGACGACATCGAATTTTTCACCTAAAAATATGTACAGTGTATAGTAAGGATTTTGGAGCCTTTCCATGGCTCATCTTCCAACTGCCACAGCGGCCCAACTAGGCGTACCCATGACCTGTGCGCACCTGTGGTTATGTGTTGAGATGTGTATTAACGAAATCCAAAGACTGGAGTGGAGCCGACGATATCGAATTTTTCACCTAAAAATATGTAGTGTATAGTAAGGATATTGGAGCCTTTCCATGGCTCATCTTCCAACTTCCACAGCGGCCCAACTAGGCGTACCTACGACCTGTGCGCACCTGTGGTTATGTGTTGAGATGTGTATTAACGAAATCCAAAGACGGTGGATCCGACGACATCGAATTTTTCACCTAAAAAAATGTACAATGTATAGTAAGGATTTTGGAGCCTTTCCATGGCTCATCTTCCAACTGCCACAGCGGCCCAACTAGGCGTACCTACGACCTGTGCGCACCTGTGGTTATGTGTTGAGATGTGTATTAACGAAATCCAAAGACTGGAGTGGATCCGACGACATCGAATTTTTCACCTAAAAAAATTTACAGTGTATAGTAAGGATTTTGGAGCCTTTCCATGGCTCATCTTCCAACTGCCACAGCGGCCCAACTAGGCATACCTACGACCAGTGCGCACCTGTGGTTATGTGTTGAGATGTGTATTAACGAAATCCAAAGACTGGAGTGGATCCGACGACATAGAATTTTTCACCTAAAAAAATGTACAGTGTATAGTATGGATTTTGGAGCCTTTTCATGGCTCATCTTCCAACTGCCACAACGGCCCAACTAGGCGTACCTACGACCTGTGAGCACCTGTGCGCACCTGTGGTTATGTGTTGAGATGTGTATTAACGAAATCCAAAGACTGGAGTGGATCCGACGACATCGAATTTTTCACCTAAAAAAATGTAGTGTATAGTAAGGATATTGGAGCCTTTCCATGGCTCATCTTCCAACTGCCACAGCGGCCCAACTAGGCGTACCTACGACCTGTGCGCACCTGTGGTTATGTGTTGAGATGTGTATTAACGAAATCCAAAGACTGGAGTGGATCCGACGACATCGAATTTTTCACCTAAGGATTTTGGAGCCTTTCTATGGCTCATCTTCCAACTGCCACAGCAGACCAACTAGGCGTACCCACGACCTGTGCGCACCTGTGGTTATGTGTTGAGATGTGTATTAACGAAATCCAAAGACTGGAGTGGATCCGACGACATCGAATTTTTCACTTAAAAAAATGTACAGTGTATAGTAAGGATTTTGGAGCCTTTCCATGGCTCATCTTCCAACTGCCACAGCGGCCCAACTAGGCGTACCTACGACCTGTGCGCACCTGTGGTTATGTGTTTAGATGTGCATTATCGAAATCCAAAGACTGGAGTGGATCCGACGACATAGAATTTTTCACCTAAAAAAATGTACAGTGTATAGTATGGATTTTGGAGCCTTTTCATGGCTCATCTTCCAACTGCCACAACGGCCCAACTAGGCGTACCTACGACCTGTGTACAAATGTGGTTATGTGTTTAGATGTGCATTATCGAAATCCAAAGACAGGAGTGGATCCGACGACATAGAATTTTTCACCTAAAAAAATATACAGTGTATAGTAAGGATATTGGAGCCTTTCCATGGCTCATCTTCCAACTGCCACAGCGGCCCAACTAGGCGTACCTACGACCTGTGCGCACCTGTGGTTATGTGTTGAGATGTGTATTAACGAAATCCAAAGACTGGAGTGGATCCGACGACATCGAATTGTTCACCTAAAAAAATTTACAGTGTATAGTAAGGATTTTGGAGCCTTGCCATGGCTCATCTTCCAACTGCCACAGCAGCCCAACTAGGCGTACCAACGACCTGTGCGCACCTGTGGTTATGCGTTGAGATGTGTATTAACGAAATCCAAAGACTGGAGTGGATCCGACGACATCGAATTTTGCACTTAAAAAAATGTAGTGTATAGTAAGGATATTGGAGCCTTTCCATGGCTCATCTTCCAACTGCCACAGCGGCCCAACTAGGCGTACCTACGACCTGTGCGCACCTGTGGTTATGTGTTGAGATGTGTATTAACGAAATCCAAAGACTGGAGTGGAACCGACGATATCGAATTTTTCACCTAAAAAAATGTAGTGTATAGTAAGGATATTGGAGCCTTTCCATGGCTCATCTTCCAACTGCCACAGCAGCCCAACTAGGCGTACCAACGACCTGTGCGCACCTGTGGTTATGTGTTGAGATGTGTATTAACGAAATCCAAAGACTGGAGTGGATCCGACGACATCGAATTTTGCACTTAAAAAAATGTAGTGTATAGTAAGGATATTGGAGCCTTTCCATGGCTCATCTTCCAACTGCCACAGCGGCCCAACTAGGCGTACCTACGACCTGTGCGCACCTGTGGTTATGTGTTGAGATGTGTATTAACGAAATCCAAATACTGGAGTGGATCCGACGACATCGAATTGTTCACCTAAAAAAATTTACAGTGTATAGTAAGGATTTTGGAGCCTTTCCATGGCTCATCGTCCAACTGCCACAGCGGCCCAACTAGGCGTACCTACGACCTGTGCGCACCTGTGGTTATGTGTTGAGATGTGTATTAACGAAATCCAAAGACTGGAGTGGATCCGACGACATCGAATTTTTCACCTAAAAAAATGTACAGTGTATAGTAACGATTTTGGAGCCTTTCCATGGCTCATCTTCCAACTGCTACAGCGGCCCAACTAGGCGTACCTACGACCTGTGCGCACCTGTGGTTATGTGTTGAAATGTGTATTAACGAAATCCAAAGACTGGAGTGGAGCCGACGATATCGAATTTTTCACCTAAAAAAATGTAGTGTATAGTAAGGATATTGGAGCCTTTCCATGGCTCATCTTCCAACTGCCACAGCGGCCCAACTAGGCGTACCTACGACCTGTGCGCACCTGTGGTTATGTGTTGAGATGTGTATTAACGAAATCCAAAGACTGGAGTGGATCCGACGACATCGAATTTTTCACCTAAAAAAATGTACAGTGTATAGTAAGGATTTTGGAGCCTTGCCATGGCTCATCTTCCAACTGCCACAGCGGCCCAACTAGGCGTACCCATGACCTGTGCGCACCTGTGGTTATGTGTTGAGATGTGTATTAACGAAATCCAAAGACTGGAGTGGATCCGACGACATCGAATTTTTCACCTAAAAAAATGTACAGTGTATAGTAAGGATTTTGGAGCCTTTCCATGGCTCATCTTCCAACTGCCACAGCGGCCCAACTAGGCGTACCTACGACCTGTGCGCACGTGTGGTTATGTGTTGAGATGTGTATTAACGAAATCCAAAGACTGGAGTGGATCCGACGACATCGAATTGTTCACCTAAAAAAATGTACAGTGTATAGTAAGGATTTTGGAGCCTTGCCATGGCTCATCTTCCAACTGCCACAGCAGCCCAACTAGGCGTACCAACGACCTGTGCGCACCTGTGGTTATGTGTTGAGATGTGTATTAACGAAATCCAAAGACTGGAGTGGATCCGACGACATCGAATTTTGCACTTAAAAAAATGTAGTGTATAGTAAGCATATTGGAGCCTTGCCATGGCTCATCTTCCAACTGCCACAGCGGCCCGACTAGGCGTACCTACGACCTGTGCGCACCTGTGGTTATGTGTTTAGATGTGCATTATCGAAATCCAAAGACTGGAGTGGATCCGACGACATCGAATTTTTCACCTAAAAAAATTGACAGTGTATAGTATGGATTTTGGAGCCTTTTCATAGCTCATCTTCCAACTGCCACAACGGCCCAACTAGGCGTACCTACGACCTGTGTACACCTGTGGTTAAGTGTTTAGATGTGTATTATCGAAATCCAAAGACTGGAGTGGATCCGACGACATAGAATTTTTCACCTAAAAAAATTGACAGTGTATAGTATGGATTTTGGAGCCTTTCCATGGCTCATCTTCCAACTGCCACAGCGGCCCAACTAGGCGTACCTACGACCTGTGCGCACCTGTGGTTATGTGTTGAGATGTGTATTAACGAAATCCAAAGACTGGAGTGGATCCGACGACATCGAATTTTTCACCTAAAAAAATGTACAGTGTATAGTAAGGATTTTGGAGCCTTTCCATGGCTCATCTTCCAACTGCCACAGCGGCCCAACTAGGCGTACCTACGCCCTGTGCGCACCTGTGGTTATGTGTTGAGATGTGTATTAACGAAATCCAAAGACTGGAGTGGATCCGACGACATCGAATTTTTCACCTAAAAAAATGTACAGTGTATAGTAACGATTTTGGAGCCTTTCCATGGCTCATCTTCCAACTGTCACAGCAGCCGAACTAGGCGTACCTACGACCTGTGTACACCTGTGGTTATGAGTTTAGATGTGTATTATCGAAATCCAAAGACTGGAGTGGATGCGACGACATAGAATTTTTCACCTAAAAAAATGTACAGTGTATAGTAAGGATTTTGGAGCCTTTCCATGGCTCATCTTCCAACTGTCACAGCAGCCCAACTAGGCGTACCTACGACCTGTGCGCACCTGTGCGCACCTGTGGTTATGTGTTGAGATGTGTATTAACGAAATCCAAAGACTTGAGTGGACCCGACGACATCGAATTTTTCACCTAAAAAAATGTACAGTATAATGTAACGATTTTGGAGCCTTTCCATGGCTCATCTTCCAACTGCCACAGCAGCCTAACTAGGCGTACCTACGACCTGTGTACACCTGTGGTTATGAGTTTAGATGTGTATTATCGAAATCCAAAGACTGGAATGCATCCGACGACATCGAATTTTTCACCTAAAAAAATTGACAGTGTATAGTATGGATTTTGGAGCCTTTTCATGGCTCATCTTCCAACTGCCACAACGGCCCAACTAGGCGTACCTACGACCTGTGTACACCTGTGGTTATGTCTTTAGATGTGCATTATCGAAATCCAAAGACTGGAGTGGATCCGACGACATAGAATTTTTCACCTAAAAAAATGTACATATATAGTAAGTATAGTAAGGATTTTGGAGCCTTTCCATGGCTCATTTTCCAACTGCCACAGCAGCCTAACTAGGCGTACCTACGACCTGTGCGCACCTGTGGTGATGTGTTGAGATGCGTATTAACGAAATCCAAAGACTGGAATGCATCCGACGACATCGAATTTTTCACCTAAAAAAATGTACAGTATAATGTAACGATTTTGGAGCCTTTCCATGGCTCATCTTCCAACTGCCACAGCAGCCTAACTAGGCGTACCTACGACCTGTGTACACCTGTGGTTATGAGTTTAGATGTGTATTATCGAAATCCAAAGACTGGAATGCATCCGACGACATCGAATTTTTCACCTAAAAAAATTGGATTTTGGAGCCTTTTCATGGCTCATCTTCCAACTGCCACAACGGCCCAACTAGGCGTACCTACGACCTGTGTACACCTGTGGTTATGTCTTTAGATGTGCATTATCGAAATCCAAAGACTGGAGTGGATCCGACGACATAGAATTTTTCACCTAAAAAAATGTACATATATAGTAAGTATAGTAAGGATTTTGGAGCCTTTCCATGGCTCATTTTCCAACTGCCACAGCAGCCCAACTAGGCGTACCTACGACCTGTGCGCACCTGTGCGCACCTGTGGTTATGTGTTGAGATGTGTATTAACGAAATCCAAAGACTTGAGTGGACATGACGACATCGAATTTTTCACCTAAAAAAATTTACAGTGTATAGTAAGGATTTTGGAACCTTTCCATGGCTCATCTGCCAACTGCCACAGCGGCCCAACTAGGCGTACCTACGACCTGTGCGCACCTGTGGTTATGTGTTGAGATGTGTATTAACGAAATCCAAAGACTGGAGTGGATGCGACGACATCGAATTTTTCACCTAAAAAAATGTACAGTGTATAGTAAGGATTTTGGAGCCTTTCCATGGCTCATCTTCCAACTGCCACAGCGGCCCAACTAGGCGTACCTACGACCTGTGCGCACCTGTGGTTATGTGTTGAGATGTGTATTAACGAAATCCAAAGACTGGAGTGGATCCGACGACATCGAATTTTTCACCTAAGGATTTTGGAGCCTTTCTATGGCTCATCTTCCAACTGCCACAGCAGACCAACTAGGCGTACCTACGACCTGTGCGCACCTGTGGTTATGTGTTGAGATGTGTATTAACGAAATCCAAAGACTGGAGTGGATCCGACGACATCGAATTTTTCACCTAAAAAAATGTACAGTGTATAGTAAGGATTTTGGAGCCTTTCCATGGCTCATCTTCCAACTGCCACAGCGGCCCAACTAGGCGTACCTACGCCCCGTGCGCACCTGTGGTTATGTGTTGAGATGTGTATTAACGAAATCCAAAGACTGGAGTGGATCCGACGACATCGAATTTTTCACCTAAAAAAATTTACAGAGTATAGTAACGATTTTGGAGCCTTTCCATGGCTCATCTTCCAACTGCCACAGCAGCCGAACTAGGCGTACCTACGACCTGTGTACACCTGTGGTTATGAGTTTAGATGTGTATTATCGAAATCCAAAGACTGGAGTGGATGCGACGACATAGAATTTTTCACCTAAAAAAATGTACAGTGTATAGTGAGGATTTTGGAGCCTTTCCATGGCTCATCTTCCAACTGCCACAGCAGCCCAACTAGGCGTACCTACGACCTGTGCGCACCTGTGCGCACCTGTGGTTATGTGTTGAGATGTGTATTAACGAAATCCAAAGACTTGAGTGGACCCGACGACATCGAATTTTTCACCTAAAAAAATTTACAGTGTATAGTAAGGATTTTGGAGCCTTTCCATGGCTCATCTTCCAACTGCCACAGCAGCCGAACTAGGCGTACCTACGACCTGTGTACACCTGTGGTTATGAGTTTAGATGCGTATTATCGAAATCCAAAGACTGGAATGCATCCGACGACATCGAATTTTTCACCTAAAAAAATTGACAGTGTATAGTATGGATTTTGGAGCCTTTTCATGGCTCATCTTCCAACTGCCACAACGGCCCAACTAGGCGTACCTACGACCTGTGTACACCTGTGGTTAAGTGTTTAGATGTGTATTATCGAAATCCAAAGACTGGAGTGGATCCGACGACATCGAATTTTTCACCTAAAAAAATGTACAGTGTATAGTAACGATTTTGGAGCCTTTCCATGGCTCATCTTCCAACTGCCACAGCAGCCGAACTAGGCGTACCTACGACCTGTGTACACCTGTGGTTATGAGTTTAGATGTGTATTATCGAAATCCAAAGACTGGAGTGGATGCGACGACATAGAATTTTTCACCTAAAAAAATGTACAGTGTATAGTAAGGATTTTGGAGCCTTTCCATGGCTCATCTTCCAACTGCCACAGCAGCCCAACTAGGCGTACCTACGACCTGTGCGCACCTGTGCGCACCTGTGGTTATGTGTTGAGATGTGTATTAACGAAATCCAAAGACTTGAGTGGACCCGACGACATCGAATTTTTCACCTAAAAAAATGTACAGTGTATAGTAACGATTTTGGAGCCTTTCCATGGCTCATCTTCCAACTGCCACAGCAGCCGAACTAGGCGTACCTACGACCTGTGTACACCTGTGGTTATGTGTTTAGATGTGCATTATCGAAATCCAAAGACTGGAGTGGATCCGACGACATAGAATTTTTCACCTAAAAAAATGTACAGTGTATAGTAAGGATTTTGGAGCCTTTCCATGGCTCATCTTCCAACTGTTACAGCGGCCCAACTAGGCGTACCTACGACCTGTGCGCACCTGTGGTTATGTGTTGAGATGCGTATTAACGAAATCCAAAGACTGGAGTGGATCCGACGACATCGAATTTTTCACCTAAAAAAATGTACAGGATTTTGGAGCCTTTCCATGGATCATCTTCCAACTGCCACAGCGGCCCAACTAGGCGTACCTACGACCTGTGCGCACCTGTGGTGATGTGTTGAGATGCGTATTAACGAAATCCAAAGACTGGAGTGGATCCGACGACATCGAATTTTTCACCTAAAAAAATGTAGTGTATAGTAAGGATATTGGAGCCTTTCCATGGCTCATCTTCCAACTGCCACAGCGGCCCAACTAGGCGTACCTACGACCTGTGCGCACCTGTGCGCACCTGTGGTTATGTGTTGAGATGTGTATTAATGAAATCCAAAGACTTGAGTGGACCCGACGACATCGAATTTTTCACCTAAAAAAATGTACAGTGTATAGTAAGGATTTTGGAGCCTTTCCATGGCTCATCTTCCAACTGCCACAGCGGCCCAACTAGGCGTACCTACGACCTGTGCGCAGCTGTGGTTATGTGTTGAGATGTGTATTAACGAAATCCAAAGACTGGAGTAGATCCGACGACATCGAATTTTTCACCTAAAAAAATGTACAGTGCATAGTAAGGATTTTGGAGCCTTTCCATGGCTCATCTTCCAACTGCCACAGTGGCCCAACTAGGCGTACCTACGACCTGTGTACACCTGTGGTTATGTGTTTAGATGTGTATTATCGCAATCCAAAGACTGGAGTGAATCCGACGACATCGAATTTTTCACCAAAAAAAATTTACAGTGTATAGTAAGGATTTCATAGCCTTTTCATGGCTCATCTTCCAAATGCCACAGCGGCCCAACTAGGCGTACCTACGTCCTGTATACACCTGTGGATAGTGTCTCGATGTGTTTGATCGGAATCCAAAAAAAATTTCAGACATATTTTCAATTCAGCCGGCATAGTCAAATTTTAGCTTTTTCCAAGTTAATCTTTGAATAATATAAGAATAATATAATATAAGAATATAAAAATATAAGAATCAGGGTTGAGCGAACGAGCAATTTTTGGCAGCCAAGTATAAAGATTTTAATAGATTGAATTTCGCTCCCCAAAATATCTGCTGAATTGGTGGTTAATTATTATCCCACCGAATTTCTGATTTCATTGGATTTACCTAGATTGCTGCTGCATAATCTTCGCCTGAAAGTTGGTGTAACTATTATTATGATTTGTAATATCAATCAGCCAAAACTTTGCGATGGTATGAGACTTGCTGTGATAAAGATTGATTGGAAAATTCAAAGGTGAAGACGTTTTGATCGTTTTTGATTCGTTTACATTCAAGCATGTACAATTTCCAGTACATTGTAATTACATTTAATTAATTTATGGGATAAATTTAGATTTTCCAGTATTCTCTCAAGGGGCAATTGTACGTCGCCTGTTCACTTGTCGGCAAACCATCGTGAAACGTGTAAGGGCTTCGCTAGTTCTTTATATTTTTTTACAAGCGACCAAACGTTTTTCCTTTCCTTGGGACACTGTAGCTCGTTTTGCTCATAAATGTATTTCACACGTCCAGTTTCCTTAGTAGAGTTGGCTTTGGTTTGACTCTCACATCGTGATGGCCTCTTTAGAGCTCGAGTCATACCATGAACGAAGTATCTTATGGCCAGCTTAAGAATACTTGGGATCGTATCAGCAGTTTCATTCACGGCACAATCGAGAATGTGTGAAACAGTCGCTGTGTAAATCCAAAGGTAAAGTTTGGTCTCCGTGTTTGTTACTACCTGGTTATGGATCCCTTATCTTCGCGCTTAAAAGCTTTTGTTGAGCAGAGGGCAATGAAAATGATAACGAAGTACCTCCTATGCTATCCAGGCAACCTCATTCAGCGCAACCTTCAACTACTTAGAGCAGCCTCATTAGACACCATAAATCAGTGTCAGCCAAAAGAACACGAGAATGTCAAGAGCCCCCGACATGCACCATCCGCCGCGACTTTTGTGTCTCGGCATTCGCATCAATGACCAGGCTTACACTCCGCAAATGTCACACACAACTCGAACCGAAGACGATGAGAGACATTTTCGCTAATCAGTCCGCAGATTGCTGTTATTCAAATAGCTTTCTATCCAGCGACAGTCTAACGGCGATTTACATAACTCCGACCTCCGCACCGACTTCATCAGGCATCATGTAGATGTATGCAAGTGAATTCCGTAATTAATTTCTTAATTTCGAACGCTATTCTCTGCCAGCGAGTGTGCATCTGTGATCAGACCGTCTCGGGCACAGTCAGGCCGGCGGATTTGCATAAATAATCAAGAACTGGTTTTAGAACGTCGCGGTCATCTGTCCGTTGGACGCAATCAGGAGAGCCCTTCACCGGCAGACGCTTTCAAGTTTAAGGTCACAGCGGTGCATACGCAATGAGTCGTAAACGCGTCTGCAGTTCGCGCGGCTGCATTGAGCGGCTGCAATTGAGTAAGCCCTTCTGCTTGGCCCAACCGAATTGGGTGCGAAATGCGTTAAGATTGATGCTGTTCTTCCGCTGCAGCTGTAAATTAAAATCCACTTTTAAGAGCTTGGTGGTGACATTCCAGGTGTGGTGGCATGAATATGCAAATGTGGGGCTGATTGGACGGTTGAGGTTTGGTAGCCGACGTGTCGATGTGACAATCTCGCGCATTAAATTTGAAGCAAGTCCCATTGTTTCATGACATACTATGTGTGTGAGTGTCGAAATTGTATCGAAGACGTTGATGGAAACGGTTTGATTTATAGCTCCACGGCAGGTATGTCGTGGGAAGATCTCTCTCATTAGCGTCAGTGTTGGCCAAACATTATGTTAATCGATTTGGATTCACCGCCGGAAACTGGGTTTATATCGAGGCATGGCACTCGTTATTAATGCGAGAGGACTAATGACTGCCTGACGACGTTCCCACAATCGCCGGATATTTGCGACTTTCGAAACGGAATTGAGCTTGCCATTTACTAAGCCTTGGGCGAGCATAGGAGGAAGACCTTTAAACAGGCTGGGGTCAACTGGTTGAAGTATATTGACCCACATTCTGGACAACCGGACCTGCAACCGGGTCAGGATTTCGAAAGGAACTGGAACTGGGTCATCTTATCAAGACTGATCATAAGTTCGGTAAGAATTGTAAGACTAAAGGTGACGCACAACCCATTTGCGTTGGACTTGGCCTTGGTCGAATAAGGGTCGATTTCATTTCGGAGCCCTGGTAGACGCAATCGCAATCGTCTCATCATCGATAGCGGACTAAGCTGGAAGTACACTGTTGTAAAAGATCCATTGGATTTAAATGAAGACCACAGCCATACATTGCTCACTGGATATTCACTTCGATAGTCAGATCGACACTAATGTACGGAGCCTCAGATTGGTGGAAAGCACAAAAGCTGTCAACCGTAACGCACTCAATCGATTGCAACGACTGACTGCATGTGTATAGGGGGAGCTTTAAGAAGCACTCCATCTGCTGCGCTTAAGATACTACAGCACCTACCTACAGCTCTGAGACTCAAGACACTTCGACTATGGACCGATCTCAGTATCGACCACTCCAGATTAGTAGTCCTAGCATGACTCCCACATTGGATTGAAAGCCGGGCAATTAAAAGGACATTACTATCTCTTTGAACAGCTAGGCCGCAATCAAGTCCTCAGACAATACCACTTCTTCATCATCATCTTCTGACCTGCATGGTCCACTAAAGGGGTCACGGGGCAAAGCACGCACGAGAAATGTCCAGGTCACTCGGTTCTCCGTCATCGACTTGAACTCATCAGGAATCAGCGGAACCAGACAAGTTTTTAGACTTAGTCTAACCACTTCATCCCGAATCTGCCCAGCGGCCGCCTACCTGATGGAGTCGCACTCAAAGCACACCTTGCAAGTCGTGATGATGGCGACATTCGTTTCGCATGACCAAGCCATCGAAGCATAGCCTTTTCCGTTCGAAGAAGCATCATGCTGCACGTTGAGTTCCTCGCGCACTGCTGTGTTTCTCACCCTATCACGGCGAGTAACTCCATAGGTGAGAGTTTGAAAAAATATTGAGTTTAAAACTACTAATATGGTTTTGACACTAAGCACGACCTTACTGCTTAAAGAAAGCTCAGCACTACTCCACCCATAACGCGTGAAAATGGCACCGAGTTATTTAAACTGCTACACCCTCAATAGGATTTCAGTAACATGTAGAGTGCATTGATCAGGCGTTCTGGGAATTGTCATAACTTCTGATCTATCCACGTTAACCTGCATCAGAACATACGGCCACAAATTTATCGAACGCTCACTGGAGTTCCGTCTAGGAGGATGTGAGGATAACTAAGTCATCTGCTAATAGAAAATGACTTAGCCTCAACTGGCACAATGTGAAATGTTCCCTTAGTGAAGTCCACCATCCACGGTGAAAGGTGTTGATTTAGCACCGGTAGACCGAACACATCTGCAACAGTTTTTATGTAGAGACTGAATGTCACGCAAAAGAGCAGTATCCATCAGATACTCCTGCAGATCCTGCCTGTCCACTCAAAAATATCTCGCAATTATAGGCTGCTCTCGACGAGATGCCTGACACTGTGACACACTGTGTAAGGTCGATTAACTCGTTAGGTGTGGTACAACCTCTCCTCTCATCAGGATGAGATCCACCCTCCATACCTCTCGCTACAGTCTACCATCTTCTAAAACAATTATTAGACTGTTACAGGTCTAAGTGCAACTCTGGGTGGAGAAAACCTTTCCAAATAGCCGTATCTCTTCCCGTAGTCTCTATTCATAAAGATCACGAGCAGCTCGTTTCGTTTCAGCGTTAGCTGGTAGGATTCCAACGTCACTTCATGGGCCTGCATGCACTCGTTAATTTTCTTCGATGGTGTCGTAAGAACCAGCACGTCACGCGCTTGTTGACAAGCCAAAAAGTAGAGCCTTCTATAAAAAGCCTAAGAAAAGCCACCCAGACTCTTCATCTCATTATCGACCCACAGAGAATGGTGGATGTATTCCAACAGCTGCTAGGAGAGGGTAATAGGAAACGATTTGATCTCGATAACTGGAAGCAGAGTGACCTTCAACAACAACTAGAGATCCTAAATATGTGTCCTTCACTGATGATGTATGCCTAAATAGACTCGAAGATGATGATTGCTGCTTCATGAAGGTAACAGTTCTATGTTCAGCGCATTTGCTAAATTTCGGTGTACTATCGATTGTACTATCATCAGCGCATCACTTGAATGCTTGCCAACATAACCGCTAGAGTCTGATTTCTTTAATATGACCGCATTCTATGCCGTCACTCAACATGAGCCAACACGTGCTTTGAATAAATAAGCGAAGCAACCACCCAGTGACCAATTACGGCTTTCCCGCGATAAAACATTAAATACAATTAAATGACTTTCTAAAGTGGTGGTAAGTGAATTGTTTGACTAAACTCCCTAAGTTCTTAATATTTCATTCTGCCGTGGAGACCTGCCAGACCCAATCACGAGCCAAAGAACGTAGCACTTGAACATAGCAGTTGGGCTCCAGTGTGACTTCTGGAAATGGAGGTTCTCAACCCGTTAATAATCTCGGATTATCAAGGTATTTCCAAAAATCCCAGATTTTTTTCTGCTTCTACTTAACCAACGACTATATGATTTGCACACTGGTCACTAGCCAGATGAGGATGCAATACCGAAACATGACCAGGATGAGAGCTCAGTTGTACTCAACGACAAAGGATGCCATTAAGTGCTCGAACATGAATCTAATCGGTATTAACCACAATTCCGTGATAAGCTAGGTAGTTAAGTGCAATGAAGTGCTTGGTGCAATCGTGCGATGTTTATCGTTTCAGGTTGCGGGACAATTTTATTGAAATCTTCAACGTCAACATCTTCATCGACTTCATCTTCGCGAAACAAGTTTAGTAGGCCTCCCAACAAGTTTAATAGGCCTCCTAACCATAATCAGTTGAGTTACTCTGTCGGCATGTATGCTCGATAGATCTGAGCTGTGGTTCCAAAAAGACAAGACAAAACATATCATATCAGCGACGAACCGCTGGAAGATGTAAAGTAGATTTAGCGACTGGGTCATATTACGGCGAGCGTTCGTCAATTGGCCGCCGCCATCGTGAAGCAGGACACCACTCGACCTACGTCTAGTCCTTAGCTTACGCTAACAAGCCAACCACTTTGGACGAGCATGGGGCCAACATTCGAGAGGCTTTTGCTATATATTGAATAAGTCCGCACATATTTGGAGCGAATCATTGGACAAACCGTTTGAAACACTGTCAGTGAAGCCGAGGCTGCCTTTTTGAATAAAGTGCTATTCCATATAAAGGGCGATTTTTTAGCTATTATCTTTTTGGCAGCACTGGTTTAAACAGCTGACGCACGTTTCGTGTTTTGTTTCACTGTCAAACATCTTCAGTTTGGTCTATAATTTAACCATGAATCGTCTTACAAACGACTTATAATGACATGAACGTGGTTTTAAAATAAAGCCAGTTTCAATTTCATATCGCATATTGTTGTTATTTACTTTCAATGTATTTTCCTATTGTTCTCATCTGGTCACCCTGTGGCGTAGACGTACACGTGCACTTGACGTAGCGTGAGTCTGAATCCGCAAGCTCGTAAATAGCTGTACCCATTTGATGTCATTTATTTTTCACTGCGATCTCCGCTGTGATTGAAGAAAGTCTTCGTTTGCGGAATCCGGCTTCTGGAGAAATCTGGACCGTGAATGTTGAAGAATAACGCTGTCCTATGCGTTGTTCAACACATCTGTTCACGTAACGTTGAATTTAAGACGCACTTTGGGAGCACAATTTGATCACAACGGCTATCTACTTATTAGTCTGCTCCCAGCAGACACGTCGCTGGTGGTGCATTCGATATGCATTAATTAGGGTTGACGAAGTAACCATCGGAAGCTTGGACGGCGAGCGGAGATTTTGATCCGGAATTGGTCTCGTTTGAGTGTGTCCGGGTCACTGAAGGGTTCTTTTGTAGAAAAAAAAATAAATTAAATTGCTTAGACATTCAATTTACTAATTAATTCGTTAAAATACAAGGCGGCCGAGGAGGAAAGTTACGAACCACGAACTACCACAACGACTTTATGCATATTTTATGCGAACAGATACAGTTTATGGGTAATTTCAGTGATTTACGACTGCTGGAATGGGAATGGAAGCACGGCGCGCCGCGGCGTGGTAGAAAGCAAGAGTGCGTAGAGAATTCTTTTGTGATTCAAAGAATGTTGATGGATTCTGTTCAAGTCGCCGCGCCGTGACTCATGTTCGTCGAGGAATTCAACTCGCAGTCATTTTTTAATTTTGTCGAGCGCATAGCCATGTCAGTTTATTGGTGAAAGGTGTCGATTTTCGAAAAATTTATGGGCGCAATGTTACGTGGTTTATCTTAATTGGAAGAGGGGCTCCGAAATCTGGATCAGGTTCAAGTCTGGGAATGGAGAAGGCAGTCGAAATTTCCTCACGCTGTCACCGTGAATACAATGAGTTTGGTGATGTTGTTCACGATTTGACTTACAGCAGCTGCAAGCATAAATCGCAGACGTTTTCAAATGCTCTCCACGTTTTTTGGAACCCTTATACTCCCATCGATCGCTGTGCTTTGGAAATGATGATCTTCTTTGACTTCGAACCTGTGGGACAACGCAACAGAAAGTGCTTGCGTCTAAGGTGGTGCACATAATGCGAGAAGTACCCCAAGCAACTTGGTGCGCATAACTGGAGGCAGCTATCTAGAGTCCAGACTGCCTGAAGGAGCTTGTTGTTGGAGCTGTCCTCGACAGACACGATTTTATGGAAATCTTACCCGAATATCTTTGCGAATTTAAGCAGACCCAACGCATATTTAACAGAGAGTGTCACGAAGATTAATCGTCTATCCTAACACATTCACACTCTCTATGATGTTTAAAACGCACATTTACTCTCCAAGCTTCGAGCGAAATATTATTTTCCACGCACTCTTGCTTTCTTCGAGTCACAGCGCAAAGCTGCCTGGTAGTCATTTGAATAAAATATGCATAAGCCCGGCCGAGCGTATTCGGGTAACAGTAGTTTGTAACTTTTCTCTGCTCGACTGCCTTCTATTTCAATGAATTAATTAATAAATCCAATTCATAAACAATGTAGTCTGCTAAATCTTGAATAAATTAAATTCATCCAGTGACCCGGGCACACTCAAAGCTGGCCACTCTTTGAAGAGACCCACTACTCAAAGTCCACGCTCAGGATGATTACGTCATCAGTTTCGATTTGCCCGTCCAATTCGCCGTCACAGATGTGTCCGCCTGTACTTCCAAAGGGCGTCTTCGGCTAAACGTTGGGTGGACAGACAGACGCAGAGACAGAGATCGAACTTGAGTACTCTATGTGGTCATACTTCACACAACTAAGAGGCGAAAACGGTTGTTCCATCAAATGGACGCACTTATTCGCGAGTTTGCGGAATCAATTCAGAACCGCGTAATATGCCCAGTAAATCGCACTACAGTGGATTCTGGTCACTGCCAGACGTGAAGTACGGGTCATATGCGGTGCAAATGTTTTCTGAAAAGCTTAGCAGGAACAGGCAAATCTGACAATCCTGCATGAAGCTCTTATTCTTCACAGTCGAATTCTGTCACCTAACTTCACTGAATGTCCCCATTCGGATCTTCTGCATCTCCAGTGGGTGCAATTGAACGGGGTTATCGCACCATCATCAATACCAGCATTCTCCGGTATCTAGGCGTCCCCTCGTTAAAGTTGCTCTCGTAGAACTTGCCGCCCCACTTCTCGCTCTGGAATAAAGCGACTTCTTTCAAAAGAGGATACTCATCAAAGAAGTAGCGCCTACAGTTTCGCGTAGCTGAAATCGATGAAGTTGTTGACGTTGAAGATTTCATTAAAATTGTCACGCAACCTGAAACGATAAACATCGTATGATTGCACCACGCACTTAACAGCAATTAACGTGCACTAGCTTATCACGGAACAGTGGTTGACGACGATTAGATTCATGTTCGAACTCTTATTGGCCTCCTTCATTGTTGAGTTCAACTGAGCTCTCATCCTAGTCATGTGTCGGTGGTGCATCAGCATCTGGCTAGTGACCAGTGTGCAAATCACGTAGTCGTTGGTTAGGTAGAAGTAGAAACACAAATTAAACAACCGTCTCTGGGTTCACCGAACACCAACTCCTGAATTGATGATGGAGAAAAAAATCCTTCTCAAGGACAAACCACTCGCTAAGAGAAAACCGTTGAACTTGTCCATACGCCGAAGAAAATCTCACGAACATGTGACGACGATTAGATTCATGTTCGAACTCTTATTGGCCTCCTTCATTGTTGAGTTCAACTGAGCTCTCATCCTAGTCATGTGTCGGTGGTGCATCAGCATCTGGCTAGTGACCAGTGTGCAAATCACGTAGTCGTTGGTTAGGTAGAAGTAGAAACACAAATTAAACAACCGTCTCTGGGTTCACCGAACACCAACTCCTGAATTGATGATGGAGAAAAAAATCCTTCTCAAGGACAAACCACTCGCTAAGAGAAAACCGTTGAACTTGTCCATACGCCGAAGAAAATCTCACGAACATGTGACGACGATTAGATTCATGTTCGAACTCTTATTGGCCTCCTTCATTGTTGAGTTCAACTGAGCTCTCATCCTAGTCATGTGTCGGTGGTGCATCAGCATCTGGCTAGTGACCAGTGTGCAAATCACGTAGTCGTTGGTTAGGTAGAAGTAGAAACACAAATTAAACAACCGTCTCTGGGTTCACCGAACACCAACTCCTGAATTGATGATGGAGAAAAAAATCCTTCTCAAGGACGAACCACTCGCTAAGAGAAAACCGTTGAACTTGTCCATACGCCGAAGAAAATCTCACGAACGTGTGACTAGAAATTTCAGACCTCCTATTCCACTCTGGCTATCTTCATTATCGCTACCAGGCGTAATAAATCTTGGATTTTGGAAATACCTTAAGAATCCAAGATCCAGACTACAAACACTGGCTTAATTCAAAGAGATACATATTCGAGGTGCAGAAATGTGCTCGCTTCAGCGATGATGGAACCGCCATTTCCCGAAGCCATCCAGGAGCTCGCAAACTGATAAATTCCTTGGCTCGAGATTAGATCTGGCAGACCGTTTGAGCAAGTGAGGGCATACATTTTATAGAGGAATAACCTAAAGTTGCATTGATTAATCCTCTTCTGAGCAAGCTTACGATAAGAGTTGTACCGGATTGCTCAACCTTGGCACTTTCAAAGTTGAATTGCTTATGTTTCTACATTATTAAAGGCTCCTTCGAGGGAGGCTGCACAGGACGTAGGCTGATTTTGTTAGGATAGGAGTGATAGGATTTTTGGTCCTCTGCAACATAGTGGGAGAGAATTGGTGACTGAACTCTTGAAAGCAGGCATATTTTACACATTATAAAGTACGCGTAGGCCATTATTCTGTAAAGGCCTACGCGTACGAAGTTGCGGACACTACTAAGTTTTTAATATTTCATCATGCGAACGCCGCAAAGGGAGAATGGGAGGTGTTTTAATTCGCCGCAATTATTTATTCAAGACAATTGCCGCTTTACAGTGAAAGACACCAGGAAAGCAAAGAAGGTTTCGCTACGGTGGCATTTGTGCATAAAGGCATTTTTTATTTTATCAAGTAGTCATTGGAGTCGCGGGAAATATTCCACCTTCAGCCCACCAATCATTCCCATAAAAAAGACCGCAACTACTCGAATATGCATTTCTTCTTTGAACTTGACGCACAATCCATTCAGCCAGCCTTCAGAAACTGTGGAACATGTTGAACAATTATGTACCCCCTATTGTGGTTAACAAATTGAACGAAGGTGGGTAGTGGGTACAAGGGCATTTGCCACGTCTTGAGACGTCCTATGTCCCATTTAATCTTGAACTGTATTCCGACGTCCCGCTGTTTTAACAAATCTGAAAAAGTAAAGTAGAGGATGAAGTATTCTTCCAATATCCTTAACTCTTGAGTTTGATTTCTAATCGTCGAAAACCTTGCAACAGTGTGAACTGGTTTTATTTGAGTTGATCAATCATTAACTTGCCATTCACTTTAAATAAAGACCACTTGATGTACATTTTGACCACGACTACGCTGTTCCCATGGTTGTGTTTTAAACGAGGGAATGATTTCGTCGCACCAGGAACTGGACCAAACCAAGTGTACACATTCTTTTCGCATTCGCAGTGAATGGTGCGAAATTTTGTCGCTATGCCTTGAATGGCGTGCGCAGTAGGTCGACCGTAATTTTCCACAGAACACGAATTTTCACAATGGAATTCAAAAATGTACACGTGTTGTTGAATGCCCGTGGTCAGTATTCGCTCCATTGAAGTGCCAGTAACATTCACTTCAACCCTGGAATCATCTCCATTTGTATTGTTATTGCTTGAGCATTCGAGCTACAGAGTTAAATTGGAAGTGTGAGCTGCAATCTTTGCTGTGACACCGCAAACTTTAGACATTTTGATACCTTTGCTCTATCGAGTACGCACGTACAGTATTTTCTGAATTGTATTGAGGTTTATGGACTTCTGTTGCGTATAAACCTCAATACAATTCAGAAAAGAACTGCACGTACGTTTATGGACGTTTATGGACTTCTATTGCGTATAAGTCGAAAGCTGGACGCTAAGCAAAACTGCAGAGCTGATTCTTGGTACCTTCGAAAGAAAAGTTCTACGTCGGATATATGGTCCCGTCTGCGAGGAAGGAGAATGGAGGAGAAGACATAACCGCGAACTCTACGAGCTGTGCCATGACGTGGATGTAGTCCGAAAGGCAAAAATCCGTCGGCGGCACTGGCTCGGCCACATCGAGCGCATGGTCAACAATGCTCCAGCAAAGACCCTCCATGGGTCGCCGACCTGACAAGTAAGTAAGTTGCGTATAAGTAGACGAGATTTACGAGGGACGTTCAATATATTCTCGGTGTCGATATGAAGGCAAATGCGAATTCAATTTATTTTTTTTTAATTTTCAATATAATCTCCCCTAACATCAATGCATTTGTTACATCTTGAGATAAGCTTTTTTAAATATATAATATATAAATAATAAATATCCTCTTTCTCTGCAAAATACCCATTTATTGGCGACTTGAGTTCTTCATCATCCGAAAATCTTTTTCCACGAAGACATTTTTTCAAATCCGGAAACAGGAAATAATCACTAGGGGCAAGGTCTGGACTATGTGTTGAATTTCTTCGAAACCACAATCTCGCTTGGAAACTCGCGCCGTGTGAACAGGAGCGTTGTCATGAAGAAGCAACACACCCGCTGCGAGTTTACCCCGTCTTTTCTGTTTAATTTCCTCCCGCTAATTATGCAAAGTGGAAGCGTAGGATGTGGCGCTGATGGTTTCACATTGTTTTTTTGTACTCAATGAGCAAGATTCCCTTTGAGTCCCAAAAAACTGTGGCCATGAGCAGACGGAGTGACTTTGAACTCCTTCGGGGGGTTCTGTTCCTTTTTTATGCCACTGCATGGACGCCTGTTTGCTTTCAGGGTCATAGTGGTGGACCCATGTTTCGTCACCAGTAACAATTCGATCCATAACACCGTCCGCGTTCTCACCACACATCTCCAAGAGCTCTCTACAGCATGCGATTCTCACTTTTTTCTGAGGCGCTGTGAGCATTCGTGGCACCCACCTTGCACTGACCTTTGAAAGGTTAAGATGGTCATGAAGAATGGTGTGAATGGTACCAATTGAAAGCATGGTGATCTCTGCCATCATTTTCACCTTTATTCGGGCATCCTCAAGAACAAGTTTTTCGACTTCTTTGACGCTTTCTCCCGTACAAGCAGTAGCCGGGGCGCCGGAGCGGGGGTCGTCTTCAATGATCTCTCTGCCTCTCTTGAACTCACTTGACCACTTTTACACAGTTGATAATGAAGGTGCGGAACCCTGGTAAGCAGCCACCATCTCTTCATGAATAGTTTTTTGACTTTTTCCTTGCTTAGTGAGAAATTTAATTACAGCGCCATGCTCACCATCATCGTCTCAGTTGCCATTATTTCACATATTAATAATCACATTTATATGAAACATGAATGCACTAAAATAATAGTATTACTTGATAAATAAGTCAATTTATATACACAACCACAGGTTCACCCCGATACCGAGAATATATTGAACGCCCCTCGTATTCTAGCCAGATTCCTTTAGGAATCTGAGATTGGGAGATGATTCTAGCACCTTCATTCCTCTAATAGCAGGCGTTTGCTTAGACATCTTTGTCTTTTGTGGCCTCACAAAATCCCAGAACGTGTTCTATGCCATGAGCGTTGTTCCAGGTTTCTGTTCAGTTCCTTTTTTTCTAGTTCCCTGAATTTTTCTCTGAGAAGATGGGGTCCTCTACAGTGCAGAATGGGTCTGGACCTGTGAAGGGTTCCGATGCTCCTTTCTTACCTATGGAGTCGGCAATTTCCCCGCCTTTTATCCCCGTGTGCCCCGGTATCTAGCAGAGTTTGATTCGGTTTCTCTTACTCAGTTCTTTGAGCTGCGGTACAGCTTGAATGATGTAGGATGTAAGAGTCCAGTACCTAGCGGCTCGACGAATAACTTTGTTGTGAGTCCAAATACCTCTGCTCTTGATCCATTCGTACACAATTTTACAGTATTGCTGCTCAGTCTGGGGACTATGGATTCATTGCTCCAGTGCGTTTCGGTGCTAAGCTTAATGTTGAGCCTCTTTTGGAAATTGAATTTCCTAATTACGTCATCCTTGGAAATGTCCAAGAGTGGTCGATTTTTGATCATTTTTGAATTGTGTCGATGTAATGCACTTGTCTTTTCCTATCTTGTCTTTTGCCATCCTCAGGATTGTGCTGCCAAAGTAAAAAACGATTATTATTTCTCATCTGTCGAAGACCTATCGCGTCAGCCAAATGTAGTCGTTCGTCAATTTACTCCACAAATTCTTCGCCAGCATTTAATAATTCTATTCAGGTAGTAGTAACATAACCGACTATGATGCAGTTGGGACTAAACTTGCCAGAAAAGGGAGAAAATACTCGCGCCTGTACATGTTATTAGCTTCGAACCTTCAGTGCAGACATGTCGCTGCAGACATGTCGCTCACACGTGAATAACGAAGTACATGCCACTCATTGATTTAAAAAAAAACTTAGTGATTGATTGGCGTCTAATTTGGGGCAACATATGGTAATTGTTCGGTTTACCACTTGCGATTTTGTTAACAATATGTGGGAATCGACGTCAACTGAATGAACCGGGCTGGAGCTCTTCTGCTGAGACCACCAGGCGTTCAAATGTAAGCAAATAAGCGCTTATTCAGCTATATGTGGCACACTTGTTCACGTCGGTAACGCTTTCCGTCACACACGTCACATATTTTACACACAGGACACGCTGCCACAAATGGGTGATAGAAATGCTGGCCGGCGACGGCGGCCTCTTGAGTTTTTCTTTCTGTTTCGGAATGCCGGAATGTTAAATTAACTTAACTATGTGGTGGCCCGATTTTTTTTTTTTTTTTTTGGTTGCGTCCAAGGATGTGGCAATCTTCGAAAGATACTAATAGCCCCTGCCATTAGTATGCACGATTCGCAAACCCAAGTTCTCGATTTCGGGAATACGCCTACGTACTAACCCACATCCTGCACTCTTCTACCACTCTCCCCGCGGAACTGGCGTTAGGTATTACTTTGCGGGGCTGATTAGCGACTCAAGCTGGATCGACTGTGTTTGCCTGTTCGGCTCGCCTTACTCTTTCAAGCCTTCTTAGCTCGATCTGCAAATTTGATATGAAGGAACAGATTTCCTCCCACTTCTCGGCTGACTCCGTCATATGACCGACTAGGAGCTCCGTTGTTGGTAGGTTTATTCTTGTCCCTTCAAATCGTCTGCAGTGGAAAGTCGTGTGTTCTGCGTCTTCTTCAGAGTCCTCACATTCTGGACAAAGGGGAGAGCTATCGTGCCCGAACCTATGGAGATACTTTCGATAGACCCCGTGGCCCGACAGAAACTGCGTAAGGTGGAAGTTTCAGTTTCCGCTTGCTCTCTTTGTCCACGTTTCGACTGTTGGAATCAGTCTGTGAGTCCATCTACCTTTGTTTGAGGTGTCCCATCTGGCTTGCCACATTGTCATTGAGGCTGCTCTTTCTTCCTTCCTTATCCTGTTTACGCCAGTCTCTGGCCGGTTCGTCGATCGCCTTAGGTAGACCCTATGCATCTCATTTGCAAGAATGTCGATGGGGACCATACCCGCAATCACACAGGCTGCTTCGTCCGAAATTGTCCGGAAGCCGCTGATTGTTCTTATGGCGCAGAGCCTGTATGGTGACGAGAGCTTCTTAGCTGTCTCCTTTATAGAGAGAGCACTCGACCAGACTGGCGCAGCATATAGGAGAATTGAACTTACCACTCTGGAAAGTAGAATCCTTCTTGGGTATCCGGGTCCTCTTATGTTTTTGGCAGCATACCAGAAAGTGCTGCCTGCATCTTTGACGCTTTCCTGCTGCAGTACTCGACCTGCTTTTTGAAATTAAGTCGGTTGTCGAGCATCACTCCTAGGTATTTCAGTGCTTCCTTGGATCTAATTAGCTGGGAGCCAACCCGGAAGTTTGCATATTCCACAGTCTTTCGGCTGGTTATTAAAACAGCCTCTGTCTTGTGGTCAGCCAGTTCAAGGTCGGAAGATTCCAGCCCGTGGCGTTGTGGGTATGTGCGTCCACTCCTACGCACTTGGACCTACCTGTCTAGGTTCGATTCCTGGTACGACAAGAAATACTTTTTACGGCCCCACCTCTTTCGAGTCACTGACAATGCTCAAAGAGTATAACTGTCTAGAAATTGGAGCAGCGTACAAGAGGACTGAACTGACTACTAGTGAGAGTAGGATTCTGCGCGCATAAGCATACGGGCCCGCCTATGTTCGGGAGCATTCGAGAGAGTGCTCCTCGTGTACGTGATGCCTTCTCGCTTACATATTATATATGTTCCCTAAAGGAAAAAATATTATCCAGCTAGGTACTGCACTGTCTCATTAGGCCTAATCGTTTGTTCCCCAACTAGTAAGCCCGCGAATTCGACTCTCGTTCGGCTTGTGATATGAGCACAGCCTCCGTTTCATGGGCCGCTAGTTCCAGACCGGCATTCTCCAGCCAATGTTTAACCTTGGAGATAGCTGTGTTCGTAGCAACCTCCACTTCCTCTAAATGTTTTGCCACTGTGACAATAGCAATGTCGTCGGCAAAACCGATGATTCGTACTACTTCGGGAAGTATTAATCTTAGAACGCCGTCATACATTATATTCCACAATAGAGGTCCGAGGACTAATCCTTGTGGAACTCCCGCCGTTACCATAGTATTTGATTCCATCGTCGGTGTTGCACCTTAGTGTACAGTTTTTGAAGTATTCTTCAACAAATACGACGTCGTATTCATGGCAATTAGAGATCTTCGTATGTGTGTCCATCTCGCCGAGATAAATACATTTTTATCATCTAGCGTAACTACCGTACAATACATATTCTCTCCCCATCTCCATATTCTTCCTGGCTTCCGCGGCCAATTTTATCACAGATTCTATGGCAACGACCGTTGATCGTCCCTTTCTGAACCCGTATTGGTGAGTTGACAATGCACCATTATCTTCCGCCACGGCCAGTAAAGTATTGTAGATAACCCGTTCGATTATCTTGCCTAGTGTGTCTAATAGACAAATTGGGCAATACGAGGACGGTTCTACAGGTGGTTTCTTTCCTTTTGGCAGTAACACCAAGTGCTGCAGTTTCCACTGTGTAGGGAAGACACCCTCTTGTAGGCTACGTCAAGCCTATAATCATCGAACAACCCAACCAATTTGGGGCGACCTCAAGGACAACATTCGAAATGCCACTGCCGGAATAATGCCGCGCATATCGAAATAATCGTCAGGTGATGGCTGTGTTATTGCCCGATGTATGCAAAAAAGTCATCTGAAATTGAGTGCCTTGCCTTCATCGTGCCCTGCAAGAACTTCAGTGGTTAACATTTGAATGATTTTGTATTCCATTTATAATGGCAAGATCCGGGGAATAGACTAAAATTTAAATTTGATCAGATTCTAAGTCATAAGTGTTTGCCACATGCATTTACTTTTACAACCACAAAATGGACACACACGCACTGCATGACGTAAACCGCAAAAAGTGTGTGTGGAATTTGCATTTAACCGAGTTCTTCTACAGCAATCCACAAGAATGCGAGACAGCTGCAAAAGTGCTCCAACTGTACGGCTTCCCATGGTGAAGTATTAAACCTATTTACATCGCCTGTCGCGGGTGCTCACAAGCTTATTCGTCAACTCAACCCCGTCAGTTCTTGGTGCTTCTTTCCCATGTGCAGACATGGCAGATCAAGACGCTACCCAAAGAGTGTATCAATTCGACGAGCTTCTGAGTAGCTTCTGGAAATGGCGACTTCTCCATCGCCAGCCACCCGAAGGGACGCTAAAGATCACCCAAACTAAAGGCCTCCTCTTTGGAACGCTCCTAGCTGTCCTGCAAATCGTCATTATATTAATTAGCATTTTTAGATATTTGGGCTCGCCCGATTTCGACTGGGACATCGTGGTGGAGGACACAGCTCTGCTCTGCCCGATAACCATGACCAATTTTCAAGGTCTGGCACATATCCTGAACCGTCGAGTGCTCGAGAGACTGGTGGCGAATTTGGAAAAGCTCTTTCCGCAGACCAGGAAGGAGCAAGAGGACTGCGACCTCGAGCCCTATGCCAAGGAATTGATTCGCAACAGGGACTTCTTCGACAAGCTCACTCGTAATATTCAAATAATCGCCAATAGCATGCCGATGTTGCTTTCTCTCTTCGAGTGGTCGGTTCTTGGGAAGAAGTTCCATTTCCGGCATCAATTCAGGATTTGGGACGTGGTGAACGAGAACAGCTGGCTGGTTTTCTCCCTACTGTACCTCTACGGGATAGGCGCGACTTGCCTGTATGGCTTTCATCTGAACAACGATTACGTGTTCTACGCCTTGGCTACTGGCCAGATGCGAATGCACTACCGGAACCTCGGCAGAATCCTGTCCGAGTTGGACGCAACAAAGGAGGAGGCCAAACATTTCTCGAACTTGGGCAGACTCATCCGCTACCAATGCGCCCTCGATGAGTAAGTGCACACTGATTACAGTGCCGAAGTGCGCCATGCTAATATGGGATGTTTATCGTTTTAGCTTGCGTGACGATGTCAATGAAATCTTCAACGTGACCATCTTCATCAGCTTCGGCTTCACAAAGCTGTCGATGTGTCTGGTCATGTTCACGATTATCCAAGGAAGTAATTTGGCCATCATTCCCACGCTCGTTGTCATATTCCTCTTTCTGATTACATTCTCATTTATCCGTTGTTCCAACGGATCTGCCCTCTACAAAGTTGTAGGCCCCACCACTTGTCTCTGTCTAACTGAGTATCATCTTGTTAAACAGCTCCCTTCATTTCAGAGCGAAGATCTTGTCAACAAGATCTACGAGAGCAACTGGTACGAGGGGACACCCCGATATCGAAGGATGTTGATGTTCATGATGGCGCGGTCCAATAACCCGGTCGAACTGCACGGGCTGAAGATCCAGAAGATCCGCCTGGAGACTTTCAAGGAGGTTGGCTATGGAGATTCGATTGCTTTGAGTGAGGACTTAAATCTTTTTTTTTATTTTCCAGCTCATGATGGAGGCCTATCAGATATTAATGTTCCTTCTTAGCTTTTCCAACCATTAGCCCGCTGGCAAGCAGCACTATATGTTTTGGATAAATTTCAACCACGAATGCACAGGAACCTCAGGTCAGCAGTCATAGCTCTCATCTTACCCACAGTTACGGCTGTTCAAAATTCAAATAGCGACCGAGTGTTCGAAATAATTTCAATCACATGTACTCACCAAAGTGTTATAAAAGATCATTGAATGATTTTTATTTCTTTTAAAATTGTTGTTTTTAATATTTCCCGTGACGAGGTGGACCTGGGTCTAGGTTCTACACCAACCACTCGCATTATGTGTTCAGCCCGGAGTGGAGAGTTTTTTTCCGAAGCCATTTATACTCGCCGAGCATACTCAACGAGAGGTACAGCAAAATAAGCGGAAAAGTGCGGATAAGCGATAAGTTTTTGACAAACTCTACCAGTTCCCTTGGTGTGCTGTTTTTAAATGTTGAGCATGTGGATATGTCTATAGGGTGATCGTTGTTACAGATAACACAATGCATTGTTTTCGAAATTCTTTGAGTCGTCTACCCATTTACATTCCCTTTCTGTAGCAGGTGAGAGCACTTTTGGACTTGATATCTTCTTTCCAAAAACTCAAACAATGTTCTTCATGCGGTTGCCCTAGGCATAGTAAAGGTCAATGAGTCGTGTGAACGCATTCCCTATGAAGAAGGTAAGATACAGCCATCCAATCTCCATCTCTGCTACGTATTCCTTCGTTCCTACTATCATCATGCCATAAGGTGTGTCGGATCAAACAAGGCGACCTTACCTCCCTTGACAAAGCTTGTCCAGAGATTAGCTTCTCAGCAACCACTCGTGTTGTGCATGCTATTGTTCTCCCGCGAGTGGAAGGGACCTACAGTTTTATGCCGACTCCGAACGACGAAGTTTGAGAAGCTTTTTCTAGACAGTTACACTATTTGAGCATTGTTAGCGACTCGAAAGAGGTGGGACCTTAAAAACTATTTTTGTCTTACTGGGATTCGAACCTAGACGCCGAGGTTCATGAGTGTAGGATTCGACGCACAGATCCACACCGTCACGGCCGCCAGTAGCGGATATATGACCTGTTCGACCTGTGGAATAATGACCTGTTTTTAATATTGGAACAGGCTGAATGCAAAGTCGGTCTCATTATCGATAATAAGTTAGCCTACCTTATACGTCTGTAGAAAAGTCACTGAATGCAAATGTATCAGTTTGGTGAACAGCATTAAGCAAAGCTGTCAACTATAAGACACTCAACCGGTTGCAAAGACTGCCCTGCGTGTGTATCAGCGGAGCATTGAGAAGCACTCCCTCCGATGCACTTATCATACTCATCCACCTGCCTCCATTACAACTATTCGGTAAACATGTAACACGGCCCTGAAACTAAAACCACTTTGACAGTGGTCTGAACTCCCCATCGGTCACTCAACCATTCTTAACGAATTCAACTTCCTTCCCAATGACACCTATCGCATCCTACCCCAAGCTATCTGCGTGAAAAAATTCTCCACCAGGTTTTGAGATTGTCCATGTTTCCGCGCAACAGAGGAGGACGTGTTCCTTCGAGAAACGGCCCTACCACTCAATTTCCTCTTGAGCCCGATGAAACAGCGTTGACAAATGTAATTTTGCATTTAATCTCGGTACCTTCGTTTAGCTCGGCTGACGTAGTGAGGGGCATGTACGGTAGATCCGTACCAGGATCATGGGAGTTTGTCAGCTTTGCAATTTCCTGGAATGTCATAGTGTTCCGGCAGCCACACGAGATGGATGCCTAAGTACTTGGCCATCTCGTTAACAGACAGTTGGTAGTTCAGCAAATTCTTCGATGTGAAAGCGACTGCTTCCAGTAACATTATCTCCGTCTGGCTATCAGATGACAGAGCTTCTTTTATCGCTACAGTTTCTGCCAGAAAGAGGATACAGTGGTTCGCTAAAAGAAATTGTAATTGAATAAATACTCATGCAGTTAAGTCCGTGGCGTTGTGGGTATGTGCGTCGACTCCTACGCACTTGGACCTACCTGTCTAGGTTCGATTCCTGGCACGACAAGAAATACTTTTCACGGCACCACCTCTTTCGAGTCACTGACAATGCTTATTATATTAGCCAAGTATTTGCCCATCCGTAAAGATTCACAGGGGACCACCCATTTGCAGCGTTGTTGCTGAGATGCTAGGCCCTGGCCCTCTACGGGCTGTAGCGCCACCCATATTATTATTATATTAGCCAAGTATTTGCCCATCCGTAAAGATTCACAGGGGACCACCCATCTGCAGCGTCTGATAGTCCAGTAGAATCTTGAGGTAGCAGAAAATTGGTGTCTCCAACTATGGATCTAAATCTACCGCGGTTGATAACGTGTCCAGAATGGAGAGTTGCTTCCTTTCAGTCTAACCAATGTGCTGGTCTCTATCCGTCTGTCGATTATCAATATATCTTCTTGTGGACATCGATCTCCAGCCTGTAGGCCGTCATCTTCGGGGTGTTTGACATTGTGGAACATTAGGCTGCGGCTAACGCTTCCGCTAAGGGGCTATCTTCCACAATCTTTCGCCAAGGAGCATAGCAAAAGTCATATTGGTTGACATGACGCTGAAAGAGCGTTGACTCGGTTAGATTTAGGTACAAGGTTAAATAGGCTAGCTTAGTTGAGGTTCAGGATAGTTAGCTTAGCTTTGCGAACACTAAAGCTGTCCGCTTAGCCTACTGCAACACTACATAATATATCTCATGGAATTTAAGTTCACAATAGGCACGTTCCAGAACATTGAATGGGCTTTTAGCAAATTGAGTGAAGATCCGGATTTTGGTACATCACGTTCTCGAACGAAGTCCATTTTTCTTGCACAGCGGCTATGACAAGAAGCAATTTTGCCGATATTGAAGCGAAGCGAACACAATCCACAAGTGCTCGACCAAGAATCAATCTATTCACAAACTGTTTGGTGCGGTTTATGGCAAGGGGCATCTTTCGAAATGAGGAAGAAGGCACCGTCATGCTGAATGATCTCACCTCTAAAGCGATGTTAACCAACTTTCTGTGCACTACACCGACATATCCGATTTTTAGCTTCAACAAGACTGCGCAGCATGCCGACGCAGCGCTCGAAGATGTGAAGTAGAGAAACGACAACTGCGTCAACTCTCGACGAGCATGGCGTCACTGCCAGCGAAGCAGAGGCGACTGATGTACTATTCCATACATAATGGCATGAATGTAGCTTCAAAATAAAGCCAGAATCAGTCTTATATCTTACACGATTGTTGTTTCATCCTTAATTATTTTCCTATCGTTCTTGTCGTATTATAGAAATACTTTTTTCATTTGTCATTTTCTCAATGATCTTATGAAAGTTTTTGGAAATGGCTGGAAGGCACCACGTGTCGTAAATCAAAGGAAATACACTCATCATCTCAAAAGGTCATTCTCTCTCTGCTCAGACAAAGAGAATCTAAGCACTTAGGCCTGCCATTACAGGGCACTGTGTAATTGGAATTCATAATCCCCACTACGTGTGCAGTGCTCTGGTTAACCGTAGCAACTCACATGCAGACGCCTACTTTTCCAATAATTTACGCGCACTGGACGCCATCCGCATAAGCCAACGGAAGCACTTCGTTGTGAGCGCCAATTTTTCCCTGGCATCGTAATGGACCTACACTGGCATAAGTGCGACTGCTATCTACATCCATCTAACCATCACTCGAATAAATCCTCGTTTGTCATCGTCCTCGAAATTAAGCAAACCATAATTTGTGACCACCAAGTGGAGGAGTCTAGTCCACTGTGCATTATGTGAGTGTTCCATATCACACGACTATGCATAACACGGCTGCTAATTGAACAGGTGTGGAGCTAACACAGCCCTTGGAGCCTTCATTCATTTATTCATACTCTTGTGATAAATTAATGAAACGAAATGAAACACCTCCCAGTGTCCAATCATCACCTTCCCACGATGAAATATTAAAAATATATCTAAGTCGCATTGGCCGCCCGGTGCTTATAAGCGAATTCCTCAATTGAATGCCTTCAGTTCTTAACGTGAAGTCATGGCAGATCTAATCGCAAGCGAAAGAGTATACCTCTTCGACGAGCTTCTGAGCGGTTTCTGGAACTGGCGACTGCTTCATCGCCAGCCACCCGAGGGTACGCTCAAGATCACACAAGTTAAAGGCTTCACCACCGCCGCTGTCCTCAGCTGTGTGCAAGTCGCCTGCTTAGCAACTCAATTCGTTCGGCTTCTACGCTCGAAGCCCATCGACTGGGACATTGTGATGGAGGCCACAGCTCTGCTGTTCTCGATATCAATCGCGGTATGCCAAGGCATAGCGCTTCTCCTAAAACGAAGAGTCCTCGAGCGACTGATGGCCAATTTGGATCGGCTCTTTCCACAGACCAGAGACGAACAGGAGAGGTGCAGCCTCGAGACCTACGCCAACGAAGTAATTCGCAGCAAGAATCTTATCGACAAGCTCTGCCGCTTCTCTGCCACGGCCTTCATTAGCCTACCGCTGATATTTTCCATCTACGAGTGGTTCGTCCTCGAGAAGGACTTTCCGTTCCATTATCAATTCCGAAGCTGGTACCCAGTGAACGCACAGAGCTGGACGTTCTACCCGTTTCTGTACATTTTTGAGATATGCGTGAGCCTTTTGTATGGCTTTTACCTGCTGAACGACTACGTGTTCCACGCATTGGCCACTAGTCAGATGCGGATGCACTACCGGCACCTGGGAAAATTGATAGCCAAGTTGGACGCGACGACGGCGAAGGCTAACAAGTGCTCGAACCTGGGCAGACTCGTCGACTATCACAGCGGCCTCGATGGGCAAGTGCACGTTGATTGCGGGGACCGAGTTCGCGTTGCTAAGGTGCGATGTTTATCGTTTCAGGCTGCGCGACGATGTCAATGACCTCTTCAACGTGACTACATTCATTACATTCAGCTTTGCGAAAATGTCGATGTGCTTGCTGATGTACACGCTGCTTTATGGAAAGAATCTGATGGTCCTGCCCACACTCGCGGCGGTCTTCATTCTCATGGTCCTGTTGGTGTATGCTCGCTGTTCCAATGGATCTGCGCTCCACACAGCTGTAGGTCCCACACGATTGAAGAGTGACCGCTTGTGAAGGGATTACCTTTATTTCAGAGTGAAGAGCTACTCAACAAGATCTACGAGAGCAACTGGTACGAGGGAACACCGCGATACCGGAGGATGCTGACGCTGATGATGGCTCGGGCCAATAATCCCGTCGAACTACACGCACTGAGGATTCAAAAGATTCGAATGGAGACTTTCAAGGAGGTTGTGTGTCTGAATTCGCTTACGATAGGCGGGGCTTCTTAATGACCTTGCTTGCTTTCAGCTAATGATGGAGGCCTATCAAATCTTTACGCTGCTACTCAACTTCAGCACTAACAACTAACTCCGTCGCATGCACCACTTGACGCACTTGGACAGACATATTTCGTTCACAAGCCTCGTCTCAGCGGAGTTTCTTCTTCTCGCTGTCTGGTCCCGTGGGCACTCGCATGTAAGCACTTCAATCTCGCACCGCACCGAGCAGATCATCGGTTCCGGAATTGCCCTCATTTGAGTGTGCTCCGGCCATTTGAGTGTTCTTTGATAAACAAACAAATATATATATTTTAATTATATCCAGTATTAGCAAACTAAATTGCTTAAACATTTAATTTATTAATTAATTCGTTGGCGTGTAAGACGATCGCGAAGGAAAGTTACGAACTACTGTTACCATTGTGCGGGCTAAACCAGCGACCTTATGCATATTTTATGCGAACAGATACAGTTTTTAGGTAATTTCAGTGATTTACGATTTACGACTGCTGGAATGGGAATGGTAGCACGACGTGGAAGAGAGCAAGAGTGCGTAGAGAATGCTTTTGTGATTCAAAGAATTTTGATGAATTCGCTTCCAGCCGCTGCGTGAATCATGTTCGTCGAGGAATTCAACTCGTCTATGTCGAGCGCATAGACTTGTCAATTTATTGGTGAAAGGTGTCGTTCTCGATTCTCGAATATTGATGGGGACAATGGTTCTTGCTTTATTTTAATCAAAACTGTATTTAGCACTCACTGCTGAGTGGAGCATTCCAGTGCAAAGTAATTCGGCAAAATGTTCACAACACATATGTACCTACATGGAAGATCGCTTAGAAATGATTATCTAACAAATAAATGTTTGCTGTGTCGAATAAACTGCAGTTTGTTTCATATCTGCTTTTAAAAGGTAAACCAGGCACATTTTGAGAGTACAAAAATCATCCTAAGACAACGAGACAGCTGCGACCCATGGAGGGTCTGAGCCTGAGCTAAAGCTTCTTCCATTGTGCACGGGCGATGACCATGTTGATGATTTGAGCTCGCGATGATTGGTCTTTATCGATTTTCCTCTCCTTCTTGAACCATACTCGATGTTTGCCTTGCAGCCCACAACCACATCATCATGGTATACGTCGTAGACATCGCATTGTAATGTGTCAAATTCCTCATTCAAAGGGACTCTGAATATCCAAAGGGTGACCCCTTGTTCGTCTTCTTTGTGTGGAATGGACCTGGGCTAGAGTAGCGGCCCACGATTTGTAGCCAGTTACCTCCAGTTTCCAAATTGGCTGATATTCTTATAAATTAGAGGCACCACTAATTTATCCTAGATCAGACCTGCTTGTCGGAATAGAGAAATGTCTCCGAGGGGATAAAGCCGTTAAGGCGTGGTAAGCCCCAGAGCCCTTGCACTATGTCCACGATTCATCCACTCTTCCTGTTCTATATCTACCTGGTGTTCTGTAAATGCGAACTCAGGGTCTAAGGTAAGCCGTTTCAAGCACCCGAATCTTTTGCAATAAGCTTGCTCTCACGTGAAATGACAAAGGACAGATCCGCTGTGTATATGTTGAAGAGTATGGGTGAGTCAACGGCTCCTTGTTGCAGATAATTTTAAGTTTCGAACGTAACAACAGGAGTCATGTACAGTATTAAGCAACATGTATAACAGTGGTGTGAAAATATATAATACCAGCCCTGTAAAGCGCAACTTGTAAAAGAACTCCTCTCTTGTGGAGTCTCTAGCTTGTCTAGCCCACAAGTGCAATACTTTTCTTTTTGTTTTTGTTAATCAATTCAACGCGATATTGTATATTGTATCATGTTCCGGCTGAAAACCAAATTGGTTGTCCCGAACTATCTTATTGTCCTGACCCATTTTCATTAAGACTCTATTGATAAAATGTTCGAATACCTTACTGATATTCGGCAGAAGACTTGTCGACTGAAAATCCGCCCGACTGGTGGAGTATTTTTCCCTTTTATAAATTGGTTATAACACAACTGCTTTCAAATGCTCTGGATAGTGTGCATTATTCAAGTCTGGGGTGGACCTCAGTCTCAATCAACAAGCATATCCAGATCCAGAGATCGCCACCTCTGGCACTTTACCACGCATTTATCAAGCCGAAGTTCATGCTCAGCTTCAGTCGCAAGGATGTATCCATACTAGTCAAAGACCTGTCTTGACATCCCTCATAGTTGCCGAGACAATGAAGAAATACATTCTGTTCGGCATCAGTTCGGCAAGAAGAAGAAGAAGCAGCCCCCGTAAATCTCCTTCGTCGCAGCTCCAAGGGAACCCTGCCTTCTAAACACTGAACGGACCCAAGCCCAACTGAGTCCAACGATCGCATCAGAGATCATCCTTAGCCACACCATCCTCAACCAGACCCCCACAAAATGACCACATACCTGTTTACGTCTCGAGTCTATTCGATATCGACTCGAACGTAACCATACCCGCCATGCCATCCGTGTCAGTCCCTCATTTCTCTCGCATTTCATCTGTGCCTCATTGACTTGCCAATTTGTTTACCAAATCCAATTGGGTGCCAATCTAATCATAATAATCAACCTCACCACAAGACCTCTCACTTTACAAATAAAATGCTAATTTTCGCTCGAAATTTACAAACCATTGTGTCGGTCACAATGCCAATGGACTCGGACAAATGACAAGAAATTCGAGAATCGTAACAGAGTACACCGAACGGCAGGGCTGATCTTGATTGGCTGCCGCGTCGCGACGCTGATACAATTCCCAGTTTTGCAAGCCATCATCGTGCGTGCGTGCCCCGCGACAATGGCGAGCGATGTCCACTCTCGATTTGCATATCCTGCAGAAGATGGTGATGCTGGTGTCATCATCTCACACACACACACGCAACCACGCTGATGACGCGCACTCTGATCGAATTAATCTGTGAACCAATTGCATTAATCGTATGCAGAGTGGAATTATGAAAACCTGTTGTCAGTTGTCACCCAAGAGGCTGAGACTGGCTGGCTGGCTGGCTGGCTTTCGCTCTCTCGGTCTCGCTCGCTCCCATTATCTTCTGCGATAGCATCTCATCACTGATGAATTGTGTTATCACATCGAACTGAGATGTCGCGCGAAGATATATAAATCGGATTGCGGCCAACGAATGTCATCAGTGAAGCTCAACAGCCTCTAGAAGAAACAGCATAACTTTCCCAAGCGAAAACATGAAGATCTTTCTGGTACGCAGCGTTCGGATACCGCAGTCGCTGGTCGAATCTATCACTCCTGGATACATTTAACCAGTTCCTTCTGTTCTTATCCCACTTTAGACAGTGTTCTTGGCATCGGTAGCCGCGGCGGCATCACAGGGATACAACTACCCACAGCTGTCGCCCCAGCAGTTCGGCCAGGCCCAATTGGCCCAGCAGCTGTCTCAGCAATTGCCGCCTCCAAGCCAGCAGTACTACTCCTCCAACCAGCAGTCGCAACCATTGGTCATGCAGATCACCCCATCGGTGCAGATTCCCTCGCACCAAGTGATGCAGTCCCAGCTCTCCATGCCGATCTTCCTGTCGCAGCCTCAGTTGAAGCCATCCAACCAGTACCGCTCGCGTTCCTATGTGCGTAAGCAGAAGCCGATCGTCACCAAGAGCTTCTTCATCCACTCCGCCCCAGAGGAGTCCGAGGATGAGATCCAAGAGGAAATCGCCCAACTTAGCCAACAACCACGCAAGCATTACAACGTTCTCTTCATCAAGTCACCGGCCCAGACAAACCGTGCCACAGCCCTCAACTTTGTCAAGGCGCTGAACGAAGAGAAGACCGTCGTCTATGTGCTGACCAAGAAGACCACCGCATCCGATCTGCAAGAGGCCGTCCGTGAGGCACCACAACGCACCACCAAGCCCGAGGTGTTCTTCATCAAGTACCGCACCCCAGAGGAGGCCGCCAACGCCCAGCGTCAAATCCAATCGCAATACGACAGCTTGGGAGGAAGCTCAACCATCTCCGACGAAGGACTGGCCCCAGTGACCTCGGTTATCGGCTCGCTGGACGCACCCATTCAGGAGGATGAAATATCCCAGAACCAGAGCTACGACGAAATCGGAGACAGTGTGCTGTCGAACAGCAAGGCCTACCTGCCACCACAGTATTAGATTCGATCTTCCGTGTAAATAAGTGAAAAGTTAAAGCTGCTGGCAGGAGCCCCTCCCTCCCCGGAGGGAACTCCTGCCTTTGTCAGCCCTGTTCCTATCGACTGTTGTTAAGTTTTTTCTGACATTTTTTTTTTTGTTTATATTGTTGTTCCTAGTGTAAGTTGTGAAATATATACATATATTTTGTTTCCCTTAATTTGTTGAGTATTTTTTTGATGGCATTGATTGGCTCAAGTCTGTAATGCAATATCTCACCTTTCTCCAAAAGTCTGTCTGGAATTCAAGGTATTAGGTGGCAGCATAAGGACCTCCCAACCAAGCTCCCGCAACTTCTGGCGAGTCACTATCGGCTTGTGTGGCCCGGCGTTGTTCTGATGGAACACAATTCCTCTCTCACAATTCTGAGCGATTACTTCCTTCAGACGGTCCAATTGTTAACAATACAGGCCCGAGTATTGCCATAGCAGATCAGCTCATAGTAGATTATTCCCTGCCAATTCCACCAAACACGTAGCAAGACCTTCCTGGTTATCAATCCTGGCTTGGCCACCATTTCCGCCGACTCATCGCGATTCAACCACGACCGTTTTCGCTTGACGTTCTCGTAAGTGATCCACTTTTCGTCAGTCACCAGTCAGCAGTCCGCATCAAAAATAGATCAGTGTTGCGATTCACCAGTGATTCGCAAATGGAAAGTTGGTCCATGAGGTTCTTTGGTGTTAACTTGTGTCGTACATTTGCTTCGTGTGGTCCAAATGGTTTTTTGTGCAACGATTTGCTCTTTGACAATCGAAACAGTGCTTACATGACGTGGTCAGACTCGCCGATTTCCATGATTTTATCGTCATTTTCGACAATTGACGGTCTTCCAGAGCGTGGTGCATCTATGACATCGAAATTACCGGAACGGAATAGACGGAACCAAAACTGTGCATGATTTACTGTTGCAGTATCAGGACCGTAAACAATTTGTACAAAATTGTAAAAAATGCCGTATTTTCTCTTTGCTGGTGTTCATCTGTGACAAGCGCTCAAGCAAAGCTGACTCAATCAATCACAAAACGTTCCCTAATATTTTTAGTGCGTAGTTCTTATCTTTTCACTAATATTTAGACGGAAAACCTGCCATCTTTATGGCCGTGTTCTCTTAGGCAAACGTCTTCGGTCCATTGTTACTCTTGTTTGGGATGGTTTACTACCATGAGACCTACTGTAGTCCTGAAACCGGCCAGGTCCACATATGAATCTTAGGAGGTTTTTCAGTTCAACGCCGTTTGAGTCATCCAGCTCTACGAAGAATTTCTTTCCCAGGAACTGATTTCTTTTCTTTGTGAGGGTTGGGCATGCACAGAGCAGATGTTTGATAGATTGTTTTGTCCTCCGCAGCTTCTGCAAAAATCGTTATGTGGTATGTTCAGACGAATTGCATGTGTACCTATAGCACAGTGCCCGGTGAGGACTCCTTTAAGCATGCGTAGATCAATGATATTGAACGGGGCAAAGCCCTCAGTGTCGGCCATAGAGCCCTTGTCGTTACTCCAATTCTCAGACCAATCCATCGCGTTCTGACTCTAACCAGAACTTTCTTCTTCTAGTTTTTGCTTCCTTATGCAACTGAGAGGCGCGCGTAAGCGCATAGGGTGTTTCATCTGGCTGATGCTATGATCTTTATTGCAGCTTGGCTGGTAGAAAAAATGGTGCTCAATTTGTCAGTGACGTCGTAGTCTCTCAACACGAGTGCTGTCTCGTGTATCGCCACCAATTCGGCTTGAAAGACGCCGCTGTCGTCGCTTAGTGCCAGAGATTTTTCGAAGAGGTCATGAAATACTCTAGCGAATGTCTCTTCTGCTATTACCATTTGTTCCTGCCATTACTTCCGGTCAATTGCTGGTAAGTAGTCAGTTTGTCTTATACTTTGTTGGACAGCAGCCAACTTTGAAAGTAGACTCCCACATAGTTTTTCCCTCAAAAACCCGCTTCTCTAAGCTCTCTTGCAGAATAGGTCGAGAGGGAGAGAGTGGCCTCGAGCGCTACCGGTGGTGTTTTTCTTTTTAGGTTCTGGTTAGCTATGAGAATACATTTCTTCTCCATTGCTTTCCACCATACTAGAGAACTGTGAGTCAAAATGGGTCTATCATGGTGTATAGCCAGTGGTTACCACCCGTGGTTTGAGACCCCATGTTATCGTAGAATGCCACATACTCCCCTAAGTGTTGTACACCTTCAGCACGACATGGGGGAGTGTGAATGGGAGGAACGGTGATCCTGATTAGAACGCGATTAGAGAGATTGTTCGCTGTGCAACTAGTATGGCCTTAATGAACAGCTTCCACACAAAGAGGAAGAGGAAGTGACGGTGAACTATTTGGATTCCGTAAGTCAGTCAAAGTTCTACACAAAAAATACGTAAGAATTGAAGACAAAACCCATTTAAATTTAAATATCAACGGTAATGCTCCATTTGTAGGGCCCACATGTATCATTGGAAATTTATTACTGCTTCATTACCGTCGAATGGAATCGCCCTCTATCTAATTTCGTAAATAGGTCACGATCTTCATCAGAGTCCTGGAAAGGCGTACAAGTTTCTACCCGGTTCTAAACTGAATGCAACTCAGTTGATAGAGTATTTCAGCAAACTTCTTAACTCAGTTCAAACCTCACCAGCCTCTCTTTACGCCGTTCCGTTCATCAAAGAGATACCTGGCAGACTCCTGGATTAATTTATTTGATAAAATTATTTGTTGCTTTTGATGTGTAATGCGGGTCTCTGCATAGCCGGACCTTCCTTTCTCGGCCACTCATGTGACTCAGGAATTTAAATACAAATACTTAGAACAATAATCTCACTCACGTGTTAACCTGTTTTTTGGAAAACGGAGGTCCGGCTCCTGTCGGATGATGCGACGAAAGACGGCACCAGGGACACATTAAGCTTATGTCCTTCACAAGCCAAACATTGGTTGATATTTTCCAAACAATCATAGGTAAACTGGGAGAAGCGTGGAAGAGAGCGTGTCTTGAATGCGTGACGAGGGATCAACCATCCTGAAGTTCATCCAACTTTCCAGCCCGGATCTTCCCACCCAAAATTGGAGGATTGCACTGGCGGAGGAACTAAAAGGAGGGACCAGGGCCGCTGTGAGAATAATCAATAAAGAATCACTTTGCCCTCTCCACAAGTCGAAAGGTATCATCCATTACTGCTTTGGGACGATCACATTACATATAAAAATAAGGGGAGAGGAACCTGTAAAAGAGGAACAGCCCCCCAGCAACTCAGCCGCTGCTTTGCCTTTCGGTAATACACTGACCGCTATAGCTGAGTAGGAGAGGGGCTGTCCTCCTGCTAACAAGCTGATACTCCCAGCATCGTCCTCCATCATCACAGCGGGGTTATCCCTGCAATCAGTATAGTACCGATGGAGGTGGAGGAGGTGTGTTTAGCCCCCAGGAAATATCCCTATCTTCGATACAGCCTACCATCTTCTTGAGATACACACAATTAGAACCACCAACCACTGGTGGCTAAAAGGCAAGCATTAAATCGGAGCCTGCGCAATTGGCATACACGCCTGCAGGATGAGTGATCCAATGATTTTTGCGGAAGATGCCTGGATGAAGAAGATGTAGAAACCACAAACCACCTCCACTCCTCCTCAACTAATCTCAGCGAACTAAATAGCGTCAGCATTAGCACTGTAAGCCCCAACTGATTCCAAGTTTAGGAATACTCAATACGCGTGGCATCACAATGGGCCTACTTTGCTACCTAACCTAACCTACTCGCATTAGTTGCAATCTCAAGGATCAATCTAACAGAATAGTGCAATGATCAGACCTTAATCCGGGGAACCGGCTTTATGACCACGATACCCCACGCCAGGTAAATCTTGGACAGAGCATTACAATGGCCAGCTGTGACATCGAGGTAGTCAGGGACTCAGACTCACGCATCAACATTAGTGTGGGGAACAAATGCAGAAGAGATCTTGCCAATCTTGGACTTAAGAGGAGTATTGAGTAATAAAGCCATCTCTCTGGCAAATAACGAACTCACTCAGTTTCAAAAAGCTTTGTTATGTTATGTGTGTTGTGTTCCTTTTTGGGGTTGACTGCATCTGGAAGAAAATAACGAACTGCTACGGATGAAACGGTGCCTGGGCCATGTAGAGCGCATGAACGACTTGACTCCGGCTGAAGAGTCGTCGACTCCAAGCCTGTGGGTCAACGCAGCAGAGCACGCCCATATTTAAGGTAGCGCCAGAAGGACCGCAACCAACTTGATGCACCTAACTGGAAGCAACATGCTATGGGGAAGTTTGTTGGTTAAGGCCCACATTGCCCTCAGACTGTAACGCCAAACAAAGTAGAAGCTATGGTATTTCGATTGGTGTAAGTGGCTGACTGCGAAAATTAGTGACTAAGTTAAGGTTCCAGATTATGTGTCGGGGGGTGCCTTCTGAGCAGCCGGATGGCATTGGTTTTCAGCCGTTGGGTCCCTGTACGGATGTGTACCAGAAGGAAAGAGAGGCGGAGTGGTACTTAAGAAGACAGAAAGTCCCCTCTCAATTGCCTTGTACATACAATGAGTTAATCTGGGTAGGATAGCTATAAGACATTCACTTGCCTGCTTTTGACATAATGAGCCAAATAGCTGGGAACAAGGTCCCAGCTCAAGCAACAACCTGGACACGACTAAATCTACTGATGACAGTCAACAAGACCTGCTTCAACACAACAGGCAGAAGAGATTCCAATAAATCCATGTTCTTCAGATCGTCCCTTAACGCATGGCCATTCCTTAGTTTCGTCTTTATCGACACAGATGTTCTCAAAAACCGAAAACCATCCCACCCCATCATGGCTCTGTTTCGAATACCAAATCAAACCCCGACCAGCAGTGGTTCCCATACAGATGGCTGACAAAAATGAACCGTACCGCTCACCGCTGGAAGTTATAAGCCAGTGCACGCAAAAAAAGAATACAAATACCGACCAGCAGCATTAGAAAATATTTGACTTCCTTATCAGCTCTTCGCCCTTTTCATTGCTCACGCAGTGGGCAAGTGAACGTGTGAGAGAAAACCGAACTCTAAACACAAGTCGCGTCTTCCCAATCACCGGCAATCCAGGTCAACCAACGTGAGTGCCCCGCGGAAGCGGGTGTCGCCGCTTCATCATCACCAGCAACCAGCAGGACACCTTGGATTGAGTGAGGCATAAATTATCACGATCACGACGTGATCCCACTGACAACGACCGCCGAGTGGCGGTATATAAGACAAGGAAGCGGCAAAGAACACTTAGTACCGAACAGAGAACGACAACGAGAACTCCCACAATGCAGTCATTAATGTTTTGCTTCCTTGTCGCTTTCGCCTTCCCTTTCGTTGTGGCGCAGTCGGATCATTCCGCGGTTCTTTATCCGCCGCAGTTTACAACGCATCGCATCGTTGGCGGGGAGGAGGCCCCAGCCGGACTGGCACCATATCAGATCTCGCTGCAGACCCTTTCGGGGCGTCATTTCTGCGGCGGGGCCATCATCGACGAAAAGTGGATAATCACCGCATCGCATTGCGTGGCGTCGCAGACACCGGATAAGATAAAGGTCCTCACCGGCACCCAAGACCTGACCAACAATGCCACGGCCAAGTACTACTTCCCCGACAAGATCGTCATGCATTGCAACTACAACCACCCGGCGTACGCCAACGACATCGCACTGGTGCGCGTCAACGATTCCATCGAGTTCAACGAAGTCTCCGCGAAGGTGGACTACGACTATGTGCCGCTAAAGGAAGACGACGAGCTGGTGCTCACGGGCTGGGGAACTCTGACGCTGGGCGGCATGGTGCCGACCAAGCTGCAGACATTGAACGTGAAGTTCGTGCCGTACGAGATGTGCAGGGAGCAGCACAATAACAGCTCGTGGGTGGACATCGGCCACGTGTGCACCTTCAATGACAAGGGCAAGGGTGCCTGCCATGGCGACTCCGGCGGACCACTGGTGCACAATGGGAAGCTTGTGGCCCTAGTGAACTGGGGACGACCATGCGCCCAGGGTTACCCAGATGCCCACGCGAAGGTCTCCTACTACCATGACTTCATCAGGACCACCATCAATGGATGCGACAACGAGGAAGGTGTCAAGAGGTCTTGCTGAGTGCAGAGGAGCACGGGCTGCTGTAGTTCCTAGATGTTTTCGAAAATAAATTGAAAATTGAAATTGGTTGAAAGTGATTTTATGTCTTTTGTTGCGGCGTATTTGGCGCAGTCAAACAGTCATCAATGTGGTGGAAGTTTTTTTAAATAAATGTTGCATACATCTAGGCAGACGAGTTTGGTCATATCGTAAGCCCGTAGAATTGAATTTTATTCTGATTGTGGGGAGAGAAGCTATAGATCGAATGTTCGTAGCGGATTATCTGTGCACAGGGAACCGCCATATGTGGAATATGACACCCTAGGGTGCGAGACCAAAATGCGAATTATGCCATGCGGTGAGCCTCGCTGAACATGCACATGTGACACAGAACAGCTGATGAACAAATGCGATGCAGGCATTCAGGAAATGTGACCTTCGAAGGGTAGCTGTCATGCCTTATTGATCTAGTTTGTGCTTGGCGATATTTTTCAGTCACAAACTGAGCTGTGGAGGGTTGAATAAAGTTGCTCTGCCTTCTATTTAACATGTCACCCCGTTGTTATCTTTCAGCGGACCAGACAAAAGGACATCAATAGTAGTTCGGCGAGCATATGTCTGTAGATCCCACATACACCCACAGGCAGGAACTCCGTCAGGTGATTGTTATAGGTCTTTCATCAACAATCATCTTTTATCGACAAGTTATTGCTGATGCTGTCGAATTTGGAGCGAAGAACAACCTACAGGAGCTACACATGCACAACCATACAGACGTACATGTAACCATGCACAACTCTTCAGTTTGATATTGTTTTATCCTGTCTGATCCTTCTTGGACGTCAATTTATTTTCAATTCGGTAGAGTACACATACAGTATAGATTACGGTATTTAAAGTACAAAGATACAATTCATTTATGGTATAAGATTCAGTAAATAATACATAATTAATAGCTAAGTAATACTTTTGAACGACACGGTTAAGTGCTTCCAAAGCATATAAAAGAAATGGGCCATGACCCTCTCGCTATTTGGCATTTTTTCCTCAACTCAAAAGAGAGATCTGAACGCGCAACATGAGGTCAAATGAATCCCCAATTAATAAGCTCCCCCTCCACAAATGCAAACAATAACCTCCCTCAAAATGTCACACACATCTTTAATTACTCTTCCAAATCTAAATATAGCCGCAACCATTTATATTGGTTCGTATCCAGTCCACAAAAAAGAACACATTCGCGTACACGTCCGGTTTCCCCAAGCCGCATGGGTATCCCCAGTTGACCACACCGTACAGGCGATTGTCTTTCACCAGCGGACCACCCGAGTCGCCGTGGCAGGCGCCCTCACCCTCTCTGGTATAAGTACAAACGTGACCAAAGTCCAGTCCAGGATCGCCGTCCAGGCCCTCCAAGCACTCTCCATGCGGCACATAATCCAGCGAGATCTTGTGCAGCATCTCGGGCCGCTCGCCCCACAGCTCCGTTGTGCCCCAGCCGGTCAGGATCACCGTGTCACCAGTTCGCAGTGGTTGCGTGGGAAGGTCTATTGCCGCAGTGTCCTTGTTGAACGCAATTGACGAGTTGAGACGAATTAACGCGATGTCGTTATGATACTCTGGATTGTCGTAGTTGCAGTGCATCAGCAGTTTGTCGACGTAGTAGGTTGCGCCAGGCTGCTTGTAGTTCTGTGTTCCTGTCACAATTCTGAGGTTCTCCTCGAAGCCGTAGAACAGATAGATCTCGACGCAATGGCTCGCCGTCAGAATCCAATTCTTGTTCAAAATCGCTCCGCCGCAGAGATGACTACCGTATTCGGTCTGCAGCGAGATTTGATACGGCGCGAATCCCTCCTCGGCTTCCTGACCGCCCAATATCCGATTCTCAATGGAAGCTAGGTGCTGCCTGGGCACCGCAGTCTTGGGCCTCTTGATGCGTATTGCGAGGACAGCTGGCGCAGCGAGCATGAGTAGCCACAGTATCGCCCTCATTTTAACGACACTCGTTGTGGCATCTGGCGGAGGGGTGCCGTCTTATATAGCACTCAGCAGTTATCCAATTGGCAGTAATCTATGATAAAACGCGGCGAAGATACGGATCTTTATGATGGCATCGTGGGTTCAGATAATAAAGCAATAACCCCAGTTGTGAGGAATAGACGCTTACACGTCATTTTAGCTGCTTTTAGCTTGTAGACATCGCCTCGCTGGTTATCGGCTCTTCCAAATCGGTAAGGGAAAACCAAGTCAAATCAGTTGATTGTTGGTTATCGAACCACGTATCTGCGGACACGTATCTGTTGACCTCTAAAAACGGAAACAAAATGTTGACTGACCACTGAAGATCGCATCAATTGTTGTGGGGTCTAATCTTATGCACATCGAGAGTGGATGAAGTTCGAGTGACATAACGAATTTAATGCTAAATCAGATTTCAAAGAAGCACATCGTTCTCAAGAGACATCTAAGGAGTTGGGAAGTTGGGGGAGAAGCTAAACAGTTCCGGATTAAAATACTTACAATGAACAAAAGCAAAACATACATCTGAGTACTGAATTAATGTAACAGTTTCAAATATAGGTTCAGTTCATAATTGCAACATTGTTGCTCAAATTAGCTCGATGCATTTATGAATATAAATACTGCCGCAAATTTCAGCATTGTCAACAAAATATTTATAAACGCAACATCAGTAGGCGATACAAAAAGTGTTTGAGAGACGATTAATTGTATTGCTAAACAAAATATTGGGCACACAACACCAAGGAAACGGTAGATGCTTTTAAACAAATAGAATTGGTAGAAGACAGAAATTTCCCTAATAAAGGGTGGCTAAATTTTAAGGGCCGATGTTGAATGTGAACCACACCTAAACGTCAAGTTTTTTCTGCATTTCATTTGACATTTCTCAATTTCAGACTAATTCAATTTGAACCATGGAAAGGTACACAATCGAGCAACGCGTTAAAGTTATTCAGGCTTATTATGAAAATGGGCGTTCAAATCAAAATGCATATCGTGCACTTCGTGATTTTTTTGGTCAATTTAATCGTCCAAATGTGCGTACAATCGGAAAAATCGTGCAAAAATTTGAGCAAACCGAGTCTGTAGGAGATGTGAAAACACCAGTGCATGCAGAAAATATTGCTGCTGATCTCGATAGTGTGGCTGAAGAGCCGTCACCTCAACTCGTCGTCGTGCCCAACAATTGCACCTCTCACGCTCGTCGTTAATGAACGTTATGCAAAAAGACTTGGATTTACACGCTTACAAGGTGCAATTGACTCAAGAACTAAAGCCTCTTGACCATTTCGTCGTCAATGGTCAGAATGGTGGCAAGAAATGGCAACAGTGGATGATCAATTTTCGAAGAAAATCATCTTCAGTGATGAGGCACATTTTCACCTCAGTGGATTCGTCAATAAGCAGAATTGCAGCATTTGGGCGAATGATAATCCAAGAGTGATTGTCGAAAAACCAATGCACTCACAAAGAGTGACTGTTTGGTGCGGTTTATGGGTTGGCGGCATCATCGGGCCGTATTTTTTCCAAAATGAGGCCGGTCAGGCAGTTACTCTGAATGGTGTTCGCTATCGTGAAATGATAACGAACTTTTTATGGCCCGAATTGGAAGATATGAATGTGGACGTTATGTGGTTTCAACAGGACGGTGCCACTTGCCACACAGCTAACGAAACAATGGCTCTTTTGCGCGACAAATTCAATGGCCGTGTTATCTCACGTGGTGGCGATGTCAATTGGCCGCCAAGATCATGTGATTTGACACCGTTGGATTTTTTTCTTTGGGCTTATTTGAAAGAAAAGGTGTACGTCGATAAGCCAGCAACAATTCAAGAGCTAAATGATGAGATAATTCGGCACATTAACGGCATAGAACCTCAATTATGCTTCAGCGTCATCGAAAGTTTGGGCCATCGTATGGAGGTGTGCCGCGGAGGTTATTTGTTCCATACATAATTGAACCATACCAATATTATCATAATAAAAAGAAATGACAATAATTTCCTGAATAATTTGTGTTTTATTCAAAATCAACATCGGCCCTTGAAATTTAACCACCCTTTATAATAAGAGAATTTCCGGGTGATGTTTTTAGGAACATCCTTCGGTTTCCCTGCCAACAAAACAAAAATCACTGCCAATTTGCTCATAGTTTGACTGCCGCTTTGCTTTTACACATGAACACAGTTGCCGATTGCTGTCATGCACAGTCAATGGAGTCTATTTACATTTATAAACGCAAATCTTGCAGGGCCGCCGCAGTTGGACGTTTATGAACTCAGCCATATTCCAACAAACGCTACACAAGGCTCGAAGTCAGGAAAGGAAGCATCTTTTATTGCATTCGATGGGAAATAGAGAGCGTAAAGAGATAAACTTGGACCCATGCAGGCACCAAGTTTTTGTTGACGGAACAGGAAAAGAAAATAGGCTCTGGATGGGTATGGAAGACAGAGAAATTTCTGGGAAATTCATAGAATGCCCTTGCAATTTTGTGGTCGATTTCACATGGTAGCTTGATAACTCATCACAGAACCAGAGATTGGTGCTCATTTCAACGTGAATTTGTTGTTTGAGGCAGGCTTAGACAGAAAGTCGTATACTCGGGCCATTTTCCGATATACAACTGTCAACTGTCATTCAAATATGGCTGACTGAACTACGAAGTGCACAGTATTAACTAAACTGAGAACAATATATGTATATATGTGGCTTACCGCTTACAAACAATCGATGGCAAAGCAAATATAAGTGACCCCAGCGACCATCGCATCTTCGAAATTATTAAAATAATTTTCGATTTCCGATCAATCCACAATGGATTCTGAGGAGTAGATATGTAATATTAGACTACGGAATTCCTTGTCAAAATAACTTGGACAATTTCAAAAGTGCAATCCTTCGAGCATATTTCTGATCTCTGTAAAGTGAGTGACAGTATGACAGGATGCATCGCAATCAAATTCGAAAGAAAGAAAATCTATTTCTCGGAATGGACAAACTTAAAAACTCTGTATACGTAGAACACTCGTTTCAGAATTCCAGTCATGTTTTTACTACTAGTTTCTAACTTGATTCACTCTGTGGAACAAACAGCGAAAGGCCTGGATTTTGAATTCCTCAAGACTACAAACTTCTGCTTCCTTTCAGTGCAACGAGACAACTAAACCATCTCAACAGACCGTCTTGTGGAACGTACTCCACCTGGAAATCATGATGATAGTGAAGGTTCCAGGAAAATAAAAGAAATAAGGGGAAAAAAAACCCAATCCAACACGTCAACCACAACAATTAGGTGCCATAACCACTGCAATAAGTTTGTTTCACCTCCAGCCATAGCCGAGGTGACAATAAACAAATCGAAGAGCTGTAGTATTTATGAAGCCCATTTATATCCATCGTGCAATCGATGACAGTAAAGCGATAAACCAATTCGAAACAATCGCTTATCGCAGGGCCTAATCGGCGGAGAAGCTAAGAGTCAAGAGTCCGCGTATAAAAGCGAACGCCAGTGCTTCACGCCCGAATAGCCATGAAGTTACTCATAGCAGCCGTAGTGCTCTTGGCTGCGTGCCACCTTCCTGTGGAAGGCACTCGGTTGAAGGACACTTTCCTGAGTCGTCTGTCGAACGGATCGACCCTAGACATCGAAAGTCGCATCATTGGGGGCGTGATCGTGGACCAGGGCTTCGCGCCATACCATGTCTCCATTCAGACACTCATTGGGAGCCACATTTGCTCGGGAGCCATCATCGGGGAGCAGTGGGTGATCACTGCCGGACATTGCGTCGTCGGTCGAAGTGCATCAAAGATTCACGTGTCGTCGGGAACAAATAGCATTTGGAATGCAGAAGCCTACTACTACGTGGACAAGGTCATCATCCATTGCAATTACGACAAGCCGTTGTATCACAACGACATTGCATTGCTGCATTTAGAGACACCAATCGAATGGGACGCCGATACGAAACCAATCGAAATAGCCTCTGATCTGATCGAAGAAGGCGCCAAAGTGCTGCTCACCGGCTGGGGCAAGGTGGTGCAGAACGACGATATGTCGCAGTTCATGCGAAAGATGGAGGCAAACTACGTGGCCTACGACAGCTGCAAGCAGAAGTACAATGGCGACGAGGGAGTGGATTCGGGTCACATCTGCACACTCTCAACCGACGGCACTGGTGTGTGTCACGGTGACTCGGGCGCTCCGCTGGTGAGCGGTGGAAAGCTGGTGGGAATCGTCAATTGGGGTGTTCCCTGCGCCAAGGGCTATCCCGATGTACATGCGAATGTCTTCTTCTACCACGACTGGATCAGGACTCAACTAGATGGCTGTGTGCATAAGTTTAACTAGAAATGAAATGTGAGATGTTGTAGTTAATAAATTTTGTGTGTGTGCTGAACAGTTATAGTGTCTGATTCTTTGGAAGTGGAGATAAATGAATTTCAAGATTCTCCAGGAAATCAAAAGAAATTCCTTAATGGATGAAAATATGGTGGAAACACCACGAATGCCAAAAGAAATTGGCCGAAGACCAATTATTTTGTAAGTACACAGCGGCTTAAATGGTTATTGGGGAAGTAACGCTTCGCATCAAAGATATTGGAATTCATAACCTCACAACTAGCCCCAGACTAGCCAGACTTGAAACTATTCAAGGCAAACGTAGTACTGTATGAGGATACATATGCAAAGTTTAAAGCGCAGGTAAGCTTTGATTTCAAGTAAATTGAGCTCGTCTGTAAGAAGAACATTCGTTTGTTCTAGACACAATTCATTGCTGATCTATTGCGAGCACTCTAAGCTAAACTTTATCTTTCTTTATGTAATCCTTAGGTCGAACTTCGGCTAACCTATCAAACCGTAATCTAAAGCTTAACGGGTAAATAAACTAACAGAATGGTTTCCACTATGTTGTGTAAGCTCTTGAAACTCTTAGTCGACCCATACACTCCTAACTTGTCAGTTTTCTGCACTTTAAAATTAAACAGGTAAACAGTTAAGGCAGATGTTACTCACTGTGACAAATTTGTATTCTCTTAGTTATTTTAAGTGACATCTGTCACCCACCCGATGATCTTGTGTATTCCCTTAATCAGATTTTGTGAAAAAACGAGATAGAATGTGAGTGATTTATACATATATATTTCAGGTTATCGAAGAAGGCATTCTGGAAACAAGCAATTGCGAATGATCTTAATGCCAAAGAAATATATAAGTAAACGGTGATTTCTTAAAAGCTATAGGAAAGTTTTTCAAAAAAAAAAACACATAAAATTCAGAAAAATGCATGAAATCTTTATTTGAATCGATAGTACGGTCCATATAATTTAATGTTTGAAGATTATTTCATGCAAATGTTGACATTGACTGCGCCTCAAATGGTCCATCCGCTTAGTCCAGTTTTGGCATACTCTTTCCAACATTTCCGCCGGTATCTCACGAATAAATGCTTCAATGTTCTCTTCCAATGCGTCAATTGAAGCGGGCTTGTCTGTATAGACATGAGCTTTAACATAGCCCCACAAAAAATAGTCTGAAGGCGTTAAATCGCACGATCTAGGCGGCCAATTGACCGGTCCCGAACGTGAAATATAATGTTCACCGAACTCGCCCCTCAATAAGTCCATTGTTGCGCGTGCTGTGTGGCATGTGGCACCGTCTTGTTGAAACCACATGTCATGCAAGTCAAGCTCTTGCATTTTGGGCAAAAATAAATTGGATATCATCTCACGGTAGCGCTCACCATTCACAGTTACGTTACGATTTTTGAAGAATACGGTCCAATGATGCCACCAGCCCATAAACCGCACCAAACTGTGACTTTTTCTGGATACATTGGTAGCTCTTGCAATGCTTCTGGCTGATATTCGCTCCAAAATCGGCAATTCTGCTTATTTACGTACCCATTGAGCAAAAAATGAGCTGACCATAAAATGGAAGAAGCGCGCGATAAACTTTCTTAACAGAGCACGCATTTATATTCAATAATTTGCAAGCGCAAGACGATTCATGGTTAAATTATAGACCAAACTGAAGATGTTTGACAGTGAAACAACACGAAACGTGCGTCAGCTGTTTAAACCAGTGTTGCCAAAATGATGATAGCTAAAAAATCACTCTTTATATGTATGTACATATGCAGCTTTAAACCTGGGTTGGAATTGTCTAAAGGGATTTGTGTTCGTAAATCTTCTTTCGCTTGTGTAGTGCGATTATCAATCTATACATATTTTTCATCGAATATCAATAAAAAGCTAAACGTAAGCAATTATACCAAAGACGCGCTCCAATGTCCAAGCAACAAAGGATTCTAAAACAACAAATATTAGCGAAGACATCGAAAACCCTTACAAATGTTGCAAGTGTTTGCCAAATACACAAATGCTACTTGACTGAATTTTCTTGGGGTAAGAATAAGTATTGAGATTTGTCACCTCACTTGCATTCAAGAACACCTCACATCAAAATGAGACGTGGCAATTTGTCACTTCTCCTAAGAGAATAGGTGTGACTTTTGATGACATTTGAGAGTATTAAGGGCCAACCATAATAGAAAACCTCAACGAAAAGGAGCCAGAAACACCGTCAATGTAAACACAATTGCTTCTGAGAACATCCGAAAAAATCCAACATCAAATACCGACGGCAATTTACAGACATAGAGAGCGATTCATTTCTCTCGACTTAATAAAGAAATTTTGTTATTTCCACCGCAGAGTTGTATTTAGGTGCAAATGGGTTAGGTAAGCAAAAGTAAACGAGACTTATCGAGTCTCATGGCAGTGCACTATGGTCACAATATATGTACCATCATTTCAGAGGATTCGCTGGAGTCGTTATTGTAGTGGTGTCATGGGAAGTTATCAACTTGAGAAAATTGTGTAAACATCACTGTAAACCTCCGCCGTCGTCATCCTTTAATGAAGTCATCCCTATATTTTGACTTTTTGCCTCCAACCCCTCCTCCCACAATAACCAGATCCTTCCACATCGAACCTGGGAACGTTCGCATGGACCCTGACTTTTCGTAGTAAATCCCATATTACTGTACAAAGCTGGAATTTGATAGACAGAGCTTGCAGGGCTATTAAGTGTAACCTCCTTAAACGGATGACCTGCATATGTATCAGCCGAGCGATTCCAGTCCCAGACACCAGCACACCATTCTCGACAAATTAAGATTCCACGTGAAACAGATCTACAGATACCTAAGCTTATTTTCGAAAAAAATTTCTCAACCGACCTCCCCTCGAGATTTTCAGAGGGATTTCTGTCTGAGTCAATCAAAAACTAGATAGTCGTCAACGAATCTTCACAAACGGATGGCAGATGGACCACTACGTGGAAGCAAGGGCAGACTTGGAGTAGACTCCAATCTTCTATACCGTTTGTCAGATGGAGACCATAGCGATTAAGGAAGCTCTAGGCAATCAAGTTTTTCGATACAGCCACATTTCAGTCATGTCAGGGACCTATCTCAACCAGATGACGGAGTATTTTTGCATGCACCTTATGCGAATAAATTTAAATGAAAAATACAAATCCTTAAGTATCCTGAGGTCGATCTGATTAAATGCATGGACCAGCTCGTCTGTGGGATATGATCAGAGGAAATCATGCTCGACCTTTTTACTCAGATGTTTTTATATCTTTTATAAAGACGACCTTTTTCGTTATTGAACTGAATCATCAAAAACCCCTCGTCAGCATAAACAAAATCAAACAATAAGAGCTGTATAACAAACAAGATTCAACAATATTGCATGTAAATTAAAATCAGAAGGCGGATGGATGAGAAAACACATCTTTTATCATCTCTTCAGCTGTCCGTGAAATAGAAAGAAATTATAAAACAAGACCTAGTAACTAAACGCAATCAAATTCATCACACATACCTGTGGCAAATACGACACATGTTCTGATAGCAAATAAGCTGGCTTTTACACACGCAACGATTTTCTGCAATTCCCTTTTGTGATCGCAAGCCACTTTTACACGTAGAAATAACCCAGTTGCAATTCCTGCTAAATTTGTTCGCTTCCCACCCTTTCACACATGTGTCATCTCTTTCTAACATATGCATGCTTCCAATACCCAACACGGAGAAGGCAAGAATAAAGCAATTCGAAAAAAACAAAAAGAGATAAAGGGGAATACGAAGGATCAATCGCAATTCTCGAGCACACGCAACTCGGGCTACCCCTTGCACGTTTCACCTCCCTTGCCCACAAGATTGGAAAGGTTGCAGACGAATTTAGCGTGTGTAAACGCGGCTTTCCAACCCCAACCAGATAAACATAGTTAACGAATCCAAATAAGAGAGAAACATAGTGCTCTAATAGTCTAATCGCGTAATTTTTCAAGCGACTATCGTCCAACCGTTTCTCTTTGTTGATAAATGAGTAAAGAGATATTCAACTTCGGCCATTTTTGCCCCTAGTCCACACCGGAGAAAAATGTGATAGTAGTGGAATTCCCTTGCTTCCCTTCCCTTGATTCGTGAATTTTGTGGGATAATGGCGGAAGATTCATGAATTTTGTGGGATAATGGCGCCAGATTCATGAATTTTGTGGGAGATTCGTGAATTTGCCCACGAACATGTACTTATTGGTCGGAGGGTGTTCAGAAGGTGACTCATATTTTTAAGAGGACATATATTTGTATAAAATAATATATTTGAATAAAAATGTAATGCTACGCTCTCTTTACAGGAATAGTTTGCATCAATTTAATTCTTCAGAGTAAAATATAGCTGATTTATATGCGATGAGGCAAATGAACATATTTTTATATCTTTCATTCATGAATTGTGAAAACTTCTGCAATTAAATTACATAATTTGTTAAGAACAATGGCTTTAACTGTATCTAACTCAAAGAAACTTGCAATTAACTTTCATCCCTATTTCTGTAAAACAAGTAAAATAATCAAAAAATCTGTTTATTTTAAGTGATTCCAGCAAATATTTCAATAATATTGCTATTATTAATTGCCGGTACACATGTTTCGTGTGAATGCTTTTTTTCGATATTATGCATATGCAAAAATACATACATGAAGTCGTATAATAATATAATAATAATATGGGTGGCACTACAGCCCGTAGAGGGCCAGGCCTAACTTCTCAGCAACCACTCGTGTTGTGCGTGCTATTGTTCTATCACGAGTGGAAGGGACCTATAGTTTTTATCAGAAATAAGAGAGCAAGGAGATATCCAACTTCGGCGAGAATTTCCCCTAGTCCACACCGGAGAGAAATGTGAGAGTAGTGGAACTCTCTTATATATCACACATACTCTTACAAAAACCATGGATCCACCACAATATGGCGGCCGATTCGTGGATTTTGTGGGATAATGGCGGCAGATTCGTGGATTTTGTGGGAAATTGTCGGCAGATTCATGGATTTGCCCAATCTCATGTACTATTGTTCGGGGGGTGTTCAAAAGTTGACTCATGTTTTTAAGAGCACATATAATACTTGGGTGAATAAAAATGTAATGCTATTTAAATAATATATGTAGATCTATTTCCAGGAATATTTTGAATCAATTTAATTCTTCAAAGTAATATGTAGGCGATCAGTTTGCAGTTGTATATCATTCATGAATTGTGAAAACTCATGAATTTAAATTTCATAATTGTTCAGAAAAATGTATAAATAATGCAATGAGAACTAATCCATGAAAATGGTTGTCAAAATTTGGAATAAACTTCCATCACATTTCTTTAAAAAACTAAAATGACCAAAAAAGTTATTTTTTTAAATGATTCATGCAAATTCTTCAATATTATTATTATTAGTACTTTTATACAAGTTTCGCGTGAATGCATTTGATATGTTTTATTCATACATGTGCAGAAATAAATATGTACATTAAGTAAAGTATTCATTAATTTCACCCTAGTGCTTCAGATAGTAATTCCCACAAATGGCAGTTTAATAAATCTGCTTCATGAACATACGCTTTGTTCGTTTGCTTACCCCTCATTTCTGTGTTGAAAATTTAACACCAAAATTTGAAAAAAGTTCAGTAACGAGCGAATTTTTAAATAAGAACTCCAATTCACCCCAATACTACGGTTGGGGAAGGGTGTCAGCTGTTTACCAGCTGTTCGTAAGAGCTCACATGTATTCACAGACAGGGGAGAAAAGCGTATAAAAAACGCTGTCAGATGAAATCAAGGGGCAAGAGAGGTAGAAGTTGGATATCTCCTTGCTCTCTTATTTCTGGTTTTTATGACGACTCCGAACGGCCAAGTTTGAGAAGCCTTTTCTAGACAGTTATACTCTTTGAGCATTGTCAGTGACTCGAAAGACGTGGGTCCGTAAAAAGTATTTCTTGTCGTACCAGGCATCGAACCTAGACAGGTAGGTCCAAGTGCGTAGGAGTCGACGCACATACCCACAACGCAACGTCCCACCACATTATTTTTCCCTAGTATTACAGACTGTAACTCGCAGAAAGCTACTTTATGAACATGAACTTTGTTCGTTGGCTTACCCCTCCCCACTGTGATGAAAATTTAACACCGAAATTTGAAAAAAGTTCAGTAACGAGCGAATTTTTAAATAAGAACTCTAATTCACCCGAATACTAAGGTTGGGGAAGGGTATCAGCTGTTCGCCAGCTGTTCGCTAGAGCTCACACATATTCACAGACAGGGGAGAAAAAGCGTATAAAAAACGCTGTCAGATGAAATCAATTGGCAAGAGAAGAAGAAGTTGAATATCTCTTTACTCATTCATTTCTGGTTTGAGGGCTTTGAGAACAATGTCTCTCGCGTAAAAATGACATCTGTGCTCCCATTCCTCTCAAATTTCACCAACGCATTCTCATTTCAGCTTGCGCCCAAATCTAATACAAATGCGTCAACAACATATGTATGTATACATAATTATTCTCATTTTGCATTAAAACGATACTGAAATAGCTATCGCTAAAAATCAGTCGCTGAGACGATAGTAACTGACAGTTTTCAGTTTACATAAAGCGAACCTATCATCCAAACGCTGGCGCGAGACGATTGTCACCATACGCGATTAGAGCCCAGGCCAAATAAAAGTACATAGTGTGGATCCCAAGTCTAATCGAAATTAAACGAAACGAAACTGCAGAACTTGTACAGCGAAAGTGTGCATCCCAGGTGATGTCTACCTGGTTATCACATATTCAAATAGCGCCTAAAGCGACATGTGGGACTATTTTACTTTGTGACTTTAGCAATTTCCACCCAACATCAATTGTTGTGTTTCTCACACATTTAGCCTTCTTCCAAGTTCCAATACCCTACCCAGAATTTTACAAGAATGCAATTTCAAAAAAAAACGCAGGTAGATGAAAGCGATGTTCTATCAACATTGGCACGTTTTTCCTCTCTTGGCAAACATATTTCTTGTCTTATGTCTCGTGACAGGGCATAGGAGAGCCGCCTAATCAACACAATTACAAGAAACCGGCTTCAAAATAGGCAACGCCACATTTACCAGTCCACTCTAGCATCAATGAAAACAGATCGTTCAGAAATACATGTACCTCTCCTCCAGCCATAGAAGAAAGTACATTCTCAGCTCAAATTTAAGCCTGGGTCATCGCACTATTAACCCTGCATCCAGGAGACACCACCACAGTGCAGTGAATGGAATTGCAACATCGACATTATTCACATTCTTGGCGAAAAGGCTTGCCCAATCTCTTTTCCACTCAACGCTCTACCCTCAATCAAACAATTCCCGAATAACGTCAACAAAACTTGGTAATTGGTATACAACTAAACTAAATTAATTGAATTTGATGAATTCAATCATTCAGAAAATCCATATGTCCTAATTCCAGAAAAATACCTAGCACAACACAAATAATGTTAAGTAAATTCCATTTGAATTTTGAATAACCAATGAATGTTGTAGCACCCGCCCACCACTAGAGTGTGCTGCTGTCTTTAGAGGGGGAAATTATTTAACGAAGGGAAACTGTTAGAAAATTATAGGAACGATTTTAGAGAACCGAAGGGAGCTATAAAAAGTAAATAAAGTTATTATATGGCATCCTTAAGGTTCAGCCTACACTGAAACGGAATAGACAACGTATTTCGTGTTTGTACAATATTGTAAATATTGTAAATGATTGGATCAGTAACAATCAATGATAAGAATGAAAAGTGACAGACAGAAATGTTTGTGAGCTTGTAGTACATTCAGTGAAGGGATATGTAGGTCGATTTCAAGAATTCAGGCAGCTGACATTTATTTTTTAAAAGTTGCCCTCGACTACTGAAGGTTGAAGTTTGAACTGCTTTCGGCGTTGCGATCGGTGTTTGCTCAAATACGGGCATAAGGTTGGCTTTCATATCTTGGAAGTGGTTTATTCGGCCACGTATCATCCAATAACGTACACTGAGACTCGAATTTTCCGACGGTAAAGGCAATAAACGACTGTGAAGGTCGATGATGTACACCACGAAATCATTTTTCAAAAAATGCTCATTTTCGTAACGCAGCTGATTAATTTGGAGATGTCGTTGATCTGTATACAAAAATCTATTGAAGAAAACAAGTTTAAATGAATTACCCTTTACTTGATTTCTGGTCTGAATATTTTAACTGTCAATTGAGCATAAACTGAAGAGTCTACACAGCCGAAAGTACTAGAATCCAATAGAAATTAAGCATAAACAATATTTCCCTCAAATGCAACCTGTACTATGATCCAATATTTGGCAGTAAAAGTTTGGTCCAGTCCTGTCTACAATGGAATTTGTTGACACTTGCCAATAAAATACATTTAACCGTTCTGATGCATGCTCTGCTTAAGAATTTTCGCAAGTATTTGAATTTAATCTGAGCTATAATTGAAAATTCAAAAGAAAATAATACTCAACAATCGAAATAAAAAGAATTTTCAAATCTTTTGAACGACACGACACCAAGCTAAGCTTCTACAACCGTTTAATTCAAACACACACACAAATCCATCAACTTGGCAGCACCAGTTTCATTTGAAAGCAAACACACAGGAAAAGATCCCTCCACAGCTTTTTAACAGTTCTCAAATCGTATAAATTCCCTTTCTTTGTTTTTTTTATAGGAAACCAAAGAATTTCCCTTTTCTTATCGAACTATGCTTCGATATATTTTATGCGTTTAGTTCAGTTTGATTTTGATCCGTCGCTTCGTTTGTTCGCTGTTTGCATTCTTCTGTTGCGCGCAGCATATAAAAAACAGAGAGAAAAAAGAAAATACGAAAGAGGAGAAAACGATTATCGGTGTCTACAAATATAAAAAGTCGGCTTTACTATTTATTGTTTGTTTTTGCTGCATCCTGCAAATCATAAGAACAAAGGATTAACAATTTTCTTTTGCAAGGTTAGAGCATGAATTAATTAATTTAATAATCTAACAAATTTCAGTGTTTAAGTGATGAATTTTCATTTTTCTTGTGTGGTTGCATAAAAGCGACATCGTCGGCGGCGTCGGATAAGGCTTGTGCTTGTGCATATATTTTCAATCCGCCAACTCGTTAATTGGACTAATTTTCTGGTGTGATATTGATTTAATTGCCAGCAATTCATCAGTAGCTAGGGATTCCAAGTGAAATTTTTCAGTTTTCAACCGTTTTGCCATCCGGAAAGTTGTTTGAGTTTTTTTTTTAATTTCTCTTGCATCTCGCCAAGTGCAAGGAGGATAAACCGCCATTTTTTTGAAACCCCAAATCGACAGTGGCGGCTGTAAAAGTGAACACATGACGGGAATAATATGGTTTTTTGTTTGCATTTTGAGAATGGAATGAGGAAGTCTGGAGGTACTTTATCACCTTCTAAATTTTTTCTTAGCATTTCCATTCCTATCTTCAAACAGATGCGAGTAACAATCGTTTTTTTTTTCACTTCCCCTGTTCAGCTGTACTCTTTCTACCTGCAATTCAGGTTTCTCCTTCGATCGGTTTCCGTCGCTTGTTTTTGGAATGTTCAAGCGACAACTACTGCAGTTACTTTTTTTTTTTTTTTTTGATAGCAACAATGCAGTTTCTGTTTAATGATTCCGTGCACGTGTAAGGCGTTATCATATTCATATCATCTGTTTGATTTGGCTTATGATTTAAAGCCGATGCATAGGATTTTTGTTTTGTTTGTCATAAGAGCTTCAATGCCTTGTGTAGGCTTGTGTAGGATTGCATTAGCATCATCAAAAATCCTTTACTTCTCATGCTTTTAAATTTATTTCCCGGTGTGAATGGAAATCTTGACAATCACACAATCTGTAAAGTGAACATTTCATAATACACTTTACCTTCGCTTCTATTGACATGGAACAAGTAGTAGTTTAAAACTGAAGCGATAACTCAGAAGTCTGTTCCAGTGCTTAGTTTACTCTGTATTATTTTTTATTTCATGTTGGGCTTGGACACCTTGGTGATATTCTCTAGCAAACTCTTGTTTCCTCGTTTGGACATCTAAATGCGTTTGTTTTTATCACAAACCCCAAGGGATTAAATAAAAGAATTCATTTCCTCTCAGCGAAGAATGTGTACCCTAACATTTGCCGACACATTAAAATTAAAACGTTTCCCTTTTCTGTACGCTGCAATACTGATCAGAGTTCTTCTCTGCATTCTCTTTCCACATTTCCATGAATTGTGCATATACATGAATGCAGACGCAAATGTGTACGCCTACAGTTGGCTGCACGATAATTGACGCCTGTACTTTATGCTTTGTACTCAGATTTCCCGAGAATCAAAAAAAAATTCTCTTTAAAGTAGAGAAAACAATATAAGAGCATTTTGGGCATGAACTTGGACACAAAATCAGACGATCATCATTTCACTTTCTGTATCAGAGAACCATCATCTTTTAGAGAAGAACAAAAGTCACAAGGGACTTGTGCTTGGTTTCAAGATTACTATAACCGGTTTTACAGCAAGTGATGCAAGTTGTCTTAGGGAAGTTATTACTTTCATTTGTTATCACTTTTTGTGGAGCTTGTGCGGTGTTTACAATAATTGTCTATTCATGAGCGACATCTGGCAAGATCTAATCTTTTCGTTTAAATACTATTGTTTGTAAAAAATGTTCGAGCTTACCTACCGAACAGAAAAAAAGAGCAAACAGCAAGAGTCGCAGTACATCTCCTACTGCAGATGCATTCACACTTATCTGACCACGTAAAAGACGGGAACATGAATGTACTATGTCTAGTCGAAGTGGTATTAAACTGGTACTAAACTTTGGAATTCTGATCATCTGACGCTATGTGGTTCTCTGCGTATTTTCAGAGATGAATCGTCTTCACCAAGGATTTGATCATAATTTCGATATTTTTCAAGTGGAGACTAGCTATAAAGAAACCTGTCTCGGCTCACATTCCACTCTCTTCAGGCAGTTGGTCTTCATTGAAAAAGCTGGACGCAGTCACATCTCATCCGAAGACTTTCCCGAATAGGAACCCATCTGTGGTTAAAGTGGCAAGTATTATTTTAGTATTCACCTCATGTTGGCTCTGGTGTACTGAAATTCCTGAAATTGCAAATCGGATGACATGGTTCTGACTGATCCACCACTTCCATGCTAAGCTGCACTGGACCTCAACCTACATTCCTCATTACAAAATACATATGGTTATAGCTTAATCATGCTTAGCAAATCCGCACTTATGTTCTATGGCTGTGCTGTGCATAGGTACCGCAGCATTCAAGATGAGTTTGCACTACAAGATCGCAGCGACAAATGAATCGCCTACGGATGTCTGGCACGGTTCGCTTTCCTGGTCAAGTCGCTGCTAATTTGTGTCATGGTGCACAAACGGCATAAAACTATCGACGCCTAGATTTATACTTGAGTATAACGCTCAAATGGTTTGGTCTATACCCCCAAGACCTAACTGCACTCAAATGAAATGTTTTTCTCCCTTCTCCTAGGTAGCCAATGGCATTCCTCTGCATGGATCCACCCAATATATTGGTTTCGTCGGAACTGTTAATCAGTTTATCCTCGGATGAACAGTCGTGTATTCGATTATGTGCAACTCTTCCTCCCAGCGCGGGTATTTTACACCAACGTGCGCAGTTGCCTTCACTACCATCATTCATGTATACCCTCGATCCGTGTAATTTGATTCTGAAGACCTAAGGCTATTAGCAAAGCGCGGGAATAAAAAAAAAAATCAAAATCGATCCGGAGAGAGTAGGTACGTTATTTTGCCATGCTGCGATTTTCATATTCGCCTGTGAAAGAGTAAGTGCCTATCAAATCTGTGTGTCTCATCTGCCACACTCAGGTTGTTTCTCGCACTTTTTTGTTTTACCACTTGTTTCTGACTATTCGTTTGTCTTTACGGTGTTCGTTCCTTGAAATGCGAGAAACTGCAAAGTTTTGTTAGGAAAGTACTAAGAATTCGGCTATACACTTCAATTGTTCTTTCACATAACCTACATCTGTTAACCTACTACTTATCACTCTAGCGACCAATGCAGGGAACCTGAAATTCAGCTGCTTTTTTCATCATTGATCGTCTCGGCTTCCAGCCATCAACTGGATTAACAGAATTCAAAATAATGTGATCTGATTTTGATGGAAATAAATGTCTTTCAATGTGGACATAAATATTCAGTCAAAATACTGCCCGAATTCATCTTGTTTTCTGTCGGCATGGACTCTGTTTTACTGCACCGTTCAAAATCTCCCACATTCTTCTGGTTAAGCGTAGATAGTGTTTACGATGAAATCAATTGCAAACGTGCTCTTGAAAGATTAGGGTATCCAAAAGCCGGATTTGTTGTTTTTATGACATTTCATGGGACGGTATGTACACACAAAAGACAGACGATCTAAATGAAAACACATTCGAGTACCTGTGAATTAAGCGGTATTTTATTGAAATTGTCAGAGGAACTATAAACTGCTATAACGTGGCATCATTAATAGTATTCGTAGCCAAGTTATGTAGTCTAATTCAAGGTCAATGGATAGTTACGAGCACTTGTAAGTAAGGGGTTTGGTTTCTTTTTGTATGCGTCTATATATCACATTTTATTGAGATTTAAAGCTATCGCGGCAGAAGCAAAACAACATTTTTTTTTTACTTCATGATTGTTTATGATTGATCTTGACGCGAAACGAAAGTGATGGATATAAACCCTTGTCAATTGTTGTTTGTTTATCGCGCTTATTCGAAATGTAAGCTTGGGCCATGACATTAGATACATGTATGTACAGTACCTCACAAAATTGAGCGTACACCTATAGAACATTCGTAATTATTTCCTTTTCAATGGAAAGGACTGTGAATTCATTCTTAAAATAAAAGAACAAACAAAATTAACTACATTTAATCACACAAAATTGAGCGTACACAGTAAAAAAAACGTTTAAAAACTCAAAAACGGACTTAAAAATTACAGATACATATTTTTTTTAATTTTGTTAATATTTGGTATGACCACCTTTAGCGTCTATAACCGCCTGCAAGTGTCGTGGTATAGAATCTAACAATTTCTTTGTAAAATAAGGGGGATACTGTTCCATGCCTCCTCAGTTATATTTTTTAGCTCGGCTTTATTACAAGAATACGTTTTTTTTTTAATCTGGTTTTAATCTCTTGCCACAAATGCTCAATAGGATTCAAATCCGGTGATTGTGGAGGAGTTCTGAGCTGTTTTGGGGCATGATAGAGTAACCACTCCCTAACTACATGTGAGGTATGTTTTGGATCATTGTCCTGTTGGAACCAAAAATCCGTGGGCAAACATAGCTTCTTCGCAGAGGCGATCATGTTTCTTTTTAAAATGTTTAAGTTCATAATTTTGTCTATAGTTGTGTCAATAAATTCAAAATTGCCAGCGCCACTAGCTCCTCCGTGTTTTTCTGTTGGGCACATGTTTTTTGTTTTCAGCGCCGTATTAGGCTCACGCCACACAATTTGCCTACCATCTGAGCCAAATAAGTTTATTTTTGTCTCATCAGTAAACATGACAGTTTCCCAAAATTCTGTAGGCACGCTTAAATATTTTTGCGCAAACTCTAATCTCTTCTTGTTGGCAGCTGAAATAAAAAGTTTCTTAAGAGCACCTCTTCCATTTAAATTTTTTCTCCGTAACACACGACGAACGGTTTCTACTGACAAAGGCTTCTGTATCGTTGTAGAAACTTCTGACGCTAGCTTTGGTATACTAATTTTTGGGATACACTTAACTTTACGAACAATTAAACGTTCGTCTTGCTCCGATAAAATTTTGTTCCTACCTCTTCCAGGAGCATTTTTAAGTGTAGCTTCGATTCCATATTTTGTTATAATTTTCTGTACAGTGGAATGAGTTCGCTCTACAGTCCTACCAATCTTTCGTAAAGATTCTCCCTCACAAAATAGCTTAATGATAAGCTTTCGTGTTGAAATATCAGTTTCTGTCCTTTTTTTTCTCCATGCCAGAAAGAAAATGCTCTCGAGTACTTCTTAACACAAAAGTCGCAACACAAATTATCAATAAACACATTTTTCTCCTTTCTTTAACTTGACTTAACAGTAAACATTGTTTTTTTTTCATAGGATTCATGTGTTTCCCAAGTATTTTTATTTGTGTACGCTCAATTTTGTGTGAGTGAAAGGGGGGATTTTTTTGTTCTATTGTTGTTTTTGGAAGGATAATGCTTTAACATTTTGGACTTTATTTCATATAATAATAAAGAATATGTGGATAAATCAAATTGCATTTCTAAATTATATTTAAAAGCATTTCTTCGCATCGAAAAAGGCGAAATTACATCCATGCAAAGGGTGTACGCTCAATTTTGTGAGGTACTGTACATGTCGACAAAAGCAGAAATACGACGTAGTCTACATAATGTTGTAAAATTTGTCTCATTCCCTCTTTCTTCATCTACCAGGCGTTTATGCCAGAGCCTACATTCCATAGAGGCGAGCTTGTCAACAAAACACACCCTTCGCATGGGGACAGTCCCGAACGACATAGAAGACAGTTTATTCTAGGCAATTACAAAGAAATTCAATTGATACTGTTCATTAGTCATCATTTCTAAGCTTCTGAATTCAGACGAGTGAATGTGGGTACCAAGTCACATCAAAAACTTGACAAATTCCTGTTTAATAACCTGCTCCAAATTAGAACTTCGTAGGCTAACTGATAAAAGAGTGGGATAATTACTCAACACATTACTCCAGCATTCACAACCACCTTTACTCACCTCAGATTGGGACATATGTCAGTTACCACATCCAAAGTAGAGATAATCTATCAAAATCCACATCATGTAATAGCATAAACTCCTTGGCCAAATCCCCCTGCAACATCTCTGTCCAATTTAACAATCTCTTTCACAGAACCCAAGCAGTCTACGCATTACTGAATACATTTTACCATGACAGTATCTCAAATTCACTCATATTTCAATGACGCTAACTTTGTAATAGAAGTTACCTAGATTGAAAGTCCTAGCAACTCTATATCTCTTACTCTTCCAAAATAAAACTCTTAAAGGACTACTCGCTGTTCGTGTGAAAATCGAAGAATCAACGTGATCATTCTCAAAGAATAAATGATGAAATGAATATGCTAGGTACTCTAATTCAATGGGATTGTGTTGTGTGTTCATGCATGCTCATCAGAAACCCACGTGGATGTACATTAATGATTTTCTTAGAAAATAGTGTCAAGTGATGCGTGAAATTATAAGATGCGATAGCTGCTTTTGAATTTCTCCATCTTCAAGTCAATTTTTGGTTTGATATCGTAACTGAAGCCGACGATGGATTGTGCACTGCAATGTGGGTTAGTTAGTTATGCGGTCATATTTGCATTGCATTACAAACAATCAAACAAGTGATGTGTGCTTGGTTTTAAAGTGTTCGTATGGAGGCTCTTTTTGTTTGGTTGCGTCCAAGGATGTGGCAATCTTCGGAAGATACTAATAACCCCGGTTATCAGCATGCACGATTCGCAAATCCAAATAATAGATTCTAGGAATACGCCTACTTACTAATCCACAACCTGCACTCTTCTATCACTTTCCCCGCACAGTTAGGTATTACTTCGCGGGGCTTGTTGGCGTATCACGCTGTATTCTCTGTATTTGCCCTTTCGGCTTTCTTTACTCTTTCGAGCCTTCTTAGTTCTATCTGCACGCTAGTTATAAAGGAGCAGATCTCCAGGTATTTTCGGTATGGAGGCTCTGTAAATGAGCATTGGGGCTCATTCCAGAATTGTTGCTATAAGCTTGTACGTTACACCGGACTTATGCGTGCAGTTTAGTGTGCACATGGAAGACCATTTCCCGGCACACGCCACTCACACATTAGTTGGACTCAAACGAAGAACAAAATTAAGTGAGGGTGATAGTGATATTGCACTATGCGCATCAATCAAAGTGCGCGGAATAGTCCCCCCCCCATACACAACCCAAATTTTATACACTATACCCGACCTAGAGAAATGTGCAATATGTGTCGAAAGTAAAATCTATGTATGAATGTGTATCAACATTTGTCACTCTTGTGCAAGTCCTATTGTCTTTTATTGTATAACTTTCGATTTAAAAATTTGTCGATCGCAAATTTGTAGAACGTAGTGACATCTCTAGGAGGGACGAAAGAAAACTATAAAAACGATTGGCAATTGATCCTAAAAAAATCGTGGGCAACAGACGCCTCACTTAAGAGGCCACATGAGACATAAAAGATATCATAAAATGCAGTATTTAGGCGACTTTCATCACCAAATGCCCAGTACTAAAATCTTAACATTTTATGTACAAAACTAAAATGCTGAAATGTTTTATCTCCTCCACGAGCTTCCTTCGGTTTTTCTCTAACGTTCCCTTATCAAACAGTTCAATTCAAATGCGATCGTTGGACTGTCTTCGGCTGACGAAACGTTGTAATCTAATGCGTACCTCTATGGATCGTAACCAAGTCATGTATGAAGTTGCGGGCTTTGAATAGCAAAGAGCAAAGAGAAGGCTTGGCTTTGCACAATACTCTAAGAAAAAACAGTCACCACATTCATGTCATAAGCGTCCGTTTAAAATTCTTCACTACTTAAACCAGTTTACTCTTTGGCGCTCATCAGGAATTGATTCTAATTGTTGTGAGATATAATAGAAAACAATTTTATAAATTCAAAAATAGATTCCACATGTTGCCGCTATTATTCGCGCTCACTCTCTCATTCGGAATCTGAAAATATACAACGCAACTAGTGTGCCGGGTGTCGTTGACCGTATCTCATTTGTATTCGTTTATCTCGTCTGAAATAGATTTTGGAGAGTTGATGTTGTTTGGACACGCTTCCTTATCGCAGTGGTGAATGGCTGCGAATTTTATGTTTATTGGAATGTGCCTTGGAATTTAATCGCTATGGAAGCGGCCGCTGCCGTCCCACATTTTGAGAATATGTGCAAAATTATTGAATTTCTCATGTGTGCGTGCATGGATTAGTCAAAATTCCTTTCCTCATACAAAGCATTCGTGTGAATTGTGAAGGGGCTCGATATGTAAAGTCACCATTGCCATTATCATGTACAAAATTTCCAACAAACGCTGCTCATTGCAATGTCTCTCCACTGATGTGGAACTTTCTCATGTGTATGTATGCATACCCGGCCGGCCATAGAAGTCTATTAGTTGCTGCACTTGAAATCGTGTCCCGGTTGCACTAAAAAATTGAAAGCAAACACATATAACACATCTGTGTGGTGACTCGTCGTTTCTGTATTCTGTTTGTTTTTAGTATATATTTAATGTGTTCACACCTAAGTGTGTGTGGATGGTTGGAGAAATAAATAAACGATTTCAAGTGCCTCCACTCTTTGTTTTGATGATAAAACGAAAAGGGAAAACGTAAACAAAGAAAGCAAGATTCCAAAGTAAAACGAGCATAACAGGAAGGAGTGGTATTGTAGTTTCGACTTGTTTGGAGCTTCACTGCGACTGGCTTCAAACATGAATATGATTGCAGGCATTTTGTTAAGCTGTGTGTTATTTTCTTTTGCCGTTGTAAGAATATGACGATGAACAATATCTAGTATGGTGTTAGTGTTACGATAAATCTGCCTGTTATTCTAAGTGGGGAATTTACTTGGCTTTTTTTTTTCTGGTCGAACAATTTTTCCCCAACATCTACACTAGCGGACAAAATGTATGCGACATTTTAGAGGAAAGCAGGCATAAACATTGCATTCGAAGTGGTGGTTGTGGTAGTCAGCCAGTTACTTTTTCCTGCTGACTTCTTAGTGCGAATATTTTGTAATGTTTAACGTTGTTCTCTTCGGCCCATTCAATGTACTTGTTACATTGATTGCCCAATCACATCGGTATGCTTTACTTTCTGAACAGTGTTTGAGTCCATATCTGTGGAGCTACCATCTCCATCACCATAACTGTTTTCTGTAAGAAAAAGAAGCATTGTTCCAGGACTCTAAATTCTCTTCTAGTGAAACACGTTTGCATTTTTCCAAAGCTTACCGAAATGCTGTCACAACGAAAAATGCAACAGATGCTTTTCAGTACAATATGTGCTATTTTCGCTGCAAAAGATGGTTCACTTAACAAAAGATAACTAAATGAATATACGCCACTCGTTCTAAGTCGAAATTAAGATCCAAATGCGCATGTGCGCCTGACAAAACAAACACAGACCCTGAACAGAATGAACCTTGCAAAATCGAAAACATTGCGTGTTCATTCGTGTATAACAGTAAATGCACAATAACAAAACGTTAAGGTATCTACCAGTTTTACAACAGACCCATAAACATGCGTACATCCACAGACAAGGGAGTTGTTTTGTGTCCATGAGTTAAATAAGCATGACCTTGGTAGATACGTCAAACCGAAGCATTTTTAGGTTCTAACTACGTTGGAGTACTTCCTCCAGTTCATTGTCGCCTGTACGGGATTTATTAGTACAGGAAGGAACAAGGCTTATAAGGCAAGGGAACTGTAGAACGAGCCTGGGGGGATATCTGTTGTGTTCAATGGAATGGAAATTTGCAAAAGAAATTCAACGCTTTAACGTAGGGCAGGTCGTCGACTAGTACACTTTATAATTCCCGGTGTCACGGACAATGCTCAACGATTATATACTTCTCGGTTTTATGTTAGTTTAGTCTGAAATTGACAGACACAGAATTAGCACACTCGACGAAATCAATACGACATATGTGTGTGTGGCTTAAAATTGTGTATTGTATGGTCTTGTAAGACATGAAAATAATTTTGTTGATCACTTCAAATGAAATAATAAGTACAGCAAAAGCTCGTTGATTCGGAATGGTTGGGGGAAGGTGATTCCGAATAAATGTATTTTTCGAATTATGCACTAAAACGCGTTCCTAACGTTGAAAGAATGCAAAAAATTATTTTATTAACACAAACAACATCTAAAAGTGAATTGCCGAGATTACCGCAATCCATTATAGATTTCCCTACTTCTAAATTTGCATTACCGTGACCCCTCAATAGACATTTCACTTCTTCGCGACATGGAGACACTACTAATTTTCCAAGATCGGGAAAAAGTTGAGGAGGTAATAGGATAGGATATGAATGTGGGTAGACGTGCGGAAGCACGTCTCAGTTAGGTCCGTGTGGACCCATTGTGTTGCCCATAGGGGGAAGAGTTCCTCCTTGTACCCTAATCACACTCAACGAGACGTTGTATTCGTCGTTGACCTCTCGTCGTCGAGCCAGCCCGACATCCTAATGAACCTGAAAAAGTTAGATAGTCGGATGTTATGGATTTCTTGCAGGACATGGAAGAAGAATTCGCCCAGATAGTGAGGAGTATCCTCTCTTTCTTCCACATCGCCGCATCCTCTGCATATGTAGTCATGGGATAGTCCCATTTTAGTTTCATGGTATTTCAGATGGTTATGACCCGTTAGAGCTCCGACTACCATCCTCAGTAGGCTTTTGCCGCACTGGAGGAGTTTGTCGGTTTTAGTTCTATTAATATCGGGCCACAGCATTCTTAGTAGTCTTACAGGTGGAAAGGTTGAACCACCTATTTCTTGCTATTTCTACAATTCTATCATCCACCTTCTTCCTGACATCTGCCAGTGGTGGTTGAATCAATTCGATTGCCTGAGATGGGTCTTTTTCGGCCCCTTTTCTGGCAAGTTCATCAGCTGCCTCGTTGCCGGATATGTCCCTTTGTCCTGGGACCCAGCATAGAGTTATCGTGTGTTGCACGCTTAGAGTTTTGAGCTCCTCGCTGCAGCTCGCGACCAGCTTGGACTTGATTTCTTTCGCCGAAATTGCTTTGATGGCCGCTTGACTGTCAATTAGAATGGTAATATCAGCCGGTGGTATTTCCAACATTGTTATCATTCTGGCCGCTTCTTTGACTGCCAGGACCTCCGCTTGAAAAACACTGCCTTATTCAGGAATCCTGATAGAGCAGCGTATGTTTAACAATTCGGAGAAAATGCCCGCACCTGTGCCTGTTTCCGTCTTCGATCCATCAGTGTATACTTGGATGCTCGAATTTTTGATGGGTTCTTTTGTGGTTCACTCTTCCCTCGTCGGGAAATAGCATCTGAGGTATTTCAAAGTCGAGGAAAGGGAGTGTATAGTCACTTTCGGACTGTTTTATTTGTAGTCTTTTCAATATACTAGCATGGCCAGTGGTACTTGACAGCCAGCATTTTGATTGAATGCTTCTAATGGCACTTTTAGCAGCGTTAGCTTGCATGTAAAGGTCAAGTGGGAGAAGGTTTAGTAGTACCTCCAGGCCCGCGGTTGGGTTAGTGGAGATAGCGCTTGTAACTCCAAGACATGCTAGTCTCTGTATTCTAGTAAGCAGTCTGAGGTTGGTGGATTTCAGTGCGGCTTGCCACCATACCACGCTGTGTACATCCACAGAATTGTCTTGGGGTTCGGACCCCACTTTTTGCCGAATATCCTGTTGCTCAGGTATAGGGCACAAGCTGCTTTCTTGACTCTTTCCATTATGTTGAGTTTCCAGGTTAGTTTCTTGTCCAGGATGATCCCTAGGTATTTCGCGCTATCCGCCAGATTGAAGGTCGTGCCTTCAATCGTGGCGCAACATACTTTCAATTCAATTGCGTGATGGAAAGTTTCGCATGAATTGGACATTTTGCGAACGATCCTGGATTCCTGCCATAGCTAATTGTTCACTCAACTGTTGTAGGAACAACCTTCTACGGTTTGTTGATGTCTTCAAGTGTGGATTATTTTCATTGTTATAAAAAAAAGCTAAAGGACACCCATTTGTTCTTCTCTCCGTAGTGTATTCACCAAGGCACTTGTCCATATTGTCAACACCTCCTTTGCTACTGTTGTAATCGAGTATCATTTTTGGCTTTCTTTTAAGACCTTCAATTTCGATGCTATAGTGGGAAAGAACACAACCGATTTGTTCTTTTTTAGTATATGTGAACACATACTTATGTTGTTGCTGAATCCAAAGATTGTTCTACTGTTCTTCCTTTTGGATTGGGAAATTCGGCTGGTACAAATTTACGTCTTTTGTTTACAGTTCCCAATATCGACAAATTGTAGTCTACCATCGAAGTAGAAGCCAAATTATAGCTCTTAAAAACAGTTGTCACTTACGATGTTTCAAGCACTTCCACGGAACAGATTGTAACACAAATCTTTGACCACACGTTCACCTTGGTTTTTTTTCTCTTTCTCCAGAAGGTGCCATACCAATATAAATTTGTCCTTTGACTGGATAAGAAGTTACAGCGTCGCATACCCACCAAACTTTAATTCCATATTTGGCCGGTTTTGAAGGTATATATTGAGTGAATCCGGTGCCACCACGATAAGGATAAAGTTGTTCATCAACAGTGACGTTGGCTCCTGCTTTATAGTTATCCTGGAGGTTGCTGTTCAACGTAATGATAATGTCCGATATGGCTGCTTCTCTGTCAGTTTGTTTGCGTATTTCCATTACTGATAAAACGACTGATAACCCAAAAACGACTGAGACCCATTGACGCCCGAAACATCGGATGTGAGTTAGTTTTCCATAGATCAGTTGTATGTACATAATTTGAATGTGTGACACCAGCTAACAACCATCCGACGCCCGTGGACATACAAAAACGTGTGACATACCCGGTTGTGTTGGGTGTATGTCTGCGTATAATTTTCGGGTGTTGACACAAGGGCTAAGGAATAAGACTCCATAACTTTTCGTACTTAGTTGGGTATCCCTTTTGACGTAAAACTGCCTGCAGTCGACGCCAATGTGTGACATCTGTGGATTGGAATCGAATTCCATCCTTTCCTAGTAAATTGGCAAAGCTCCTCCAAATTCTTGGGCTTCTTCAATCCAATAAAGGATTCCTCGTTGTTCCAAATATGCTCAATTGGATTTAGGTCAGGACTTGGTGCAGGCCAAGGTAAAACATTATTTTTTTCGCTAGTAATCCGGCTAGAAATACCTAAAAATGTGCTTGGGATCGTTATCGTGCATAAATGTCCATGACAGTGGCAAATTGTAATCAGCAAACGGTTCTTCCGATATTTGTTTATATTGGTGCTGATCCATTCTGGCGTCAATTTGAACAATGGGACCCACACCAAGCCATGACAATGCAGCCCACCATAATGCACTCGCCGCCATGTTTCACCGTTTTTATAGTGTAGCGTGGATTAACCTGCTGATTCGGTTTACGCTACACATGATGCTTTCCATCAGATCGGAAGCTATTCAATTTTGATTCGTCACTCCACAAGACATTCTTCCAGAATGACAGAATTGCAACCTCGCTGAAATATTTTGTTTATGCTGGACTACGTATTCGAATAAGGAGTTTTCATTAAGCCTTCGTCGGATTCTTCTACTGCTAACTGCTATTCCATGTACTCTATTCACTTCATGTTTTATCTCTTATAAGTCGGTCTTTAGCAGCACTGTCCTTGTGCTAATTTTCTATCCACTCATCACAACACACATGATTTGTCAGTCTCGTTAACCATACTCATTTGTAACGGTACTTTTCCAGGATAATAGCGTAGTACACCGCAGTTTGTAAAATATGGCACATTTTCAAATATAGTACCCAGTTTTTTATGACATTTGCTAAAATTATAGGACTGTGTGCCAATTCTCTGACCGCTACTGTAGGTATATAAAGGGTGATTTTTTAAAAGCTATAGGAAAGTTTTTCGAAAAAAACACATAAAATTCAGAAAAATGCATGAAATCTTTATTTGAATCGATAGTACGGTCCATATAATTTAATGTCTGAAGATTATTTCATGCAAATGTTGACCTTGACTGCGCCTCAAATGGTCCATCCATTCAATTTTGGCATACTCTTTCCAACATTTCGGCCGGTATCTCACGAATAAATGCTTCAATGTTGTCTTCCAATGCGGCAATTGAAGCGGGCTTGTCTGTATAGACATGAGCTTTAATATAGCCCCACAAAAAATACCGAACTCGCCCCTCAATAAGTTCATTGCTGCGCGGGCTGTGTGGCATGTGGCACCGTCTTGTTGAAACCACATGTCATGCAAGTCAAGCTCTTGCATTTTGGGCAAAAAAAAGTTGGATATCGTCTCACGGTAGCGCTCACCATTTACAGTTACGTTACGATTCGCATCATCTTTGAAGAAGTACGGTCCAATGGAGCCACCAGCCCATAAAGCGCACCAAACTGTGACTTTTTCTGGATGCATTGGTAGCTCTTGCAATGCTTCTGGCTGATATTCACTCCAAAATCGACAATTCTGCTTATTTACGTACCCATTTAGCCAAAAATGAGCTTCGATTAAACTGACCATAAAATGGAAGAAGCGCGCGATGAACTTTCTTAACAGAGCACGCATTTTGATAATAAAATTCAATAATTTACAAGCGTTGTTCGTTTGTAAGACGATTCATGGTTAAATTATAGACCAAACTGAAGATGTTTGACAGTGAAACAAAATACGAAACGTGCGTCAGCTGTTTAAACCAGTGTTGCCAAAAAGATAATAACTAAAAAATCGCCCTTTATTATGTAGATTAGTTTCCATGTGTCCTTATGCGGTGTAAGCTCGAGTGTCTGCGGGCGTCTCAAAATAATCTTACTTAAATCCTCCAGCTCGTCAACTTAGGCAAAGAATGCAAATTTGTAACTAATTGTTCTAGCTTTGAGGATACTGTCAGTGCTGGCATTAAGGCTTTCAGCTACCTTCTGTTGAAGGTAAAACAAAGTTTAAGCCACGTCTGTGTAAAGCGCTGTACGTGTTTCCAAGTGTCGCAAAAACCGTCGTCATGTTGTTCCAAGTCATCTGTGTAGATGTTAATGTGATTGCGGTGATAATGATAAATGAATTTTTGATCGAAGAGGGTTATGGGCTTCTGGTGAGTCCACCTAAATGATACGTACGACCACATTGCTGAATTCACAGCCTTCTCTAACCACTAAAATGAATGAAGTAAATCGGTGAGTGAGTCAACAGAATGTATGTATCTAGTTTTGTTTTTGCATTTTATCCCAAACACCCAGCAATGACGTGTGTTGTATTCTTCATTAGATTTTGCTATAAGTAAACTCGTACTTGGTTTCTTCTAAACCCTTCTCATACTGAACCTTAAATGCGCTTATCAAACCAAGCGTTAAATGGTTCGAAGAGTTGAAGAGATACATACTAAACAACAACTTCGATACATTGGTGGTAAAGTATAGAAAATTCATATCTCCTCATTCGATGACATTAGAGATACCGTTAATCTGTAAACTAATAATTGCAATTTACTATTTTTTTTATACAATATTCTTTTAATTTTCATTTTAGGTTTTTTTTCCGTCAGCAATAGTAACATGTCTACGAAAACGACCACTGCACAGCCCCCCGGTCGCCGTACACCACTGTCATTGAATACATCCACAAAGCAACTGAATAAGCCGACGAATAAGAATGAGAACAAGAAGGAAACAAATTCAAATAACAACCAGAAGACTGATAATTCCAAAAAAGACTCACAGCCAGAAAAGAAGAATATCGTTGAAAAGAAAAACGTATCCACTGATTCACGGAAGCCCTCCTCGGCCGACTCGAAGAAAGTAGACGAAGCCAAAATGGCCACTGTGACGAATGAAGAGAGCAAGAAAAGTCAAAATGGTGTTGGCACTAATGGCGTTAAAGACAAGGATAGGAAGGAAGCCAACAGTAATGAGGGGGCAAAATCAAAACCGGAAACATCATCTGCAGTGCCCACTTCTAAGAAGGAGTCGCAGAAGTCTGCGAACAATGAAGGAGCAAAGTCTAAGGCAGACACAACATCTGTACCAACCACACCCAAAAAGGAATCGCAAAAGGCCGCCGCAGAGAAGAAAGAAGAACCAGCTCCACCAGTGGTTGTGAAGGAAATCAAAAAGGATGACAACAAAAATAAGGATAAGGCAAAGAAAGTCGATGCTTGCGCTCAAAAGTCAGAAGAGAAGAAAACTGATAGTGAGATAAAGGAAGACACTGTTAAGGAAGTGCCGGAAAAGAAGAAATCCGAAGAGAAGGCATCTGATACCAAAAAAACAGAAATATCAAAGACACCACAGAAGCCAGAAGAAGAAAACAAGGACGTCTATGAGTTTACTAGTTCCGAGAGCAAAAAAGAGACTTCGGCGGTAGAGGAAAAGGTGAATGAGGAGACAGCTTCGGCAACTACGGAAAGCAAGATTGAAGAAAGTTCGAATGAAGGAGATAAACCCGAATCCGAACAAATGGATGACGTAGAGATGATGGAGCACTTAACGTACGAAGACGAACTACCGCCACTAGCAATGGCTGCGTCCACACCGGCGAAACCGCTATATTCAAATGATTTCATTCGTCGCACTGAAGTGAAAACTTCTCCAAAATCAGAAGCAAAATTTTCCGGTGTTTTTGCTCACACTCCAGATAGGAAAAGTCAACCGAGGCCATTCTCCGCTATCTCGGGACGTCGCAGCATTCGTCCAGTCGGCGACTATTCATTCAGTGGAAACTTGCACATACGCGAGTCATATCGCAAAATCAACACCGAGCTCGATTTCACCAACTCTAGTCTCAACGTGACCGTGGGGTCTGAGGTGCCAAACAATGATTCTTTCTCGTTCTTCTCTCGCTCGCGCAAGCGGGACAGATCATCACCATCTCGGCAATCAGCCATGGAGGTGCAGGGCGATATCAGTCCCAAGAGTCCGAAGCGTGCGCGAATCGATATGGGCATGTCGGGATTCTTCAGTGCTATGGCCAGTCCAATCACCATGCTGCGAACCCGTTTAGCTCGAACAACAGTACAGAGCACACCGAAGAAGCAACTGGAAACACCCATTGATGATGACGTGGTTGAGAACGTATCAGGCATATCGGTCAACGAAGAGATCACCACCACCGAAGAGCTGACCATGAACCCCGATAGTACCGTTGACAATGCTGCCATCGAAGCTGAACAACAGAAATCGACAGAAAACGACGATCCCATCGCAAGCTCAGAGAAACCCGCCGCAGAAGGTGTCAAACAGGAAGATGATCTCAAATTCCAAGACATTGTGGTTAAAGCCGTCGATTCACAGGCCAAGAAGAAGTGTAGTATTATGTAAACAATAATGTTTATTATTTCGTCATTATAATCTAGATGTAGACAGAAGAAAGCTGTTTAAGGGAGCAAGCTATGATACCACAACTCGTTGGTACACGCTTTCCCCTTTCGCTCTTCAATATACGTTAAGTGTTTTTTTTTTATGTAACCCTTTCTTTAGGTAAAAAGAAAATTTGTATTTAACAAGATTGACCATCATCATCAAAGAACTATTCTTTCATCAAATTATATTCAAGGACACACACACGATGTTACATTTCAAACAAAGAAAAATGTTCTTCCTTTTTTTTTTTCAATTTCTCCAGACGCATATTCATCAAGAAAGAAAATACTGTAACTGTGCAAGTGTAATATAATTTTTTACTCGATGTAAATTCGTGTTTTATTTTGTTCGTGGCATTTTTGGGATGTTGGGAAAAAAGGGATTTGTTTTACAGAAACGCTTTCTCAAAAACCACGTTTCTGAAATCTGGAGGATAACTTTTCACTTGGCCGTTGCACAATCCACGATCAGGAGGTTGGGCAAATCATGCCGGGTGGTTGAGGCAATAGCAATAGCTAAGGGTGTACACCAATACCCCGGTTTGAGTCGTTTCGATTTGCGTTGTGTTTTAAAATGCTCTGTAACTTTAAAGTTTATGTTTCGGTTTGCGACGATAACAAGAAAATGTTTGTCCCATCGCGATTTTTTAACGTAAATATAACGCATAAGTGCGTGTCTTGCTGTAGGATTGCCAATTTCTGGGGAATTCCCTAATATACGGGAAACCTCAACTTGATTGTGAAGGATGTCTGCTCCTCAGTTTCATTGATACGTTTGCTCGGGTCAGGTTGCTAGTCAAGTCAAAAGAAATCAATTTTTTTAGCGTATATAGTGGGCCATGGAACCAATGAAATAAAATAAATTTGTACGTATGTTCATACAAATAAACCACTGGTACGGGGTTTAGAAAAGCGCACGCAACAGTCAACAATATGACAGAGCGGTCTCAGGTGGTCGATTATCCTAGCATCCGTTGCTGGGAAATAAGAAAATACGTCAACGCAAATAGGGCATCTTTGTAAACGCAGTCATATGCGAGTGTCTGAGCGCATGCTTTTTATGAAGACGCCCATACACTCGCGACAACAACGATTACCATTGCATGCGGTGCTACAATGCCCAGAAGAACAGCTTGCGAAAGGGGGTCTCCATGTTACTGGTTGAACGAGAATATCCAACAACTTCGAAGTTAACTCTCAAATCCCGACCGAAACGTCCAGAGACAGGGCAGCTTTCTTGGAGCGCTCCTGCCATTGCCAAATTGGTGAGATGGATAGTCTTAAAAAAAGCAAAGCGAAGTGTGTCAGAAAACCCATGGGACAAAGCAATTAGGGCGGTTGTCAGAAAGTCAAATCGTAATAGATGTTCAAATCTAACCTGTCCCGAAGAGGCATGCATTGGATTGTTTCCTACGTCGACAAACACATGGTACCACTATAACCAGGGAGCCGAAGGTAGAGCAGATGCTAGCCAGCTATATATATACATTCTGTGAGATGAACAGCTGGCTGGACTGAATAGAATTAGAAATAAGGCGAAGAAAGCGGCTGTTACTGCAAAGCAAAGCGACTTGAGAAATCATTGAAATGAGGCCTTGCCTACACAGTTGAAACGACAAAATCCAGCGCTTATACCAATGGGGAAATTAGGTTAGGTAGTTGGACTGCCAGCGAAATCGCCAGAACACTTAGACCATGTTGGTCCATTGTGATACCCATAATCAGGCTACTACCACCGATCGACAACTCCAGTGATGCCGTTAATTTGATCCCAACGGCAAATGGTGCTGGACCAGATTTGACAAACCGATAAAAGCGTTTTAACTTTGCTTTCACTGGGATTCGAACCGGGGACTCCTTTAACCAGGGGCAGGCACTCAACCAACGGCGCCATCCAGCTGTTAACGTATAAGATAGTAGTAGTTATATCAACAGCACCCATTCAAGGAAGGATGGTGAAGATGGGAGAGAATGATTTATAGTGCAGTGGTTACTCCAGATACGGCGAGGAGCGTAAGCCTATAAGCCCCTATAAGACTACACATTTCATTAAACGTCTTGCAACAGACAAATTTGATTTTCGTAGATGAGATGTATGGAAAAAACCCAAGAGATGCAAATCGACACTCAATACCTATTCGCCGCATATGACAGCGTGCATAGAGACGAGCTATACAATGCAATGTCTAGTTTTGACATTCCTGCCAAACTCGTCAGGTTGTGCAGGATGACGATGGAGAACTCTCGCTGCTCCATCAAGGTCGGTAACGAACTTACCGAAACGTTCAATGTCAAAAAATGTTTTAGACAAGGCGACGCGCTGTCATGTGACTTCTTTAACATCTTCCTGGAGAAAATCGTGCGAAACTCAAACGCCAACACTAGAGGCACGATCTTCCAGGAGTCCGTACAATTGCCAGCATACGCTGACGACATTGACGTGATTGGTCGAACACACTGCCAAAATGGGTTTAACAGTGAATGAGGGCAAAACGAAGTACATGCTGCCATCGAGAAAGGACGCACAACATTGACGTCTCGGCCAGAACGTCACCGTAGGCAGCTTAAACTTCGAGGTAGTTAAGGACTTCGTCTACCTCGGCTCCCAGGTAAATAGTACAAACAACATCAGTACCGAGATTAAACGCAGAATAGCTCTTGCCAACCGCTGTTTCTTTGGGCTTAATAAGCAATTGAGTTGTAGAGCCCTCTCTCGAAGGACCAAGCTAACACCCTGGTCATCCCTGTCCTGCTCTATGGCGCAGAAGCCTGGACAGTCTCAAGAGCAGATGAAGAAGTCCTTGGTCTTTTCGAGAGAAAAGTTCTGCGTTCCATCTTTGGTCCTGTTTGCGCCGATGGTTTTTTGGAGAAGAAGATACAACCATGAACTGTACGGGCTGTACAGCGACATGAGCCTAGTCTGGCGTCTACGGATTCAGCGCTTAAGATGGCTAGGCCATGTAGAGCGCATGGACAACACTGCTCCAGCCCGAAGAGTCTTCGACTCCGAACCAATGGGACAACGAGGACGCTCACGAAACCGATGGCGCCAACAAGTGTAGAAGGACCTCAACCAAATTGGTGCGCGTAATTGGAGACAGCTGGCTAAAGATCGTGCCAGCTGGAGAAGCTTGTTTACTACCGGACTGTAGTGCCACTAGAAGAATAAGAAGATGAGATATACATATGTACATATCTCTCACTGAGTTCAAGAATATCGGCAATTAATTGATATTCTACCAATAAGGTTAGGTTTGGTCATGGAAAAAAGTTAACTATTTTGCTAAAAAAAAAACCTTAAATTGGCACATGTGAAATACCAAGCAAATTGTTGTTGAAGTTAGTTATTTGAATGTCAAAAGATTACGTCGCCTCGGACAAATACCAATGGGCTCTTGGAAACCTTGAAATATCTTAGCAGCTACACAAGTAAAAGCAACCAGAGTCGAGCTCTTACACCTATGCTCAGAAGTGTGTTGCAAATTAACACCAATGATCAAAACAATTTACCTTAGGTTTCGTATTCGTTAGGTATGTAGGTAGAATTGATAGCCTCCTTAAGATTTAGGGAGCACTCAATTAGCACCGCCTCGATGGTGCTATATACTCTTGTACAAACATAAGTGTATAAAGAAAACAAAAAAAGTAACTAATCGATTCATTTATTGTTATGTCACATGGCTATACGATGACGAGGCACGATATTCCAGAAGAAAAGACTATCCTGCGTCTTGAAAGAACTAAAGAAGAAGATACCCCTGCTCAATTAGCGATCTCAGACACTGCGTCACAAGACATCGGTTTGAAGCCGCTTGAAACCTGCACCGGCAAGAAGATGCGCCGTCGTGTGATTTTTTTCAATTTGGTATTGGAGAAGATTATGCAGCGAGCTGCTGTAAACACGGAAAACACTATTTTGTATAAATAAGTCCAACTGTTGGGTTACGCCGAAGACATTGACGTGTGTTACCAACGTGCCGTGAAATCTTGAAGAACAAGCGAGCTGGTCATAATGTTAATGAGAACAAAAACAAAATATATGTCTTCGAGCAATATTTTCATCATAAACCACCTCCATCACCACCACACAACTATCGACAGCTACTAAAGGGTGGTTCAATTTTAAGGGCCGATGTTGATTTTGAATAAAACACAAATTATTTAGGAAATTACTGTCATTTCTTTTTGTTATGATAATATTGATATAGTTCATTTAAGTATGGAACAAAATAACGCCCAAATGTCCGCCGCCAGCCATTGTTTCGTTAGCTGTGTAGCAATTCGGGCCATAAAAAGTTCGTTATCATTTCACGATAGCGAACACCATTCACAGTAACTGCCTGACCGGCCTCATTTTGGAAAAAATACGGCTCGATGATGCCGCCAGCCCATAAACCGCACCAAACAGTCACTCTTTGTGGGTGCATTGGTTTTTCGACAATCACTCTTGGATTATGATTCGCCCAAATGCGGCAATTCTGCTTATTGACGAATCCACTGAGGTGAAAATGTGCCTCATCACTGAAGATGATTTTCTTCGAAAATTGATCATCCACTGTTGCCATTTCTTGCCACCATTCTGACCATTGACGACGAAATGGTCAACAGGCTTTAGTTCTTGAGTCAATTGCAGCTTGTAAGCGTGTAAATGCAAGTCTTTTTGCATAATGTTCATCAACGACGAGCGTGAGAGGTGCAATTGTTGGGCACGACGACGAGTTGAGGTGGACGGCTCTTAAGCCACACTATCGCGAACAGCAGCAATATTTTCTGCAGTACGAGCTGTACGAGCATGCACTGGTGTTTTCACATCTCCTACAGACTCGGTTTGCTCAAATTTTTGCACGATTTTTCCGATTGTACGCACATTTGGACGATTTAATTGACCGAACAAATCACGAAGTGCACGATATGCATTTTGATTTGAACGCCCATTTTCATAATAAGCCTGAATAACTTTAACGCGTTGCTCGATTGTGTATCTTTCCATGGTCTGAAACAGAAATAAGAGAGCTTGCTCTCTTATTTCTGGTCTGAAAGTCTGAAATTGAGAAATGTCAAATGAAATGCAGAAAAAAACTTGACGTTTAGGTGTGGTTCACATTCAACATCGGCCCTTAAAATTTAACCACTCTTTATTTAGGTATTGAGGAAATTTGTGTACCTCGGGGCAACCGTGAACTCCACAAACGACATGCTAGTGGACATCCGGCTTAGAATCGCTCACAGCTACTGTTTCTACTAAAACTTGGGTCAATACTTCTTCCTCGAAGGACAAAAATCATTCTGAACGACAAGCAAAACAGCAGAGCTGATGACTGGTGTCTTTCAAAGTTCTGTGTCGAATGGAGGAGAAGATATAATCGCGAAGATGTGGATGTACTCCGGAAGTCAAAAAGTCGTCGACTGGAGTAACACGGTCACATCAAGCGCATGCTCCAGCTAAGAAGACGGTTCGATGTCTCCTGGTTAGAGAAGGAGAGGAATATCTGCGGTGTGAAAATTAAGGCCTTAGAAGCAAGGCTGAATACAGCTAATTGTAATGTGCAATCATTGATTCGGTTCCTTAGCTTTCTTGTTCGTCCTTTAGTGAGGTTTCTTCGAGAAACTATTCGTAATTGAGTTAGCAATATTATCTAGTCGATGCCGTTGTCCGTTGCCTTTTGCCAATCGCACGCACTGGTTATTGCATGGCGTGACTTCCCCCCTACCCCCATAGCGGCTCACGAGGCCACTGATGGGTTGCTCGTAATTCCTTCGGGACAGGCCGGCCACCAGACGCTCACATGCTGCCACCATTCAGGCCTGCCTCCAAATGGGGCCCAGGCATCATTTCCAGAACGCCTGCTCAATGCACTCTGCATGTTAGTGGAGTCCCATTGAAGCAGGTGGAGAAGTTTAAGTATCTCGGGGTCTTTTTTACGAGTGATGGAAGGAGTACTGCTGAGCTTTCCGGTAGGATTGGTCAAGCTGGGTCAGTTTTGACACAGCTTGGTAGTTCTGTAATCAGAAAGGCCGAGCTTGGTGTCAAAGCCAAGTTAGCGGTTTTCAACTCAGTATTTGTTCCAACTCTCACCTATGGTCATGAAATTTGGGTAATGACCGAAAGAATAAGATCGCGAGTGCAAGCTGCTGAGATGAGATTTCTTCGTGTTGTTGTGGGAATTACTCGCCGGGTAGGGTGAGAAACACGGCAGTGCGCGAGGAACTCAACATTGAGCAGCTGCTTCTTCGAACAGAAAGTGCTATGCTTCGGTGGTTTGGTCATGTGGCACGAATGTCCCCATCATCACGACTTCCGAGGCGGGCGTTGAATGCGATTCCATCAGGTAGGCGACCGCTTGGCAGACCCAGAACGAGGTGGTTGGACCAAGTCCAAAAACTCGCCGGGAATGCAACTTGCAATTCCCTGTTTCTTTGAGCTCAAGAGGCGATTGGCGTTGAAAGCATAGACAATAGTTCAAGCGAATGAAGACGCTCATGGTTGTTTGGAGAGACAAGTTCTGGGTGTGAGATTTTATTCTGCGTTCACGGTGTTTGAAGGAGAAAACTGTATGTTTGACATGATCATAGCCATTTGATTAAGGATCCGTGATCTTAAATGGTTCGACGATGTAGAGCGCATGGCAACAATTCGAAGACGCAATAGAATGTCTACGTGTCTGTATATGTGCGCACAAATGGAAGCGGATCTGAAGAAATTAGGTATTCACAACTGGAGATCGTGATATATAGTTGGAGCACAATTATTTGAATATCGCAAGGGAATTTCCATTGACTATGCCAAATCTTATCATAGAATGTGGGTCACTGAATGAAAATAACATTAAAACTTCACCAGACCTGGGTATTAGCTAGAAGACGCTATATACTGGAAACACGGATGATAAGTAACCCCCGAAACTAAGTGCGGTTTCAGCGTGACCAGTTGCGGTTGGGTGCCTTGTGGCAGGCTCATGGTGGCTTAAATCCACAGTCGCGGGAAGCTCATAGTGTGCATAAACTCCAACATGCCTTGGAGTCTCGGGACGTGAATGATATATGATTCAAATCATTGTGGAGTTGTACTACCACTGTGTGTTGGTACCCAAAGAGCAGCAAGAGGTTGTAGATCCGCCTAGCATGTCATCAAGGTGGAGGAACTGTCCATAAGGATAAGCCATAAGCGTGAATGAACATCGGGGTATAAACCAAAAGCCCTGTCCATAGTCCATTCGATTACAAATTGTTGGTCCATGCTGATAAAATCGCTTGAAGATACATTGAAACGACCACGTTGTCTCAACTAAACATTAAAATCATATTTATTTTGTAAAATTTAGAAACTATTTATCTATACTAGAGGTAAAGGTAGAAAAATATCATCATATACAAAAATTTATTTGTTTTATTTTTTCGTTTGGCAAAATAAGTTAAATTCCTATAAGTTTGCTTGTTTGTTTACTCCTAGAGGTTCTTTAAGTATATTATTCTTAAATACTGAATCAAATATTGCCCCAAGTTTTCGTTAATGTAGAAGGAAGGTGTGTCGGTGCTGTCTCTGAAGTCCTTCTTTAAGATGTGATCTAACGATTCCGTGGTCATACCAACGCCAATGTAGGTGCTTGAGCTCTCCAGGAAGCGCATGATGCGTTGATTTGTGAAATCGGAATCCTGCAATAAAACACAAGAATGAAACGTAATGAGCATTGATTTCGGTTTCCTTTAACTTACTTCCTCGACCTCGTTTGGCTGCTTCTTTATTGAAACGGTTACAAGTGTCTTGTCGTTGGGATCAATGGTGACGTCTAGTCTTTTCACTGGATTCATAAACGAAAACCTATTGTTTTCCTTTTCGAAGAGGGCTAGGATCGATGAAGAAAGGAAAATCGATCCGCGGCTCAGTTTATCGTTGACCAGCAGAGTGACCTCTTGATAGAAAAGAATTTGATCCTTTTCCATCACCGATGGTAGCATATTTAATATTAGAAGCCATATTTTGTGCTCCGAGGCGTGGGCGGCAATGTTTCTTGGCACCGATGGCACCCTCTGCTGAGGCATTGCGTTAAAGCCAACTGTGTGTAGTACACCCTGGCCAGTGAGCGCCACTAACTCTGCAGCTCCACTAATTGGTTTCGCGAATGCTCCGACGATTCCTTTTCCCACTCCAGTCATAACCTCGGTTGCAGTCCGAGCCTCTAATGTGTGCCTAGCTATGCCTCCAACAGCTCCCAAAATACTGATACCTAGTCCGGTTATGCCTTGAGTGAATCCTTCGGTGAATCCTTGCGGCCGACATCGCCGCAACGCCTCTGTCCGCTGTATATGCTCATCGTCCAGCGTCAATCGATCCAAATTTCGCGATACAGATGCTGCCAACTTGCTGACTGAGTTCACAGTGCCAGCTGTGACATTTCGCAACAGCGACGCCGACCCTTGAGTGATTCCGACAACAAATCCCCATGGACCGCGTAACAGCCCTTGAACCGGCATCGATACGAAATCTTTGAGACCGAGGGAAAATGATCGTGCCAAACCACTAGGACTGCCCAGCATTTCCAGTGATCCAACAACCCAGCCGGCGCCGAAGAGTGCCCCCGACAAGTAGTGCATGCCGAGGGTGTGTCCAAAACGCAGAGGAAGTGTCAAAATATCACGTCGTTCATAAGTGGAAAACTGCAAGGGACTGTGATCGAGGGCAATATACAATCGAACGCACGTGTGCACCGACAACATAACATTCATGGCGTCTATTCGGAAACACTGCATCTTTAGTGGCTCCGATATGCAAAGTGCTTGCGCAGCGATATCCGTGGGAACCAGATACTCGCCCGGCTCCAATCGAACGTAGTACTTCTCGTCTGAGGGAGTGACAACAACATTGCTTGGAGCACATTCCACTAAGTAGTCTAACAAATCATTCAAGTAAGTGTCTTCGATGTAAGCCCTCAACGGGCTAACACGACATCCAACCGAACGAATCTTGAATTCATCGTCGTAACAAATAACCGTGATATCCACCATTGGATACGATTCGGTTGCTTGTGCCGTTGCCGTTCGCCTATACAGTTCCTGTGAGCACAGCACAACTGGAAAGTCGTAGTTTCCGGAGGAGAACAATTGGTTGTCGATTTGCAAATTGGACATGAGTACATTCAATAGCCTCTTGCAGTTGTCATATTTAAACAGAAAATTATCTATGTAAAGGGCAAATATTTCCCTCTTCATATAGTCTGAAGTCTTGCATTCAACAAAGATCTTCACGACAATCTCTTCAATGGAGAATCGAACCTTGAATACTGAATTTGTAGTCGCAGCGGCATCAGCTAACTGATGAATGCATTTTGACGATGCGGTTGGTTTCACTCGTTGCAGTGGTTCGTTCTTTAGTAACTCAGTTGCATTGTCTTTTTGTTGTTCACTGTCTATGCTCTCTTGTGAGTTACTCGCCTGAGGGGTAAGAAGACGCGAACGTAGGTCCTTCACTGAAAACTCCAATTGCTAGAAAAAAATAAATAAATAATGAGCTGTGTATAGTAATTTTATTATAAATATGTTCAGGGGGGAAAATGAAAGCAGAGATATTCATAAAAGTTGGCATTTGTCACAAAACGACAAATTTCAAAGAAATCTTTTGTAAAAAAAAGGCGAATGGAGTGGTGTCAGAATGTATGTGTGTTTTTAAGTGTTTGCGGTAAGGAAGAGGCCTCATTGAGGACACTAATGAGAACTGGAACAAGTCATCAGGTGAAATACTCCGTCTCTTATGGATACGCATTTCCCGGGGTTCACGCATGACTATTCGACGAATGTAACTACACCGAATACTGCACTCTTCACTGCGACAGGAATCATTGATGAGTGCAAGGTAAGGTCGGCAATTGACTGCTTTGATCCGTTCAAATCCCCAGGAATTGACGGTATCATACCCATCATGCTACAGAAAACCAAGGACATAATCACTCCTATCCTTGTAGATCTCATTTCCTGCAGCCTAGTCCATATGACCGCATACCTGGAGGGAAGTCAAAGTAATTTTCATCCCCAGGGCAGGAAAGACCAGACCAGCACATGCGTAGCAATTTCATGTTCAACATTTCTTGTGTACAGCATGCGTATATGAAAGGTAAAGGCACTTCACGAAGTAGTTAGTGTGATTGAAAGGTCTCTTGCAGGGTTTCTAGACATTGAAGGAGCCTTCAACATTGTGGAAACGGTCGCAGTTAAAACTGCACTCGAACAGGCCAAAGTTGAGCAGTCACGTATATCAGTAATTGTAAGTCTGCTTAGCAAAAGCATCACTAATGCAACCCTAGGAGATACAGCTATCAAAGTGATGGCTTCAAGGGGAACTCCACAAGGTGGAGTGATATCCCCTCTTCTATGGATACTAGTCATCAATGATATTTTATAAAAACTTATGCTCACTGGTACCAAGGCAATTGCCTACGTTGTCATTACAGTCTGCGGTGTATTCCTTCCAACCATCAGCGAGCTAGTTGAACGCGCAATAAACACACGCCCTAAGGTGGGCAAAATCTAGAGATCAACCCGCAAAAGACGGAACTGGTCCTCTTCAGCAACAAAAGGGTCATACCGCAGTTTGATCGTCCAGTTATTGAGGGTATTACCATCATTCTGAAAGAAAGCGCCAAATACTTTGGCGTAATCCTTGACAGGAAACTTAACTGGAAACAGAATGTTAATGAAAGAGTGAAAAAGGGCGGCCTGCGCCCTATACCTGTGCAGCAGGATATTCGGCAAAAAATGGGGCCCAAGCCCCAAGACAATCCTGTACACAGCGATTATCAGGCCAATACTGACATACGGCAGCGTAATGTGGTGGCAGGCTTGCCTCAAGGCCACCAATCTAAAACTGCTAACCAGTGTACAAAGACGCGCCTTCCTTGATGTTACCGCAGCAATCTCCACCACCCCTACGGCAGGCTTAGAGCTCCTTCTGAATCTACTTCCACTTGACCTTTGTCTGCAGAAAACTGCGGCTATGAGTGCCACAAGGATCATTCAATTCAAAGGTAGACGCTTCAGCCCCCAAGGCCATGCATTCATACATAAAAGACAACAAATTGAACAAACAAACACCCTCCCTCCCTAGATTTTGAAAGACCGTTCAAATTCCTCTTTCCGACTATGGAGGAACGGAACAATAACGATCCCATCAACAATTCGACGTCCATCCAAGTCTACACGGATGGATCGAGGATGGAAAAAGACACGGGCGTGGGCATTTGCTCCGAATTGTTAAACATGCACTGCTCTATCAGACTACCTGACTATGGCAGTGTTTTCCAAGCGGAGGTCCTGGCGGTCAAAGAAGCACCCAAGATGATATCATTGTTGGAAATACCACCGGCACTATTCTAATAGACAGTCAAGCGGCCATTAAAGCTATTCCGGCTATAGAAATCAAGTCCAAACTGGTCGTAACCTGCCGCGAAGAACTCAAGGTTCTTGGCCCGTAGCACTCGATTACTCTATGCTGGGACCCAGAACACAGGGACATAACCAGCAATGAGGAAGCAGATGAGTTTGCCAGGAAAGGGGACGAGATCGACCCATCCCAAGAAATCCAATACATCGATCCACCTCTGGCAGATGTCAAGAAGAAAGTGGACGATAAAATCATGGGGATAACAAATGAAAGATTGAACTAGTTATCCACTTGTGAGACTACCCGAATGCTAAGGTTCAACAGCTCAAGAAATGACAAAATCCTCTTAAGTAGCAGAGAAACTCTGCGCATGGTAGTCGGCGCTCTAACCAGTCACAATCATTTGAGATACCACGAAAACAAAATGGGTCTTACCCAGAACACCATATGCAGAAGCTGCGGGGACAAAGAAGAGCTGGATGACATCATTCACTGCCTTTGTCAAAGCCCCAGGCTCTGCCTATTGAGACACAGAACACTGGGAGAATTTTTCTTCCAAGATCATCAAGTACTTACGGTAGTCCCATTAGCATCTCTTTGAAGGTTAATCAAGACTTCTGGATGGCTGAGATAAAAAAACGAACACTTGAGCCCAAATCGTTGTTTTCAACACCGAGAACACGAAAAGGAGTATCAAAGAGGAGGCTTTCATAACCCCCCTCTTCCCACCCGGACATCACAATGGGTCCAATTGGACAAAAGTGAGGCGTGACCCCACCACGTCTAACCTAACCTAAGTGTTTGCGGTACCAAAATGAGCGACGATGTTGCTTTTAGTTCGAATAACTAACTTAACGTCTTACCGATTTGTACACCGAATTCACCATAATCAGGTATTTTTTTTTGTTGATTTTTAGGATATTCGAGGTAGTCAGGTAATTCACCTACCTCGGCTTCGCTGTAAACAGTACATTATCCCAAATCCCTCTACGGCACAGATGCATGGGTAATCTCAAAAGCGGGTGAAGAAGTCCTTGGTGTCTTCGACAGACAAGTTCTGGGTGCGATCATCCCAAGCTGCACAGTGACATAAACCTAGACAGGTCTCTACGGATGCAACGCTTCAGGTGGCTGGGCCATGTAGAGCGTATGGACAGCATTCAGTGAGAATAAGCAAATTTGTATAAAGCCGGTACCCACTAGTACAAAAGCGAAGATGCGTATCATAATTCAATATAATTCGTACGCAGAAATAATGCTGACTTTGCGTGCGATGTTGCGCATCTTCGCATCTGTTGCTTGCTAGCAGTTAGCCACGCTAACTTAGCCTATTGTTCGTTGCTCGGAATACTCTTGTGCTAAGGGGTCCAGCATAGAATAACGTTGCATCTATTTAGAGAAAGGCGGCAATGTTTTACCATCTCGCACCATCATCCAAGGGTTACGCAAAGAAATAGCAGAAACACTTGAATAACCGGCAACACGAGTCACAAAATGATAACCAGATAGCATTTTTCGATAATTACCTGTGCAATGTAAAAGATCGACACCCTTGCTGTGTGATGTTTATTGCAGACGACAATTTTGACGTCTCCATGTGAAGGCACATGAAGGAATTTCTCCCACGGTGTGTCTGTCGGAATTGAATGTGACCACTTGATGCTCTTAGTACTTTGATTTTCTACAAAACAAATGCAAATTCAAACACAAATCAAAAACAATAACAAATGTCAGCCTACCATTGTACAATGCTACACTCAAATTGCACACACTTGCTTCAACATCGGGGAAATTTGTGTACGATATTGGCGGAGTGTAATAAAGTTCACTTCGGGGCATCAGTAGCTGTTGCCATTCAAAATGTTTACCATCATATTCGGGGATTACATCTGAAACTTTACTGCTCTCCGGAGAATGCGTTTGGCCCACAACTAGAGTCAAATCAGTTTGATTGTTTATCTTCATCATGGGCGATGTGTCCTCGAAAATGTTCACAAAGAACTGTCCATTCTTCTCCAGGAGTGATGCCGTGAAGGGTATCTAATGAAGAATTAATTTGTGCTTACGTATGATAAACATTGTTGCCTTGCTTTCAGACTTACAGATCTCTCATTATGCTGCACACTGAAGCACTTTCGATTGAAGGTGTGCATCAGTGTGATGGGAATAGACATTTCAGATGCCTTCTCCACACAAATGCTCACAAAGAAAACGAACGCGGAGTCAGTTGTCCTGGCAGCTTTGCCCTTATTTATGTCATGGAACCCATCAACGCATATTCCGACGCTAAAGATAAAATCATACATAGGTTCTCCTTTTTGAATTTTCCATGCCATTCACTTACCTATATTCGTTGGTTGTTGCAATTGGCACTGGTTGGCACTGATCTCTAGACGATGTCAAGATGTCCTTTTTCGCAGTAGTTTCTTTGTGGTCCAATGCGAATGGGAACACGGATAGTGCGAACTTCGACATATTGGCTATCACATACTTCGGCTTTAAGACGAAGATATTTCTTTCATTCTCCACAACAAATTGCAAACGCAGCTTAAAGATGCAACCACTTTTCAATATCACAATATCAGTTGCTTCGTTTTCATTCACACGATAGCATTTTCTTCGTGCAGTGTTTACGCTCTTGTCAAAGACAATCGGCAGTGATGAGACCCACGAGACACCGCTTGACATTTCAATTGTGAATTCCGATTTTATTTGCGGTATCATTGCGATCGAATTCGGAGCGATCTCAATTGATTTTGCAGCCTCTTTGTTGAGAACTAAGATCTTTTCAGCTGTTGCATTGATAAATGTCCCCCAAGGTGCCACTTCCAGTCTAATCGAGCAGGAAAACTCTCGACTGGGAAAACATTTGTACAGGATTGTTGTGTCGGCGTTGTCGATGTAGGTGCGCCTTAATCGAAGTTCCTCCTCATCGTTCATGGGCCATTTTATCCTTTCTGGCTTGCCAAGTTCATTTAGAGCGTGCTCTATTGTCCAAACGTTCTCGTTGTACCAGAAGAATTTATTCCAATCAACAGCCTTAAGGGTTAAATTGAATTCGGGGGCAGCATTGTTGAATCTGAAGAGGGAATGGATGCGAATTGTTGTATCAACAGAATGGGAATTAATCGGTATTTGGAGTAGAAATTAAATAGAGTCATTGATTATTTTGAAAATTAGATTGATGCTGACTTCTTTATCGGGCTTTTGGGTCCTTTGAGGAACCTACGTGATTTGAGAAATTACTGTGGTCTATATATCAGGCAATAGTATGTTAACTGTCTACTGATTGTAGTACAGAAACACCGGCATCAGAAACATGTATCTCTTTGAGCTCAGACCACGTATGGTTCGTTAGCGGGTGGTAATGACACAGTTGTGCAGTGCAGTCCTTGATTTATTCCAATAATAAACTACATCATGCTTTTGAATTAGCGATGGGCGATTGCGAATAAATTTCACAATCGAATAAATTGGCAATTGTTAACAATTGAATTCGATTATCGATTTATTCGGTCTCATTAGAAAACAATCGAATAATAATCGAATCGAATCGAATTCTACAATTTATTCACAGTACCTACTCACACTCCATACAAAAAAAATCAGCGTAAAGCTGTTGCTCCAATAAGAAACTATACCTACCAAAATAGGGACATTGAGAATGGAAATACAGCCAAACCTCTGTAATTGGAACATCTTTAAATCGAATTTTCTATAAGTCAAACCAAATTTCTGAAAAATATTGGTTCCCGTGGCTATTTGAATTTTGGAAGTTCGACTGTATTCCTCACCCTTCCCACCCAATTAGTGAGAGGATTGTACTCTCGCTCTCATAAATGTAAAGTTTAAATTTTAATAGTGAAACGAAATGAAAAAGCGATGGGCAGCTGCGAATAAAAAAGTTGTTCCAGCAATACACCTGCCCAAATACACACATGAATCCAACAATCTCTCTCCGACTTGAAGAATCGGCGAATACACACATTCGTTGACGATTGGAATCGTACGTACAAGAATCGAAAATCAACAAACGACTCCGCTCAATTTGAATTCGAATAATTGCGATTGCGACAACAAGCGAATTATTCGATTGTTTTTATTCGCAATTGCCCATCGCTATTTTGAATACGTAGCGCATTGTTCGTTTCAGTTTGAGAGGGACTAGCACGGTTTTCTCTGGTTAAAAAAATGGAGGAGGGAGCGTTCTAAGTCATATTTTTAATAAATATTCTTTGCTTTACAGATGGGTCATACAGTCAACTTCGGTTTCAATGACATCACAACGAACCTACCAAAGGTCTAAGTGACCACAGTACCAAACTGCGGCATCACACCCACTTAACCTAACCTAACCTGACCTAACCACACGTCTTGCTGATAACTTAAGTGCCATTATAAGCTGATTCGTTTTCGGCATTGTCAGAAGACTAGAGTTGTATATAATAAATTAACATCTGTATTTTTATTAGTAAGCGGGGATTAAAAAAACGAAGTAAGCCTTTTCGTTGTCGTTAATCTCTCGATGAGAGGACAGAACTTTTCAACATTCATCTGGAATGGATATCGGGTCATGGGTACATCCAAAGTAAGTTTCGTTATCAACTTATAACAATAAGATTTTTTTCTCTTGAACAACCCATGCTGTGAAGGCAACGACACCGCGACCAGGATAGATCTATTGTATGGGAGGGTTGGAGTCATCCCAAATGACTTGCTACTGCCCTCATGAAAGCCAGTAAGTCTTTATTAGTGGAGTTTTGTAAACCCACTGAAGTGAGTATCTCCTTATGGAAGACACGTTTCCTTAACCATATTAGTGCCGGGCATTCACACAAAATGTGCTCAAAAGTTTCATCCTCTACGAGGCAAAGCCGACAGACGTTGTCTTGACACAGGCTTAAATTGTTAAGCTGGTACGTTCAGGCCACAATGGGCTGTAAGAAAGCTTGTTAGCAATCTTAAGTTTTCTTTCTAAAGATTGAGTATTTCCTTATTTGAATAAGGCCTGATTAAACGTTTGGATTGCCTAAGACCATGACTATGTGTACACTGCTGTAGGCGAAGTTTGTTTTCCCATTCGTTAATAAACTGCTGTCCAATTGACATTACAGTAAGGTTCAGGACCGATAAATGCAGATTCCGAGCCACCCCATCTGCGGATTCGTTGCCTGCAATCCCCCTGTGTCCAAGGACCCAGCCTAGCTTCACTCTGTTGTTCCTGGTAAGCGATTGTAGAGCGTCATAGCAACATTTGACTGTTTTGGAGTCCAAAAGGTTAGACGAGAGTACCTTTAGTGCTGCTTGACTGCCTGAGAATGTCAGTCAGTATATTAGCGCCCATAATGCCTTTGTGGAGGTTTTGTCTGTCACAAATCTCGATGGCTTGGATTTCCGCTTGAAACACTGTAGGATACGACCCCATTGGTACGGAAATCTTTGTGTTGGGTCCAAAGATTCTGTCTTTGATCCGTCTGTGTACCATACCAGACTTCTAGGGTCTTGTGTTGGTACACCATTGGACCAGCTTGCGCCATCTTCCAAAACAGTTTTGCGTGACCATTATATCAACTCGATCCCCAATAGAGACATGTAAAAAACATGTCTCTATTGGGGATCGAGTTGAGTATGCCAAGGTGACCTGTTAAGTTAGCTGGTGTATAATTATACTCAACCTGCAGTTTGATGGCATATTTAGCAACTGTCTTCCTAATGAAGATTGGTAAGGGAGTTAGCCCGACTATAGCTTCTAGAGCTGCTATGGGGCAGATGCGCATGGCATCTGTTACGCATGGCATCTGTTAGACAAGCAATACGTTGTAGTTTCTGCAACTTATTTGTCGTCGTTAGTTGGAGTGTTTTGGGCCACCAAACAATGGCTACATATGTAATAATGGGTGTCGCCATCATTGTGTACAACCAATGAATGATTTTGGGAGAGAGACCCCAAGTCCTGCCGTCTACTGGCCAACAGTGCTCTGGTAGCACGCTCTATGGCGGACTTAATATGTGGGTTCCAGCTAAGTCGATTATCTAGGTAATCCCCCAGATAGTTGACCTCGCTGGAATATGTTAGTGTTGTATTGATGATTATTATGGGTCCCAGGTTGACTCGTGTCCTCATTGCGAAGGGCACTAGAACGGTCTTACAGGGATTGATAGATAATCCTTTTGTGTTGCACCAGTCCCCGACTTGTATTAGTGCACTTTGATACTGTCGCTTCGTGCATTCCTCTAATAATAATCGCCAGGTCATCAGCATAACCTGTAGTGGTGTAACCAGATCTATGAAGATCAGCTAATAATTTGTCGATAACTAAAGACCATAGCAGGAGTGATAAAACCCCTCCCCGAGGGCATCCTTTCGCCGCACTTACAGAAACCGACACTTCTCCAGAAGAGCAGGTCATTGAACAACTTACCAAAATGGCTCTAATCCATCGGTTAGTCGATTCTTCTATACCCCGACTGCTGATTGCCCTTGCGATCGAATCGGTGTTATCGAAAGCTCCCTCGATATCGAGGAATGCACACAGGGCAATCTCTTTGGAGTCGAGTGCACTTTCTATCTTTTTAACGAGAAGGGCACCTGTAGTGGATTTGCCTTTTCTGTATGCAAACATAACAATAAGATGGTTGGTGACTGCCGTGACTGGGTTCCATCTACAGCACAAGTAACATTGAAAATGCACGGTTCCATATCTCTAAGTCACTGACAATGCTCAGAGGGCAGAAAAAGCTTCTTACCTCGCCGCTCAGATCAACACGAGGGGTTGTTATAGAAGATAGGCAAATGTTCACTTCGGGTACTAGAATTCGAACTTACAATCATTAGAGGTCCTGCTGGCAGCATAATGGACATTGCATTGTCTATGTGCGTCTACGTACCAAGAATAAACCCCGCCATTGACTAAGAACTTAGTCTACGGGGAATTGGACCACAGAATTAAATAGAAGATGTTCCAGTCTGATTCTGACATCATTTTACAAAGACAATTGTGGCTTTGTGCTTTTGATAATTCTCAAAATGCTACGACTACATTACTTACTCGTTTGGAAACGTAATACAGTGATCGGTTTGATGTGTTGCAGGAACTTTCAGGGGATAAATTTCGCCTTCCGGGGCGAGATCAAACTCTTGTTTCGTTGTACCCTCACATCCGGTCATGGAGCAGGTCATCAATGACTGCATCTCAAAGATAGGCCATATAGTTATTAGGATTCTTTGCGGATAACACGTTTGCACGTTCTCCTGGCTTATGCACTCACGAACGATCCTCACCCAGTAGCTGATGAATTTCTCTGGTCCTACCACCGGAACTGAAAAGAGGATACAGTGGTTGACATATATATGTGTAATAAACACAGACAAAATTCAAATCACCTTTAACCAGCCAAGGGTAGTTTTTATTTGATTTCAAAGGAATGTTACCAGTTTGACCTTTTCCCTGTTCGCCGAACATTCTAAGCCTTTTTCGAAAGTAAGAAATCGCATTAAATAACTTCACAACATTGATTCGTCTTCGTCTTACCTTATCGAAATGTCACTTCCGCTTGTTACACTCTGCACGTAGGAGGCTCGATCTTTTTTCTCAACCCGAATCTCAGTCTCGTTCACTTTCTTATCGGTTTCATAGAAGTCCATTAGGAACACATCCGGAACCATCGATATCAGTTCGATTTGTCCCTTGATCAGTATGTAGTACTGCGTCGCCGAAAGTCTTCGTATCCTTATGATTAGGCATTTGCTGTCAACTGTTGTGTGGGTGTAAATATTTTGGGAATTCGGAGGAAACTCTAAAGCGATTGGAATCGATTCACTTGCGTGTTCAATTTTGCCACTGCTTATGTAAATCGTTAAGTGCTGATCGAAGTATTCACTTTGAAAGGAATATTTACAGCATTCTCTTGAATTCAGCAAGATTCGCTCACTGGTTCCCGTCTGGCCGAAGGAAATCCCCCTCAATGTGCGATTGACAACAATAAACTTCGAGACAATGTAGGTCTTTCTCTCGACTTCGTCTCTCAAGTAGCCATCCCAGTTTTGCTTGGCACATATCAAGCTATGCAGGATTGAAGGGCCGATGTTTATGCAAAGTCTGTCCGCGAAAATGCTGCTGTCAACACCGTCCTTCACCACCTTAAAGTAACCGGTGATGTTTGTGGGCTCGATAAGGAAGATTTGATTTAAGTATCCGTAGTCTAGGCATTTTACGGCGAGGTTCATTTCGGAATGTATTGAATAATCACTGCTTGCTAGGAATGAAGCATGAACACTGGTGTTCTGAAGACGTACAGTAAGGAATGTCTGATTGAACGGCTTATAGTTTTCGGAAAGTTTGAACTTTTTCAGTTCTTTTGGTAGTCTCGACGTCATGCTTTGGTAATTCTGCAGATCAACCTGAATCTCCGACACATTGATGAGTACTTGCGCTTTTGGTATCGCTGTCACACGGAAAATGGTATCGATGCGCATGCAGCCGACCAGGACTTTTGGATGTAAAATGAAATCAGTCTCTCTATTTGCGCCATTTAATATGTCATCGATGCCGATACTGACAATCTGAGAAGAAAATTACACATAATCTATTCAAATAAAGTTAACATGGTAAAAACGATCTGTTAAGACAATAGTAGTAGTTTCTTTCGCAGGCTGTTTATTTGTCTCTCGGTGGTGAGATGCCAAAAATATTAAATGGGGTTGAGTTGGGTTTGGACTCAGTTGAATCAAATGAATCGATGTGGTGTGGTGTATATATAATATACGCGCGTGCTCAAGGGATTGCTAATACCCTTAAGTGTCCGGGGTCAAGACACAGCACAGGCCGAAGGTATAGAGGGAGAAAGGGAGAGGAGGTACCTGTGCACAATGGTCTTAAATATCTGCGGGTTGTAGTCTGTGGGAAATATAGGCCTGGGAAGAGCATTCCAAATTCGCGTAGTACGGCTGAAGAACGAGTCTCTAAATTTAACTGTGCGTCCGAAAGTAGGCTTAAGGGTAAACTGATGAGCATTCCTGGCGAGACGAGTATTGCAGTTGGCTAGCTCAATTGAGCATCGTTTGTTGAAAAAGCGATAAAATACGGACAAAGAAGAAACGGTACGTCGATGTTCGAGCGAGTCTAATGACTTTGCGACATTGTTGTCTCCTATAAGTTTTATCGCTCGCTTTTGGATTCTATCTAGTAGATGCATGGTGGTCTTTGGGGCACCAGACCAGATATGAGCGTTGTACTCAAATTTGGGGCGGATATACGCCTTAAAAATGAAAGCCAAAGCAGAGGGGGTAAAATATTTCTTGCAGCATTTTTGGCGACCTCAAATATGTGATCGTTCCAACTAAGTGTTGTGTTGATACACATACCAAGGATGGAAAGCTTTCCGGTTTCATCGACACAAGCACCATTCATGGATAATGGCTGATTAACAAGGGTTCGCTTGAGTGACAGCAGACAGCATTGAGTTTTTGAAGCATTGAATTCCACTCTGTTGTTGTTTCCCCAATTAATTATGCTGTCAAGATCGGAATTCAATGTCCTTAACATACGCTGCCGTTCCAATTCTACGGCCGAATGGCAGGGTCGTGAGTCTCGGAACGAATATGAAAAGCTGAGGGTGCTGTCATCAGCGAAGAAATGGATTGGATTAGAAGTAGCAGACAAGAGATCATTGATAAAAATGAGAAAGAGTGCCGGAGACAGAACAGAGCCTTGGGGTACACCAGCATTTATTTGGTGGATATCAGACTTGAACCCATCCAAAACAACTTGAACTGAACGGTTCGAAAGGTAATTTCTAATCCATAGAAGAAGAGATTCATCGATACCATATGCACGCATTTTCGACAAAAGAGCTTGATGCCAAACTGTCAAATGCCTTAGAATCATCAAGTGCAACGATCTTGTTTTCGCCTGCATTATGCAAAGATGTGTCCCACTTTTCGGTGAGATAAGCTATCATATCAACAGTGGACCTGTTGCTACGGAAACCGTACTGCCGGTCATTAAGAAGCTTCATAAGCTGACGATTTATCAGCGTTTCCATGACCTTAGAAAGAAGGGACGTAAGCTATGCTTCGGTCCGAGGTGGGTGAATAAGATTCGCCTTTTTTAGGGACGGGCTGGACAAATGCTGTTTTCCATCTACTCGGAAAGAGACCAAAAGAGTAGGATAGATACGCAATGGTTTTGCCAGCGCAGAAGAACACCTCTTCAGAAGTATAGGGGGAATACCATCCGGGCTAGCGGATTTGGATTTGTGCCCGTCGAGATCTTTAAGTACTCTTGCAACTGTACGAGTGCGAAAGTGGATTTGTCCCATGGTGAAATCAACGAGTTAGCGGATACAAATAATAAGCCAAATGCATCGTTTTCATTTCCTCTACGCGAGAACTTCGCAAAGCCACATCGAACGGTGTTCCCACGAAAAGTTTTTTCAAGATTTTCTTACATGCGACACCTGAATCCACGGCTCTACTTTTGAGGTGAGTCGTTTTGAGTAGCCACCAAAATAACGACGTGTTTCAGAGCAATAGGGTGCCTATTAAAACTGAATGTGGGCAATATGTCGAAACAATCCTCTGATTAGATGGTCAAGCAGGGAACGAATGCAAAAAAATTGCAAAGTCTGATCTGGAGTCATTTGATGATATGCGCGACACATGAGGGACCACGTAGACAACTTCCACAACACAAATCCAGCCTTCGAATGGAACCATCAAAGCTGCAAGACCTCACTCAAACTAAGGAAGATTGTGAGCAACTTTATGTTTTTCATAAGCTATGCGCCTTGGTTAATGGCGAAGCTATCGAAATGACTTAGTTGCTTTACTGAAAACTTATATTAACAAGCCGCCTCTAAAACAAATGATTGCGGTAGAAAAGATATCCTAGGATAATCCTTACCGGCTGAAATTACATTTGCATCATGAAATAAATTACTTACCGATCGTAGCTCTTCATCCTCCTCACTCGTATCGAAACACTCTCGATTCACTGAAACTAATGATTGCAAAATGACAACTCTCCAGATTTGTGCCGTCACCACACGCTCGGGTAGGTCAATAATTTTCGATACGGTTTCTGAAAGCCAGAAATCACAGTAATGCAGGAAACTCTCGTGGGCATCACTGAAGTACTCCATTCGGCATTTGATCCGGATTGGATTGGGAACCTTGGATTGAATCATTTGTAGTCTGCGCATGGCATAGTGGTGTTTCACAAAAAAAAAAAAAACACTTACCGCCATAGGAACAGGGAATATATGAATTTTTGACATCATTCTCGGTTGTGGATAGCGCCAGCAAATGATGCCATAGTTCTTCTTGATGATTTGAATTTGATATGGCATCGGTAAGAATGAATCGGACACCATTTCGACAAACTGAAAAGCTCCAGCTCTGAAAGAAGAATGTTTGAGCAAGTTATGAGATCGTGTTGGATAGGAATTCACCTCAAGTCGTCTTGGTAGAACTCCTCTTTTCGTCGAGCTCTTCTCCTCTGCTTAGGCTCCGGCAGATATATAGTTAGCAAACGATTTCGGTTTATCTCGTGGGAATCCCCGCATTTGCTTTGCAAGAACTCTTCCCACAGGTTGTAGGTCATCTCCAAGTCGGCATGGAAAGATTTGAACGCTTGCAAGAGGCTAGTAACGATTTCTACTCCTAGAATGCAGCGGATAACGTTGAATTTGATACTGGCTGTGATCAGTGGTAGGCGGTTCCATGACTCCTGCACTGTGTCCAAGTTGCATCTGAATCCAATCGGATGAACAACTATTGCACAGCCATTCTGCACGCATATACCCCCAACAGACGTCTTGGCATTCATCTTTTCAGGACGACTTGAGAACTTAACAGCCAACCTAAAATCGACTATGCTGACCTTCAGGTTGTACTTGTCCGCTTCGGTGTATTTCAGAGTAAGCATGTCGATCTTTAAATTAAACCTCTCAGCACTGAAAAATATATTCCGCATCAGCTGAAGCTTGGTTTGCTTGATGATGGGCACCTCAGCGCGTAGGTGAAGGCAAGGATTTTCCAGCAGCGCCTCATAGTAGCTTATCAAGTTCTTTGTCAAGCTAAGTAGTGATTTTTCAGTCAATCGTAAGACGCCCGGCTTTGAAAAACTTATATCGATGTCGACTTTCTTGGTCTTGCTTTGATGTGCCTTCATAACCACCAACGGAGGTGGGATTCCTGAAGGGCCCACTTCTCCACGCTTCGTTTCGAACAGAACGTTCGGCAAGACCTTCTCATCCTCGTCCAATTCATCGCCATCTGCAAAGTCTGGCGTGTGGAATAGATTTACTGAAAAATTAAAAATTGAAAATCGTTTTGACACCTCGTAGATCGATCGGGAGATTAGGAAACTTGGTTGACTGAAATCAATTGATATCAGAGGCGTTAAGGTCTCCACAACAGACACGTCGTCTCCCTGTGGAATACCCAACACGGTTCGCTTATATTTGTAGAGATTAATCACGAATGTTCCAGCGACAAATGAGGTAGTGCTTGGTATCTGACGCGGATACCTTTGTAGCTCAGTACTGGACTCTAGCGCCTTTTTGGAGAAGGACATTTTGCTCGAGGAAAATCCAGAATCTGTCATGGGGAATTCGGATGTTTCTTCGCATAAATGCTGAACATCGCTCGTGTGACTCATCTTAGAACAGCACGAGTACATAGATCCGGAAGTTTTCATTTTCCGCCCCGTTGACTTTTCCGTTGATGGCAGCGTTTTGCTGGATGAGGATGGTTTCTTGAATTTATGCTCACTTCTTAGTCTACCTTGATGTCCTTCGATGTTTTTAATATTCAGCATTTTGTAGAGTACACTACTGAAGAGAGTAATCTGATCAGTGGTCAGAGAAGCAACTAAGTCATTGGAACAATTATATTCGATTGCTTCGCCACAGATCAAGACGTTATTGCACGTGATGCAAGGCGCATAGCTTATGACAAACATAAAATTGCTAAAAATCTTCCTTAGTTTGAGTGAGGTCTTCCGGCTTTGATTGTTCCATTCGAAGGCTGGATTTGTGTTGTGGAAGTTGTCTACGTGGTCCCTCATGTGAGCGAGAACCTCGTTCCAGTTGCCCGATGCGGCTGACACGTTCTGAAAAGACAGCTCATATTGCCGATCTTCGATTATTGATCCTGGCGTACTCAAGATACCCATTTGAGCTGCCTTCTGGTATACGTCCGGACGCACAGGGCTTCGCTGAAGTGGATTTTCCAGACTCGGAGTCACTTTAACACCACCAATCTTCAGAATCGCCACCGAGCTCCACGTTTTCTGCGTCTCTAAGGGCATATACAGGGTGAATCCTTTGCTCTCCATGTGAACCAAGGGGATTTCATTGACTGTATTTGGGCAGTAGCATGATTCCACCTCTCCTATCAGCGACTCGTCGCATGGCTCAAACGACATCAACTTTAGGATTGTAGGAGCAATTTTGGCCAGTTCATCCATGTCGACGATAACCTCCAGTGCCTCCATTTTGATGATGATCTCTGTGATAGCTCGTCGCAGGTCGGCATCTTTTCGTTTGGCCCCGATCTTGTTGAAAAAGTTCTTGACGCCCACTGTCGTTATGATCATATTGAAGAGCGGCGATTGCGTTGAACTGGCCTGCATTTTGATCCGGAAGCGTTCGCTCAGTCCGAACTCTTTGGCCGAGTTTAATTCATAGAAGCGAGCGTTTAGGCTGCCAACTTTCGTTGTGATCTTCGTAAAGTCTTCCCGCTTGTCCACCGACGATATAAGGTCCTCAAAATCGAACACCAGTTTACAGTTCTGCACTTCAGATGCCTCGAATTCGACTGTGAATTTGGTGATGGTCCACTGGAGGAAGATGGAAATTACAAATTTATTGATTGCGCCCTCTGCTGTCAGCAAAGAGGATTCAGAGTTTGTATCGATTTCAAGGAAGTGCTTGATGCTGTCATTGTCTTCATTGCATGTTATAATTTGTATGCTGTCTCTCTGCTGGTCAGAATCTTTAGCAGTCGACGCAGGGAAGAGGCGCAGTATCTTCAAAATCAACTCGAGCTGATTGTGAAGTTGTTCGGTTCGCTGGGAAGCGAATTTTGCGGCTATTGGCGAGGTATCAATGTGCAAGCTCACTGAGACAACATCCTTTGTTTCGGTTTTCTTTCGATTTGCGAATATATTCTCAACAGTGTCTTGCAGGTATTTTTTCTTTTTCTCCACACCTTTGCTTTTCTGTTCGTTTTCTTCTGATGTTTGGCTTCTGCCATTGCCAGAGACGCTTCCGCCTGCCTTACGAAGTGCTTCCACAGGCGATGTGCTGGCCACATTCGACAGCGTCGGAGTTGATAGCTGCGAATGTTTGTTTTTGTCCGTTTCGCTCTCGTCAGACGCTACAGAGTTCTGCTGTAGCAGCGGTTCCTCTTTGCTCTTGTTCACCGTTTCAATTTTGTGAGTGAGTGCAATTGTGATCGCTGTCTGAATTGGATGGACAAGCACAAGAGTATCTGTGTGTTCGGTATTTTCTACACTAAAGTCACATATACTACAGGTCCAAGGAAATGTGTCTTTTGTGGATTTCGATAACTGATTCTGAAATTCGTTTTGTACGTTCAAGCGATTGACATTTTCCGCACCTGTTGAGTTAAAGATGAAGTATGGAAGTCTGCAAAGAGATTGTATGCATTAAGACTATGCCCAAATTTGGGGGGAATGGGAGAACATACCTTATGAGAGTAAAATTATCATTGCGAGGATGCTTTCCTATACTGCCCGGCGAGATACGGAACTGTCCCTTGGCTATTAATATTTTAACTACCAAATTCTTGATGTACGGCAATCTGAGGGGAAAACATCTTCAATCACCAGCTTTCTCTTATATTTGAGGATATACTTACAGAATGCTGTTGAGGTTGGACTGCTCCTGCGAATCTTTTTCCTGATGTTTGTCCACATTGACCTTTTCATCTCGCTCGGAACTGAAGTGGATGGTTTCTTCTGGATAGCAAGTTCTTCGCGACTGTCTTTCGGAAGTTATGGACTTTTTTGAAGTTTGCTTCACCAGCTGCGGACGTTGCGTTGTGTTAGTTACTTCTGGTGGGGGTTCAACTGAAAGTTAAGTCACTTGTTTTAAATAAATTCCAAATATCAATGTTTCAGCTAGAATGATTGATTTTCTTCGATCAACAATAGAAAACACCAACAATCGCAACGATTCCACGGTCCTGCGCGTGGAATGTGAACTCTATTATCAGACCACGTGCATCCGAAGAACGCGCGGAGGGTCTACACTGCTCTACAGCCGACAATGGGCCGGGCAAAAATGGAATAACCGCTTAAGATGCAACCTCAAAGCTACCTGATTAGTAAATTGTTATGATTTGCTATGGCATCACTAACAATTATAACAGATATGATGTCATAGGAGGAAGAATAAACAATTTTCAATGAAAACAAACAGTGTCAATAAAACCAAAGAATCTGCTGTCAATCGTGTTACTTACCTTTGGGAGGGCTTGGCAATTCGGTTTCAATGAATTTCATGAATTCCACAAAGTGTTCATCAATGTGAAGAGCATACTCTTCAATCCACAACGCCAGTATGCATTTAGTGCTGTGGGCTTGCGTGAATTGGTTTGGTATCTGCAAATACCATTCGAGCCATTTGGCTCCTTGATCTCCGGTCGTTGTCACAAAGAATGGAATTGTTACTTGTGCAGGAACTCCAGCCAGCATTATATGGGATTGTACCGATTTGAGGCAACCTCTAAACATTTTCGTCGATATGTATCTCTTTGTGTCTATGTTTAATTGTGTGAGTACGGTACGAACTTTCACTGATTTCTCATCCTTAATCGAGGCTTGATGCAGGAGTTGCCGAAAATTCTTGCTATCGTATTCCTTTATCAAAGAAATCAGACGTAACGCTATTGTTAATTCACACTTGGAAAACTCAAGAACAACACTCTCTAGGGATATGTGTAATTTGTGCTGGGGCACGTCTTCATTCTTCCACAATGTCGGTTGTAGAAGATCCCCCACGTTGACTGTGCCTTTCGGCACGTGACACAGCACTGAGGTGCCCGACATTTGCACAAGACTCAGTGACACATTTTGGAATTGCACATGCCCATTTTCGTAGCAAGCGTTTAGAAGCTCTTGGGGTTTATCTGGCAGCTGACACGTCGTATGCACAAGCTTATTCGGATTCAGAGGAGTGGTCCACTGACCCTCGATTTTGTCAACGGCGAGTTCGAAGTGCGGCACACATTTTCTCGAAACTAATTTCCTTGCGGGCTTCGTGGACATAGAGTTTCCTCTCGCATGTAATTCAATGTTGATGTTGGTTAAGTTGAATTTGTAGACTTTTAGTGGAATTGCAGCCATCAACGAATCGAAATCATCCAGCAGTGGTGGGTGCAGTTTTGGAGAACCACCATGCACTTCGGTCTCGTAGTACGGGGGATAATCGTACGTATCAATCAGCTCATGAATGGTGCTCACAATTCGACTGTACGTTGGATTGAAACGGAACGTTATGTCGTTTGCCAGAATTCGATAGACAACCCGTCGTCGATCGTCATCCTCAGTTACGGACTTTTCAGGATCAGGATGCTCCTTGTACTCCATAAGATCGAAAGCGATCACAGGGGTGCGGTACAGAAGGTATTCTTCAGTCACGCGAACACTATACTCGTCAAAGTTCGTCACGATCCAGTCATGTTCAACAGCCTTCTCATCGAAGAGGCCCCGATCCAGGAATGTATTATTTTTAAACGCTGCAGTGGTCACCAAAATTGTCTTGTCGCAGTCCTCATCTCTATAAGTGCCCAGAGGTTCAATAGCTATACTTGAACAACCACCCTTCACGTTGAACCAGTTTCTGTCGGAAATGATTAGCGCTTCATTGTATATACCGCCCAGCATCACCTTAACTATCGGTGAATAGCGTATCTTCTTTGTGGCGCCAACAATTGAGTCCGTTATGAATTCAGCGTGTTTCAGAGTGAAATTTAATTGTTCAATGTAAACTGCAAAATCCGTCAAGAGACCAGTATCGTCTCCATCGACTTTATCCTCCTCTTCGAGATCGGTGAAATCGAAACTCGGCAAAAGATTCCACATCCAACGCACGAAAGAACTACGACCGCCAGTGTAGCCCTCTAACAATTCGGCGTCCTCATCTTCAGACTCTGCCAATGCTTTTCGATGAAGTTTACCACCTTTTAGCGCCATAATCAGATTGAATACTCTCATGGCCATGGGAAACTGCAATGAGGAAACGTTCATTTCCATTAGTTTCGTGAATACGGACACTCTTGTGACGCTCCCCAATTGACTTATATTGGCATTGTACTTTCGTATGATGCGAATTTCCAGTGAGCATCTGCAAAGATAGATAGGAAGTTTGATTTGATTCAAGAGGTAAACAAAATGGAGTATAAGTGTACTTCGATGTTAGTTGCGAGGTCTTCGATTTAAAAGAATAATTGAAATACGAAAGTAGGGACAAAATACCTTTCTTCGAGACCTCACTGAAATGAAGGCCAATAGTAGTGGCGTTGGCATACCACCACTAGAGTCGACATAAAACTTTACTTTATTAGACTCTTAAGAGCACAAGACCATACCCAACAAGAGTGGTTGCTGTGGAAGCTCCATTTATATCATTATCATTATTGTTGGCAAACAAACTAGCCTAGACACTAGTGGTAACTAGCTGGATTATTAGAAAATATTCTTAAGGTGCACTGCTAACTACAGCAGTGATTCAAAGTGCATTGCATAGTTAGTAGTATTGCACGAAAAGGCGTTCAGTCTGCAGTAACGATGGTGGTAATTCAGACTTTAGATAGGACATGGTTCTCGTTTTCACAAGCTTTCGACTGAGAGCAAAAAACATTAACAAGAATTGGGTCAATCAAATTTAGAAGGCTTTTATAAGCTGGTTACTATCCAATAAATCGGTATATTTTAGAGAAATTTTGCAAACAACCGCACTCACCGGTATAGAAACGGTTCCTGGCACACGTCAATCTGTCCAGCAGCATTTCGTTTATCCAAGCAGATAGTCAAATCGGAGACTTTTACAAGTTTTCGCATGAAAACTCTCACAGGATGAATGTCAATAAATGCTGGTTTCCAAAATTCATCAGCCGATGTCAACGACAGCAGCTGGATATTCATCGAAACTACAATATCCTCTTCAACATACTTCAAGATTATGTTGTGGCAATTTATCACAATATTGTTGATGATTTTATTAACAAGCCCCGGCATTAGGCCTTGTTGTGCGCTACCACCATTGTCGTCTTCCTTGGTTGGTCTTTTTTTCTCCGCCTGTGGCGTTTGTGTGTCCGATTTGTGATCTCTCAGTTTGAGCACAAACTCTATTGTATTGATGGTAATTTTGATTGGTTCTGAGGCTATTTTCATCCATGGCACCAATATGGAGAGCTCATGTATGTGACCAGATAATATTTCAAATGGTAAATTCAATTCCTCTTCAAGCACATCCAATCGGAGGTCTAAATTTTGAAATGCTACCTCACCTTCCCACAACGATACCTATGAACATTTAATGAAAACAAAGTTAAAATGTCTATTGTTGCAGCGCTTGTTACATACCTGAGAGTCCTCAGGACGGATATTCTTCACGTATTTTGCAACATGATTGAGAATTATCGGAGTGATGTAGTTTTCCAATTTGAACATTTTCGATGTTTTTCTAAGAACTTTCTTATTTTGCACATGAATTTTTTCCACATCAATGCAGTCCCATAGTTTTTTTTTGAATTAATTTTCAATATGATTTCGCATGTTTTTCTGCAATTAGATGTGGAAGATGTTTTATCGAAAAATGGGGAGTTGATGAGTTGATAAATGAAAATATTTTGACTTTTGACGTGTTGTCAGTTCTTTTGGTTTGACAGTTGGAACAGCTGTGTGTACGATATGTTTTTGTGAAGTAGTTGGAGGGGGCTTTGTTGTGCCGGTAATTTCGTTGTAAACAAACACCAAATGACAATCCAGGCTGCGTGGGATGCATTCAGGCAAACCAATTGAAATATAAACCGAATCAAATTGTTTTCATTTCAAAATTATCACTTTTACGCGTTTTTGATGCGAATGAACTGATAAAATGTGTGACTCTCGCAGATTGGAACTTAGGCCGCTTTTACACACGCTAAATTCGTCTGCAACTTTCCAATCTTGCTGGCAGGGGAGTGCTGCTCGAGAATTGCGATTGATTCTTCAATTCCCTTTCATCGCTCAGGGTTGGATATTGGCAGCATGCCATACATCTGTGAGAAAGGTATGGCACATGGGTGAAAGGGTAGGAAGCGGACAAATTTAGCAGAATTGCAACTGAGTTGATTTCTACGTGTAAAAGTGGCTTCCGATCACAAAAGTGAATTTCAGAAAATCGGGAAAAGTAAAAAGTTGCCTAAGGCCAAAGGATCAATGTGTGTATGGTTTCCCTTCTGTTTCACCTCCCTTCTTCACTTTATACAAAAATCGGCGACGAATTTAACCTGTGTAAAAGCGGCCCTAAGTATATGCGCCACCAGTTTAGTGCTGCCCAAAAAAGCATAACTAATTTTCAGCAAAATTAAAGAAAAGTGTACATTTCTTGATATGCCAAGAGTTGCGCATCTAATTATCATATTTTTAATCCGAAATGTTAGTATAAATATCCTAATTAATCATTTTCTTGGGCTGTTAGTATTAATACAATTTTATTTTCTTTCGGTTTGTTGATAGTAATGGCAACACTTTTTATGGGTACCACTTTTTCTTGACAAGTGTCAGCTGATCATACAGATTGCAGAAAGTGGCATTTGCTTTGCCGGACATGACATTTATCAAACGACGAAAACAAGTGCAATTATTTTCATTTCAATTTGGAATATATTTGTTCACTACTCCACGTTCTATTGCCTCTACAAATTCTTTTGTTTGTGGTAACTGGTGTTTCTGTCCTAAGTTCTCAACTATGTAAATCCTTGATTAGAATATAGTGATTAACGTCTTCAATGGACGTGGTACATTATAAATCCCTTGTTAGCAGCAGAAATCAACTGATTTGTACGGGGTTGTCTTGAAAGAAAATTATTATTTATTATTCAAATTTCAAGTCCGAATTGGTTTTGCGTAGTTACGTTACTGATCGATAGTCATGGCGGAACGGAATCGGAATTGTTGGAACAACACCAACAGCAAAGATTTACGGAAACACATGGTTAAACTCCGGAACGCAGTATTTTCTACTCCATCAGATCCAATTAAGTAAAACTTGGACTCTTTGGAAAGTATGTCAGTCGTCAGGGGTCATTAAGAGTGATCTTCAGGCCTGTTCCATCTTTTTTACAAGTCTGTGGGCTTGAATGCCGGCTTTTATTTAGCCTCGTGGTGACGTTAACAGAAAATTGGCGTACCAGAAAGATCAGTAAAAGTACCCACGTTCGAGAGTTGATCGTGGCACTTTCCCAGGATCTAAATCAAAGTGTTCCCCTGAATAAAACAATCAGTTTGGAAACTGAAAACCTGTCTTAATTGAGTAGTCTCATTTTTGACATACATATGTACATACATCTCCTTAAATTGTGATTTTTTCCGTTCAACAATCGACTTATTTACCAAATTTAATAATGTATCGAATGGTGCCAATACCCATCGCCGAGCTGGAACTACAGAATATTGCGGACGAAACTGGACTCACGGCTCCGGAAAAGGTTGCCCTTAACCATGCTTGGAAACTGATCGCCCCTTATATAGGATCCCATGCGATCGACCAATTCAACGAGTAGGCTAACAGCCTCGTCCAATGCAAGTGCTTTCAATTCGAATGTCTGTCCTTTAAGGTTCTTTAGTGAAAATGAACAGCTTTTGAACTTCTTCCGAAACGAACGGGGTGATATTCGAATGATGGAGCTTCACATGCATAAGCATAAAATGTTTGAATTTCTCGAGACACTTATCCTGGACGCAATTGAAAGCCTTCCAAAGATGCACAGTTCCATAAATCCACTTTCCAGCAAACACATGAATTGCAACATAACGATGTCAGCTTATGATGTTTGTGTGACGATGGTTTGAAAGTGAAACTGATTCAAATTGTTTACATTTCTACTTTCAGAGACTATCCGACCACTTGCTGGGCTATTTCAAGAAAGTGTTGAAACGGTTCATGTCACCTTGCTTGGAGAGTGCCCTGGAAAAGGTCTTCTTGGTCCTACGTCAGTCTCATGGGGAGAAACTGAAACCATGAATTGGATCAATTTTTGAAAGTTCGTGTAACAACAAATTAAAGGTTAACTTTTCAAGGACATTGGAAGTCTTTTTTTCATCCTCCCGTGGCTAGATTTGAATCATGGTTTATTTTACTTGGGATTTCACCTCGAACCTCGTGTCAGCTCTTCAATTGGAGGACACTTTAGCTGGTCCTCGATAGTGACGTGGATGCCGCTTCCGATACAAACGGAAATATCCTTCTGCTGGGTATGAGGTCCTTCATTCTTTAGGAGTATCAAACCCAAAGCAAATGCGTGGAATGACTCGAGCTGTAAAAACTAAAGAAGATACCATGATGAAAGAGTTGTATTTCTTCTTCGCAGCGCAAGCTTTTTCATCCATTCTACTCTTTAAGCTACTTTGCGGGTAGATGGGAGACATCATTATTTTTTCTAGCCCGTCCGATTTATGTCATTGTACTGACCTAGCACTTGCGTCATGGAACTGGTCATGGAAACGTTACTATATCGTTAGATTTTGAAATATGTACATTGAGTCACGAAGGCTCAGAATTTTCCTTTCGAACCGTTCAATTCAAGATGTTTTGGTTGAGTTCAATTCTGATGTCCACCAAATTTACGCTGGTGCTTCCCAAGGCTCTGAGCTGTATCCAGCACTCTTATTTCTATAAATGATCTTTTCTCTGTTGGTTCCACTTACTCCAATTCACATCTTTGCTAATGACAGTACTCTCAGCTTCATATACAACCGTAGAATTGGAACGGCAACGTATCCATTAATGGCGCCTGTTTCGATAAAGTTTACTACTTCATCTCTGGTGTCGATGAAACCGAAACGAGGTTGCCAAAAACGGTGCCAAATGTCTAAGTTCCTTCAATCATCGATGCAAGAAATATTTCATGCCCTGTGTTGGCTTATAAATTATAAGGCTGTACGCTTTAACAATATAGACATCTGAAATCTGAATCCTATTGGAAATAATCCAAAAGCGAACGATTAAACTTAAATGCGATAGCAATACACCGAAGCCAATGCATTTGCTCGAACGCCGACTGTATCTTCCCTGTCCTGTCCTTTTATCATTGTTTTAACAAACGATGCTCAAGTCAGCTAGTTGAATTCACCTGTCTGTTTCAAAGGTCTCGCTCATCAGGTCACATTCAAGCCTGCTTTCGGTAGCACAGTTAATTTAGAATAGCAGCAGGTATCTCCTACAAATAGCTTCAATATACATCTCAAAGCATGGTTTTGGTCCATGCGCTGTCGTCTGACTTCTTCAATCTGGTACTGGAGAATATAGCGCGGATGGCGGCTGTAAACACGGAAGGCACTATCTTCTACAAGTCGGTCCAACTGTTGTGGTACGCAGATGACATCGACATCGTCGGGCGTTCTCAACGTGCCGTAGTGGAGGCTTTTACGGCGATTGAAGAACAGGCGAAACGAACTGGTCTCAAGGTCAATGAGGACAAAACAAAATATATGCTGTCGACCAAAAAACGTTCTGTCACACACCACCTTGGACAAAATTTCACGATCGACAGCTACAATTTCGAGGTAGTGAAGGAGATTGTCTACTTCGGGGCAAACGTGAACTCCACAAACGACATCACAGTGGAGATCCGTCGTAGAATCGCCCTTGGCAACCGGTGCTACTTCAGTTTGTCAAAACAACTGGGCTCAAAACTCCTGACTCGAAGGAGCATAATCATGCTCTGCAAAACTCTTATTTTGCCAGTCCTGCTCTATGGAGCCGAAAGCTGGACGCTAAGCAAAACTGTAGAGCTGATTCTTGATACATTCGAAAGAAAAATTCTACGTCAGATGCATGGTCCCGTCTGCGAGGAAGGCGAATGGAGGAGAAGACATATCCGCGAACTCTACGAGCTGTACCAGGATGTGGATGTAGTCCGGAAGGCAAAAATCCGGCGACTGCACTGGCTCGGCCACATCGAGCGCATGGACAACAATGCTCCAGCAAAGAGGGTCTTTGAATCCGAGCCTACTGGTTCGAGAAGGAGAGGAAGACCGAATCTCCGGTATTAAGACCAAGTAATCGCGGATGCAAGACAGCTTGGTCTTGATGACTGGAAGCAGCGTCCCCAGGACCGTCAACGATGGAAGGGCAGCAATTGCTCAGGCTCGGACCCTTCATGGGTCGCCGGCCTGATAAGAAGAAGAAGAAGAAGCCCACTGTTTAGGAATTGTCATAGCTCAGGTCAACTGGCAGCCCTTTTTTTTTGGATTTAATTGAAGCCTTGAAGGTATTACCTACGACCTCTATTACAACCTAGACCAGATCCCAAAATATGATGTTTTAACTACTAAACCGCCTTTCAATAGCTGAAAGCGGCCATATTCTTGAAGCTACATCTAAATTAAACTGGCTGTCATTTATTCAGTCTATTTTGCCAAATCACCATGGTCCGTCCATGCGTTCACAGCGACAACGCTCGGCGCGCTTCTCACATTGATGAAGCCATTTTCTGGATGAAAGAGTGCGTCAATAAACCAAATTTGTAGAATTTGGGACGATACCAATCCACATGAGATCCAAGCGCGTCTAATGCATACCGAATAAAGTCTGTTAGGTATGGATTCCGGCTGGATTCCGACTGGCGGCGTCATCGATCCATATTTCTTTGAAAAAGATTTTGGCCAGACAATCACTGTCAACGGCGTAGTCGATGATTTCCAACTTCTTCAACATGTGGTTTCAACAGGACGACGCTACGTGCCACACAGCTCCGCCACATTGGAAATTCTGCACAAGCGATTCGACGGCATGGTTATCTCACGTGAGGGTTCTGTAAACTGGTCACCGAGATCGTGTGTTTTGGCCCCGATCGACTTTTTTTTATATTTTCAGAAGTCTGCGAATAAGCCACAAAGCACAGCGGCCCTCAGAGTCTTGGAAATGGGACATTTCGGATGAGCGCCACGCAGAGAAACTGTGGCGGACATTTGAACGATGTTATATTCCATACATAACAGCACCGATAGGTCTTTAAAACGAATGAAATATATTGATGACATCTCACACAAAGTTTGTTTTATTTTAATTTAAAGATAGAAAGCACTTAATGATTTTGGAGAAAAAATCCCGATTGAGGGCTACATGAATATTGGCGCACTATCGTCATCTAGGGCATGGCTTTCGACAGCTGTAACGCGGTTAGAGCCAGGATCAAATGTGCAATGGATAAGCAGCATATCCACAATCATACGAAGCCATAACTAAGAACTTCCACTTGGATGATATGCTTACTGGTGCGGATTCTAAGCTAAGCAGCGGTAGAACTGATCACAGTCAGTCAGTGCACAGACAGCGATCGGAGCGATCCAACTTAAGTTGCAGACCACTTTACAAAAATAAACATTTTATCCATTTGACTTGTCTGTTTTATTGTGGGAAAAAACTCTCCACTCACCTATTAAGCAGCCTTCAAGAAATGTCCGTTTACTACGAACTTGAGCACTACGAACTTCAGCATAAATAGACACGCAGTCACTACTGATGCTTACACCGTGTGAGTTGAGTTGTTGTTGCGTACACAAGTGTGACATTCTTGCTGAGCCCAACTAACACATCTCGTCCGCCACAGAACTTGGAACCGGTTCCGGCTCTATGTCGCTTAAGGAGGCAGTGGAGAATCCCTTAACATTTGGAGGGACTTCTTCTAAATATCTGATTCTGGTGCATGAGCCCTACCAACTCATCTCCAGCTGCAAACTGCACCAGCAGCTTTATTCGACTTCACTCTCGATATAGCTATCATGGATTCGTCTAGGTCGGAGTGGAACGTCCATTGTCTGGAATGGAACATTCTACCTGACAGCGGTATTGGTGTCTAACTCGCCGCTTAACAGTCTACAGAGTTGATCTTTCTAGATTCTCCAAATCAATTGAGACGCGAGTAGTTCCGACAGGCTTCTGTCCAAAGTTGAATAGTAGTTTTATCCGTTGGTACAACTTTTGGACATGAATCCTGCCGTAACACCTCTTTATTTTCTCGATCGCGCGCTTCTCGTGCTCTTTCTTTTTCGTTTTGCGAAGCCGATCATCTTCCCTTCTTCTAAGTTCGTAGGGCTCACGAAATGCTCTCGTCCTTCTATGCAGCATTGCCTGATATGCTGTTTGCTTCGCTGAATGTTCTTGCCTGCACCGCCTGGTTGACGGTTGATTGATCAGGAGATCGCCAGGTTCCTTTGTGACAATTGAGGTGAGGGAACCGCGTACTGGCTACAGAGAGATTTCCCCCGTCACGTAATCCAACAACATGCATGCTGTGCTATCCGATGACTGTAGGAAAGATGTCTTCCTTGTCCAGCTTTGCGTTGAAATCTCCTAGAACGATCTTGGTGTCGTTAATGGGGCATTGATCATACGTTCTTCCAGGGGATCCTCCGTTAGGGCGTGGCAGACTAGACTGATGTTGAGGAATATAGCCTTGATGTGGATTATTATGAGTAGGCCCTTATGTTTAAGGCTTAAGACTTCTTGCCTAAGTCTGCCTCGTACAACAAAGACGCAACCGAACCAGCGCTGCGTTTGCTCTCTGTAGCAATCGCCGTAGTTTATCATTCCCTCTATGTGCTAACCATCCCATCGCACCTCCTGGATGGCGATGATGTCTGCCTTGTAGGCGTCTAGAGCCTTCGCAAGTTTATCGGCTGCATGTGATTTGTTAAGGGACCTCACATTCCATGTGCATAACTGAAAATCATTGTCCTTATTTCGTTGTCCATGGTCGTCAGCAGTAGAGTCACCCGTATGTGGCTTGAAGTTGTGGCTGAGCTAAAACGCGAAACCCTCAAACCTTGAGGACCGGGTCCTCATTTATCACAACAGGCTGTCATTGGGGCTTTTATCATCATCGAGAAGGAAACGGCAAAGATGGGTCTTCCAGTGAATGAGGCTAATGCCGACTTCTTGGGCAAATCGTCACAATAGACAGATATAACTTGGAAGTAGTGAATGATTTTATCTACCCGCGTTCCGGGATAATTGGCACTTTTGCCAATCGCTGTGTATACGGCAATTGAAGAGTAAAGCCCTGTCTCGAAGGACCAATCTGTCTCTACATAAGACCGTGATAGTGCCACTCCTGCTGTGTGGCCCAGACGCATGGCCATCACCAAAGATATTCTTTGTCGCTTCGAGCGAAAAGATCTTCGGATTACTTTCGTCTTGACTGAGCCTGGACGACGAACTGTCCGAGGGGTCGAGCGAAGTTGTGTCTTCTACTCTAACGCCGAGGGATAGCGCGGTAAAGAAAGGCTTCGCCTCCGGTCGCCTTCCCAGTTGAAAAGGGACCTCAGTCAGCTGAACATACGAAACTGGAGGCCGCAAGCACAAAACCATGTTAGTTAAAGACGCGTGTCTGACTGTAGCGCCAGTTGACGAAGAAGAAATTCTATGTAATCACGGAACGCATAAGGATTTCATTATTTTCAAAATGTAATCATGCACTTTTCACGACCCCCAACAATTGTATGCACACATCACGTATTATCGCAAATGTTTCCGGCGCTTTTATGTCGACTTTGGGCATCAGTGACGTTCTCTTTGTTCTTCCACTTGAAGTTTCCTCCCTCCGCTCCTTTTATCTTGTGCGTGCTATGTAGACTGTGGGTGTTGATAACCTACATCTCCGATGGTCTGTACACGCACTATTTCAGTGACACGCGCGCTGAATTGCCCAAGACCGGGTTCAGATCGACACTAGTACACGAAGGCCAACCAGAAGAGGGTGGAATACAAAAAGAAAATGCTTTCGTTTGCTGTGTCCGTTGTTAGTTTTTGTTTTTAAGGTTGCCTGCAAGTCCTCACAACAACAAGTATCGATTTAGTAAAACTATTTATTCGGCGACATGACAACGATTGACCTTCACAACCAGACTCTTACGAGACACGCAAGGTCGTTGCAAACACAAACCTAATCAGAGCCACCACCGCAGCTGCTGCGCACATATCAAGCCACGAAACTCGAGATATCTATTCGAAGCGGCTATTCATCTCGGCTGGCCGTCCGCGTCTATCTCTCCCAGCGCCCAACCGCGTGTGAGTACGTCGCAATGAAATACAAAAAAAAAAAATGCAAAGATTATGTATTTTTAGAAGTTCTCCATCGCGCCCATTTCCTCGGCACTGTTGATGAATTGAATTCACACCCTTTCCTAGGGCGGCGCGGCGCGTCGCTTTGCCTCATTCGACCCTCAACATTGAATTAACCATCGCAGCGGCGGCGTATCTCATAACTCTGAACTCCACTCTACTTCGGATAGGCAATAGTTTCCATACTTGCCAGTTGGCCCAGGAGCAGCGTATCGCGGTACACACCGACACAAGGCAGCACCAGACAGCAGACGTACCGCTCTTACGTGCAGGTATTGTATTTATCAGCCACACCGCGCGACTTCGGCCCCGTCGTTTACTCAGAATCATGGAGAAGTTTCCTTTCGAGAAAATCAGTTCGCCTTTGGCTTCCATGCACGCATTACATGCGATACCGGTCTGAAGCGGCAAGCGGTCACACAACATCACCACCAGCAGCAGCACTCGTCAGTCTGTCTGTTTGAAAAAATAAAAAAGTATCTCGCATCGCTTGTGGCCTCTTGGGGGGCGGTTCATTTAATTTCGCAAATAAGCGCTGTGTCCAAAATATAAGTGATAAAATTGAATAATTTCGCCTAGAGTTAAGCATTCAAACAATATAATAAATAAACCGGTTGATAGCGGCAGTGGTTAACGTCAGTGAAAGTTTCGGGTGATATTTCTGGTTCCAGTCATGACCGTGTCGACGAAGAATCCCGAAAAGGTAAGACGCTAAGGGTGGCCCTTATTGTTGTTAGTTTGTCATAAAGAATGATTGTCAGTCGAGGGGTAATCCTTCGAGAGGAGGAGGACCTTTTGGTCTGTATGTTCGGATGAGTGAGTGGATTCGGTGCTAGAGTGAGTGTTATTTTTGTTTTTCATTAATGGATCGATCAAAATCGATATTCGTGTACAGTTTGATAACAAATTGGTGCACGAAAGGGCGATAGTGTCTATCATAAACTAAAAGAATCAATGCGGTTGGATCCATGTACACGATTTTATTTTTTATTTGGTTTGGTCGTCGGTGAACTCTTGATGAATTGTGACGTTTACGAAATTTGTAGATAAGCTAAACATTTGTGAAATGCCATTCTAGTCAATTTGTATGGGAATTGTTTTAAGGACTTTACCGTTACATGCATGTGCAATCAAACGCGGTAACTGCATTATAATGGCGTATTTCAAATGTGAATCCGTTGAATTTTTATCCTATTATGGAAGTTCTTAGGCAACCGGAAAGCTAAAACAGCGGATGTGCAGCATTTTTCCGATGACGGCTCCGTTTTGCCAGGGTCCACGGGCGGATAAACAGCTCCTGTAATTTTTAAATTGTATTTATTTTTGATGTTATGTAATAACTACTATAGAAGTACGTAGGTTTTTTTTTCAATACATTAATGTGTGGTCAGATAGCGCACTTCCAAAGTGTAAAGTTAACAAATCATCAGATAATGAACAAATGAACTACACAATATTAAAAATCGTGCGTACTTCCATAGTAACTGTATTTCAAGTTCAAGATATAACTCAGACAATTTTCAACCGATTTGAAATATTGAATTAGTTTCCGGTCAACTTAAAAAATACAATTTTGAGATATACGCGTTTGAAGTTTTGAGCGCTCACAAAAGAAGACCAGAGGGCCTTGTAATAAACTTCGAAAACCGAGTACTTACAAATTTTTTTCCGACCATCATCTTTTGGGATTTTTGAGGTCTTAGGTGACAATTTAAAAAAAGGTTTTTCGGACATTCTAGAGTGACCCAACCTCTTAAAGGAGACGAAGATATAATCATGTCATTTCATTTCATACCTCTGATGACGATAGATCTTTGCTTTCGAAACATTCTTGTTAATTACCGTTTTTTGGTATTCAACGTTCGTTTACAAAGCTAAGATCTCCAGAACGTAACTTAGCAAACCAACGTCGTATGTTGCGTTCGCGAACCCATATACCCACATACTTAAAAGCATAATTAACACTTTTAGACGCATCATGTCCCAGTTTTAATTTGTAAAGTAAGAGATTTTAACCTACTTCTACTCTAGTTTCAACAAAACCCTAAAAGTCTCAAGCGTCAAACACACATACCACTACCGAGTAAGAATCGAACATTTCGCGTGGTACGACCCACTACTTTATACAGTTAATGGGGAAAATGTGTCAAAAGGGGGTAATTTACCACGAACTTGAAGCACCATACCCTTTCTTTTGCTACCTTCATATGCGACTAAACTTATCATACAACATTTTGACTTCAAATTGAAAGGCGTTTCATTTTGTTTTTCATTTCTCCTCGCATCCTACTTCGTGCGAGATAAAATATTCTCATTTACCCAAATTCTGTTAAAAATGATGAATGTGTCTTCAATCTTAATGGTTATTCCTGGACATTCTCTACCAAAAATACGCACATTGTGTGCATCCGTATATTGTCTTAATGGAAGAGTGCATTTTTTTTATATCTGGCATAAAGCGGCGTGTGTGCCTACTTGAGTGTAGGCGTATATTTCTTCCTATTTCCTCTGTTCGACCGGTCCATCAACATCGCGTACAAATATCACTCTTTGTATATTTTTCTTTTCTTTTGTTCTTTTTCCAATGCAATGCTTCCGTGTGCATTCCTTGGCCATCACCTTGTTGGCCGTCGTCAGCTTCTGCAAAATTGGATCACTGACGCATTTTTATTTTAATTAATATTTGTGTTTGATACTGACATCAGTATTTTGTTTACATTTTCTTAAGGAAGAGTGGCACCGGTTCCGGTTGTCAAGTGTGACTCTACGTCGGATTTACACTAGAAGTCGCATTTATGGACCAGCATTTTTCATCCTCACGCGAAATCCTCAAACCTGGACGACCGGGTCCTTATTTAAACTGTATGTCAACTTGACTGGCTTCTCGCCAAATTGAGAGCAATCAACAATTTTGACCTGGATGCACAGGTCCATGTCCAGCCTATCTCCCATATGCTAGGACTTTAGGCATTTATGGACTTCACTTTTGGCCTGAGGTAGACGAACACTTTAACTTGACTAATAATTGTAGCTTTTAACCGTCGTCATCACGTGTCGATTTCGTTTTGCATCTCGTTTTGTCCTCATTGACCTGAGACCAGCCCGTTTTGCATGTTCTTCATTCGTCGTGAAAGCTTCCTTCTCGTCTTTTGCGTAAACCAACAGCTCGGGTGAATTGTAGAAGATAGTGCCTTCTCTGTTTGCAGCTGCTTACCGTACTATCTTCTCCGGAACCAGAATAAAGAAGTCACACGACAGCAGATCTGCTTGCCGAAATCCGAGGCAGGTTTCGGAAGTCCTTGAGCCGAACTACACGGTATGCTGCATCGCGTATGTTTCAATGGTGTGAGCAACAAAATCAATAACAAGAGAAATGTGTATCGATTTGAAACTCTCTAGTCTTCTCCAGGATTTGCTTCAGTGTGAACATTTTGTCTATAGTCGATTTGCCGTGCCGGAAGCAGCACTGGTACGTGTCCATTAGTCCGGTGCAAAACGGCTTTAGACGTTCAGGCGACGTTGAGCCGGGATATACCTATGATATTTCTCTGATGTATACGCTGATATTCCAGTCGTCGGGCATGCTTTCGTCATCCGATCCTGCCGATTTCTTCACGGTAGGTGGACTACTTCGTCGACTGAAGTTCGGATTTCTAACATTCTCTATTGGTCAGGGCCATAAGCAGATGTTGGTAGACTTTTGGCTGTCGTTGGAAAGTCTCGGGGATAAGGTCTCCGGGACAAGGTCTCTGACCGTCCTCTAACCCTATACGCCGATTTAAACATTTTATTGCGAAAAAAAATTGTCTATGCAATTGGAGTCGAAAAACTAAACATAAACTAAGGACAAGGTTGTTGGTTCAACAATAGGAACCCAACAGGTCGAGGTAGCATGTTCCAGGGACCGTTTTTACGTGTTTTCGAGGTTCCTGATTGTCTCCTCAGGATGGTTGGTAGAAGTTTCTTTCTGAATAGTGTTGTCTGCAGCATCGTGATGATGTGTGATTTGTCATAAAGCTTCTTCTTGCTGTGATGCTTTCGATGATCCCTGTCATCCCGTCATACCAATGCATATTCGTAGTTTTTCCTTTCCAAAATTGCGACCTCCTCCATGTTGGTCCTAGATATAGTGTGCCATATGTTAAGATAGACCGTACCAGCCGCTTGAAAAGTCGTTTTTGATTTTGCTTAGGCATATATTCCTTAGGCTTCAAAGGATAGATACGATGGAAGCCAAGGTTGGCCTTGTTTCAAATGCCAAGATACTTCACCTTTTTGTCTGTTGTTATTTGCGCAACGTTAGGCTGAACCCCCACAGGACGTTTGTACGGACAAAAAACGTGTTTTATTTCAAAGCACACCAAGAAAATGCAATTTGACACACATGAGTACGTTTTGTCATACCCTATGTAGAACTTATCTTGATAAGATGTCACGAATGAAAATTGAAACATTCGATAATTTATTTTCATTAATTTAGAATTCAATTGCTTAACAAAATACGAATTAGTGGAAAAGCGTGAACCGTCATCGAACGACTTTGTCTCGGCAAAGGAAATGCCAGTCATTCACAGCGACAACGTCTTTCTGTCCCGTCGTTATGTCTCGGTGCGGGTGGCTCCATATGGCATAATCGACGACGTTACCCTTCCCAGGCAAATTGGTCTCATTCGGTGTGTGTTGGTCGTATCCGTAACAGTGTATTTTCGGCAACTACCACAGATCCATTCCGGCAAAACGTTCTGTCCTGTCGTGTCTGCTTCGGAGTGGATTAGATCATAAGAGTCAACGTGCCTGGACTCAGCCGTAGGGGGGATATGCATCCGTTTTGGGATGGTTTCTTGGAACACATGTGTACCGATTTTCATTTATTCGGATTACCCATTTGGTGTCTGAATTGCTTTAACAGATATGTACCCTCTTTACTCCAAAGTTAGCAATTATTTCTGCACAATCGATACACCTGAGAACTAAGTTGAACAGAAAGTCTTGCATGATGGTGTCTTTCTTCCATTTACTTCTTGAGCCTAAAGGAACAGTGATTGGGAAATTTGACTCTACTTTCATACGGCATCCAGTTCATGACCTGAGACCATTGTGGGCATCATTACAGATCGGAGTGAAAAACGAAACGTCTGGTGGATGATCATAGACTATCCTTTCAACGAATATATCTCAATCGTTGATATTGAAGTGAGTGTAGGAATGTAGCAGGTTGGCTATGGCTATGGTCAATGAATTAGGTGTTTTGCATGCATTTCTACATTTTTTCATATTTCTTTATTTTTACCCACACATATCACATCTGTTATTATCTTACAATGTATGTTCTACCGTTGGCGTTGTGGGTATGTGCGGCGACTCCTACGCACTCGATCTAGGTTCGATTCCTGGTACGACAAGAAATACTTTTCACGGCCCCACCTCTTTCGAGTCACTGACAATGCTCAAAGAGTATAGCTGTCTAGAAAAGGCTTCTCAAACTTGGCCGTTCGGAGTCGGCATAAAACTGTAGATCCCTTCCACTCGTGATAGAACAATAGCACGCACAACACAAGTGGTTGCTGAGAAGCTAAGCCCAGGCCCTCTACGGGCTGTAGCGCCACCCATGTTATTATTATATATTTTCTACCGTTAGCTACATTCTACATTCTATCTGCTTTGGTAGACTTTAGATGTATTTCGCCACGTTCAACAAGATATCTGTCATTTTAAGTAAGTTTTAAAATTAGTTGGCCATTGAAATAGGTGCGCTGCTTATTTTAAGGAAAAGTAATTGAATGAAAAGCAATAAATAATGTAAAATTGATTCTCATATTCTAATTGATTACCTATATTTAGGATGTATCGTTACGATAATTTGCAATAAAAATGGGGTGTGGACCACATTGCTCCAAAGTTGAAAGAAGACTGATTCTGCAATTAAGAATTGAAAATAAAACAGACTGAAATTTTAAAATTCATGAGATACTCTCAGAATATGATAACAAACGCATTGAATTCGGAAAGACTTGAGGCAAGCATTTCTACAAACGAGGCAAAAAAAAAACGTCCAATGTTCAAATTTCTAAGATTCTAAGATATCGTGAAGGAAATTGATATCAGCGCCAGAATTGTTTGGGGAAGGCTAAGTGAAACAAATTTGTTTGGCAGAACCGTTCCCTTGTTAAGACGGACAGACGTGTGGAACAAGGCAACGACTTTCCACGCAAATTGGACTGGAACACAGTGCGGTGCATCCAGATGGCGGAAGATCATCTGAACGGAACTAAAATTAATTTAAAAGGTCCCGATAGACATTTGTAAAACGCCCACCGAAGTCAGAGTTACACCCTTGTCACACAAGAAAAACTGTCAAACATGATTGGACAGTTTAATGACATGGTTATGTTTCTCATGCCATGGTGTATGACAGTGTCGCACCGGATAGGGGGAACAATGACAGCGGATACTTACAGGTAACATCGCCAACAAATAAGTACGAAATCAAATTTGGAAAGCGGGGCACGAGGCCTGGAAGAACATACCAGTCGAGAAATGCTGAAAGCCTGTGAACTCAATGTCGCATTGGTGTGACTCATTACTAAACAAATTAGGATCACACCACTATGTATTAACCGAAACTATGCATTTTATTAATAACTAAGGTTTTCTTCAGATTTTATTTAATTTTTAGAATTTACACCTATTTCTTTGACCATTGAGTTATTATTTTAAGCGACTTTTCCTAGGATTGTTCATGTTTTAGCTGGAACGGCTTTCATTTATCCTCCGCCGGTCGCAGTGTAATCGCTTCCCTTGCGATCTCAGCAAATAGCTCATTGTCGACCTGCCACATTCGTGCACTCACGTCAATGCTCCCGCGCATATACTATTGGTCGTGTCTCTTTTGTTTATGCGTTCAACCTCAAAAGGAATTTTCAAGTGCAATTGAAACAAAGTCAAATGCGGCTTTGTTTGAAATCATTTTTTTGCCTCTCAAAGAAGATTGAGTCTGCTCAGTTTGACAAACTTGCACTTTTCGCCACCATTTCCCCCTACGTACAGCATTGCTTGTGTCACTCCATTCAGAGCTGAATAATAATAAACAAAACCAAATTTGCATAATACGTGAGGGCTGCGACTAGCGAATTCAAAAGTAAAACGACAACCAACCATGACCTATCCCCTGATCGATGGTCATGGCTTTGACAGTTCTCCATTTATTCATGCGTAAGTAATGACTGGTTGTTTTGTCAGTTTGTCAACTGTCGCGGCGATTGACTTTGAAGTTGGGTTTGCTTTGATCGTTAGTGCCAATTTCTTGCGATCGTCTTTCTTATACGGGGTTATCCGTTCTGTGGTGCCAAAAGTAAATTTTAACGGAACATATTTCTGAATCGGAATTAGATTACATTTTTGTTTCAGAATATAAATTGGATCCTGCCTTGGATCCTGATCCTGAATGGAAAATCAAAGTCATGACTCAGCAACTTCCAGCTTAATGTTTTCCTCTTCGATTCAGTGGATAACGCACGCCGACTGATGAAGAAGCTCCTTAACAAAGCTCCGAAAGTGGAGACAGCTGTTTGGAGGTCATGCTTGCTGATTGCGGCCCATTTCAAACCAGAACTGAAAGAAAGTCAACAAAAAAGTCCATCCATCCTTCGAGCCAGATATCAGACTGTTTTTTGACAATAACTCGGCCATAACTTCGCGTATATTAGTTCTTAGACTGTAAAGAGCTTGCGAATTTGATGCATCCGCACGGTCTTTCAAAAAAAGAAATTTAACGGCTATAATTCACACGATTTTGGTGGCCTCTGAAGCCTCATATTTTTTACATTCATTTCTTCCATCCGAGACAAAGACATTTGGCTAGGGTGATTCGATTATATGGTGACGGTTACATCATCATTTCTTTCCAATGTCCAAGCAAAAAGACGCGTGGAAATTTCTTTCTATGAGTTCATAAACGCCCAACAACTGGTTCACCAATATTGCAAGCAGTTATGTAATAACCAGGAGGGTCCTAAACACGCCAACAAACTTGTACGCACATATCAAAGAGGATAGAGGAAGCCCTGAAGCTAAATAGACCCCACTTAAGGCTACTACGTGGAACAGTCACTGCCCACTCTTCATGCAACTACCATTGACACAAAATATGCCACAGCATTACAGATAAATGCAGACAATGTAGTCAGGTTAAATGTCCAAGTCTAGAATTAAATAGACTTGAATTCCTAGATAATACGTCCTCAACTAGGACTGATAACGTTAGGACCCCACCTAGAGAGCTCTCAAAGTTTCTAACAATAGGGGTGTGAACACACCCCATTATCTTCAATTCAATTCAAGACCATCTCGTTTTGGCCGTTCCACCTTATAGACGGTACACCAGAAAAGCTACCGAAAAACGAGCGTATATGACGATGCCATCGCCGTAGCTCGACAGTTAGATTGATTTGTGAAATGTGGGGCCTTTTCGCGTTCGCAACAGCCCATCGCATTGTCCTCTCTAGCAACAGCTGTGTGCGGGTGTCAAACGTCTCGGCGGTCCTTGAACTGAACTGCACGGTGTGTCGCGTGTGTGCAAGCATGGTGCGGTACAGCCGGATCAGCCAAGGGTCATTGCAGCAAATATTTGGGTCGAAGGCTGCTTCACGTGGCTTAGAAATTGGCAAAGAGGTAGCTCGTACCGTTCTGAAACTAGCTAGTTATAGAAATTTGGTCCATAGACGATATGCCGGGCCGGAAGCACTCGTGGTACGTTCCAGTTAGGGCAATGCAAAAAGGCGTTAGACGTGTACACTGTTCACAAGGTACTGTGATCTGTACTATGATCAGTTGTGATCAGCTAAATCTGAACACCTGTGTGGCAACGGACGAATTGAATCGCAGGTGCGAGCACCCCAATGTTGGTATTGCCGATGACAGAAGCAATGAAGAAAGCTCCGATGTTTACGGCTTGATAGAGGAAAGGAAGAGGCCGAATTGTGACATCAAAGATGCACGGGTATAAAATGCGTCGGTGGCTGTATAGACATGTTCACACAACGAGCCGAAGGGGGATCCCACTGCAGCCTGTGTTGCATCGTTAGTCCTCTGTACATTGGTCCATGTTCTATTCTTGAAAGATGACTTCGTACAGTGAAACAATTAAACTTTGAGTCAGCAGCGTTCTTTGTCGTTGAACACGATTAATTATAAATCCATAATTGAATGCCAATCATTATGGCGCTAAACAAGTTAATTTAAGCTTTTAACATGTCAACAACACGATTCGAAATTCAGCCACCGGAAAATCACCAATTAAACAAAAAGAAATTAATTAAGCACTCATCAACACACGATATGTGTGTTCATACTTCCGAAGCGGTTTTGATTCCAGTAATAAATATTTTTATTATTTTCATCGCATCTCGGTATATTCCACTGGGATTTCACACACCCCCGCTGCGCGCCAAAAGGATCGTATTTCTTCGATTGCCAAATAACTCATTCGTTCAGAGAATGAAGCGGGTATGCATTCGTGAATTGTTTTTGGCTGTCAAAGTCGGAGAAACATTGATATTCTTCTTTTGAATATCTTAGAAAACCGGTGTGCACCCGGCTTGAAAGTCCGTCGAGGGGATTCTGTGATGAAACAGGATTTGCAATGATTTGTGTGTCATTCTTTCAAGGCACAGTCATTTCCTCTGTCAACAGTTCTTCGAATGTTGATCAGTGTTGAGGAGTGTTCCGTTCATTTGTCATTCGCAGACTGTCATCTGTCGGACGATACTTGTCTTGGACATGTCAATCGGCGCGGGGCGGCGACTGGAAGGCTGTCTGTGGAAATATTTCTGTGGACTTGTTAAGTTGTAAGTCCGGACGAAAACTGAAAGAATATATGAAGAACACAAAAAAGAAACATCATGAATGGCTAATTGCTTGATGAATGTGTGTATGTGTACTTACTTGTCAGGCACTTGTCAGGTGTATGTATACTTACTTGTCAGGCCAGCGACCCAAGAAGTTATCAGCACAAGCTAAAGCTACCTTTCATCTTTTGTCTGCTTCCAGTTATTAGGTCGGCCCACCAGGCAGAATTGTTTTGCGTCTGCTATCACTTGGTCTATTTATACTTAGTTGTTCGGCCACAGTTTTTGAAGCTCAGAATGTAATCAAAATATCTTAACTTGGTAAAGCACCAGGAGACGGCAGAGTACCTGCAGAATTCTATACAAATTGTTCAGTTGAATTTCTGTCCGCATTAACCAATGAATGCGATAGAATATTTGAAACAGCAAGTGTGCCAGAAAGCTTTAAAAGGACAATCTCCTCTACACAAGAAAGGATCGCACGACAACCCTTTTTTCAAGCTAAATTTAGGAGAAACTATTTAACCGTAGACCAAATATTCACCCTGACAAAAAGAGGAACATGAAGCTATATGCTTTTTTCGTCGACTTTCGTGCTGCCTTTGATTCTATTCCACGTGAAGCGCTTTTTTACAAGCTGTATAATATGGGAATCTCTAGCAAAATAGTTGTTTTATTGAAAGCAATGTACGAAAGTCGCATATGTATGGGATGGTGTACTTCTATCTGAGGACTTTGAAACGCAAAACGGCTGTGTTCTAAGCACGCTACTTTTTATCATCATCATCTTCTGACCCGCATGACCCACTAAAGGGGTCGCGGGGGTAAACCACGCACGAGAGATCTGCAGGCAACTTGATCCTCCGCCATCGACTCTAACTTATCAGGAGCAATGCCCAAGCGTAACCCGGCGAGGTTTTGGACTTGGTCCAAGCACCTCGTCCTAGGTCTGCCAAGCGGTCGCCTACCTGATGGAATCGCATTTAACGCCCGCCTCGGAAGTCGTGATGATGGCGACATTCGTGCCACGTGACCAAACCACCGAAGCATAGCCCTTTCCGTTCGAAGAAGCAGCTGCTCAATGTTGAGTTATGTCCTTGATTACAGCAGAATCAAATTTGAAATTTAATAGGTACGATTTTCCATATTCATTTGAGCATTCACTTGAAGATATATTTCCAAGACATAATTCATTATCAATATCACATTAAGATTTTACCTGACGGGAAATTATTTTCAGAGCATTGTTGTTTTCGGGGCAATTCACGTTTGGATTGCCTACAAGATGGTTTTGCAGGTTCGAAGGACAAAAAGCGTTCCCTTTAAAGCAACATACTCGTAAAATTACCTAAGACATCTATCGAAATTGCAATTTTTTGAAGACAGTTATTTCGGCCATTCGCCATTCGGTAGTACTTAACCACCTCAACATTAACTCCCTAATTTATTAAATCATTTAAATATCGAAATCCAAAAAGATCACGTCTCTGCCAATCACAAGCCAGGCTAAGTTTCTTGGTATAATTTTCAAGAGGAAACTTAGTTGGAAATCTAACATAGAAGAACAAATTGAATTCAGGCACATAGACTACAAATCTGGCTACCAAAAGTTGACCGCATAATTCCTACGAATAGATGCAACAACTGCAAAAACCAAAAAAAGGAAACGGTGGTTGAAAGTCTGGTGCATAGCCTTTTGTTTTAGCCCGTTTTGGCCAAAACTCGTTATAAAATTCAACGACAACCATTCTTTAAACCATCTCAGTAGTTTTGCATGTGGTTTCAACAGGACGGCGTTACGTGCCACATTGGAAATTCTGCGCAAGCTATTCGAGGGCATGGTCATCTCACTTGGAGGTGATGCGATTAGACAGCGTTAGAGTTTTTCTTGTGGGGTTTTCTGAAGTTCTAGGGCTATGCGAATAAGTCACAAATCACAACGGCCCTGGAGTCGTGGACATTTCGAATGCACAATGATATTACACACACACTTAGTTTTATTTCCCATAACCCATACCCATAACCAGAAACATTTTGCCACCAACAAGACCAATGGATCTATGTGAGGCCCGAATCGAAGAGGAATTCTCTCACATTGCCGACAAGAATATGATACATCTCATTAGCGTAATATGAACACTCAACTCAAACTACTCAATACAATGGATTGTGCGACAGTTCATAAAATAAAAATTGTTCCGTGTATTTTGTCAGCACTTTTCTCACCATCGAATGCAATGTTTCAACCATGTGGTGCTTTTAACACATTTTTACTAATTGAAAGAAGCGTGCATTGCGAACTCTCGCGTCCAGGCAAAGGTCATTCAAGTACAGCTTCATTGTGTACACACTAGTGCTGTGTGACTGTGGAACATTTTCTCAATAATGACTGATGGCTTTTCTTCACACTGAGTAAACAAATCCGATCGCTGAAAGAAATTCAATGGTAAAACGAGAAACTTCTTATTTGGACCAATTATCAGGCTGGTGAGGAGATTAAGTAATAATCTAATATGGTTGGGGCTACAATCTGTAGTGGACTTAGTGTTGGATGTGCAATCTCTCAAGAGTGAAATGGAACTACAGTTTTATGCCGAATCATTCCTAAATTGCTACCCGATATGCATACCGGATAGCAAACTCTTGTCGATTGTCACTTCCGCACGCTGTCTTACGTTTGCTTGGGAATATTTTCTCTTTTTTCATCATGGAAGGAGAACCTCGTAAAGACGCACCGCCCCATCGTCTTGTTGAGATTCCTGTTTGTTTGTCAACAGACAAGCGGCGCTTCTGTTTGTTCGTGCCGATTGCTGAGTTTTATCTTTCTGCATGCATCCACATGTGGAGTGTATTTTCTGCGGAATTATCTTAGTGACTGTAAACATAAGTAGTAAGTACATGGCACATGAATTTTCTTCTCAGCTTTTACGTTGCGCAAACGTTAATCGGCACAGTCACCTTAATAAACATGCATGGCACTTGAAACCGACGACTAATTCCATGTTGTTGCTGCTTCTACTCCAGCGGAGAACGGCGAAGAAGTTTTGATGAATGCAGGAAAGGGAGTTAAGAAGGCTATCTTGCGTTCTACTTTGGTCATTTGGAGAGGGTTTGCGTCCGGACAACGCATCTACATTAACTCCCCAGAAGCTCCGGGAGCTTGGTTAGTTTGACTCGGTGCCAAGTGATTACCATCTGTTCATATGCCTGTTGCCAGTAAACTAAGGCATCAGAAACAGATTTAGACTTATGGATATCGATCTTACAATTCACTTAGTAACTCACGCAACATTTTCTGATCGAGTGATCTCATTCACTCGTTATAATCGACTACTTCAATTCGCCCTTTGCATGTGTGCAAGGGATGGATGTTGTCCCCATTTGCAGAGAAATCTGTTATTCAAATTATAATCTGGCAAAGTTTTCTTAGATGTTGCTTAAACTGACCCATCTAAGGCTGGCCATCTTCAGGCAGTGCGCTGATATTCTTGCATTGGCCGAATGGAATCAGCGCATGCAGTCGAACGATGAAGTGCAGATCTTGCGAGTTCGTCAGCTTTCTCATTCTCCAGAATGTTCCCCAGAATGTCCTGAAACCCAAACTAAGGTGACGCTGCACTGTTTCTTCAGGGAAGTCATCTCATAGCTACATTCTCTGACTATGTCCTGAGGTGATGCAGGCCGACTCAATAACCCTAACTGCAGCTTGATTGTCAACATGTCCCAGTTAAACACTCGCTCCGACACCGCACTTCATTTTTGAGCCGTCAGTGAATTTGTACACATCTTGGAGGAGACTGACACATCCTCTTTCCCATGCATCCCTTGTAGGGTAGATTGTACTGGTGCGTGATGCGAAGTGTTGTTTAGGGGAAGAGGAGTGTAATCTGTTGTACCATCTATGATATCTGCCGGTAGCCGGCGCAGCATTCAACAAACTAAACTCATTTAGTCGACTGTTGTAATCGAAAGTCTGTATCAGTTTACAAGGGTGTACTGCAAGTCCAAAGTCCTTGCTCCAATTATTTACAGTATTGACTGTAGTGACTTTACCGAGCCTGGCAATATAGTAGAAAGTTGTCAAATAGCCCCGTTTTTTCAAGGAGTATTCTCTCCGAGCTTCAAATAGTTGTCTCTTACATATAGAGGTCATAGTCATATTTGCGGTGCCATAATAACTGCAATAATAATTATAATAATCTTCAAAAATTAAATGGCAAGCATTGATTCATCAATTCAAAAACATTTTATACACTTTTGCAATTTTCCTGTGGTTTTGTTTTGACAATTAAAACCCAAACAATTAAACGCTTAAAAAATCACTCCTTATAACAACGCTTGTGCTATCGTTTATTGACTAATCGGTGATAGTTATCGAAACGTTTGGAAGTACTCGCTCATGTGTGAAATATAATCATGATCGGATTCGCGTACACGACACGATAACTGGTGAGTAAATTAATTGTTAAATAAATGGCGATCACTGTGACTTATTTTAAATGGCGATTTCTTAAGCGTTTGATTTTAAATTCCAAAAGAAATTAGTGTGTGCAAAAGTGCACACAATTTGTATTTCAAGTGATGAGGCACAATGCTTGCGATTTAGTTTTGGAAGAATATTTCGTGTAAATGTTTCCCCCGACAACGTTTGAAGTAGTCCATGGCTGAGTTTGGTTAAGGTGGCTGACTGCCAGCACGCAGGAGTCACACTTGACAAAATGATGAAGATGGCTGACACTAATGTTGTTTAGCTCTTTCATGGTATTGAAGTATTGAAGGTAGCCTGTGGGTGACTTTTCCTTCGGGAGGAAAGGGCGCTGCAAGTTGCATCTGCATTCTGCTGAAGTCATTGTAAGGGAGACCCAAACGAATGGTGTGAGTTCCAATGGCGCAGTGTCTAGTGATATTTTCCTGAGAATCAGTCTGTTCAGTCTGATCAGTGACATCGCCTGGAGCACGCTCCAGTGGATCAGCAATCGAAGTGATATACCCATCTGTGCAGATTCGCAGTGGACAATCCAGCGCCTGGTTGAGAAGTTCTTCTCAAAGCGGAGCCTTAGTAGTGGAAGATCGGATCGTCTGTGTATGGATATAAATATGTCGACGATGATAGAGTGTTCAGAACGGAGTTCCTTCCACAAGTGAAGTAATTTTAGTCTAACCACCATGCTGGTCGCTATACAAGTATAGCCTCCTCAAGTCTATCAGAGGAGGATTTTGGAGTGTGTGCAATGCTACTGAAAGGGTTTATCGGCCCAGCAGTTTTGTTTATTAACACACCCAATCAACCAGTCTTCATCGCAGCAGAAAGCAGATCTTCCTCCCCATTAACCTTTTCTCTGAGGTCCACTAATTGAGCGTGTTTGATCTGACACATGTCAAAAAAGCAAACATATTTGTACGAGGAGTAAGAGGTTAAATGATTTAAATGCAAGCAAAGTCATTGCCAATGCGGGCAATGCTGTAATAGTGGCATCTACTAGACTCGTCTCCACTTTCAGGGACATCGCCATATCATCGATAGCAGAGTTGAAACCCAATTTCCTATGCCCTATACTGATGTAAAAAAAAAACAATCGATGTAAGTGGGGATTACAGCCACGCATCGCTCTCTTGATGCTCACTTCGATAGTCAGGTCGACACTAAAGTACGGAGTCTCAGTTTGGTGGACAGCACTAAATAAAGCTGTCAACTGTAATGTAGTCAACTGGATTGTATGTTGTATCAGCGGAGGATAAAAAGGCAGTCCGTCTGTTTAACATACTCCACCACCTTCCTCCGCTGGGCTTATTCGGCAGACAAGTAGCAGCCAGTAAGGCCTTAAGACTCAACACACTTCGACTGTCGTCCGAACTCAACATAGTTTAATCGACTATTCTCATCGAATTCTTACGATTAAAATAACCAACTAAAGGCTGATTTTTTAGCTATTATCATTTTGGTAACACTGGTTTAAACAGCTGACGCACGTTTCGTGTTTTGTTTCACTGTCAAACATCTTCAGTTTGGTCTATAATTTAACCATGAATCGTCTTACAAACGAACAACGCCTGCAAATTATTGAATTTTATTATCAAAATGCGTGCTCTGTTAAGAAAGTTCATCGCGCGCTTCTTCTATTCAACGACGAAGCTCATTTTTGGCTCAATGGGTACGTAAATAAGCAGAATTGTCGATTTTGGAGTGAATATCAGCCAGAAGCATTGCAAGAGCTACCAATGCATCCAGAAAAAGTCACAGTTTGGTGCGGTTTATGGGCTGGTGGCATCATTGGACCGTACTTCTTCAAAGATGATGCGAATCGTAACGTAACTGTGAATGGTGAGCGCTACCGTGAGATGATATCCAACTTTTTTTTTGCCCAAAGTGCAAGAGCTTCACTTGCATGACATGTGGTTTCAACAAGATAGTGCCACATGCCACACAGCACGCGCAACAATAAATTTTTTGAAGGGCGAGTTCGGTGAACATTTTATTTCACGTTCGCGCCCGGTCAATTGGCCGCTTAGATCGTGCGATCTAACGCCTTTAGATCATTTTTGGTAGGGCTATGTTAAAGGTCATGTATATACAGACAAGCCCGCTTCAATTGACGCATTGGAAGGCAACATTGAAGCATTTATTCGTGAGATACCGGCCGAAATGTTGGAAAGAGTATGCCAAAATTGGACTAAGCGGATTGACCATTTGAGGCGCAGTCAAGGTCAACATTTGCATGAAATAATCATCAAACATTAAATTATATGGATCGTACTATCGATTCAAATAAAGATTTCATGCATTTTTCTGAATTTGATGTTTTTTTTTTGAAAAACTTTCCTATAGCTTTTAAAAAATCACCCTTTACAAATAGCTAGACAGCATCATAAAGCAAATACAAATGTAAGAGTGTATCTAAATAATGCTTGAGTATAAACAGTTTGATAATCTTGTGAAGTCGACTAACATCAAATCTGTGAGTGTTTTTAGAGTCAATCAAATGAGTCGAAACATAGAAACCAGACGTCAGAAGTGAGCAGCAGAACTGATTTTTAATTTGTTCCGACGATTAATTTCTAGCATCTAACCTTACAGAACCTAGGTGATTTATGTTCGTTTTGTGGGTCGTTTTTATGCAGGGCTATGATTCACATAAGTCACATAAGTACTAGAAGCCTCAAGTTATAAGCAGGACATTTTGAAAATCAAGAAGGTTCCACAAAAAGAATATCTCCAGTGACTCATTGCGAAATAATCCTTCATATCAGTCTCAGTCCTTGGACCTAAAAATAACACAATAGGCAAAACTTCAACTACGACTGAAGTCATAAAGCAGCATATCATACGAGCAAGTATATCTAATCGCATCCCATTAAGGGCTCACATTAAAGCAATAAACAATAAACATGAAGAAAATATCACTCAATCACTCGAATCGACGATTACCATTTCGATAACTTACCTACCTTATGGTTGGCCCGCTTAGCTCCGTATTTACGATGCGTGTCGCAATTTTCGAAAATTCCTTCACAATCGCTCGCATATCTTGGCACTGCAACGTCACGCACCATGACCAACCGCGACCATTGAACTACTTATAGCCCACTCAGCCGCTCACATCAGATTACGCTAGTTGGCGACAATAAATTTCAAAATTTCGAGTGCAGCACAAGTAACTATTGTGCTCGGAATAGTCATTACCGATTTCGATCGACACTTGTGGGCATGTTGCACGCCCGCCCAGCGTGATGTGCTGCCGATCGAGTGAGTGACAGCGAGTTGGTTTTATGAAGGCGCCACAGAAATAAACACATGTCGCCGAAGGAGAATGACACTCCGAATGTCAGTGCTTGTCAAGTGTCAGACTCTGAAATGAATTGCAGATGCATTCGACGTTCGCTTCAATTCAACATTTTTTGTTTGCTTACAAAGCGCATTACAGCGAGATAAAACTCAACTTGTGGGGCTGTCTGCTATCTGAACAGATCAATCAGATCAGAAATGGTGTCGATTCTGTTTTTGTTCGAGGCCATGAGTGGGTCCTATCTGAAGGCAGATAACCGAGTTGGGAAACTATTAATGCGAAGGAACTTATGTCAAATCGCTGGAGATACGATTTAATCTTCGAGTTTTGAACGTGCGATCAGCTGACCATTACATGATCGATTTGAACTCGGGGAGAACTTTGGTCTGGAGATCTTGAATGATTTCAAATTGAAATGTCCTCAGTGTCTGGGAATTCGTTTTTTGGGTGGAAGGGTGTAAATGGGGTTCTTTGCTTGTTGGCAGAGCTGTGTTCGATCTTCTACTCAGATTCTACGACATAGAATTCATATTGAAATTATTTGTTATTCTCCTAGTTCTGGTAGCGCCAACGGTTGGCTCAGGTTAAACATTGTCACTGTAACAAGAAACCGATCTTCCACTGAACTCTTCATCTTTATTCTAGTCGCAATATGGAACTTTTTGAATTTTCTGTACGATTGATCTTGAACAAAAGATCACTGGGTTTCTTTGTGGAAGCACATGGTCTTCTACACATCATGACTACAAACTGAGTCGTCCTTATCAAACCTAGCGAAACGATCTTGGTGCCTTGCGTGACCATGTCCTTCTTGGAAGTTCTAAGAATCGCCAAGCGTTCAATTAGTGAACTTAGCCAGACATCTGCTGATCCAACGCCTAAGGTGGATGGGCCAAGTAGAGCGCATTGACAGCGTAGCTCTGGCTTGAGGTGACCTACACAAGTGGAGATGCGCCTCAACCAACTTGTTGAGCACAATTGGAGACAGATAGTAACCAGAACCCAGATCCGCCCTGAACTGTAGCGTCACACAAAGAAAAAGAAGAAGCCGGTCCAACAACCATTTCCTTTTCTTATGAATATCCTCCCAAATTATGCCACGAGGCGCTGACTTTACCGAACTCCCGACTCAATTGACTTTGAACACCATCCGAGCAGAATCGGCATAGTTTCTCCGGGAAGTAGAAGCACCGCAGCGCCGCGTTTGCATGCCACCCATGCAGCTAAGACATTTAACAGATTCCGGACCAATTTACGTCATATCCCGTGGGCACATAAACACCATTCCATAATTGCCCGCCAGGCACTTGCAATTCGAATTTCGAATGTTTACACTTTCCCAGGAGATGTGCATCTCCATCGATTGAATATTTCAATCTTAAGTTAAGTAAATATTTTGCCTCCGAAGATGAGAACGAATAACGCAGGCACAGATAAATACCCCACATGTGGCTATTTTTCCAGCAATTGCGGAATTCAATTGCCAGCTCCGGAAGCTTCCGTTCCCAATCGGTTGCGCACTTAGGCAATGCCATTCAACCACCGGAATCGGAAGACAATTTCCCATCGACCCCCATTGAATGTCGCGGCTGGTGACTTTTATCGGCGAACTCATTACGTCTCGCACGTAATGAGATGAGTTTCTTCCAATTTAGGCTGATGCTCATTGCGCACGAGTTAAATGAGAGTGCATCTCGCAAATGAACGCTAATTAGTTGTGCCGTCGATTGGCCGCAAAATGAGATGTCAAGCATCGTGCGGTGCGAACGAATTATGGACACAGCACGCTGCAGTTGCTGTGGCATGATACAGTGGAGCAATCAAACATTGGGGCAGGTTTGAGGAACACGCTGACATTGGCAGTGTCACATGAATGGCTTGAAGGTTGACGGTGTGGCTTGGCTAAAGCACACGTGATGTGATTGATTCAATTGTAACACAACAAGGGGATGTGTTCGCATGAACTCTGCCGTGTGGGCTCCAGTTTTGACAGGTGACAGCGACTTGTGGGATAAGCTGCTTGTGTTTTTTTTTTAAAGCGCTTGCAATTGGAAATTACTTTACGCTGATTCTGTGTATTTTGGTCGTCAGTCCAAATCAACACAGCTTGATACTTTGAGGGCTTTCAAAGTGAATTTCAGTGTCTTTGGATCTGTAAGTTGTAGGGCATCACACAGGATGGTGAACTTTGTTCGGACAGTTTTGTGGAGCACATGTGTCCTTAAGAACATTCTGGACAATTTGGCTCCAACCAATCGATTAACAGTGTTCAGGGTTTGGGTTAGGTTAGGTTGACGGGTAGACGTTACTTCCTTTCCGTACCAGTCATCTCAGTCAGATCTTAGTAAGGTTTTTGTTAGATCCTGGAGGTCTTGCAAGAAATGTTCTCTCAGTGTTCTATGTCTAAACTGGCAGCGACTGGAGCAGTGACAAAGGCAGTGAGGCGTATCCTCTTTTTCGTACCTGTCGCCGAAGCCTCTGCGTCGATGGCTAGATGATTATGGCCAATTTGCTTCAACTACCATTGCTATAAACCATTTGTCAAACTGAAGAAGTTTGCACTGCTTAACTTGGACCTCAACAAATCATTGTCTCGCAGTGTTTACAGAGTTCCACCTTCTATTAGCCTCGTCTATGATCGTGTCATCCACTTTTCCATGATATCCGAAAGAAGTGATTTGATCCAGAGGATTGCGGCCGCTTTCCTGGAAAGTTCATCGGCTACTGTGACCTGGGACCCAGCATAGAGTAATGAAGTGCTGCGTACTGAGAACCTTTAGCTCTTCGCGCAAGCCTGCGGCGAGTTTGGACTTGATTCTATGATCGAAATTGCTTAAATGGCCGCTTGTTAACTGCCTATGTTAATTAGAATGGTCATATCAGCTGCTTGATTGGCTGACCCTTATGGCGCTCTTTGCAGCAGTCATCTACATGTTAAAGTCGAATGGTACAAAATTGTTAATGTGTGAAGAACGTAACTTAAAGTGAATCAATCATTATGGTAACGAATTGTTTGAATACTGACTCATCGTCCAATAGAACATGGATCCCGAAATCCTCCATCTTAGTTACAAATTCCTTGGATACTTCCTTATGCAGTCAAATGGGTGTAGATTGTGTATGAATGCTTTTGATGACACTTTGTGGTTTCCAGTACAAGTGGCTGCCTCACACTCAAGCCAAATGTAGGCCCGTTGCAATACTACGTGAACTCTTGAAAACCAAGATTGCTGTGCGACTGATGCAAAGATTGCTCTCTTAGTCTGACTGTTGCAGAAGTAGGCCCCCAGATGGAGTTGAGGACATCTCCTCCACTTTTTTCTTCTTCTCTCCAACTTCTGCAGAAGTCTTCTGCGAGACTCATTCTGGACGCGCGTGGGTACTGGTCCACTTAGTCTGAGCAGACTAAGTGTACGTTCTAGGGAAAGTGTCAGACGAATTTGTTTTGTAGTACGACAGTACGGCAAGTGGCACATTCTAAAAAGTCATGATTCATTAACCCAACTGTGTTTTTCGTTATTTGGCGATAAAGTCCAGGGTGAACCAGGGCCTCAGCAACTAGCGTGATCTCTGGCGAGTTGTCTGCAGTTTCGCCAAATTGATTAAGATCCTTCTCCACTTGGGTGCGCCACCTTAGATGCGGGTGTACTCTGTTGCGGGGTCCCACATGTTCGGAGTCGAGCCGGAGCTGAGTTATCCATATATTTTACAAACTTCGCTGTACAGCTCGTACAGTTCGTGGTTGTATCTTCTCCGCCAAATACTGTCAACACAAACAGGACCAAAGATCGCACGCAGAACTTTTCTCTCGAAGAGACCAATGTCTTTTTTTATCCACTTTTGAGATTGTCCATGGCTCCGCGCCGTACATCAGGACTTGGGTGATCAGTGTCTTATATAAAATCAACTTGCTCCTTCGAGAGATGGCTCTATTGCACAATTGACTATGAGTCCATAGAAACAGCGGTTAGTAAGAGTTGAGAGATGTTGTTCGTACTGTTTACTACGGAGATTTAACCTTGAAGTTATAGCTGCCCATTGCAACGCTCTGTCCAAGACGTCGATGTTGTATGTTTTGACCTCATTTCCCGCCAGACCTTCTATCTCAATGCCAAAAGCCTCATAGAAAACTCGCTGTGTTCTGCCAATCACGTCAATGTATCACGTGTGACTTTAGCATGATCTTCTCCAGTTCAGAAATCACATAACAGCGCGACGCCTTCTCTAAATCCTTATTTGACATTGAAGGTCTCGGTGAGTTCGTTACCGACCTAGATGCAGCACTGGCCTACTTGTGTTAGTTTAGCGAATAACTTAGCTGTTAATAGTAGAGAGTTTTGCAAACAAATTCCACTACTCGGCATAATTTTGCTGAACGTCTTCCTTCGTCGAACAAAACGCGTTCTTAATGACGCGGTGAGACTATTGTTCCATCAATACGTTTAATTTTGGTTTACATAGAGTTCGAAACACCACGTAAGAAGAACTCAAGCAGAAAGCATGCAAAATTGTTCATCAATATTCACATTTCGCTACCCATTCATTTACAATATTTCAAGCAGTTTGCATGAATAACTACCATTTATCCCTACTGCCCACTTCGTTTTACTCCTCGCCACAAAGGGCGAACCATTCAAGTGACACACAAAACGACATGAGAGGAACACATAAAGGCTTTCCGAAAAGGGATGATTGTTTGCCCTTCTACGAATGAAATTCCTGAAAAACGAGAACAATTATTTCATGATGTCGATGCCAGAAGAATACCGCGTTTTTTATGAGAAAAAAAAACAAGCCAAACCACTTCAATTGTATTCAGTATAGTCTGTATTTGCACGAGGCACCGCATTCTAAGGTCACGCCGGACCCAACTCAGTGCGACAGGGGCTATGTTTTGTAGAACAATGCAGTATGCGGAAATACTCAAAGCCATCAAAGGATAACATTGCTTCAAGGACACGAAATACAATATTTTCTGATTCTGATTGCGATCTTTTTAGAGGGATTGTGTATGGTTTGCCCAAAAGAAAGAAGGGTAGGCATCCAGACAAGGTTACCTGCTGAGGTAACAAGCTTGATGCAGCAGAATGCAGACTTATTACTTTTTTTCACTACTACTGACCAAATAATATGCTATTGAATACCGATTATTCAACCAAAAAAAAAATATTATGACTGGATTTTATATGCGAATACAATGAGTTCCATAATCTGAACTAAATGAAAAGTGATCTCGACTTCAGGTGCGGCGATGAAAATTACTTGACTTTGATGCAAAATGGAGCTCGTCTTGCGAAGAGAAAATTATAAATTAGATATGGTAAAGCTCAGTAGCAGGCACAGCGCGGCAACCGAAACAGTGCTGATCGTGTTTTAGTAACTAAAAATAATAGCAATTCGTAGTAGTAAAGTACCTATGAGGGGCGTTCAGTATCGGGGTGAAACTGTGGTTGTATATATAAATTTACTTATTTATCACGTAATACTATTATTTTAGTGCATTCATGTAAAATTTCATATAAATGTGATTATTAATTCGCGTTTTATCTTTAGTTAAACAGAATACCCATTTATTGCCGACTTGAGTTCTTCATCATCCGAAAATCTTTTTCCACGAAGACATTTTTTCAAATCCGGAAACAGGAAATAATCACTAGGGGCAAGGTCTGGACTATAGGGTGGGTGTTGGATTTCTTCGAAACCACAATCTCGCGCAGCAGCCTTGGAAACTCGCGCCGTGTGAAGAGAAGCGTTGCCATAAAGAAGCAACACACCCGCTGCGAGTTTACCCCGTCTTTTCTTTTTAATTTCCTCCCGCAAATTATGCAAAGTGGAAGCGTAGGATGTGGCGTTGATGGTTTCACCTTTTTTTTGTAGTCAATGAGCAAGATTCCCTTTGAGTCCCAAAAAACTGTGGCCATGAGCTTCCCGGCAGACGGAGTGACTTTGAACTTCTTCGGGGAGTCTGTTCCTTTTTTATGCAACTACATGGACTCTTGTTTGCTTTCAGGGTCATAGTGGTGGACCCATCTTTCGTCACCAGTAACAGTTCGATCCATAACACCGTCCGCGTTCTCACTACACATCTCCAAAAGCTCTCTACAGCATGCGATTCTCACTTTTTTCTGAGGCGCTGTGAGCATTCGTGGCACCCACCTTGCACTGACCTTTGAAAGGTTAAGATGGTCATGAAGAATGGTGTGAATGGTACCAATTGAAAACTTGGTGATCCCTGCCATCATTTTCACCTTTATTCGGGCATCCTCAAGAACAAATTTTTTCTTTGATGCTTTCTCCCGTACAAGCAGTAGCCAGGGCGCCGGAGGGGGGTCGTCTTCAATGCTCTCTCTGCCTCTCTTGAACTCACTTGACCACTTTTGCACAGTTGATAATGAAGGTGCGGAACCCTGGTAAACAGCCACCATCTCTTCATGAATAGATTTTTGACTTTTTCCTTGCTTAGTGAGAAATTTAATTACAGCGCGATGCTCAATTTTCACCATCATCGTCTCAGTTGCCATTATGATTCTGTTTAACTAGAGATAAAACGCGAATTAATAATCACATTTATATGAAATTTTACATGAATGCACTAAAATAATAGTATTACTTTATAAATATATATACAACCACAGCTTCACTCCGATACCGAGAATATATTGAACGCCCCTTGTAAGTCTGTCATACCGATCAGCCCTACATCATTTCTGCTGAAAATGATGGAGGAAGTTGTAGACAACTACATAAGCGAAGTAGTATTAACTATGTGTATACACTGTTAACACGTGTACAGAGCAGGCAGATCAACAGAGACTGCCCTATACCAACTGACAGAAACTATCGAAAGCGCTCTTGAAGCGAAATATGTGCTTTCTTGGATATTGAAGGAGCATTTGACAACACATCGCACGATGCGATTGTTAAAGCTTTGGACAAGAAGAAAGTAAACCAAACAGTGTCGAAATGGATGTATGAACTTCTGAGCACGAGAACAGCTGAGACCCATACATCTTCTTCTTCGTTGTTTGGCGCTACAGTCCTGTGCCTCAACCAAACAAGCCTCTCCAGCCAGCACGATCTTTCGCCAGCTGCCTCCAGTTGTGCACACCAAGTTGGTTGAGGTCCTTCTCCACTTGTGTGCACCATCTCGTTCTAGGACGCCCTCTGTTGCGTTGTCCCAATGGCTCGGAATCGAAGACTCTTCGGGCCGGAGCTGTGGTGTCAATCCGCTCTACGTGACCTAGCCATATTAAGCGTTGGGTCCAAAGACGCTTAACTAGGTGCATGCCGCTGTACAGCCCGTACAGTTCGTGGTTGAATCTCCTCCTCCAGACACCATCAAAACGAACAGGACCAAAGATCAGATGTTATAATGAAAGTCAACACAAGAAAAGGATGTCCTCAAGGAGGAGTCTTATCTCCCGTAATGCGGAGTATAGTTTAGAGGAACTTCTAGAGATACTGACATCACGGCAATCAAATGTCAAGCATATGCTGATGATATAGTAATCATAGGCAGAGGCAGGATGGAGGAGACCCTGTGTGAAATCATAAAAATTACTAAAGGGTGGTTAGCCTGTCAGCTGGGCTAAGTCTAAATCCGCCAAAAACCGCCTTAGTACCTTTCACAAGAAAACGCAAACTGGATCGACTAAAACAAACTAGTCTGTCAGGCATAATACCGGCTCCAGTAAAAGAGGTAAAATGTCTAGGAGTCGTCTTAGACAGCAAACTCATCTGGCGTGCTCTAATGATTTGTAGAAGCTTAGTGGGTAAATCCTAGGGGTTGCAGTCCAAGCATCCTAAGATTGATGTACATAGCTACTGTACTATTACTATTACAATAACATACGGTGCAATAGCATGGTCCAAACGAACCAACCTGATGAGCGCAAGAGAGACACTCAACAAAGTGCAAAGGTTGGCATGCCTCTGTATTACAGGGGCCATGAGAACTTGCTCAACCGCCGCCATGGAGGTGCTCCTGGAGCTGGAGTCCACTGCATCTGGTGGTGGCCGAATGCGCAAATAAAACAACCACGAGAATGACAAAAGAAGGCATATGAGAAGACAGGTGCATTACATCGAGACAATTCGATGCACTAGTCAAAAAGCTACCACTCCTGGCCATTCCGAAGGATGACGCGATACCATTAAGCTCAGCACCAAAAAAGACTGAAGCAATGAATCCATAGTCCACAGACTGAGCAGCAATACGGTAAAATGGTATACGGATGGATCAAGAACTGATGAAGGAACCGGGGCAGGAGTATTTGGAGCCCGGACAAAGTACTACGAACACATAGGCAAATGCACTTTCAAGCTGAAGTCTATGTCTATGTCATAGACTTGACAGGAACTATACCAAATGTGACATAGCAATAATGTCGGACAGTCTTGCCGCTATTCTGGCACTAGGCTCCTATATCATCAAATCCAGGCTCGTGTGGGAATGTCTACAGAAGCTCAAGAAGCTAAGTAGAAGTACCAGAGTAAAACTCTGTTGGATACCTGGCCATACAGGGATAGAAGGCAATGAAATGGCCGACTCTCTGGCTAGGAAAGGAGCATCGGCACATTTCATAGCCCTCGAAATTCATTGTCCATGAAAGAAAATCGAGTTCATTTAGGTTAGCAAAAGGTTAGATGCAATTGAGCGTACATGTATACTAAAGAATGCCTGCACACTGGTGATTTTTTTTGGATTGAAGGATGTGGTATCGCTCTTAAAAATGCACAGCAGTTCGTGTCATGAAACGAAATAAACAGGCACAGTAGTGAGACGAAGTTTTTGTTGAAAAATTGTCTCATTTCTTCGTGAACGTAGCTGAAGGTGTACAGAATACAATTACGCTTCGTAATCTGAATTGCTATTATTTTCTAAAAGTCTCTAGATAAGCAGGGCAGTATGCAAATGGGTCTGAAATCGGCTGTAGATGCATTATGAACCTTAGCATTATGTATGACTCGAACACACGAGGGATTTCTAGGCAACTCTGTGCTACGCTATCGACTCTAACTCATCAGGTCCAACCATCTCGTCCAGGGGTACCGGATACAAGGCACGCCTCGGTAGTCATGATGACGGGGACGCTCGTGCCACGTGAGCAATCCACCGAAGAATGGCATTTTCCGTTCGAAGAAGAAGCGGCTCAACTTTGAGTTTCCACCCGGACCCCCCTATCAAGGCGAATAACTTCCACAATAGCACGAAGAAATCTCATCTCGGCAGGTTGTATTCGCGATCTTATTCTCCTCCTTCAATGTGACTCCACTAACGTGTAGACGTTCCAGAAACAACCAGTTAACCTTCATCATACGGCCACAAACCTATCGAGTGCGCGCTGCAGTTCCGTCGGGGAGGATGTGAGGATAACTAAATCATTTGCAAAAGGAAGATGACTTACCCTCAACTCTTCCAATGTAAAACATTCCTAGCCCTGGATGCACTGCAACGTCCAGTCGATATATACAGAAAAGCAGAGGTAACAAGATGGACCCTGGCCACGGTGAGAGGCTGCTACAGTTTGTGTACAGAGACTGTAATTATGCACCATTTATTTTATGCATGCGGTGGCAAACGATTTTGTGATAGAATGAGTATGACATATCGTGCCATTTGCACATATAAAAATGTCTGCATCAGAAGCTACTACCGTGTGGTAGTGGCAATGTAGTCTCCTTAAGAACACTGCGACACAATTTTCTACAGTCGCAAACTTCATTTAGAGCCTCTAGCAATTTTTCAGTTGCTAACTCAAAAATTTCCACGGGCATGGTATCATCTCTTAACGGTAGCCATTAACGTACATTTAGTTCCAAGGTACAACAAAAATAATGGAGGATCAGGGACGTTCCTTGTGGGGAACTCCACTCCAGTGGCAAGAAACCTCAGATTTCGCATAAGAGGTCCTAAAAGGTTTGTACAACTTGAGAAGGTAGCCATTCTTGGGTTGTCCACAGGCAACTAAATGATGCGGCAAAATAATTAGTTCATCCAACACAGTGACACGTAACTAGAGATGACTAAGATTGCGCATTAGTGACTTACCCCTTCTTTGGACACAATAAGTAAATATGCTCATCAGAATCAATTAGATTCTCACAACGACACCAAATCAGTGACTAATGTGAATGTAGCAAGTCTGATCATTATCATCAATCAGCGTAAATCCGGAATAATTGTTTAAAAGGGAAAAGCATTGACATCAACGCTTTAATGGATTGGATTAATCGGTGAACTTAAGCATCTTGAAGTGTATTTTGCACAGAAAATGTGAACAGTGAGAGTCTAATGAATGTTCAAAAGATTGTTAATTATACCAGGAAATTAATAATTTAGTCATCAAATAGCAACGAACGCACGCCTGCAAAAAAAACCGTGAATTCACAAAGTTTTCCTACTCGAATAAAGCATTTCCTTGACAAATTGTAAAAAAAAAAAAAAAATGCGACCCACAAAGTGTAGGTCGCAGTCAAAAAATGCACGACTAAAGAGCAAAATGCACAGAATCCGTTGCGATTAGAATCCATAAAAATCTTAATTGCCGGATTGCAAAGAGGTGCCCAATTTATACGTACGTACTTACTTACTTATCAGGCCGGCGACCCATGGAGGGACCCATCGTTGGCGGTTCTGGGCGCGCTGCTTCCAGTCATCAAGACCAAGCTGTCTTGCATCCGCGATTACTTGGTCTTAATACCGGAGATTCGGTCTTCCTCTCCTTCTCGAACCAGTAGGCTCGGATTCAAAGACCCTCTTTGCTGGAGCATTGTTGTCCATGCGCTCGATGTGGCCGAGCCAGTGTAGTCGACGGATTTTTGCCTTCCGGACTACATCCACATCCTGGTACAGCTCGTAGAGTTCGCGGTTATGTTCATTCGCCGGGACCATGCATATGACGTAGAATTTTTCTTTCGAAGGTACCAAGAATCAGCTCTACAGTTTTGCTTAGCGTCCAGCTTTCGGCTCCATAGAGCAGGACTGGCAAAATAAGAGTTTTGTAGAGCATGGTTTTGGTCCTTCGAGTCAGGAGTTTTGAGCCCAGTTGTTTTGGACAAACCGAAGTAGCACTGGTTGCCATGGGCGATTCTACGACGGATCTCCACTGTGATGTCGTTTGGGGAGTTCACTTTTGTCCCGAGGTAGACAAACTCCTTTACTATTTCAAAATTGTAGCTGTCGATCGTGAAATTTTGTCCAAGGTGGTGTGTGACGGAACGTTTTTTGGTCGAGAGTATATATTTCGTTTTGTCCTCATTGACTTTGAGACCAGTTCGTTTCGCCTGTTTTTCAATCGCCGTAAAAGCCTACACTACGGCCCGTTGAGAACGCCTGACGATGTCGATGTCATCTGCGTACCCCAACAGTTGGACCGACTTGTAGAAGATAGTGCCTTCCGTGTTTACAGCTGCCCTCCGCACTATCTTCTCCATCTGCATCGCATCTTCTTGCCGAAATCCAGTGCAAGTTTCAAACGGCTCAGAAATCCTTGAGCCAAACTGCACGGTGCATCGCGTATGTGCGAGCGTGGTGCGACACAACCGGATCAGTTTTCCCGGGATCCCGAATTCAGCCATCGCATCGAATAGCTCCTTGCGATGAATGCTATCGTATGCGGCTTTGAAATCGATGAAAAGGTGGTGCGTATCGATTTGAAACTCACTGGTCTTCTCCAGGATTTGTCTTAGTGTGAAGATTTGGTCTATAGTCGATTTGCCGGGTCGGAAGCCGCACTGGTACGTGCCGATTAGTGCGGTGCAAAACGGCTTTAGACGTTCACACAGTATGCTGGACAGGATCTTGTAGGCGACGTTGAGCAGGGATATACTTCTATAGTTGTTGCCAGAGGTAAGATCGCCTTTTTTGTGAATGGGGCATATGGAGCTGATATTCCAGTCCTCAGGCATGCTTGAATACGTACGTACGTTGCGTCTAAATTCCATCCAACTGCACTATGTTAGGCTACGTAAGTGGATAGACGCGTCAGAGCACGTCTCACTTAGGTCCTAGTGGACCGAAAGGGGGAATTGTTTCCTCCTAACACTCTTATCATTCCCCTCGATCCATCATATCATGTCTGCTCACTGTCCAACCATCCCGACATCCTGATAAACCTGAAAATAGAATTCAAATGGATATTGGTTAGCTACTCCAGGTCCTGGAAGAAGTATTCTCCCAATGTTCTGTGCCTCAGTTGACAGAGGATGGGGCAGTAGCAGAGATAATCAGGAGTGTCATCTCTTTCTTCTTCGTCCCCAAAGCCTCTGCATACAAAATCATGGGTAAGTCCCCTGGTTTGAGCTCCAACTGGCAACTTTTTGTATCATCGTAGGCAACCGCAAGATTTTTTCCCATTTGGGAATGGTTTCTATTGCGTTTTCAACTAGCTCACTGAGAGTACGTCGCCGGCTTATGCGGTTGTCCTGGTTCCTCAGTTTCTGCGCTCGTCCAAGCTTTCGCTTATGACTATCATTTACAGAAGGGTAGATATGACTCTATCCAATCCAACTGCACTAAGACGACAAAAAAATGATTTAGGTGGGAAATGAACTGTTAAAGTATGATGAAGTTAAAAAGGCGTCTACTTGCTCGGGAATGACGGATTCTTCCGTCACCCTCTTTCTCATGTGAGCATTTGACCTGAGATGATTCCTTGGGTTTGGCCAAATTTTATCAGTAGCAATCTGTGAACAAAGAAATATGAAAGAACTGCGAGGTTGCGAAATTCCCAGTTCGAAAGACGCGGCTCATGGGTACAGAATTTAAGAATCGATGTTCCAACTTCTAAAGGGTGATTTTTTAAAAGCTATAGGAAAGTTTTTCAAAAAAAAACACATAAAATTCAGAAAAATGCATGAAATCTTTATTTGAATCGATAAAACGGTCCATATAATTTAATGTTTGAAGATTATTTCATGCAAATGTTGACCTTGACTGCGCCTCAAATGGTCCATCCGCTTAGTCCAATTTTGGCATACTCTTTCCAACATTTCGGCCGGTATCTCACGAATAAATGCTTCAATGTTGTCTTCCAATGTGTCAATTGAAGCGGGCTTGTCTGTATAGACATGAGCTTTAACATAGCCCCACAGAAAATAGTATAAAGGCGTTAAATCGCACGATCTAGGCGGCCAATTGACTGGTCCCGAACGTGAAATAAAATGTTCACCGAACTCGCCCCTCAATAAGTCCATTGTTGCGCGTGCTGTGTGGCATGTGGCAACGTCTTGTTGAAACCACATGTCATGCAAGTCAAGCTCTTGCATTTTGGGCAAAAAAAAGTTGGATATCATCTCACGGTAGCGCTCACAATTCGCAGTTACGTTACGATTCGCATCATCTTTGAAGAAGTACGGTCCAATGATGCCACCAGCCCATAAACCGCACCAAACTGTGACTTTTTCTGTATGCATTGGTAGCTCTTGCTATGCTTCTGGCTGATATTCACTCCAAAATCGACAATTCTGCTTATTTACGTACCCATTGAGCCAATAATGAGCTTCGATTAAACTGACCATAAAATGGAAGAAGCGCGCGATGAACTTTCTTAACAGAGCACGCATTTTGATAATAAAATTCAATAATTTGCAAGCGTTGTTCGTTTGTAAGACGATTCATGGTTAAATTATAGAGCAAACTGAAGATGTTTGACAGTGAAACAAAACACGAAACGTGCGTCAGCTGTTTAAACCAGTGTTGCCAAAAAGATAATAGCTAAAGAATCACCCTTTAGTTGTAGATTTTGCCAAGGCAACTCAATTGAATGCGAAAATTCATTCGGATTTCGGACTACTAACTTGAATTTCTCCTTGTCAAATACGTTGATATATTTGTTTGTTGTTTTGCTGAACCATGTTTGGGTTTGCGAAAGAGTTATGTATAAAATTATTAGTCAACCATCATAACGTACTGCATAATTATATCCGAGGACAAATCAACAAATATTCATGGAAAGGAATTTAAACTCGAGTTTTACGTAAACTTAACTTAACACGAATAACACGAAATCCGGAGTAATAAACGAGCAACCCACTTCTAAAATCGACAAATATTTAGATGTGGCCGAGTCGTATCTAAGTCGAATTTAAAAGTGACAGTTTAATGTTTCAAAATGAGTGTCAAAATCAGCTGTGCTAGCTCACAATAGCGAATATGACAGGTTTATTCACAATGATTACGTTAAATTCGAGTTTTGTTAAAACTGATTTATTACTACGGAAACTTAAAAGTACCTTAGCTACACCTAACAAAATTCGACTCTAGACGCGACTTTATGATTTTCTATTACTAAGGGCCATTGTTTTTAAATAAACCATTCTGACATTATCAAGGTAATCATAATTGTACGAGCATAAGATCTATTCACGAATGAAACTAATCATCTAAAGCTCCAGATATCTCACTTTCACAGGGATGACAAATCAATACACTATCTTTCCTCACGATGAGCTTCGAAGAACATTGTTCCGGCATGAATCTAACAATAAGTGGCAGATGTTCCAAGACAATGCCCACATGATTCCAAAGTAGGGCAAGAAGATTGAAACAGTCAGCAAGTCGGTCCGGATCACACTGGCTCTCGGATCTCAGATTAGAACAATGATGATGGTAGGTTGGGTGGACGACTCTGATGGCGGCGCTAGTCTAAGATTTTCGCCTTCAATGTCATCCTTTACGGATGATGGATGGGCCGTTAACGATGCCATAACCAAGAAAGTTCCAGTTCGATGTTACTCCGAGGTTAGCCACCCTATGGGCTAACGCAAAGCTTGTGGTACATAAAAAAAGTAATGATAGCAGACTGAACGCGCAGTCGCTCATTGATGACTGCGTCTACTTAGAGCTTCGAATCCTGCTCTTGTTACAAGCACAAGGCCGACAAGCAAGAATATTTTCTTTATCAGGAATCAATATAATTCTGGCGGATGCTCGAGGCTGACGACCTACTAATCTAGGGCATCTAGAGGGCTCCCCCATCCTCAGGCGAAGCGTTGACCCTCGGCTGAATCAGAGGATGGGAGAAAAGAAGACATGCTCGCAAAGGAGAAGAAGAATGACGACTCTTAGGAATCGGAGAGTAACGTCACCATCATAGAGAAATCTGCACAATGTCAGTAAGGCTGTGAGGCAGATTAATCTACATCGCCCAAAAGCAAGAACGACCAGCTTTGTGCCTTATTCACGTACATCGCCCTTATTCACGAACGTCAAAGATGCCCAAGTCCTGTGCTCCATCACATGTCTGCAGCTATACTCTAATCTGGGTGTCCACGACATGCCTTTCGACCGACCTGTCTTACCAGCCGACCATTCCCTACAAAGGTTAGGATAGACTTTAATGTTGGAGCAATCGCTGGCGTTCACAACTCCGTAATTGTATGTACCAACATTAACGAGCGAGGAATGGGACAAGTAACTTGGGAAACGTCATTCCGGATCAATGAACCTCTGGTGGCCTAAGGGGTCTCTATGATAGCCAGTGCTACCTACCTGCATGCAATTAATTTCATTACTGTGCCAGGCTTCATGATCACTCTTTCAGACCGACCCACTCATGGATACGGCTTGGCTTGGTTCGTGCAGAACCAGCAATATAACCTCACTCTTGTCATAGGCAGTCAAATTTCTTCAAAGAAGCCATTTACGTCAATTGTTACGCGGCCACTTACTGCAGCCTATTTCTGAAACCTCTTAATTACCTCGCTATGCTTCGCTCATGACGCGCACTCTGCCCTTCATTTTCTAAAAAGGCCCGTCCACACAAAAGTTTGAGTGCCATGAGAACTAGCTTAAAGTAGGATATGATTCAATCGGCATCTTCTTGTATGCAGAACTCATTATCATTTCAACTTCAATCTCGCACCACTCACTCTCACGTGATCAGATCGCGTATAGATTTTTTTCATCTCCCTTGTGATCAAGAGAATGCAATCTATTTCCGCTTGATATTGAATTGAATTGCTCCCCTTCACCACTCGCCGTTCGATCGAAGGAATTATTCCCAAACAGTGCCATCAATGTCCACGCAAATACCCGTCGTCAAATGGCGCCCAATGCTGTGGCGATGATTCACGTGTCAGCAGAGAATCCACTCCCCAATCACTGCCCACTGCATCGTGCATTGCCCTTGAATCGTTAGATGGCCCGACCACCGGCGACGGACACATGATTCGCCATAAATCACCCAACAAGCGCTCACCAATGAATGGCCCATGCCGGTAAGGCAGTGCTGTCAATACACCCAGCACACCAGCTACTCTCTCTCTCACAGCATCAACCCTCTCTCACTGAGCCACAACTGATCTCGTGCCGTGTGACGTGGGCCAATACAAAAGAGGGCGTGTTGTTCTAATTTCAGAACATGCACTGAAAAGAAGGAATAACAGTCAGAGTCAGAGGAAAATTAAAAAAGAAAACATTTTCAATTTACATCAACGATTGAGATACTTTGATTCGAGTACGTTCTTATGGTAAAGAAGGGGGGACGGGGATGGGGACGAACAGCACACGGATGCACTCGAGAATGTCGCGTTGATTGTTGTTGGGATGCGCGACTATTTCTAGCAGGCGACAGAATTCTGTTTTGAGCGCCCCCGTCCACGTCGTCGTCGTCGTCGTTGCCGCACAAAAATTACATGACGCGCAACATTTATTCATTAAATTCTAATGATTTTTACTTCTCAGTTGAACGTGAACGCTCTTCATTTCGAATTCGATTGGAGTTTTATACAAAGCGGGCAGTTTCAGGGCAACACCACTCATGAATATGGAAATTGAAGATTGGTCAGATATCTGATTTTATGTCGGAATGATTTGCTGTTCATGTGATGTACTTGGGGGTGTCAATCGAAGGGAAAATTTCTTTTGTCCACCGACTGAGACTGTTGCCTTTTCTTCATTTGAAACTTAACGCGGTTTCATTTCCCGACCTGTTTTGTAGACTAAGTGTGACTACCTCCAAGGAAAAATTACCGTGACGTCCCCTACTGTGGGCTAGGCTTAACTAGGCTCTTAACGGGAAGCGGACTGGAATGCTGTCTCATATGCTTGTCCGCCTATTGATTTGTCCAACTCTGCAATTTGTTAATTCTTTACTGAATTTGTATTTCGCAGTGTCGAAATGTTGTGAACTCGTCCACATCGTATGTCTTCGTTTGGAAGAGTTGTTGCACGCAAAGTCTCTTAGTACAAATTTAGATGATGGGTATGTGGAAATTCGTTTTGGGCGGAGGAGCGAATAGAAAATGATTGCAAACGACAATGTAATTACTCAAGTTTTATTTAAAACTAAACTGTGTACAATGAAGCGACTTCGATTACAACCTATTTTTTGATGCTCGTTGCTCGACGACTCTCACACTACCTGTCAACTTGAAGAAGAGTTCTTATCGCTCCGTTTGGTTAACTCAGTGTTGTCGTTGGTTAAGTTCTCTTCGGTGGACTTAGTACTGCCACATCACTCCCCCTCTAGAGGCTTCCTACTGATATCTAGCCGGAATGATTACCTTACGTCCTGAACGTGTTGTTGTTTGTTTTTGAAATGGTGTTGGAAGTTCGACTGGTTGTTCCACGATGAATGCCGGCTTAAGCCGATCGACGGAAATGCTCTGTGTTCGATCCTGGATTCTACGTTTGAAACATTTCTCACGTTTATCCACAACTTCAAAGGGGCCATCGTACGGAGCTTTAAGAGGACTTTTCACTTTATCGCATCGCACGAAGACATGCGTACAGCTCTTCAAATCTGGATGAATAAAAATCTTGGAATTGTCCTTATGTGTGACTGGTATAGGACTGAGTGTCGCCATGGTTCTCTTCAATTCTTTTAAAAACTCTGACTCGGTGTGTGTGACTGGTTTCGGATGAAAAAACTCGCCTGGTAATTTTAGTGTCGTCCCTTATATCATCTCGGCTGGCGTATAATTTGTTCCCGTTTTAACAGTTGCTCGGATTCCAAGCAGAACGATTGGTAGAAACTCGCACCAGTTGTCATTGGCATAGCATTTTATAGCCGTTTTCAGCGTCCGGTGCCATCGTTCTATCATCCCGTTGGCCTGTGGATGATACGGTGTTGTCTTAAGATGCGTGATGCCTAGATAGCCTGTGAGTTCCTTAAAGATGTTAGATTCAAATTGCCGACCCAAATCACTGGAAATTCTTCGGAGGTACACCATAGCGAGAAATCCAAGTGGCAATAAATTCTCTTGCTACCGTTTGAGCTGTTATATCGGGCAACGGTATAGCTTCGGCCCATCGCGAAAATCGGTCTATCATCGTCAAACAATACTGGTTGCCGCGCGGTGGTGGAAGGGGTCCAATAAGGTCAATGTTGACGTGTTCAAATCGTTGCGCAGGATCCTCGTAGTGTTCGTACTCGTTTTTATTGTGCCGATGAACTTTCGACTTCTGGCAAGGTATGCACGCTTTGACGAATTCCTTTATGCTCCGCGACATATTGGGCCAAACAAATCTCCCCTTAACCATCTTCTCAGTAGCTTTCGTACCCGGGTGAGAAATACCATGAAGTTTTCCAATTATTCGTAAGCGGAATGTTAATGGCACTAATGGACGAATCGTTTCTTGAGAAGCATCGCAGTACAGCGGAAGTTTGGAACTGGGGAGAGGAAACGGTTTAATATCAAGAGCTGTCTCAAAAGTTTTACCTGAACTCAAGTATTCTTGTAACTCAGCATCGTCTTGCTGGTCGCGAGCCATCTCTTCAAAGTCGATCTCCTTCGATGAGATTTGCTGAATGCGAGATAACCAATCGGCTACGTTGTTGTTTTCGCCAAGTATGTGTCGAATGTCGGTACTAAACTGTCCAATATAATCCAATTGGCGTTGTTGACGAGGCGAAGCATTATCAAGTTTTTGCTGGAATGCAAACGTGATCGGCTTGTGATCCGTGAAAATAGTGAAATGTCTTCCTTCCACAAAATGCTTAAAGTATTTAATTGACTGGTAAATCGCAGTCAACTCGCGGTCGTAAGTACTATGATTTAACTGATGTTTCTCCAGTTTTTTTGAATAAAAACCAAGTGGTTGAATCTCGTTGTTAACCACCTGATGAAGTACGGCTCCCACTGCAAAATCAGAAGCATCGGTGCACAAAACTAAATTGGCGTTAGGTGATGGATGATACAAGAGCGTTGCATTCGATAAATCCTCCTTACAGGCTTGAAATGCTGTCTCCGAAGCATCATCCCAAGTGATCGGCGTTAGATCGTTCTTTTTATTTCCGGTAATTAGTTTTTGCAGCACCATTTGGTTTTTTACGGCGTGGGGAATGAACGTTTTGTAAAAATTTATTATACCCAGAAATTTCTTTAAATCCTTTTTCAACTTCTGGTTTTTTGAAATTTTTTATTACATCAATCTTATCGGCTGTTGGCTTTATACCGCTTTCGTTTATAAGATGACCCAAAAAACTGACTTCCTTTCGGCCGAACATGCATTTTGCAACGTTCATTGTAAAGTTGTTTTCATGCAACTTTTTGAAAACCCTACGTAAATCTCGTTTGTGCTCTGCCATGTCTCTTGGGTTACAAATGTGCATTACATTAATCCTTGGGCCGTTGATTAAACGACCATTGTTGTGTGAAACCATTTGCCTACATCTTCTAGCTTTGTCTGCATTACCCTTGAAGCTTTTTCTAAAGGTATTACAACCTATGATAGATTCTGTGCCGTCTTTTAGGAAATACTATTTATTTTTTACAAATTTCATTTGAGTATAATATGAATAGTAGTGGACCTAGTTTGGAACCTTGAAGTCAAGGTATAAACGCGTATATCCAGAGATGCGAGGGAAAACACCACGGTTTGACCACTGCAAGAAACAGGATCATAGTTAATCGATTCTAAGAATTTCGAGAAAACACTGCTCCAGACTGTTACATCGCAGTGTGTACCCAAATACCGCAGATAGTCAGTATGTTCTGTACATTCTAGACGGTGATAGACGAGCACTCCGTCCCTCGAACTGAGAGTGACAATGACGCGGTTGGCCGAACGCAGTGATCCGTCAATGAGGAGGTTTGGTGGCGTCTAGAATGGGTCTAGAAGAACGTGACGACACAACGAAAAATATAGTACTTTCGAAGCACATTCGTCAGAATTGCACAATGGGCACCTATACTGAGGTGCGAAGGAACTATTCTCCGAATAACTTGCTCAAGCGGCAATTAAGTAATACAGACCTTTCTCAAAGAATCAATCTGATTTTATGGAAGACAGTGGTCCTAATCCACCGCGATGAGTCATGTACACTGTCAAAATCGGATGAAGGCGTAGCACATATGAGGAGAATGGAATGGCAAGCAATTAATTTTTCGTGTAAAACCAGATGATCACACTTTTCCAAGTTTGTCAGCTGAAACTATAAAAATAAAATGCCCTCTTCACATTTATCGGAACTAAATCGATCAAACCGCAATCCATTACTGAATCAATTTCAGAAATTACTTAGCATGTCAAATTAATTGAACCTGAAGCCCCTCAATTTGATCAGAGAACTATTACCGTCGGCAACTTTAATGTGATATGATGCACGACACCCAATTTATTTCACTTAAAGTTTTTGGATGGACTCAGGTTCCTCATCGACAACGAGAAACAACTAGAATTTAAATTGGCACAACTATACACAGATATTTACTTTTGTTAAATTTATAACAAAATCACTGGTTAGTGACTTTCGGCATATATGTCACATCTACGACAGTAGTTTTCACTTTGAAATCGACGAATATGTGATGTGTGTCGACCTACATTCTTCGGGTCCTCTCCAGGATCTTCCGAAGATCTGGTCCACTGGTAACAGTCAGCGTCGAGTGTTCACACAAGTATTGAGCATGTGTTATGATGATGATCTGGTGCCCAACAAGATCTCCAGTTCCTTTAAAGGTTTAAGCGAACAATCCGTCCGCACCAGCAGCTTCGTATGACTTCAGTATCGGTGTTGTAATCCTAACCTAGGCTGAAGGACGAAATTCTCGTCTACCATCGTCTGAATGAGCGTCTGGCAGCGGTATTTGTGCTCTCGTCGCCATTTAGTAGTTTTGACAAGTGATTCCTACACATTTTCGGCATCGATTGTCCATTTTCGACCAGATAGTCTTCTGTTAAAAATTTATAAAATCCCGCACATTAGTGACAGCGTCTTTAGTTGCTTTTTAAGAATGTGAGATGTGGCATCTTCAATGCAACTTGCTTGCACGAATCGCGGAATGTAAACCATTCTCCTCGCGGAACTGAAATTAGGCATTATTTTGCGGAGCTGGTTAGTAATTAGGTTATCTTCATGAAAGTGGCCTCTTGAATGCCTTCCAGTGTTCTCCGTGGCTGCAGTTGAACTCAAAAGATATAAGAGCAGAGCTCACTCCACTACTATTCAATGTTGTCATGGCTTGACTGAGCTTCGCCTATGGAACACCCTTGTCGATGGGCAGCATTCAGGACGATTGTATTGTAAACACCGATTGTCTTATTGCACAGAGCCCTTACACTGACGTCAGCATAATTCTTAAAGTAGCATATAAATATAAGGACCAAAGTGACAGTTAGTGTAAATAATACTATTCGTGGATATCCAGATCCAACGATGTTCGGAAGCAGTCGAGAGTTCTACGTCCTCTTGCTGGAGTACACAATGTGTGGTGTGAATCAAACTCAACTCAAATGTGAAGGGTCTTCCAATAGGGACTTCTTCTTTGACAGTTGATAACGGCCACATTGTCAAATTGGCTGGCAATTATTCAGATATTTTTTAAATTGTCGAATTTGGAACAGCCTGGCGGCGCCATAAATCCATATTTCTTTGAGAATGACTTTAGCTAGGCCATCACCGCCAATGGTGAGGGCTATAGGTCGATGATTACCAGATGCTTTGAGGGCTATAGGTCCATGATTAGTAGATGCTTTTAGTCTCGATTGGGTGGATCGGAGCTACGTACCACACAGCTCATCCCACATTGAAAATTCTGAATGAACGATTCCAGGGCATGGTCATCTCACGTGGAGGTGATTTCTACTGGACAGATAAGGGCATCGATAGGTCATTAATGAAATATTCATTTAGAATTGGAATTAAGTTCTGTTTCATTGAAAGTATGATACACCTTGACCGACGCGTGAGCACATTTGCCGTTCGAATCGCTCAAACAAATGCAATCACAACCGACGTAAATGAATGACGAAAATGACCTACTCTCAAGGTAGGTTTTATTTTGGAAAACATTTAAATGAATCGTCATGACCTTTACCATCCAGCAGGTTACGTATCCAACAACTCATGAGACACTCCATTAATTACAATTGTCACAACAAACGCAAACTTCGGCTATCTACCATACGACTTCCTCAAGGCAAAGTACACAGCAGCGCAGCGTACAATGTTAATTTCGAATCTAATTGTTTGCACCTCTCGATACATTGCGCACGTGATACATATTTTGGTGTCCACTCAATTTGCGTTCATTAAACGACGATGTGCTGGGCGTCGGATACGTTCCCTAATTGCGGCTACTGCCGGCCGTACCCATCATCGTCGTCATCCTCACTCACACACTGTTCCGTTGAGAAAAGCAGCAGCGCGACACCACGAGAGGATCCTCATTCCTCGTTAATTGGTTTGCATCTTGGGAATGCAAAGATACAAAATTTTCCCTCACACACACACGTACACATTTGCGCGGGTCAGGGGGACTGGGAGGGCACATCTAATTGATGTCAAAGTACGCGAATGTTTCATTCCGTTTGCTTTTTACGACGATTTCGCGTACAGAAATAAAAACAAATAAAATTAAATAAGTGTTTCGAAAAAAGCAAACGACGACAGAATCAAAACAAAGATGGTCCACCGACAATAGACGGCCAGTGTCGGATTGGTTGGTTAGACATCACTCGAAGTTGAACATTTTCAAATGTTGCTGCAGTCTGTGCGAAAATTTCGATGAAAACGGACGTATACAAGAGAGGACTTTAGTGTAACACAAGAAAGAAAAAAAATCTGAATTTCAACTCAAATAGTGACTAAAAGTGAACAGAAGTGAAGATTTGAGAGAGAAAAAAGAAAACAGAAAGGATTCGCGTACTCCTCGCTGCGGTGATCAGTCGCAGAGTGTTTTGCGAGAACGTTTTTCAGTGTCCTTAGCAGAGGGGGCTGTCCGTTCCGATTCGTGTTACATAATCCCGATCCCAAGGAGACATGGATGCGGATAAAGTAGTGAAGGCGATGGCTCGCTGGTGGCAGGTAAATACAAACCCAACTCCGCTCTACGGGGAATTTTCCCCAAATCGTGAGGGGGGAGGGGACAATGTTATGTAAACACAGATCTATCAATAGATTCTTATTCATGTGAAGAGTCAAGTTCACGAGCGCGGGAGCGTTTCGTTGTTGTTCTTTTCTCAGCCCCCATCGCTCAGAGATAATCAACGCATCGCTATGCGTTCCCGATGTACGACCGGCACGACCGCGACGTCTTGTGGTGGAAATTCTCCCCAATACCAGAGGTGGATGCTTGCGAATGTGACTCTGGGCGCGCATGTTTGTGTGTGTTGATGAGTTTTCTGCCATGTGCCGCTGGGACACGATTTTTTTGGGAAAATAAAATAGAATTGGATGTTTGTTTCGTTTGTACGGCTATTTATACGCGCCGAGTCGCAGTTTAAATTAATCACATCATTAATTGCTAGTGGACACTGGGCTGTGTGAACACACTGGTGTGCGTGTGTTCAACTTCACTTGAGCGGTTTTTGCGAAGAAGAAAACACCAACTGGCTGGTTGTCTGGTGTGGAATGAGGGCAATATCAAATCAAGTCTCATGGCAATGGAACGAATTCAGAATTTTTATACATTTTTTTTCTGTTTTCACTATTTTACGTGATTTTCTAGGAATAATGTCCCCTCAAAGTTGATATAAAACGAAGACTTGTTTGATGTGAATTATTTACAACCAATTTTCATGATGATTATATTTTTTTGTATTAATTCTTCAATATACAATAAAACACAGGGTGACCAGATAGGAACGATAGGAAAGGACATTTAAGTAAAACAATAGCGGTGTGAGATATACAATTAATTCTGGCTTTGTTGTGAAGCTACATTCATGACAATTTGTATGGAAGATGTCATTGAAATGGCTGCCTCGGCTTCGCTGGAAGTGTACGTCGCTAAACAGACGGTCCAATTTTTGATGACTCGATTCAATATGTGTGGCATTTCGAATGTCTGGTCTCGAGCTCGTATGATAGTGGCTAGATTGTTAGCCTTGACAAAGGACTTGAATAGTCCCATAAGTGTGGTGGCAAATTGATGAACGCTCGCCGTGAGATGAAGGCTGTCCAATTGGTGGCTTAAGGTCCGATAGAACGGTCTCCTTCTCACTGAAATCATGATGACGACCGACCTCACAACGAGATTCACGTTGCGTATTTATTGAGCCGGAATTTCGATCAAATGTGTTAATAACTTCCTCTCGTCCGGCAAGCGCGAAACGATGCTCACAAAAATGACAAATCTTCCCCAATATTTTGACTGCTGGACGTCATGGATAACTTTGACAGCTGCTGAAATCTATCAAGTAGAAAAAATATCATTGCTATCGGGTCACCCTTTAATTTTTCAAATCTGTACAAAATTGGTACATTTGGCTTATCATTCGACGTCATAACGCTTAAAATCTGTAGATGAAGCAAACAAACTAGGCCCTAAATGGATTTATCATCAATTCCTGCTTGGCCAAACCTAAAACAACCAACTTCAAGTACGCATCATGAACCGCTGTAATGAATCCGATCGTTTCTCTAAATTGGTTGTCAGTTGCTTGCTTCTTATTTAACTTGGTCGCCCTACCTTGCACGTAGGAATACTTTTAAGTGTCATTTGTCAATGGCGAAAAGCAGAGAAGGTACCTGTGCACACTGGTCTTAAATGTGGATCGTAGTCAGCGCAACATATTAGGCTGGGAAGATCATTCCATATTCGTGTGGCACACTTGGAAAATGAAACTCTAAACGTATCCGAATCAGGAAAACTGATGAGCATTCCTGGCGAGAGACGGGGATTGCTGATGAATTCATGGAGGGTGGCATGGAAAGACACGTTACGACGGTGTTCAAGCGAGTGTATTGGCTTCGCGATATTGCTGTTTCATATAAGTTAAATCGATCGCTACTGGACTCTATCTAGTAGATGCAAAGAGATGTTAGTTGCAACAGACTAGAAATGAGACTTATAGTCAAGCTTTATAAATTGAATCCGAATCAGAGAGTGATAGATTATTGCTTTCATCGAATGGTGAACCTCACATATTTGGGGACTTCGATTACCTGATCGTTACCGGATCAGGTTTCAGTTTTGTACCAAGAATGGAAAATCTTCCAGTTTCATCGACAAAAGTGCCATCAGTGGATAATGGCTTAGTTTTTTAATCATTGAATTCCATTTAATCGTTCTAATACGTATTGCTTATGGTGTTGCATATTTCCAGAAAGCCGATGAATGGAGTGAAAGTGTGTTCCTTTTCCGATAGAATTATATTTTTACCAACCGTGGAAGGAATAAGGAAACTGTGCTTCGTCTACTAGACAACGGACATTTTATGGCTTCCATTTTTGTTGACGGAACCTTCAGACTGAAACTGTTGTTGCTGAAAACTGAAGTATATTTTTTGCCTTAGAAACGTCGATGATGCCTTCCAAAATTTGCTTAACCGGAATCCCCAGCGCTCTGTGTGACAGTGATGCCGTACTTGAGGTGATACAAGGTCTCATTTTCTGATGCAGGCCGTGTTCATTATATGGGACGACCAATTTGGCTGCGTGTTCGCCTATTTGCCAGTGACCCGTAATGGTACCTACTATTCATGCGACATCTGTAAAGTATGCATATCTGTTGTTCAAATTATAATCTGGTCCATCTAATGCTAGCTATCAGGAAGTGTTTTGATATTTGTCAAAGCCCTAATGGAATCCGCACATCCATTGCGGTCGAATGATGAGGTACAGATCCAAATATTTCGAGCTCGTCAGCTTTCTCATCCCTCAGAATGTTTCTATGTCCTGGAAACCAAACTAAGGTGACGCTGCAGTGCTTCTTCAGCGAAGCTAGCTCACAGCGACATTCTCTGACTATGTCGTTTAAAAGCCCTAATTGCAGCTTGACCATCAACATGTCCCAGTTAAGCACCCACTCCGACAACGCTGTCCATTTCTGAGCCATCAGTGAATATCTCCACATTTGGGAAGAGACTGCCTTCGTCTAGCTTAGGGGGAGGGGGATGTAATCTGTTGTGCCTCCTGCAGGTAGCAGTCGCAAAAGACTACTATGGCTATACGGTTTAGCATTTCGCTGTGATTTAACTCCTACGCTGTGGTGTCTGGGTTCAATCGCCGACATCATGGCACCACCTTCCTAACTTCCCATTCGGCTCAATAGCACGCACAATGCGTGTGCAGCTAAGTTGAAGACAGGACAAAAAGCGGACTACTACTAGTTTTCTCGAGGATTCTAGGCAAACTGTTTTCAGTCATCTCGAACAAGTTGCCCAGGATTTAAGTCTGCTTCTACTTCTCGAACCTGTGTCCGATGTTCATGACGTGACCGAGACACATCCAGAGACTGCATCATCTGCGTCATCCAGAAGCTGGATTTGACATAGGGAAGACACGTTCGCGTCGAACTTGGAATACTTAGCTTTATGGTAACTTGAATGTTAACTCAACGATTTATTAGGTAAACATACATATGTACTTATCAGGCCCACGACTCTTGGAAGGCCTGAGCCTGAGCAATAGCTACCTTCCATCACTGGCGGTTCTGGGCACGCTGCTTCCAGTTATCAAGGCCACGCTGTGTTGCGTTCGCGATGACTTGGTTTTTTTTTTTTTTTTTAAAAATATACGTATACAATATGTTTGTACGAAGTCTTAGTGGTAATGGTAGTGGTAGTATGGGCAACACCTCCAATTTATTAAACTTAGTACAAGCGACAAACTTAAACAATCTAAACTTAAAAACTAATGCTTAACCTAGATGGTAGAGATAGAAATGCAGGACTAGCGCAGGAAAGAACGGGACTGGAGGTGGTTTCTGAGGTGGAAATCGAAAGAGTATCCCATAGTGTTAGCCAGGCTTAATATTCGGTGAGTTTAAGCCGTAATTAGTCCGATGTGGTATAATGCGGAAGAGGGCTGAAGACCTTAGAATGGAGGGGTTGGCGTTAAGAGACACAAATTGAAGAATTGCGGGGCAGTCTGTTTTACCAGTAATCAGTTGGTGGAGGAAGAGCAGATCGGCAATTTTGCGACGGTTTTCGAGGGACTCAAGGCAAGTTGGTTCTCCCAGCCCAGTCCACAGCAAAATCACGAAGAGCGAAACGTAGAAACCTACGCTGGACGTCTTCGATGCGACGAATGTGGACTGCGCAATGAGGTGACCATAATTGGCTGGCATTTTCGAGTATGGGTCTGACGAAGGTGATGTATAGAGCTTTTGTGACATAAGGATTCGAATATTCTTTTGACCAGCGTTTGATAAAACCAAGCGCAGAATTTGCTCTACTTACAATATTGTCAATATGAGAACGAAAGTTGAGTTCACGATCACAGTTTACGCCTAAAGATGATGCTGAAGGGACTAGTTCGTTGCTGAGGAAATAGTGTCTATGTGGATGCGGTTGACGATTGCGGGAGTATGTAATGGATTGACAGTTATTGACGTTCAGTTGCAGATCGCTTTTTTGACACCAAATAGAAAAACTGTTTAGGTCATCTTGAAGAGAATAGGAGTCAGATGGGGGAGGAGTTGAACGAATAGATTTTCATGTCAACGGCGTAAATAGAGAGATGAGAGTTTATAATAATACGGTCAACATCGTGGATGGTGAGCACGAATATTAATGGACCGAGGTGGCTACCCTGTGGTACGCCCGAAGTGGCTTTGACGGACTTGGAGACAGACGATGCGTATTTTCTGCTTTCTGTTCTGCGTTCCATCTTTGGTCCTGTTTGCGTTGATGGTTTTTGTAGAAGAAGATACAACCATGAACTGTACACTAGTCAGGCGTCTACGGATTCAGCGCTTAAGATGGCTAGGCCATGTAGAGCACATGGAGAACACTGCTCCAGCCCGAACAGTCTTCGACTCCGAACCTGTGGAACAACGCAATAGAGGACGCCCACGAAACCGATGGCGCCAACAAGTAGAGAAGGACCTCAACCAAATTGGTGCGCGAAATTGGAGACAGCTGGCTAAAGAACGGGCCAGCTGGAGAAGTTCGTTGACTGAGGCCCAGGTCCACCCCGGACTGTAGTGCCACTAGAAGAAGAAGAAGATTCGCAAAATAAAACACTGTACGTCGGTTGGCGGGGTAATTTATAATTATTGAGGCCTATGGTTATGGCAACACGTTAGTTTCTGGTTGCCGAGTCAGGGATGAAAGGGAGACTTTTGAAAATGTATCGAAATCCAAAAAGGAACTGCACTGAATAGAAACTAAAGGGTGACTTTTTAAAAGCTATAGGAAAGTTTTTCAAAAAAAGCACATAAAATTCAGAAAAATGCATGAAATCTTTATTTGAATCGATAGTATGGTCCATATAATTTAATGTTTGAAGATTATTTCATGCAAATGTTGACCTTGACTGCGCCTCAAATGGTCCATCCGCTTAGTCCAATTTTGGCATACTCTTTCCAACATTTCGGCCGGTATCTCACGAATAAATGCTTCAATGTTGTCTTCCAATGTGTCAATTGAAGCGGGCTTGTCTGTATAGACATGAGCTTTAACATAGCCCCACAAAAAATAGTCTAAAGGCGTTAAATCGCACGATCTAGGCGGCCAATTGACCGGTCCCGAACGTGAAATAAAATGTTCACCGAACTCGCCCCTCAATAAGTTCATTGTTGCGCGTGCTGTGTGGCATGTGGCACCGTCTTGTTGAAACCACATGTCATGCAAGTCAAGCTCTTGCATTTTGGGCAAAAAAAAAGTTGGATATCATCTCACGGTAGCGCTCACCATTCACAGTTACGTTACGATTCGCATCATCTTTGAAGAAGTACGGTCCAATGATGTCACCAGTCCATAAACCGCACCAAACTGTGACTTTTTCTGGATGCATTGGTAGCTCTTGCAATGCTTCTGGCTGATATTCACTCCAAAATCGACAATTCTGCTTATTTACGTACCCATTGAGCCAAAAATGAGCGATTAAACTGACCATAAAATGGAAGAAGCGCGCGATGAACTTTCTTAACAGAGCACGCATTTTAATAATAAAATTCAATAATTTGCAAGCGTTGTTCGTTTGTAAGACGATTCATGGTTAAATTATAGACCAAACTGAAGATGTTTGACAGTGAAACAAAACACGAAACGTGCGTCAGCTGTTTAAACCAGTGTTGCCAAAAAGATAATAGCTAAAAAATTACTCTTTAGGATTTGATCCATTTGACGAAGTGAGGTTGAAAACTTAGGGCTGTCAGTTTTAATATAATGATTGGGTGCGAAATTTTATCGAATGCTTTACTAAAGTCGGTGGCTATTACATCGACTTCTTTCCCATGTTCAAATGCGCATAGTGCTGTAGACACAAATTCAGTAAGGCTCGTAGTCGTCGATCTGCCATTCAGGAAGCGGTGTTGGGAAGGTGAAAATAATGCTTTGCAGTGAAAAAACATAGAATCGTACACAATGCTTTCGAATAGCTTAGGTGTGTAAGATAACTTAGCGATAGTTACTTATGTCGTTGTTTGGACCTTTCTTGTGTATAGGGACAATAAAAGAATGCTTCCAAAGCTGGGGGAAACATCATTGTGAGAGGGACGTGTTGAAGAGAGTTGCCAGGGGCCAGGAGCCATGTGCCCAGCGCATTTCAAAGGCAACCCATTCGGGCCTGGGTTGTAGTCGTTCTTAAGTGTGTTCATCTTCTCTTCAACAAGGCGCGCAGTTACGTGAGTAGAGGCAAATGACGTTTTGGCGGAATTGTTCAGATATGAGAAGTAATCTTGATCGAGGTCAGTGAAACAATCATTGTACGATTGGCTGAATCAATCGGCGAATAAGTTTGCGGTGTTTTGGGGATCAGACGAGGCTCAGGATCTCAAAATTGTTTGAATCTTGTTTTCATTTCACAGTGACAATAAACATACAGATTTGATTACTTTCCGAGTTGAAGTCAGGATAAAAGGGTAGACCATGTCCTAATCCACAAGACAAGTAATTCTACTTACCATGGCCCTAAGTGATGTTCCCTGCTAGGGCACTAGAGGGTTGAAAATGTCAGAATGTGATGTGTCTAAAGCAGCGAACGCAGACGAAATAAACCAGTCAACTGTCTCTATGTTCAACCTGCAACCATCACTTAAAAAAAAGAAACAATAAAAAAGCTGTCAAAAATTGAGCAGCAACAAAAAAAAATATTTGAAATTTTTACGACTCAGTGAACTCGTAAATTTTGTGGTTCCTTGAACATTTATTACTCATGACTGCAAACTTAAATAAATGCTGTCGTCCCCTTTGCTTAAACTTATAACCTGAATTGACAGTCAGTCAGCAATTAACTGACAGATACGTCCGTACCCGTACACATACTTTCGTTTTAATTGAAGCTAAATGTTTAGACAATTGGTCAGCTTTGACAAATGCTGTCACACACTTACTTTAACGATCGTGCGACGACGTCACAACGCGCGTTCGAATGCAACGAAGCGTTCGCTTAGCGAATACATTCGAAGGGTTTGACATTGATAATGTGTGGCTTCGGTTCTCGGTTTAATTATATTTTTTTTTGTTGACATATGATAAATTGGTTTGAGGCAGTGCCAATTTTATTCGGGCCCACACATGATCTGAATTGTATGTGGAGACACGCACGCACCTCCTTTGACTGTGTGCCGGGTACGCATTGTGTTGGGCTTGGGAAATCGACACACACATGCATATGGTTAGCATAAATAATTAATGTACATACGTTGAATGATGAACAATTCGCAGACGGGATTGTGGGTGTGGTTGTGGATCAGCCTTTCCTTCTGAAGGCAACCGGCCAACAATTTGATTTTAGCCCAGTCCGATGGAGTGGGTGTTGGTTCCTGGACCGAGAATTGAGTCATTTCACGGCGAAATTCAGTCGCTGCTCGAAGGCCTGTGTCGGGTGAAGTCTGATAGGTCTTTTCAATCTCGTTAAAATTGTGTCTGTGTTTAATTCGAGGACTGGTGAAGTGAATAGTTGTGTGATAGTCTTCATTTCACGGCTACGATGCGACCTGTTGCCGAGTCAAAAGTGAAGAACTCAAAGTTTGGGTTTTTCTCACGTGTCTTATTGCTGCATGTAAGTACGAGGACTTTAGTCTGATGATGGAATGGGTTTTGCTTTTGGAAGGAATTTGACGTGCAGTGGGTCAAAGGGTGATAAATAATGAGACAATTGTTTTGTGCCACTAATTGGTGCGGTCAAAACATCTTGCGAAGATAAAAAAACAACTCATTACAGCCAACAGCGGGATAAGCCACCTGGGGAACCATAGTTCCTGCATTATGGGTTTTAATAGGTTTCGAGGTTTCTTTAATTATGATAAGGATGAAATGAATTGCGCCAGAATTCATACTGTTGTGCGGCAAAATTATCACTATGCACTATACCGAGTGAATATTTTCCACTGCTGGTGTACTGGCACGTATGTGATGATTTTAAACTGTCACAGAATACAGGCAAATTGAAAAATTGATGTTGATAATATGCCTGTCATTTACTCTTCGACGGCAACTTAAATGATCGGAGAGTCCAATTTAGAGGCACTTTTTCGAGCATATTGGTATCTCGCTAAAAACACGTGTAATGTGTTTTTGACTCATCGACATTCAAGAATAATTTGTCGTGAGCCCAAGCAAAATTGTTAAAACCGTCAAATTGTCCGATCTACTCGATCAATTGACCGGTCCAAAACGAGATTTCTCAATAGTTTTTTTTTAGTATGCTTTTGTAGCACGTAGCCACATGTCGATTCGGTTCAGGTGCGTGTATTTTTACCGAACAAAAGGTCGAAAGCTGCACGGTAGCAAAAAAAAAAAATACTTATGAAATACAATTATTCGGCTGTACCATAAGCCTTATCAAACAGTGCATTTTTGTATGCGTCTTTAGCATCTCTTGTAATGCCTCAACCTCATCAGTTTGTGGATTTGGTGATTGTATGTAAAGGGTGGTTAAATTTTACGGGCCGATGTTGATTTTGAAAAAAACACAAAATATTTAGGAAATTATTTATTATGATAATATTGGTATGGTTCAATTATGTGTGGAACAAAATATCGGCCAAATGGCCGCCGCGATCTCGGCGGCACACCTCCATTCGATGGTCCAGTTTTTCGATAACGCTGAAGCATAATTGAGGTTCTACGCCGTTAATGTGCCGAGTTATCTCATCATTTAGCTCTTGAATTGTTGCTGGCTAATCGATGTACACCTTTTCTTTCAAATAACCCCAAAGAAAAAAATCCAACGGTGTCAAATCACATGATCTTGGTGGCCAATTGACATCGCCATCACGTGAGATAACACGGCCATTGAATTTGTCGCACAAAAGAGCCATTGTTTCGTTAGCTGTGTAGCAAGTGACACCGTCCTGTTGAAACCACATATCGTCCACATTCATATCTTCCAATTCGGGCCATAAAAAGTTCGTTATCATTTCACGAAAGCGAACACCATTCACAGTAACTGCCTGACCGGCCTCATTTTGGAAAAAATACGGCCCGATGATGCCGCCAGCCTATAAACCGCATCAAACAGTCACTCTTTGTGGGTGAATTGGTTTTTCGACAATCACTCTTGGATTATCATTCGCCCAAATGCGGCAATTCTGCTTATTGACGAATCCACTGAGATGAAAATGTGCCTCATCACTGAAGATGATTTTCTTCGAAAATTGATCATCCATTGTTGCCATTTCTTGCCACCATTCTGACCATTTGACGACGCTTGAAATGGTCAAGAGGCTTTAGTTCTTGAGTTAATTGCACCTTGTAAGCGTGTAAATGCAAGTCTTTATGCATAATGTTCATCAACGACGGGCGTGGGAGGTGCAATTGTTGGGCACGACGACGAGTTGAGGTGGACGGCTCTTCAGCCACACTATCTCGAACAGCAGCAATATTTTCTGCAGCACGAGCTGTACGAGCATGCACTGGTGTTTTCACATCTCCTACAGACCCGGTTTGCTCAAATTTTTGCACGATTTTTCCGATTGTACGCACATTTGGACGATTAAATTGACCGAAAAAATCACGAAGTGCACGATATGCATTTTGATTTGAACGCCCATTTTCATAATAAGCCTGAATAACTTTAACGCGTTGCTCGATAGTGTATCTTTCCATGGTTCAAATTGAGTTAGTCTGAAATTGAGAAATGTCAAATGAAAAGCAGAAAAAAACTTGACGTTTTGGTGTGGTTCACATTCAACATCGCCCTAAAAATTTAACCACCCTTTACAATATGGGTGTCCAGAAGGTGTTGAGCCTTTTGTGCCTTCACTAGGCAATGTCTTTCTACCTTTTATGAGACCTTCTTCTAACCAACCCATCCATCTCATCAAACCATCCAGATTCGTATACAAGTCATAGGACGTTTTTCCGTTCAGCACCGCCTAAGGAGGAACCGTCGCCATTTCTTTGCTAGGCTGGGCATTCGCAGAACAGATGTTGGATAGATTGCAAAAGTCGTTGTGCGATATTCTCAGACGCAAATCATAAATATGTCAGGGCTCCTATTAACATGCTCACTTCCCTGCAACTAAAGCCGATCAATGAGTATAATATATTTTAGCTCAGCGTCAGCCGTTGGGCCAATACCCAAACCAAGCCATCCATGTGCCGCCTCGCGTATCGCACCCACTTCGAACGCTGTAGTCATCTGCTATTTCCAGGGATTTCTCAAAATGGCTACCGAAGACCACTGAGGCTGAACCCGCTCTCGTTTCTTGAGCCGTCAGTGTATAGGATTGTGAAATAACACCAGTTGTTCAAGTCTCTGCTCCTTGAGACTAGATGGAACCTCTTTAGTTATCGACAATGATGTCGTTGCCGACGATCACCTTCCAGTTAAAGCTCTCCACCATTTCGTCAGCCAACATCAACCAACCAATTAGCGGATTTTAAGGGACCCAACGACAGGATGGGGAATGAAATAAAAGATTTCAATAAAAGGCAAAACACGTGACTTAACTTCAAAGAAAAACGAGAAGACGTTATTCCTTGACGGCCAAATCAAGAGTCGATCTGTCACCGCTGTTATAAGTGACAGGTGTCGTGTTATGTGCAGCTTCTTCTGTCAAACGTCAGCTGAGAGATGTGTTACACTCCCTCCATCTTGAACGTCTTCGGTCGACCTGTGATTGCAAATGGTAATGTTAACTGAACATATCTGATTCTGACAAATGTCAAGAATCACGTATTTCGACCACCAAATGAATTGTGTATTCAGTCTTGTTGATCACAAAAGTCATGTCAACGGTAGCCAGCTGTGGCCAAAAATTATTCCGTGACCATATTTCGCTGATTACACACAAATTTTTCGATCGTTCGATCACCACGAATGATGAAGATCGTAGAGAAAAAAAGCACTCAATGAAATAATTTGCTCATTGAGCACCCCAGCCATTAGAGTTGTGATGTTCTCTGGCGAACAAATGTCTGGATGACATGCAAGCGTTGACTCATCTGTGAAACGCTACACATCAGGACCAGACCTTCAAAAATTCCATCGATCGTTGGCTGCTCAATTTATTTCTTGAAAACACTCATAACATCTGGCATGCCAAGCGAGAATTTTAATGGAAAATTCAAATTAATTTTATGCGAGACTGAAGCCGTGACTTGTTCTTTCAGCAAATGAAGAAGATTTCACGTCAAGAGTGGCCGCGTTGGAGATGCCATCTTCAAAAGCGAACATTCTACTGAGCAGTCAAGAGGATGGAGAATTTGAAAAACTTGACGCGTCTCTGTGATGAAATCGGAAATCTAAAATCGGGTGACTTGCCAACATGTTTTTTTTATGGCCAAGGCGTTACATTACCTCCAGTCCCAAAAATGATCATCTCTGACTCAGCCAGTTACCACATTTGAGGATGTCGACGTGACCATAAAATACGGCTGACCTCAATCAATTGAAAACGCGGCGAGATGTGAGTTTCATTCAGACTAATGGCATGTCTATTACTACATATCAATTGTGGTTCAAATGGTCCAGCTCAAGAAGGAAAGGCAACCGGGAAGTCCACGAATGCCTCAATAGAATGGTTTCTGCCTATTGCTACAGAATCCAGTGTGATTGGGTTACATTGTAGCATTTATGTACAGAAAGTAGTTGGTGCCGTGCTGCCTAGAGGATGGAAAATGAAGAAGATTCAGGTGTTTTTGTGATGAACTGAATTTCTCAGAAAATGAATAGGAAATGTGTCGATGACCACGAATTAACGTCGGACTCTGCCGATCGGGTGTCCCAAAAACTTTGCAGGTTAGTCACATCAATCAAAGAAGGAGGAGATTTTTCAAAGAGCCAACAAAGAAGCTCCGACTAATTGTGCTCGGTTGGCTTCTTCCAGACAGACAATTGCAGCAAGGCTGGAGGGGTACAAGGCAACGCTGTATCAACCTACGAGAGCTGAACGAATAAAAATAACAAAATTTCTTAAGTGGTGAAGTTTCTGAAAGAGCCTAAGAAGCGCGCGATGTAGATGATGAGGAGCTATGTCAGGAAAGATATCGAGCTAAAAAGCGACAATAAGTCTAGCCAGACGTCGAAGAGTCTGTGTTCGAGTGGGACGACGCAACAGACGACTTCTGAAGCGTTTAAGGTGTAGTACACAAGTGGTGAACGACCTTAACCAACTTGGAGTGCGTAACTGTAGGCAACTAACTAAATATTGCTCTAGTTAGAACTAGTGGATCTAGATTAATGAAGGAAATGAGCACCTCGATGCAGCAGCGAGTACCGAAGAAGCTCAAGTGTTACTTCATTATCGTCAACATCTTCCCACCCGCATGATCCGCTACATGGGTCGCGAAGGTAATGCACGCTTGAAAGATCTCCAGTGTTACTTAATAGAGCTGATGAAAGTACCAGGAGACCGCACAAGATTCCTGCTCTGTGAAAAAAGCCCTAGTAACCACATTTTGCACTAATTTAACGCCATTGGACATCAGGTTATATATCCGAAAGCGTTAGTGTTTATGACGAGTGTGATTTGCCCAGCAAGTGGGATTGTGTTACTCGACTACTTTCGGAGACGCTTCGTGGACATGTGGTTCCAGAAAGATGGTGCTACATGGCACGCAGCACTCGATTCGGAGGACCAACTCAGAAATGAGTGCGGTGAGAAATTTATCGTTTATGCGATTTTTTTCAGTCTTGTTTAAGTTGCCGAAAACTCTAAAGTTGACCAAATTCCAATCTAGAGTTGCGACCAAATTCATTAGAATTTCACTTTTGTGTACTCACTTTTGCGACTGGGTGTAAGTCGATAAGCATTGAATGTATCCTAGGAAGACACAAATTTGCGCATGTTATTAGCCAGATATCGCCAATATGCCATCCCAATTCGAAAAGCGCTTTAGGAGTTCGACCTACATTTACATTCAAAACTAGCAGGATTCCAGTTGACCCGTTATGCCAATCGTGGATCGTGGCTAATGTTGGATCCCATCGATTCCTTATGGCGTTGTGAATATTTTTCTAACACGTCTGCCCATAGACATGGTGTCTAGGTAAGGTTGCCAGTACGACAAATAATTGTCACGAATCAAATCCTCTTGCGTAAAAGCTTCTCATACTTGGCCGCTAGTGGTCGGCATAAAACATTGGTTGCCCTCTACTCGAGAGCGAAGAAGCTAGACCCACGTCTTTTGAATTGTTTTAAACTCCTCCAGACAACAATCAATTTTTCCTGTTCAACAAGATGACACAAACTAAACAGCCAAGAAAAACCAGACAAGAACAGAACAACTGCCTAAATGGACGCATGCAGGGAGCCACAAGATCATCTAATTTGAGGTGGACTCAGAGAACTCACTTCATTGTCAAGTCAAGTACAGAAATTAAAAGTTCTCCTTTAACAACAAACCGCAGACGATGGCAACTTGGAAGCAGCAAAAAATTCCCCACTTTCGTACCGATCGACAGCCTCGAAAAGTATGCAAAGAATGTATTGGTCGCAAGAACCTTGAGTGACATTGTTGGCACTTGGAGTTGTCCTAAGCAACTCGTTGTGTGTGTGTGTGTTTTCTATAAATTCTCCCCGTAATCTCATGACTTAATGAAGTCAAGGTCATTCCCAAAGTTTCCCTCCCACAAGAACATACATTTTGCGTGGTTTCGTTGACATCAATATATTTAGAATTATTTTTCTTTTCAAATGATTGTGTTTTTTTTTTTGTATGCTTGTGTTGAAATATCTCCATCATATCGCAAGAGATCACAGAAATTTCCACATGATGTCACATGCAACAGATAAATTTTGTTTGCTCTCGACGAGGATATGAAAAGGCAACAAAGTAAATATTTAGAGGGGGTGGGAGCAGAAATAATCTTTTGCTTCAATTAATTTTAGATAAAATTCGAAGAACAACGCTGTTGGTCTGAGTAAATATTTCGATTTGTTTCACCACATTTCTTGGTGGTTTTCCGATCGATGTACTAAATTTAAATGGCGCCATTTTGTGGTCAGTTTTGGGGGATTTTTCCCCTCTCTCTCTCTCTCTCTCTCAGCTTCCTCGTTGACATTGCCGCACAAGCACGTGTGTTGGTTTCTATTTTCGAATTATTCTCTAATCTGTCACATTTTTTGTTTGGCTGTTTTTCGGGAGTGCTTGTCAAATGCAAGAGGGCTCGCCACGAATCAAAACAAAATCACGTCGTCAGCAAAGACCAAACCACAAACAGGAAATGATTTTCACACAAAACTGTGTGAATATTTGAATGTTCCTGCCTGTTTACTCTTTCAGAAAAAAATAAAATAAAATTTTAATTGTATGTGCTGCGTACAGAGTGCTTGGAATTGTTTTGTTAATGGTTTCTTTCTGTTTTGTTTCTTTTTCAGACGGTTAGTCAAGAGGACACCGATCAAAATGCAACGAATCCAATGCTCTACGATCCCCTCACAGAGGGAACGGTTAAAACATCGAAAACTATGCAATACTTTGCGGCACTTGTTGGTGAGTATCGAATTGGTGAATGTTGTCAGGGGACTGTGATAAGGAATTCAATGGATGAGGTTTTTTGTGTTTGTCTCTCTAATCGCTATTTTCTTTCACATTCTTGTTGAGTGGGTGGAGTGTTTATTTTTGGATTGAACACGATAAGACACATGCAAAGTTTGGCTTATGCAATAAGTGTTGTTACTGTAATACGGCGTGTACTGCCCTACACATCGATGTCGAGTCCAATCACAGAGAAAATCATGGGAATCTGTGTAAGCAAACGATCTTGAGGGTCAATTAGAGGCTGGCTCATCGCGGGTTTTATTACAATTGATTGTGGCTCGTCCATGTGGCACTTAATTCAGAAAAATCACTGATCGGCATAGTTTGAAGAATTATTTATGGTCACGGAAACATTCAACAAACATTTGATCGTTTAAACTCGACATTCATCTAGTTTTCGATCGGTTTCCGAAATGACAAGTTAAGGTGATTGACACTGATTGTCACTGAGTAGATCAACGAACCGTTCATTCTAATTGTCAGTCTAATTGTGAAAATCGAACTGACGAACCGTTCAGTCTAATTGTCGAAATCGAGCCGCGTTGTAGGGAGTATGTGCGTCGAATCCCACTCTGGGTGTCTAGGTTTAACTGCTGCAACTTTCATAATTCACGGCAGCACTTCTCTCCAATCGTTGACAATAGTCAGACAGCATGTCTGTCTAGAGATAGTCTCTCAATATTTCGCCGCTTCGAGTTGCCTTAAAGCTGCATGTCCCCATAACTCGTGAGAAAACAATAGCACGCACATCAAAAATAGTTGCTGTCCACCCAAGTGGTCCCAAGAATGCCAATCCTTGAAAAGGAGACAACTTCATCCAAGAGTTTTACTTAAACTTGGTATTTCGAGAGAGTCAATGTTGGGGATGTCTGTGCTGACTACAGACCTAATGTCGCCGATTATTGACGAAAACTGTTATAATACCCGCAACTACAACGCGCTAGCCAATAAAGTTTACCGCGGCCATCTCTTTAGGAGGACATTATACAAGCTCTCTGCCAGAAGTCGTTTACATTCCATTGGCATGAATGCATAAATATTTTAGGCTGCAACCACACTTTGTTCTTCTTTGATCAAATTTGTCTAGTTGTCTCCAGTTAAGAAGATGAGGGAGCACTTCGATCTCCACCCTCAACTGCCGTGGATGCACTCTGGTTCCAATTCAGGACATCGGCTAATTAAGAATGCGACAGTCAGAATTAGAGAGTTAAATCTATGAGACATACAGCGGTGGACACTCAAAAGTGCTCCATACCACGAAGACGCCGAACCAAATAGACTCAACAATACCATTCGAGGACTTGGCCATCTTGCCTATACGAGCCACCTTGAACTTGCCATTCGGGATGGCTCGTTGTCTAGTAACTGCAGGCCGTGTAGGCCGAGTGGTCCGCAAGACCTGACCTCAGACTCTGATCGATGCAGGTACCCCTGTAGTCAAGTTTACCTTGCACCACGTTCGTCGCTGGTTTCGTTCCGTTTTTTTTTTGACCGTATCATGTTTTACCACCATTGCATAGCCGGGTAGTGGCTAGGTCACCTTAAGGAGGTCGTTAGTGCTGAAATAGATATCTTAGCTTCGGCAACCCTATCTGGAGACCATACAATATGAGTGGCCCTGACTTGCAATCACGCTCCAGAGTCATCGGGTATCCTACTAAGCTCAGTAACTTTCAACTAAATTGCTATTTTTTCACACAAACGCATGTTTAACGTCATCAACTAACTCATAAGTATATCTGCCTGTGGTGGGGCTGTGGACAAGCCTTCGATGTGTGTCCTTCCTTGAACAATCGTTCGACTTATCCTCAATTGTCGCTAAAGTCTAGACTCATTTCAGTCGCTTCCGTTTCAATTCCTGTGTTCTGCCAATCACGCGAGTCCTCCGCGTATGCTACCCATTGTGCAGACTTCTGCACGATCTTCTCCTGAATGATGTTAAAAAAGTCACGTGACAGAGCATCGCTTGTCTAAGTCATCTTTTGAAATAGAAGATCTCAATGAGATTGCAACTGACCTTCATGCAGCAACGCGAATTCTCTATCGTCATCCTTCATGCCGACTTTGGCAAGACGGTCAAAACTAGACATGGTGTAGTATAGCTCGTATTTTATGCACGCTGTCATATGCGGCCTTGAAGTCGACGAACCAACCTTGAAGTCAACGGCACCAACCACCTGGTGTCGACTTACACTTCTTGGTTCTTTTCCGGACTCTGCCGTAGTTTGAAGATATGGTCTATTGTGAACATCTTTGAGATGAAGTTACACTGATATTGTCGCTGAACGCATTCAGGCAAGCACACAAAATGGACACTTATCCCTCGATGTTTGGCGCAGTCAAAGGGGTTTCCTACCTTGTGGATCGGCAAACTATTCTGACATTCCTCTCGTCACATGAGCCAGTGCATACGTCAAACCAGACCAAAGCTGCCTTAAACAGCCCGCCCGTAACAGCAGATTGCTCAAAATGCTCCCGATCTTGCGATTTCACATCTTGAACAAGCTGAATACTCGCCCGGACTTTATGCTGATGCTCTATTGGCCCTCTCCCTTGCAGAGTCTACGTTGACAGACATTAATTATTTTCTTTAATTTTCCTATATTTTCTCACTTAAATTTAAATAAAAACTTCTTCTCTTACAGTATGCCTTGGAGCAGTCTCAGCTGGTACCGCATTAGCCTGGACATCGCCTGTTCTTCCACAAATTAGTGTTGATCCAGCGGCAAACATCACCAATTCTTCAATGCCAACCGATACGCTGCAACTGACATTGGAACAACGTAAGTATTTTAGAAAATCTCTTACCACGCGCAGGCACACTTCAGAGCACTGAACGTACCCTCATGTGTTAAGGAAGTGGTCGCCAGTTGACTGAATTAGTTCTCTGATTTGTTTACTTTGGTTTTGTGTTACGCTCACGTTACTGGCTACAGCTGGTTGTGCAATGTGATTGAAAACTCGCTCTTGTCGCTATTGCGGTTGCAGTGACGCCCTTCGATTGAAATGCAACACCTCGTGCCCTGGGCTGGAACTTGTTAACATAAGTGGACGCAGTGCTGTGTGAAGTTCATGAACGGTGTGAACAATTGTGGCGGTCTTATCGTGTACAGGGTGAAGCTAAGATTGTGAACATTTTTCAGATAAATGAAGGTGCTGGCGCCGAAGTGAATATGTCAAGTTGTGAGATTGGTGCGGCCACTGCCAAACGACATTATGCCAAATTGGTACACTTTCAAAAGCGTCATTATACCAAATTTGTCCATTTGCCACAATGTCTTACTTACTTACTTACTTATCAGGCCCGCGACCCATGCAAAGTCCTAGCCTGAGCAATTGCTGCCTTCCATAGTTGACGGTCCTGGGCACGCTGCTTCCAGTCATCAAGACCATGCTGTCTTGCATCCGCGATTACTTGGTCTTAATACCGGAGATTCGGTCTTCCTCTCCTTCTCGAACCAGTAGGCTCGGATTCAAAGACCCTCTTTGCTGGAGCATTGTTGTCCATGCGCTCGATGTGGCCGAGCCAGTGCAGTCGACAGATTTTTGCCTTCCGGACTACATCCACATCCTGGTACAGCTCGTAGAGTTCATTCGCCTTCCTCGCAGTCGGGACCATGCATATGACGTAGAATTTTTCTTTCGAAGGTACCAAGAATCAACTCTGCAGTTTTGCTTAGCGTCCAGCTTTCGGCTCCATAGAGCAGGACTGGCAATATAAGAGTTTTGTAGAGCATGATTTTGGTCCTTCGAGTCAGGAGTTTTGAGCCCAGTTGTTTTGGACAAACCGAAGTAGCACTGGTTGCCATGGGCGATTCTACGACGGATCTCCACTGTGATGTCGTTTGTGGAGATCACGTTTGCCCCGAGGTAGACAAACGCCTTTACTACCTCGACATTGTTGCTGTCGATCGTGAAGTTTGGTCCAAGGTGGTGTGCGACGAAACGTTTTTTGGTCGAGAGCATATATTTCGTTTTGTCCTCATTGACCTTGAGACCAGTTCGGCACAATGTCGCTTGCCACAATGTCACGGCACCAATGAGTTGAGTTTCATTTTTCTCGATCACGCGCTCTCTTTTTCCTACTGAGCACCCGCTTCTTTTCTTCTTTTAAGTCCGTAGAACTCACAAACCGCTCTCACAGCAGGGGCGGCTGCTCTGAGTGAGCTTTGACAACGTTTCCAATGTTCGTTGGTTGTTTCCCCTGGCAGGGTTGGACTTTTTGAGCGCTTTAGGGAGACTCGATCGGCTAAGTTTCTACTCAAACTACTGTGGTCCTGCTCTACTCCGCTATATATATCCGTGTACTTACCTTGGCTGCAACAAGGTCCGCTCCAATGTTGGCTCCTCGGAAGGTTCGTGCTGTCATATGGGCTGTGTTCTCCGATGACTCTAGAAAAAATGTTGTCGTTGAAATCTCCTTCAGCGGTCTCGGCGTCATAGCTGGCGCATTGATCATATGTATGTTTTTTTCTAGGAGAGCATACAACAAACCACAACTTCTGCTTTTGTAGCGCACTAGCAAGTTGCAAGCATTTATATCTAGGGGCTTAATCTGAGCGAACTAAATAGCGTCAGCATTGGTCATCTAAGCCACTGGCACCAATTGTTTCCATGGTTAGAAGTAGTCAATCTGCGTGGTATCACAATGGGCCTATTTTGGCCTCGTTGTCCCCATTTTGTTGTCCATGGTCGTCAGCCGTAAAATCGTTCCTAGACGGGGCTTGTTTGTCTTCTCCGCGAGAAAGGCCCCGGTCGTGGACAATCACGGATCCATTTCCTGACGTAAGAAGTAGTCCCGTCATTGACTGAAGACATTTCGAACCCAATCGTTATTCTGTGTTTTTTTCCTGAGGCGGACTAACTTCGTGGCGCCAAATAGACACCGATGACACATGCGAATAAAATGTCACATCAAACTGACAACCATTCCGATCGCCGATGACACATGTCGTATACCAGGAATCGCCTGTATCCGCGAGCATGTCCGATTATTGATTTAAAACTTGTATACCGCATCGTCTAGCTCTGCAAACAAAAAAAAAAAAACCCTTATCAAATGTCAACAATAGGCAACGACAGCAAAAAAAAAATCCAAATCGCAAACACATCAAGTTTTATATGATTTTTACGAAATCGTCGAAATGCCAATTTGATCACAGAAGGGCGTTATATGACACGTTAAATCGAGTAAATAATTCGAAGTGCTCGGCAAACACTCGCGACTGCCTTCTGAACCTACGTTTACCATCGTTCCGGGCACTTGAGGCGATTGAATCAAAACTAAATCACAGCGTTGACTGAGTTTATGAGCCAATAAAACCGTCAAGTGGGGGAGCTTTATAATTGTGAGGGAATAAAACACGGTCGAGTGCTGCAAATTATATATGTACGTATCTGAAACGAATTGATATTTAGTCAAACAGGTGGACACGTTGTGTAATAGAGTGTTGGACTGTGGATGGATGAGGATACTCGTAGTTTGAAGCTGTTGGGCTGGCGTTGAGGTTGTCGCAGGTACTCACTGTAGTGAAAATTTCGACGAGGAAGCCCTTGGGAAGACGAAGTTGAAGCATTTAGTCAAAAAGTTATGGCTAACGCCCGGGAATGCTTCGTGTTGATAGATCTAGAGAAGCGTAGGAAAAGTTCGATCGCTTTGCTTCAAGGGGCGACTATGGAATTACCATATGCGACTAGTCTCGTTTTTTTGCGAGGAACACAACACTGGTTTGGTGCTACTGTTTGAGGAAGTTTCAAGAGTGGGTGTCTATATGGAGCTTACAGGTATCCGCACTGAAGGAGGTCCAATATTCTCCCTCACCCATCTTCGGTCCATCTGTGAAAATTCGCAGAGGACCAACCATCGTCCAGTGGTGCCGGGGCACTGTGACATTCTGGGAAACCTAAATTAAGCTAAGAGCATCACTATTTGTACACTGCTTCCATGGGTCACAATGCTGCGTTTATCCTACAGTCGTCTTCTGACAAAACCAAGACAATGCCTATAATAATGAGCCATGGCACATGCTACAGTTTCTTTATTTGTAAGAGAAATAAGAGCAGCGTAATACAATGTAAAACCGCACACTCAAGCTAATCTTTCAAAGAATCCAACCATCGTCCAGTGGCCAGTAAACTGTAATGGAACTGAAGAGGAAGCTGAATGAGAAGTTCTTCTTGAAGAGAAGCCTTGGTGTCTCTAGGAATACTGCACCTGATAAAGATGGTAGAGTGCTCAGAATGGAGTTTGTTGCACATTTCAGTCCAACTGCTGTGGTGGCCGCTATTTATTTTTGTATTGCCGATTATAGTATAAGGGGGGAAAGATTATGGAGTGTACTTTGGGCACGGAGGGGGTTATCATTAACGCTCCTGATACATACGCAGGCCATACATTGCACACAATTGAGGAGGTTGCAGTTGATGTCATAAGTTCAGTCCACTACGTCGCAACTCCATACAGGAGTTTACGTCTGATTACTGATATGAATAGCCAGTCAACCATGCGAGGCTGTATTTGCTTCATATTGCTTTTTTCCAACAACATTTGTAGCAGTCCCTCACATCATAACTCAGAATAACACCTCGACCATCTATTCTCTAGTCCAGAGAAGGCCGACTGCATAATATACCTGACCATGGATATGTACTCCCCAGAGGCCGATCTATTGCAAGAGTACTTAAAGATCTCGACGTGCACAAATCCACTGGCTTCCGCTGCTAAAACCGTAAGCTTTTACATCTATCCTACTCTTTAGGTCTCTTTCAAAGCAGATGGAAAACAGCATTTGTGCAGCCCGTCCCTAAAAAGAGCGAATCTTCGTCACCCACCTTGTACCGACCCATACCACTTACGAGTACGTCCCTTCTTTCTAAGGCCATAGAAAGGCTGATAAATCGTCAGCTTACGAAACATCTTGAATCGCGGAAGCTTCTTAATGACCGGCAGTACGGTTTCCGCAGAAACGGGTCCACTGGTGATCTGATCTCACCGAAAAGTGGAACCAATCTTTGCACAATACAGGCGAAAACAAGATCCTTGCGCATTCGACAGAGTTTGGCATCAAGCTCTTTTGTCGAAAATGCGTGCATATGGTATCAATGAATCTCTTCTTCTATGGATTAGAAATTACCTTTCGAGCCGTTCAATTCAACTTGTTTTGGATGGGTTCAAGTCTATAAATGCTGGTGTACCTCAAGGTTCTGTTCTGTCTCCGGCACTCTTTCTCATTTTTATTAGTGACCTTTTGTCTACTACTTCTAATCCAATACAATCCTTCGCTGATGACAGCAGCCTCAGCTCTTCATATTCGTTCCAAGACTCACGGTCCCGCCCTTCGGCCGTAGATTTGGAACGGCAGTGAATGCAATGAAAGCAATGAATTCCGATCTTTGACAGCATAGTTAACTGGGGAAACAACAACAGAGAGGAATTCAATGCTTCAAAAACTGAATGCTGTCTGCTGTCAGTCAAGCAAACCCTTGACAATCAGCCATTATCCATGAATGGAGCCTCCATCGATGAAACCGAAAAGCTTGCCAAAAATGCTGCGAAATGTTTAGGTTTCCTTAATCGATGCAAGAAATATTTCACCCCCTCTGATTTGTCTTTCATTTATAAGACGTATATTCGCCCAAAGCTTGAGTACAACGCTCATACCTGGTCTGGTGCCCCCAAGTCCACCCAGCACCTAGTAGATAGAATCCAAAAGCTAGCGATAAAACTTATAGGACACAACAATACCACAGAGTCATTAGACTCGCTCGAACTTCGACGTACCGTCTCTTCTTTGTTGGTGTTGGGGGTGTTGCTGTCGGGGTGTTGGTGTCGCTATTTTAACAAACGATACTCAAGTCAGCTAGACAACTGCATTCCCCCTCTCCATGAATTCACCTGCAATACTCGTCTTGCCAGGAATACTCATCAGTTTACCTTTAAGCCTACTTTCGGACAGTTAAATTTGGAGACTCGTTCTTCAGTCGCACTACGCGTACATGGAATACTCTTCCCAGCCCAATATTTCCCACAGACTACAACCCGCAGAGATTTAAGACGAATGTGCACAAGTACCCCCTCTATACCTTCGGCCCGTGCTGTGTCTTGACCCCGGACACTTAAGGATATTAACAATCCCTTGAGCGCGCAAATTATAAGAAAAAAAAAATATTAACATTGCCGCATAAGCACCCAGTCCTTTCCAGGGTCAGCAGAAGTCCATTCCCAACTACATTCAACTGGAGAGGGAAGTGCACAGTGCACAACGCCCTAGTTACCACTCTGCGGATCCTGGTTTCACCAAGCTTGGAGCCGAGATGCTGGTGTGTAAGAGGCAAGAGCCCCTATGGACTCAATCCCGAGGCTAATGGGTGCTGAGGTTACTACATTAGGTTCAATGTTATTGAAAGCTCTCTCGATGTCCATGAATGCAGTAAGGTGAATTGCTTATGCCCGAGGGATTTCTTTGTTGTGCCCACAAACAAGTGATGGGCCGTCTCTACAGACTTCCCCATGTTATTGGCCTGTTGGGAGGGCGACATTTTCTTTCGGGCGACGGATGTCTTTGTCAATCAGTTTCTCCAGCGCTTTAGTGGGAGAGTCTTTGACATGAGGACATATCCCAGTTTTCTGTATGAAGGTCACGGGGTTCATCTTACAGAGTTTAGGAACGTAGCCTGGGCCTGTAGGCATTGCTTGTACATGAGGTACATTAGGGAGATGCGAGATCCATCCCATAAAGATGATGACCACCCAGATGTACACTCTACACTCCTTTGTAGCTCCGCAGGGAAGAAAGATGTCACCTGGTTCTACCATCTCATAGGGTTTGAGGGTGCCTATGGCCCACGTGACTGTTTTGCTTCCTACTAGCTGCGTAAGATGTTCATAAAGTGGCAGTCGGTTATAATTCCAAGATATTTCTGCGTGACGATGAGTGCAATTGCAAGTTCTTCCGAAGATTTGAACATGCGGGATACATTGGACTATGGACATTTTTTGATACATTTATCACAACACCATTCCCGTGACGCCATTTTCCGACTTCTTCTAGCTCTGTCTCCAGCACATGTTATTTCTGAGGAGTGCCGACATACAACGATTGGTGCATTATGTGCACAAAATAAATGGTACCCCATCTGCGGTTGAAGGTGCTCGATATCCACATTTCACCACGATGACAGATGACTGAGAAATTCATTTCAGAAGCCACGTGAAGACGCATCTTTCTACATAATCTCGCCAAAAGTTGTCTGCCAAACAACACCGAATTTTGGATGGAAGTCAATGTAATAAACGCCAAACACGAAGCCACAAAGAGAAGCCTGGCGCACCTCGCTCACTTCCTTTATCTCAACGCCGATCGTTTTAAGGGGTGACTGAAAAATTGCCATCGAAGCCTAAAAAGGCCTACATATTCAAACAGAAACAACCCACCAATTCGGATGACACTCGCCTTTACAAGCGCGTTGTTCATTAATTTTCACGTCAACGCCAAAGCCCTAACTGAACGCGTTCAAATCATATCGTGCCACCACCCATCTAGACTCGGAAGCAGCCATCTACATTGCTTAAAGCGTACTCAAACCAACCCACTTGTTCACACAAGAAACCCTGTCTCACCAGCGCATTGCATCATTAAATCAACTCCTTGAAGGACAACATGGGTGCAGCCACGACCCGACACACTAATCTAAGTAATAGTGGCTGCGACTGTGAGTATCTAAGTTTCCAATGAAAATCCCATCGCAGTGCGGATGGCTGAGGTGATAAATTATCCTCGGTGACTAGTAATTGCAGGGCAAACAGTTTCGCCCCTCTGCACGGGATTCCATTCCGTCGTTGCGTTGGCTTGAAAGGGGATCATTTGCGTTTCACTTGTAAGGATTATGAGTTCGCGGGGTGTATGGATATGGTGTAGAAGGAAGCTTTTTTAAAGAGACTCAGTGACGTGAGCGATATGTGCGTCGACTCCAATGCACACGAACATACGGTGTCTAGATTCGCTCACAAAACGGTTGTTGTACTAGGCCCAAGTCTACTGCGGGGTGTATCGCCACCCATATTATTATTGTAGGGCCATCGGATTGTTGAATCAGGGGAGACGAGCGTTGGACTGAGCTTTGATGGACTGGGTATGCAATGGTGACGCTACTGAGTAGGCTAATATTGGCCTTAAGCCCTGCTCCATCTTGGTAACAATTCCCTGCTGAATTGGTTGGCACAGGCTAAACCCCAAATCAGGATCATCTGAAGAAGATGAGTCTTCCAAAAGATGACTGCCGCTACCAGTGTCAGAAGTGAAGTGTAGACTTGCCTAACTGGACATCCTAAAATACATGAAATTCTTTCACGATTCTCTTCTAATCGCATCATCTTTTTGTCACATTTCAGAAACCTGGGTGAGTTCACTTCTGGCCATTGGCGCCTTCGTTGGAGCACTGCCCTCGGGCTACATAGCCGATGCCATCGGTCGTCGATACACCGCACTTCTCATGGACATCCCCTTCATCGTCGCATGGTTGGCCATTATCTTTGCCAAATCCGCTGGAATGTTGTACTTTGGACGATTCATGATTGGTAAGTGCTCATCTGTCTTCCGCAGGCAGAGATCATCTAACTGGTTGTGCATTTTAGGAATTTCAACTGGAAGCTTCTGTGTGGTGGCTCCTATGTACATTTCGGAAATCGCTGAGACATCAATCCGTGGCACCCTGGGCACACTCTTCCAGCTGTCGCTGACGTTTGGCATTCTCTTGGTCTATCTCATCGGCGCCGCAGTCTCCTGGGTAACGCTGAGCGTGCTCTGCTTCATTGTGCCCGTCGCCCTATTCATCGGAATGATTTTCCTGCCCGAGACGCCAACATATTTGCTGAAGAAGGTAGGTGCCCCTAGTCCACCACGAATGAAACAGACTCATAGTCATTCTCTTTTAGGGTCGCCGTGGGGATGCAGCACTCTCGCTGAAGTGGCTCTGGGGCCGCTACTGCGACTCCCGATCGGCCATTCAGATCATCCAAACCGACCTGGACTCCGTCGGTGGCAATGCATCGTTCATGGACCTCTTCAGAAATCGGGCCGCCTTCAACGGTCTCGTCATCTCCATGCTGCTGATGTTCTTCCAGCAGTTTTCCGGCATCAACGCAGTCATCTTCTACACCGTGCCGATATTCAAGTCAGCCGGCAGCACCCTGGACCCGTCGGCCTGCAGCATCATCGTCGGCTTCGTGCAAGTGGTTATGACACTCACCTCGTCGTTCTTGATTGAGCGCGCCGGACGCAAGGTACTCCTCATCTTCAGCAGTATCTGTCAAACGGTGTGCCTGGCAATCTTGGGCGTCTACTTTGACATGAAGGAAGACGGCAAAGACGTCAGCGGCATTGGATGGTTGCCATTGCTTTGTGTAGTGCTATTCATGATCACATTCTCGCTCGGTTACGGTCCCATACCATGGCTGATGATGGGCGAGCTCTTCCTGGCCGATGTGAAGGCAACCGCCGTCGCGCTGACAGTCATGTCGAATTGGTTCTGCGTCTTCATGGTGACCAAGTGCTTTGGCCAAATGATCGAGGCTTGGGGCTCGGACTTCACATTTTGGTTCTTCGCCTTCTGCATGTTCATTGCCACCCTGTACGTCTGGTTCATGGTCTTCGAGACCAAGGGCAAGAGCTCTGCTCAAATTCAAATGCTCCTGGGCGGGGACAAGTAGGCTGTGCCACATATGCCGCGAGACAGACATTTTTTCGCAGATTTTTGAGATTTTATTTATCTTCTTCGTTTATGTCTATAGGTTTCCTTTTTTTTGTTTTTTTTTTTTGATTATTTGAGAAGAAGTAGAGAATTATTTTCTGTTTTTTGTATTTGAGAACACAAAGTGTTGTGTTGTGCCTTCGCCGATGGGCTGTCGGAGGGTGTCGAATGACAACGCGATCGCTTTGGCTGACATCGAAACCCGGGGGGAGGGCATCACAGTACAGTAGCATCCTGTAGTTTTGTAAGTTATACACACATCTTATGTTAGAGAGATTTGTCTATTCAATAAAATATTTGTATAAATATACTTATGTGTACACATTCATGAGATGCATGTTTCATAGACTGATAACGAAGGGATTCATATTTTTTTTTTGTTTATTTTATTTTTTTATTGTTTTTTTTTTTATTTTTTTTGTGTGAAATAAAGAATAGATCATCTTCGTGATACATTTTCGTCATCGTCGCTAGTCTAGGTTGATAGATTTTTAGTTTGAAATTAATTAGAAAAAAAAAAGAAATAATAAATTCACTATGCTTAAGGATATTTTTTTAGAAACAGCTCTGTATCATATTGTAAAATACTGTACCAAAGGGAATGTTATTTTGTTAATAAATTTATTAAATGTGTAAAGAAGCAGTCGAGTTTTATTATATTATTCTCTATCTAAAATTGAGATAACGGGTAGATGGTAAATTGAATAAAACAAGTTGTATGTGACATCAAAGAATTTGTTGTTTTATTTTGAAAGTCTGAAAAGTGCTGAGACAACCCTGTATGTGGGCCAATGCGAAGAAGAACTAAACCAGAAATAAGATAGCAAGGAGATATCCAACTTCGGCCAGAATTACACCTAATTCACACCGGAGGAAAATGTGAGAGTAAAAGGAACTCCCTCAGATCTTCTTCTTCTTTGTTTGGCGCTACAGTCCGGGGTGGACCTGAGCCTCAACCAACAAGCCTCTCAAGCCAGCACGATCTTTCGCCAGATGCCTCCAGTTGTGCACACTAAGTTGGTTGTGTGCGCCATCTCGTTTTAGGACGCCCTCTGTTGCGTTGTCCCAATGGCTCGGAATCGAAGACTCTTCGGGCCGCAGCTGTCCGCTCTACGTGACCTAGCCATCTTAAGCGTTTGATCCGAAGACGCTTAACTAGGTGAATGCCGCTGTACAGTTCGTGGTTGAATCTCCTCCTTCAGACGCCATCAATACAAACAGGACCAAAGATCGCACGCAAAACTTTTCCCTCAAAACGACCAAAAGCTTCTTCATCCGCTTTCAATAGCGTCCATGTCTCTGCGCCATAGAGCAGCACAGGGATGATTAGAATGTTATATAAAGTCAACTTGGTGTTTCGAGAGATGGCTCTGTTACTCAACTGCCTCTTGAGCCCAAAGAAACAGCGATTGGCAAGAGTAATTCTGCGCTTGATCTTGGTACTGGTGTTATTGTCCTTGTTTACTGCACAGCCGAGGTAGACGAAGTCCTTGACTGCCTCAAAGTTTCTGCTGCCCATTATGACGCTCTGTCCGAGACGTCGATGTTGTGCGTCCTTTCGTGATGACAGCATGTACTTGGTTTTGCCCAGATTCATTGCCAAACCCATTTTAGCAGCTTCCGCTTCAATGCCAGCAAAAGCCTCATTGCCAGCTCGCTGTGTTCGACCAATCACGTCAATGTCGTCCGCGTAGGTAAGCAGTTGAACGGACTTTTGGAAGATCGTGCCTCTGGTGTTGACATTTGAGTTTCGCACGATCTTCTCAAGTATGATGTTGAAGAAATCACATGACAGCGTGTCGCCTTGTCTAAAACCTTTTTTGACATTGAAGGTCTCGGTGAGTTCGTTACCGACCTTGATGAGGCAGCGAGAGTTCTCCATTGTCATCCTGCACAACCTGACGAGTTTGGCAGGAATGTCAAAACTAGACATGGCGTTGTATACCTCGTCTCTATGGACGCTGTCATATGCGGTCTTGAAATCGACGAATAGGTGGTGGGTGCCGATCTGCATCTCTTGGGTTTTTTTTCCAGGATCTGCCGCAATGTAAAAATTTGGTTGATGGTGGACTTTCTCGGCCTGAAACCGCACTGATAAGCACCTATCAGGTTATTGACGAATGGTTTCAGGCGTTCACACAAGATGGCAGAGATGATCTTGTACGCACTCCCTCAGATACTCTTACAAAAACCATGGATCCACCACAAAATTGCGGCTGATTCATGGATTTTGTGGGATAATGTCGGCAGATTTGTGGATTTTGTGGGAAAAAATGGCGGCAGATTCGTGGATTAGCCCATATCATGTGCTATTGTTCGGAGAGTGTTCAAAAGTTGACTTATATTCTTAAGAACGCATACATATAATGCTCGGGTGAATACAAATGTAATGCTACGCTCTATTTCCAGGAATAGTTTGCATAAATTTAATTCTTAAAAGTAGTACAGTCAAAACCGGTTATAACGACCTTCAAGGGACTGACGAATTTGGTCGTTTGAACCGATATCAATAAAAAAGCCAAAAGCCTGGCTTCAGGCTTTAGGAATGGCACCCAGGCTCTTCGAAATCGTGAGGGTAGCCTTGTTACTGACCCGCAGGGAATAGTGGATGTGTTTAAGCAAATGGCATACCTCTATCCGATAGTCCATATTTTGAATGACTCTGAGACATAATTGAGGTTCAATGTCGCTAATGTGCCGAATTATCTCAAGAAAGAAAGAAATCCAACGGTGTCAAATCACATGATCGTGGCGGCCAATTAACATCGCCACGACGTGAGATAACACGGCCATTGGGTTTCTCGCGCAAAAGAGACACTGTTTCGTTAGATGTGTGACAAGTGCCACCATCCTGTTGGAAGTACATATCGTCCAGGTCCAGATTCTCGCATCAGTGATGTTCTTGAGATCTTCAATTGTTGGGCACGACGACGAGTCGAGGTTGACGGCTCTTCTGCCACACTATCATGATCTGGGCTAGCATGCACAGGTGTTTGCACATTTCCCACAGACCCGGTTTTGATGAAATTTGCGCACAATTCTACCGATTGTGGAGTGGACAGATACATTTGGTCGATTACGCTGACCAAGAAAATTACGAAGTGCACGAAATGCATTTTGACTCGAACGCCCCTTTTCGTAAAAGGCTTCAATAATCTTAACGCGCTGCTCAATTGTGTACCTCTCCATGGTTGAATTTGTCAAAGACTGAAGCAACAAAATGTCAAAAACTTGACGTTAAGGTGTGACTCACAATTAACATCGTGCATTATGGTTAGACCACCCTTTACATTCGAAAACAGTTTTAAGGATTGAAAGTAGTTCATTCGGGAAAAGGATAAAGTGTAATGGTCCCATGTTTGATCATAGTGGTACACAATACAAGCGCTTACGAGTAGCTGTTGGCTAAGTGTGTGTCCTACGTTTACCCGTATCGTTATTCGTTTCTAAAATCCCCATGGACCAATTTTGTACAGACATTCAATGAATTTCTCATGACTAAGTGATGACTCAAATGATTTGCTATACACGGTCATTTTTATAGAGGCCTGTATTAACTACATTCGAAAGTTCTGTCTGAAATCCCTGAAAATCACATTGATTTGACTGCAGACCTCTATGCTTTTTCATAAATTGTATTATTCTCCGTACTATTATCTCTTCCATACTTCCATGGTGACTGGACATTGAATAAAACAGACTGAATAAATGAGAACCACTTTGACAGATGTAGCTTCAGCAATATGGCCGCCATCAACTGTCAAAGCTCGGCAGTCCCTATTGGAAGAAGGCTCGCCAGTCGTTTTCTTTTTTGAGCAGAATGCACAACAGAGTCCGAATCGAAGTACGCATTTATTACTTCTCTATGACCTCGAAAACGAAACTTATTTTACTGAATCTGAAATCCTGAATGTTAATCTGAAACTAATTCATCATCACTTTTCAGTCGATGTTTTTTCAGTAATTTCAAACAAAAATTAAAACTATTCTTTGGTCGACTTGAAGATAAGCATGCTTTGCGTCTGTTTCGAGTTCTCTGTTTGAATTCATATCCAAGGCTTGTTGCAGCGTCAACTTGAAACCCTCAAACTGACAAGTTCACTCGAAAGCCCCTTAATCATCAATTGTCATAATCAAACAGAAGCGCACCTAAGTGGATCGACAAGAATGTCGAGTGACAATATGTTAGCCTTGAAGGGCGTTATCAATCGCCTGTATCGCCGTGTATCGGCAATCAATGCAAACACTCGTCATTCAAGACTCGAGTTAACAGCGCCTCTGAGATCCGTATCGCCTAGAGGCACTTAGGAAAATTTTCCACATTTCTCCTCTCACGTGCTGACGCTTCAACTCACGTTTTCTTCGCAGAAACCGATCCTAATCACAGTCCGGGGCATGGAAAGGTCAGTCGCGTCGCGATTTCAAATTCATTCGTAGTTTACACCGACTCGCCACTGGGCCGGAATCACGGTAGTCGCCAGTCCAGTCACGTTCCCGTGATACGCCCATGAAATCCGATCGCATGCAAGCCATTACCAAGTTCATTTCCTGAGTCGCAGAATGCCATCGGAATCGATTAAGGCCGGCTCACATCACCATTGCCCGAGAAGAGGTTTTTTCTTGACAGCAATATATGGTCTGATTCGAAGATTAATATTCGACGGGATCTTGATGAGGGGCGCATTCGCCGATAAGGCATACGAATGCGTAACGAGGCTCAGATCGAAAATAAAGTCGCGAACGTCGCAGATTTCCTCTCTCGTGGCTTGGGGGCCGAGACGGAAGGTGGGGCCAACCGGCCGATAGACGCCCCTTGATTGGGGAGGAGTTCTTATCAGCGTTTAGATGTGTTTTTTTTTTTCTTCTATTTTCATTCGATCAGTGAGTTTTAACAAATCGATGTGACATATGGTACGAGTCCGAGTAGACGGTCACCTGCTGACGTTAACCTTCTCACTGATAGCTGGATCGCTGGGGTTAGGTGAAGCTGATAAGTTCGGATCGCATAATTATAGATCAGTTTATTATGATGGCGTTTTTTTTTTAAGTTTTCTGAAATTTCTAAGTTAGCTCGATGCACGTGGAATGGGTACAATTTATTTTCCAGTCAGGCTTTTTCAATTTTTTCGACAATTATCGGAGGAGTTGCATTTTAACTCTTGTGGGTGTGGAAATCTGTGTTTCCACTATCATTGAAATTTTGAAACAAGCGTTTGCCCGGGGAACGGTGTTAGCAGTTCATTAGGTTAGCTAAGGACCATCTGACAACATCTTACGGGAGACCCACTTGAGCCAACATAGGTTCACTGTGTGGTTCCGCGGGTCCTTTGGAAAAGCCAAGAGCTACCGTTCCAGGACCGCTGACTACCCTCATAATGAGTTAACATAACAAGAGCGAAAATTATCAGGAGGGGGGAGGGGGGAGGGGGACATGTGAGATTTTAAACAGTCGACGACTGTAGTGGATTTTGAAATGGCTATTTCCCGATCGAAAACTTGACAGAAAGTCAATACCATACCTCCGCGGAACGAAATGAGTCGCTTTACGCATGAACGACGTTGGGAAATAATGAATGAATTTTTTACGGAAATTGACTTTAGACGACCTCTGGTGCATGCAGCATGGCGCGCCACGCCACCCATTCACAATGTGCCTATTGCGCACCGAATTCCCCAAATTGTGTTACCGGCCGTCTTGGCGATGTCAATTGGCTTCCTCGGGGCTGAACCCTTTGGTCGTGTTTTGTGGGAAGCCGTGAAGGACCGATTTAATGCCAACAATCTGGGAAAGATTCGAGCACTTAAGGCCAATATCATCGAAGCAATTCACTACATCCCAACACCATCAACATGGTCTTGGAAAATTGGGGTAACAGATCGCGCTACTGCGAAGCCAGTCGAGGCAGCCTTGTATTTGATAATTAATGGGAATATTTGTTCTCTTTAATAAAGTCATAATAATATAATAATAATACGGCTGGGCCTAGATTCTCAGCAACCACTAGTGTTGTGTGTGCGATCACGAGTGGAAGGGACCTACAGTTTTATGCCAACTCCGAACGGCCAAGTTTGAGAAGCTATTTCTAGACAGTTATACTCTTTGAGCATAGTCAGTGACTCGAAAGAGGTGGAGCAGTGAAAAGTATGTCTTGTCGTACCAGGAATCGAACCTAGACAGATTGGTCCAAGAGCGTAGGCGTCGACGCACATACCCACAACGCCACGGGCCACCACGGTCATAATACATGGGAAAAATTTAATTTCATTCATTGTATTGCATTTTTAAATAAGAAACATGTATTTGAACCACCCTGTACAAGAAACATTATTGAACCAGGAAAGAGCGTTTAGGGGACGCCCATATTTAGATATTTACCAGAGCTGTAAGCACTCTTTACTTTCACTATTTGTTTACAATTGGGTAAGTAGGAAATAAATCAGTTGTGCATAAAGCCTTTAAAACCGGAATTGAAAAGCTTTTTTAAAGGCTTATGGCTTATCATATCGAAGGCCTTGGCAATGTCTAAATATATGAAAAGGAAATAGTGAATTTTTACCAATTAGTTTCAGTAACGCACCTTTCATAGAACTACTACCACTTCTGAGGCCGAACTGATTTCTTGACAATTTCTATGTTGTCGTACAAATGCTTGATATAAACAAGAATTAAGACGTAAACTTGTGAATAACTTCATAATCAGCGCAGTTGATTAACTTGCCTGGCATGGCAACGTCTGATATTCGTCCAAATATGGCTCTGTAATACAGTCAGGCTAACAAATCTTCAATTGGTCAGAATGCACCATGTAAAGCCGACACTTAACCTAAAACTTTCGTTAAGCCTACTCAGACTAACTAGGACCAGTACAAAGGACACTTATTGGCGTGATAACGTGTTATGTGCATGCACACGGCTCCAGCATGAGTCTAACAGGAGTTGATCATTCAATACCTCCTGCACTCAGCTCGCGTAGGAAACTTCTTTGAGGGCCCACTTCCTAGAGTGAGTTGCTCAGCATCAGCCAAGTTAAACAATTCACAGCAGTATCACATGACTTAAGTGTCAGTCAGCTAATTTAACCTAACCAAAGGCCTATGACATCGTTTAAATAGCCGCAGCTGTTGCGGATTCGTTGGTTGGCGCGCATCTGGAAGGTCTAATTTCCAATGACTTTGGCGCATAGATCTGACTGAATTTTAAGGCGACCTAAATATCTAATGGCAAGACTTCAGAGGGCCCGTTGACGTCTGTCCTCAAATCGCAGATTGTTCGTTGCATCATCATTTGCGCGCACGTCTTTTGCCACCCTACCATTCGCATCCATATCATCTAATTTGAGCGTTTTCAAAGAAGAAGGATCCAATGTTGTCCGATGGTCCGAAGTAGTAACCCAGTAGTGACTTTTGTGGACCTCCACTGGCTTGGCACCATCCAACAACTGGTAATTTAACTTCTTAATGTATGTAGTTCTTTTTAAACGGAGCCGAATTTTGATGGTTATTATTTGAAATTCTCAGGCAAATTGAAGGGGGGTACATTGCAAAGCACGTTAAAGGGTGATACTGCTTATGCATGACATATCCGCACTGTTTTGTGCTGATTTATGAATCGTTTGCACTTAGCCTTTGACAACATACTCCTAGTCTGACACATTTGGCAAGTCAAGAACGTATAGAACAGACAGGGCAACAAGACAAGAAATGGATTGACATGCGGTCAGAGATGACAGACGTGCGTCCGATGAACTCGCAATCATCGGATTACCTTGGGAGAGCCTGCGATGAGATGAGGCATGACATCTACTACGGTGACAGAAACAGAGGGAGACAGAGAGGGGTTTATTTGGGTCTGGGCTTGCTATACGCATTCACTGTAAAAGAGGCCGCCTCTTAAGAATCCAGACAAAGGTTGAATTTGTCAAATCAAAAAATAGACAGCAGCAACGATGTCCTAGAAATACGATCGCTACCCCAACAATAACAACAATATCGTTCTATGAAATTTCCACTATAATCTCGGTAAAGAGGACATCTTCACAAGTGTCGTCGAGAAACATAGATGGCACGACACCACACGAAATCCTTCTACAGTCCTCCTCCACCTCAACGACCATAAAGGGAGCTTGTAGTCTCCTAATAAATCAACCATCGACCATATTAATAACGACATCAAGCCCTCCTCCAATGCCAACCTTACGAGTAGCCAACATCTACGAGGGGCGTTCAATATATTCTCGGTATCGGAGTGAAGCTGTGGTTGTATATATAAATTGACTTATATATCAAGTAATACTATTATTTTAGTTTCATATAAATGTGATTATTAATTCGCGTTTTATCTCTAGTTAAACAGAATCCTAATGGCAACTGAGACGATGATGGTGAAAATTGAGCATCGCGCTGTAATTAAATTTCTCACTAAGCAAGGAAAAAGTCAAAAAACTATTCGTGAAGAGATGGTGGCTGTTTACCAGGGTTCCGCACCTTCATTATCAACTGTGCAAAAGTGGTCAAGTGAGTTCAAGAGAGGCAGAGAGAGCATTGAAGACGACCAACGCTCTGGCGCCCCGGCTACTGCTTGTACGGGAGAAAGCATCAAAGAAGTCGAAAAACTTGTTCTTGAGGATGCCCGAATAAAGGTGAAAATGATGGCAGAGATCACCAAGCTTTCAATTGGTACCATTCACACCATTCTTTACGACCATCTTAACCTTTCAAAGGTCAGTGCAAGGTGGGTGCCACGAATGCTCACAGCGCCTCAGAAAAAAGTGAGAATCGCATGCTGTACAGAGCTTTCGTACACAGGCCATTTCTTTCCGAGGTAAGAACTCGAACATCGGAAGAACGACAGAGTCCAGCACTGTTTGACGTAGGAACGCTACAATCGCAACGGAATGCTAGGATCTTTGACGATCGAGTCACCCAGAGACTCTCCACCTGTTCAACGCAGCCTGTACAAGCCACAATCGTCGAGAAAGAAGCTACCACAAAGCAGTCATTAATGTGCTTGTGTTTTGAAGATCCCTGGTTGGGCAATAAGGGTAGAAAGTCACAGGCAGCCAAGCTGGCAGCCCTCAAGCCCTTCATCAAATTACCAGAGCGCTTCGCGACAAAAAAAAAATACATAGAAATGTTGTTGACGTGTGATTTTTGAACGTCGTGCTTTAAGAAATCTGCCCGTCACACCGTGATGAGTAGATGCGTCATTAATTTACGACTCCTCCTCTCTCCAGTCACTGACAATGCTCAGTGAGTACACTCGCTGTTGAAGCTAGGCGCATTACAATGACTACAACACACGATACACAAGCTTGTGAAAGTCCAAGAGGGACTTCCGAACTTTGACACTTGATAGCGGCCATATTGTTGAAGCTAGCGTTAAAAAACACGTGTTTGGCAGTTAATTCTCACTCTTTTCCCTTTAACAGAAATGAAACACTACGAATGACTTTCCGGCACGTCTGATCTCTATTCAATTCAGGTATCGATTGACTCGACGCCGTAATTGTTGCATGCAATTGTTTGTGTGTTTATAAAATACATTATACGATTATACGTACCGGATTGTACACGGTTTGTCAATTTCTTTGCTATTTTCTTTCATGACAGAGTTGCAATACGTGTAAATAATAAAATTGTTTCATCGAAATGGGTGTTCTTTTCGGGCAAAGCTCCACGCGATTAGCCCATTTTACGGTCGCCATAAGACGAGGACCATTTCTGGATGAATGGGTACATAGCCAAACAAAATTGTCGAATTTGGGACGATACCAATCCATATGAGATCGACGTGCGTACAATGCATTCCGAAAAAGTCACTGTTTGGTCTGGATTTTGTGGTGACGGTGCCATCGGTTGGTCGTTACCGTCAACGGCGAGCGCTATAGGTAGATAATTACCAACTTCTTTTGGCCTGAATTACATGATATGGACATCAACAACCTGTGGTTCCACCAGGACGATGGTCCAATACGGCCTGGTTTGTGCTACAGAGCTCAGGCCGTATTGGAAATTCTGCATGAACGATTTGAGAGCATGGTCTTCTCACGTGGGGTGGTGTGAAGTGACCACCGATATCGTGCAACTTGGCTCCGTTACATTATTTCTCGTGGGGTTTTCTGTCGTCGGGTCTCTGCGAATAAGCCACAAACTACAGCGGCCCTCAAAGTCAACATAACCGATTCCATCATGGAAAATTGGACATTCCGTATGCGCACCACTCAGAGAACGGTAACGATTGGCCTTTCAAACGAAAATAAAATGTTGATGATATCTCACAAACACTTTGCTTGATTGAAATTTAAATATAGGAAGGGCCCTATGAAAGTCCCTTTATATTTATATGACACACCCACAGACAGATGAGTAATTGATTAACGTGCTCACCTGGCATTAGAGCCTTATATCACGAGTTCTTTTACTCCTACGACCATTTAACGACGCTGGACCAGACGCCTTCGGTAGGAATCTCAAGTTCCAAATTTAGAAATAAGCTTATGGACTTATTTCTCCACCTTGGTAAGGTGGTGAGGCCCAGTCAAACCTCTGCTACTCTTTGGGTCGTAGCACTCCACACAGATTTGAATCATATACCTTTCACGTCTCGGAGTCCGCCCCCAACCAAAGGTTGACTCTCAGACATGCAGGTATAATCTCCAACTCTCCCCTCCTCCAACAGCCACTACGACGTTCCCACTAGATCCCACAACCTCAATTGATCAGCCTGAAACCTATGCTGGTCTCAGGGCTTTCCTGATCTCCCGTGGAACCAGACTATAGCCTCTGGTCAAGCCACCAGACTGGCCGCTATTGTTCAAAAAGCAGTATTCTTGTCAGCATCAATCTATAATTGAGATTGGCGCGTCCTTCTATTCCATTAATCTCTTTATGAGCTTGCAACATCGAACGGCGAGCACTGGAATAGGGACGTATCCTAAACCAGTTGTTTTTAGCTCATGGATTTTAGTCGCCTCTTACGACAGGCATGCCTTACCTCGGGTATATTCTGAAACCCACAGACAGTAAAGACAAACAATCACCACAAACCCCGCTAGTCATCATTTCGGATCTATTAAAACAACATCAGGAAAATAACGTCACTAGCTCAATCAGAAGCCAAATTTGCCTGGATCCGGATTCGCTTGAACTCAACGTGCACTGGCCCAGCATGCAGAACACGAGCGATCCGAAATAATATTAATAAATCACTTCAGTTGTTATTAAACATTGCCCGCTGATTCACTTATACCACGCCAGTGGCAAGGTGTCTAATTATACTCGTATCAACATTCATGTCATACTTAGTGAATTTGTTCCAGCTGCACTGTGAATGTTGCTGTCACAGAAGATTGACAGCGTTTCCGTTGAATCCATCACATGCCATTCCATACAGGTCTCGCTTCTAACAAAAATTTCAACACAAACATTACGACATTCCGCAGACTCAACGGCATGTGACTGTGTCGGAAACAATTCCATTCCCTTGGCTTGGTTGATATTAAACTCACCAACAGCATGGAACCAGGTCCAAATCTCCATTTTGGCTTGCCGACATGTCTTACGTGGAATAGGCGAAATTTCGTCAATTGTCGTTGTCTTGGATCACATTTCAGTCAATTGCAGTGAGCACTCTTTGGACCTTAAGGAGATTAGAAACTGTGGCTAGTATTGAAGTCGATTCGGGCCAAATCATAGCGCATCGCCAGAAAGTCATTCAAGCCAGTAACCTACATCCGATTAAAATTGTGATGACGCAAGAATTAAAGCCTTATGACATGGTCGACACTGATTGGACGTTGGAAATGTAGGAAACAAGAAAGGAGACATCGTTACCGCCAATGGTCTCAGGTATAGAGTGATGTTAACCGACTTACTGTCTGGTCTGGGCTGCTGATCATGGATATATGCGAGCTGTGACGGAGCCATCAGCTATAGAAGTGATGGGACGCTCGAAGTTGCGAAATCTGCTTCCTAGCAGACTGCACTAAGAATCAGCTCTTCTGTTTCGCTTATTGTTTAGCTTTCGGCTCCATATAGCAGGACTGGCAAAATAAGACCATTCTCTTGGACCTTCGAGTCAGGAGTTTGGAGCTGAATTGGTTCGCCAAGACGAACCGTAGCAACGGTTGACACGGTTGACGATTCTGATTCTACGGGTTGTCATTTGTGGGGCTAACGGGAAAGCCCCGATGTAGACAACCTCATTTAGGTTAGGTTGGAGTGGCTGTCACAGCTGACTCACTTCAACCCAGCCTAGATCCACAAAAAAGGAGACCCCTTCAACTGCGCCAACTACCGAGGGATAAGTCTCCTAAGCATCGCCTACAAGATCTTCTCTGTCGCTTTATGCGAGCGCCTGAAACCATTCGTGAATAACCTGATAGGTCCTTACCAGTGCCTTTTCAGGCCGGGAAAGTCCACCATCGACCAAATTTTCACACTACGGCAGATCCTGGAAAAAAAAGATATGCAGATAGACACCCACCACCTATTCGTCGATTTCAAGGCCGCATATGACAGCGTGCATAGAGACGAGCTATACAACGCCATGTCTAGTTTTAACATTCCTGCCAAACTCGTCAGGTTGTGCAGGATGACGATGGAGAACTCTCGCTGCCTCATCAAGGTCGGTAACGAACTCACCGAGACCTTCAGTATCAAAAAAGGTTTTAGACAAGGCGACGCGCTGTCATGTGATTAATTTAACACCATACTTGAGAAGGTCGCACAAAACTCACTCGCCAACACAAGAGACACGATCTTCCAGAAGTCCTTACAATTGCTAGCATACGCGGACGACATTGACGAGATTGGTCGAACACAGCGAGCCGTCAATGAAGCGTTTGCTGGTATTGAAACGGAGGCTAAAAAAATGGGTTTAACAGTGAATGAGGGCAAAACGAAGTACATGCTGCAATCGAGAAAGGACGCACAACATCGACGACTCGGCCAGAACGTCACCGTAGGCAGCTTTAACTTCGAGGTAGTTAAGGACTACGACGGCTCCAAAGTAAACAGTACGAACAACATCAGTAGCGAGATTAAACGCAGAATAACTCTTGCCAATCGCTGTTTCTTTGGGCGCAAGAGGCAATTGAGCAGTAGAGCTCTCTCTCGAAGGACCAAGCTAACAGTATATAAGACCCTCATCATCCCTGTCCTGCTCTATGGCGCAGAAACCTTGACAATCTCAAGAGCAAATGAAGAAGTCCTTGGTCGTTTCGAGAGAAAAGTTCTGCGCTCCATCTTTGGTCCTGTTTGCGTTGATGGTTTCTGGAGAAGAAGATACAACCATGAACTGTACGGGCTATACAGCGACATGAGCCTTGTCGGGCGTCGACGGATTCAATGCCTAAGATGGCTAGGCCATGTAGAGCGCATGGACAACACTGCTCCAGCCCGAACAGTCTTCGACTACGAACCAGTGGGACAACGCAATAGAGGACGCCCACGAAACCGATGGCGCCAACAAGTGGAGAAGGAGCTCAATCATACTGGTGCAGGTAATTGGAGACAGCTGGCTAAAGATCGTGCCAGCTGGAGAAGCTTGTTGACTGAGGCCCAGGTCCACCCCGGACTGTAGTGCCACTAGAAGAAGAAGAAGATCCATTATCACTATCCGGTGATTGCTACACCGATTCCTCATTAGCCAGGGAGCTAACTAACACCTAAGAAATACCTACTGGTGTCCAAGTGGTCTATCCTAAGGTGATCCACTTCATTACTGGGTTATAACCTTTTGGTTATCATAGTGAATTTAGCTGTGTTCTGAATCTTGGGTTTGACATTTCTTCTAGGCTGATGAGTGAATCGTTGCCTAGCGTGTTTTTCCTTGTCCTTGCAAGGGCTGCACAGGTACCGAGGTAGTGTAGCGTGGTTGCAACTCCTTCCTCATCCCTGCTGCTCCTGATAATGTCTACAACCTTACTAATTATCTCTCTGTCAATGTTAAGGAGTGTACTTGTCTTCTTGGGATTAATTAAATCTCCGATTGGTGATAATGATTGCATCTGTAAGTAACATGGTATTTATTACTTGATTTGAGGGGTAGGGGATTTCCTGATTGATTGTGCAGGCCCACCCCTATTCTAGCTAGCTTGTCGGCTCTTTCATTGTCTGGAATACTACACTATGCTCAGGGACCCAGCTTAAAGTAAGGTTTCATCTAACGGCTACCTCCCTGAGAGATAGACGGCAACGTTATATCATCTTTGATTTAATCGATGGTGTGTCACAGCTTTGATGGCCGCCTGACTGTCAATGATCTTGATATTTTTTTCTGTGATTCGGATAAAAGCGTTGCTTTCACTGGGACTCGAACCGGGGACCCCTATAACAAAGGGCAGGCACAGTACGTCTGACTGTCTGTATATATAACGATAGATAACCCGTCTATCGGATTCATGTACAATAAGCGTGCAGCCTCCTGTATAGCTTTAACTTCTGCCTAGAATACACTGCAGTGTTTAGGGCAGTGATATCGCGGATACTCCGAGTCCGGTGCCTTCATCCATCTTAGAACCATCCTTGTATCATTCGCAGGTTTCCTGACTAAAATCTCTTGCCCAGTCTTCTCTATCTGGAATCAGTTCACTATGTCCAATGCGATCTAGTCTGTATGCTTCGGAATTCTTGCATTCAACTCCAGATGTTCTGGACACCTTTTCCTGTACCTTCAGCGAAACCTGAGACATGATGTAGTTCAGAGTGATCTTCTTCCCTTTCATCAACATGCGAGATTCTTCCTTGATGAGGAAGGAGACCAACTTCACTGATTCTTCAGGTTTTTCCGGTTGCCCATAGTGGCTCTTCCCAGAACTGTCGATAGTGGTGTTTTGTCCCAGGTGGTGTCTGACGGAACGTTTCTTGGTCGACAACATATATTTCGTGAAAATCTCAACCATGACACGCTGCAAACGCGCAACGATGGCGACGTCATCCGCTTAACACAGAAGTTGGACTAATTTGTAGAAGACAGTGCCCTCCGTGATTACAGCTGCCGCCGCACTATAATCTCCAGTACCAGATTCAACAAATGACGCATCTCTTTGCCGGTATTCGGCGTTTCTAGTAGCTCCGACGTTCTCCAGCTGAACTGCACGGTGGTTCGACACAAATGGGTCAATTCTCTGGCAACAATTGCCATTCCCCGGGGAATTCTGTTCACTGGAAGATCTCCACTGCCGTCGCCAGTGCCTATGCCGTGCCGTAATTGGCAATCTTTCATGCCTGCATTCGGACCCTAAGCACAGTCTGATGGTTTGTGGCAACACGGATATTCCATTTCTCCACCCATGCTTTCGGGCCTTCTGGTGCCCTGTTCTCTTCTGAACGAGTTCGCAATTCCTTGAAAAGTGAGAAAGTTCAATGTTCTCCGAATATTGCGTCCCCCTTTCGTGCAAAAATCATGAAAATATTCAAGTTTACACCGCGAGCAGCTGGAATTTCCTGCTTGTTGCGTCGCGCTATTAAATCTGAGAGAATAACGAGTTGAATCTGGTTCGGAGCTGCTCTTACGCGCCCTTACTCAAAAATTCATCGATAAGATTCGACAATTTGACCGCCGCTCGGTGATGCCCGCCGGGCATCAAGTGTTGAACAACACAACAGCCATGCCCAATTGTAAATAAATCACTATTTTCAATTCTTAAATTGCGCAACATTTCCCCCTCCATTTGGAGCTTGGAGCAACAACACATTAAATTTGGAATAATCTCTCGTATCCCCGCCACAGGTCAAAATACCTCGTCATCGGTGATGACTTGTTGTGCGGCGCGGCGCTAGCTATCGCCGACCGTCACTCGATTGTCCTTAAATGTGTCTGTGATGTGTTCAAGCCCCGTGACGTCACGCCGTTATCTGTAGCTCAAGCTGCAAGTTCATCTGCGATTGTGTTGGGAAGTATCTCTGCTCGCGCTGCTGTTGCGCCTTGTGTAGAGCTTTTATCTCATTTGTATATTGCGGGAATCATATTCGATTCTTCTTCGTTTTTTTTTGTGTGTTTTCAGTTTTCCTCATGCTAAACAGCCCGACGTTCTAGCTATCAAGTCACTTAGTTTAGTATCAGCGGCGTACTCCAGCCATCCAGTAGCTCACGACCACGGATACCACAAGGCTGTTGCGGGAAATGTGAAAGATTCAAGTGCGGACGTTTTGGTCGTTGATTTTGTGCAAGCAAAAGTGTGCATTAAGTGCAAAGATAATTATTCGCAAGCGGAATACAGTCGCCTGCTAATTAGTGAGATCGACTTGAGAGTAGAAGGTGGATTGATTCAAATCAGGAAGTAATTATTGTGTGTGAACATTGTGATCAAGGACTACTGCTGCCCACTGATGCATGGGTAAGTGGGGGTGTTGGTTTTTTTCTTTTCTTCAAATTTCGACAAACGAGTGAACCACTTTGAGAGATGGAATGCATGCATATGGCAGCGTTTCAAGTACGAATCCATTCTGATTACCCGAATACAATCGTATTCGTGTCATGGCCACCTACCGTAGGTTCGCTCAAGAGACAACAAATGTTGGGACTACGACTACGTCTGGTGAATTAATTTTCTTTGTGTCTGCCCAGAGAACTTAAGAATTCAGTCCGCTGTCCTCCAACAGACGTTGCCGTAGCGATAACAAGAGGCGGTGAACATCCGATCCATTTAATTATCATCTCAGTGCCTCTCTGTCAGCATTTTCACTAGATCAAATGGAAGACTGCCCCACATTCCTTTTGAATTACAATAACGTACTAAATTCATGGTAGTTGGGGGTTTTCTCTATCTCTCTCTATGATTGGAAGGACACTCTAAATCAAGCGTCAGACGATACAAAAGTAATTTGAAACTAGTGTGTGATGATCAAGTCCTGTGAGATCCAACACAAAAGTTGCTGGAAGCTGGAATTATGCCACGCTGGTTGTATGCTATCACTGGGCACATTTTCAAGACTTTGATGGTGATACCGCATATCGAACTGCGATACGTATACGCCCTCCGAAGAAATGTGCAACCATATCTCTGAACTGAGCAATAATGAGGCTATTAGGGTGCACACTGCAGCAATATATTAATAACAATAAATCGGATATTTTTGTATAAGATTACGATAAATATCCCTCCTACCTATTTAACAAACTTGTCCTTAATCGTTCAGTAATTCAGTAAATAATTGAATTCATCCGTGCTGTCGATGAGTTGAATCATATCGCTTATTATACCAAAAATTAACCCAAAGTTACGTCGCAAAAGTAGTCTGCCATAACAAGGCGACTTATGGGAGCATATAGCTTGGCCAATATATTATTGAGCACAATTGATTTTGATAAAATTGATGTAAATTCCGTCACGTTTTTGGTGCATGACCCACTGTGCCTATAGTTTGTTTGATATCCTCGTATTTATTCATATAAGTAAAGGGTGATTTTTTAGCTATTATCTTTCTGGCAACACTGGTTTAAACAGCTGACGCACGTTTCGTGTTTTGTTTCACTGTCAAACATCTTCAGTTCTGTCTATAATTTAACCACGAATCGTCTTACAAACGAACAACGCTTGCAAATTATTGAATTTTATTATCAAAATGCGTGCTCTGTTAAGAAAGTTCATCGCGCGCTTCTTTCATTTTATGGTCAGCTCATTCTTGGCTCAATGGGTACGTAAATAAGCAGAATTGTCGATTTTGGAGTGAATATCAGCCAGAAGCATTGCAAGAGCTACCAATGCATTCGGAAAAAGTCACAGTTTGCTGCGGTTTATGGGCTGGTGGCATCATTGGACCGTACTTCTTCAAAGATGATGCGAATCGTAACGTAACTGTGAATGGCGAGCGCTACCGTGAGATGATATCCAACTTTTTGTTGCCCAAAATGCAAGAGCTTGACTTGCATGACATGTGGTTTCAACAAGACGGTGCCACCTGCCACACAGCACGCGCAACAATGGACTTATTGAGGGGCGAGTTCGGTGATTTCACGTTCAGGACCGGTCAATTGGCCGCCTAGATCGTGCGATTTAACGCCTTTAGACTATTTTTTGTGGGGCTATGTTGAAGCTTATGTCTATACAGACAAGCCCGCTTCAATTGACGCATTGGAGGACAACATTGAAGAATTTATTCGTGAGATACCGGCCGAAATGTTGGAAAGAGTATGCAAAAATAGGACTAAGCGGATGGACCATTTGAGGCGCAGTCAAGGTCAATAATTGCATGAAATAATCTTCTAACATTAAATTATATGGACCGTACTATCGATTCAAATAAAGATTTCATGCATTTTTCTGAATTTTATGTGTTTTTTTTTGAAAAACTTTCCTATAGCTTTTAAAAAAACACCCTTTACATAGCAATGAAAATGAATACAGAAAACTGCATTTAATTGAATTTAATTTGTTGAGAACACATACAAATTTTATGCCGTATACTTACTTTTGAGGTAGACTGTATATTAAAGAAAAATGTGTAAATCTTGGTTTGTCAAAAGCTGCGCATTTAATTATCGTTCCAGTTTCATTACCGAGTGAACGATTTAAATTTGTATTCTCAAACAGAAAACGCTATCCACAAAGAGCTGGTCGCAGTCCCCAATGCACGACACATTCCCGAATTCTACTCGTGATTGAAATGTTAGTGTTTGCGAAGTTCACAGGATGCAGGAAAAGCGGATTGCCTCCTTCTAATCGTATTCAGAAATATGTCAGGAATGTCCAGCTGCGCTAGCGTCACTAGAATGCCAGGAAATGAGAAATCCGATGAACTGGCCAGGCAGGGATCTGCCCTTCAGTGCTCCAGAGCTGCACATCCCACTACAATCAGTCATCTGCAGCACTTCGTTGAAATAGCAAACCTCAGACGGGCCAGACTTACACACTGCGCAACATCAGCGACAATATGACTTGTCCTCGGCAAACTCGTCATGACATCGCTAGATTACTGGGACACTGACCGATTGGAGATCATGTCGTCAAAATATGTAGGTATCCCACATATGTTACTCACACTGCTGCAGCTGCAACAAATCCTTCTTCAACTCACTGAGATCCCTGCGAAAGAAATTAAGAAACTACTGTCCTTCTTAAACACCTCAGGTTGGATTTAAAGATATCTCAAAAATATATCTTATAAACAAATTATTTAAGAAAATGTTGTCATTTCCTTTTATTATGATAATATTGATATGGTTCAATTATGTATGGAACAAAATGTCGGCAAAATAGCCGCCGCGACCTCGGCGGCACACCTCCATCCGATGGTCCAAATTTTCGATGACGCTGAAGCATAATTGAAGTTCTACGCCGTTAATGTGCCGAATTATCTCATCCGTTAGCTCTTCAATTATTGCTGGCTTATCGACGTACACCTTTTCTTTCAAATAACCCCAAAGAAAAAAATCCAACGGGGTCAAATCACATGATCCTGGCGGGCAATTGACATCGCCACCACGTGAGATAACACGACCATTGAATTTGTCGCGCAAAAGAGCCATTGTTTCGTTAGCTGTGTGGCAAGTGGCACCATCCTGTTGAAACCACATATCGTCCACATTCATATCTTCCAATTCGGGCCATAAAAAGTTCATTATCATTTCACGATAGCGAACACCATTCACAGTAACTGCCTGACCGGCCTCATTTTGGAAAAAATACGGCCCGATGATGCGGCCAGTCCATAAACCGCACCAAACAGTCACTCTTTGTGGATGCATTGGTTTTTCGACAATCACTCTTGGATTATCATTCGCCCAAATGCGGCAATTCTGCTTATTGACGAACCCACTGAGGTGAAAATGTACCTCATCACTGAAGATGATTTTCTTCGAAAATTGATCATCCACTGTTGCCATTTCTTGCGACCATTCTGATCATTTGACGACGCTTGAAATGGTCAAGAGGCTTTAGTTCTTGAGTCAATTGCACCTTGTAAGCGTGTAAATGCAAGTCTTTATGCATAATGTTCATCAACGACGAGCGTGAGAGGTGCAATTGTTGGGCACGACGACGAGTTGAGGTGGACGGCTCTTCAGCCACACTATCTCGAACAGCAGCAATATTTTCTGCAGCACGAGCTGTACGAGCATGCACTGGTGTTTTCACATCTCCTACAGACCCGGTTTGCTCAAATTTTTCCACGATTTTTCCGATTGTACGCACATTTGGACGATTAAATTGACCGAAAAAATCACGAAGTGCACGATATGCATTTTGATTTGAACGCCCATTTTCATAATAAGCTTGAATAACTTTAACGCGTTGCTCGATAGTGTATCTTTCCATGGCTCAAATTGAGTTAGTCTGAGAAATGTCAAATGAGAAGCAGAAAAAAACTCCCCACCCTTTAAATGTGGTAACAGAGTTGTGGCATTAAATCGGTACATAGTGCTATATTCGCACTTCTGCACGAATGCAACCCATCGTCCTGACCTCCGAGACCTGCCATGAATGCGGCTGCATCAAGTAGGCTATCGCTTGGCAGGCCTAGTAGGAGGTGGTTCGAACGATGGCGGAGGATCAAGAGGAAATCCACGCCATCGAGATCTGCGCCAAATAAAATCTCCACAAAGGCATTAAGGGCGCTAATATACTGATATTCTCAGACAGTCAAGCAGCACTACAGGCACTCCGTCTAACCTTTTGGACTACAAAACGGTCAAATGTTGCTATGACGCTCTACAATCCCTTACCAGACACAACAAAGTGAAACTTGGCTGGGCCCCTGGACACCGGGGGTTTGCAGGCAACGAGTCCGCAGATGAGCTTGCGAGGGCTGGCTCGGAATCTGCATTCATTGATCCTTAACCGTACTGTTATGTCAATCGGACAGCAGTCACAACTCTGATTAACGAATGGGAAAACAAACTTCGCCTGGACCAGTGGACAAATTGTCATGTTCTTAGGCAATCAAAACGTTTAATCAGGCCTTATTCATATAAGGAAATACTCAATCTGAACAAAGAGAACTTAAGATTGCTAACAAGCTTTTTTACGGGCCATTGTGGCCTGAACTACCTCCTTAACAATCTAAACCTGTCTCCAGACAAGGTCTGTCGGCTTTGCCTCGAAGATGATGAAACTTCTGAGCACCATTTGTGCGAATGACCGCCACTAATATGGTCAATGAAACGTATCTACCACAAGGAGATACTCACTTCAGTGGGTTAAAAAAATCCACTACTAAAAACTTACAGCTTTCATGAGCGAAGTAGCACGTCTTTTGGGATAACTCCAACCCTCCGATACAATAGATATATCCTGGTCGTCGTGTCGTTGCCTTCTCGGCATCAAGAGGCCTGGAGATGTCTTATGCGTGCTTAGCCCCTCGGACCTCTTTAGTGGATCATGCGTTCCACTGAAGATGCAGCCCATTTCCTTGGGTTTCGGTATTTTGCGAGTCCTTGGCTATTAGAGCAACCTCAAGAAGCACTCCCATTAGTGCAGTAGAGACAATTTGCCTTCAAAGTTGCAACAGCATCAAAAAACTACATTTCCATGAAATCAACTGTATCCGGGTAATTTAAAAAAAAAAAAACATGAAATCAACAACCCCCATCAGATACAACCCCCTCATTGACTCATTGGCCCTTGATTCACTGTACATTCCATATTTGAGGTGGCAAGAGCTCTACTCACAAAATCTCACTTAGCTAGACCTCATCAAGTAGTTATTATGAAGCTACTTAGGACTGGAGGAGAACAAAATGTATTCCATTGACAATTGATGAATAACGATACAGTCGCCAGCATCAATCACTTACTGCGATTAAATTTTAATTCTTTAATCGCAATTTAATGGCAAACAAACTATTTGAAAACATGCATTATACCAATCAGTTAAAAGTTAAGTCGTTTTTCTAATTGTACCTAACTTAGAGAATAATTTATCTGCTATGATTAATTTGAAGTTCGTTTGTTTTCCATTTTGTATATGAGCCTCACGGCCGAAGTGCCGTTGTGGGTAAGTATGTGGGTTCAAGCACGTCATACGAACTAACGATGCATTGAAACGGATAATAGACAAGATCAACCTGAATGTAGAGCAAAACGATGACGTTAATTGACTTCAAATACTACACAAAAGTTGTCAAACAATTCCAAAGGTGGCCCCCAGATCCACAGACCACGGAAGTCAGCTCCATGTGACCGAAGATCAAAACCGCACATATTACTGCTTGGCTATGAGCTTGCACTGAGGCAACCTGAATATATTCTCGAATGTAAATAAAATCATCCGGAAAGATCAAAGTGACATTAAGGCTGACGTCCAGACGTCCAGGAACATCTCACAAAGATACGGACCATCATTTAGCATCCATTCCTCATATGATATACGATATCGTCAAACGAAATATCTATCACGGTCTTCGACAAAAAAAAATGTCTTCAACGCATTTGATACTGAGAACTTGTAAGAATCACTTCTGCAGCACTGCTAGAAGGTAGAGGGGTCTTCTCAATCAGGATGGTGATAGACGAGAACTGTTTTTTTTTCGCCCCAGCTTTGCAAGCAAATCCTTAAAGGATTTTAGGCAATTGCAAGGCCGAAAAAATACGTTATTGTAGTAAGGATTAATTAAATACTCCGATTTTCCTTTTGCAATTGAGCTTTATTTTCTCGGAACACGTTTTTCTTTCTTACCAACTTTACATATATGTCTACGTGGTTTTCTCTTCCTTTTTTCAATGGCCGATACCGACTCGAAGTTGGCTGTGGTTCGCAATAATCGATAACACCGTGCAGCTGTCATCGAGTATAGGTTCGGTCAAAATTACATATTTATTTAATCTACTACATTATTTTATTTTTTTTGTTCTCAAAAGGTGATGATAAGTTTAGTGGCAACATCTAAGCTTATAATGGCATAATGGCACTAATGATTTTTAGAAATATTGATTTTGTGTGCCCGTGCAGACGATTTCCTGCAAATACTCCAAGAAAAGGTGTTCGGCGTTGACCATGATTTCTCCGGTTTAGTTTACCTGAAATCAAAAAAAAAAATCAACACGATTATTTTAGTGGATATGTAAAACTAAGTATTTATCGAATGAATAAACGAATTTTCGGCCAATATTGCCACGTAAAGTTCTTCAAAAATACAGAAATAATTATACGAAATCTTATCGCTTCGACTAATACCTGAGTCTATCGTGGCATAGCGTTCTAATTCTATCGATGTGCCTAAGTTGTAGCCAACTTTTCCCCGACTGCTGTGCTTCACTCTACACCTTACAGCGCCATGTTTTCTTCGGTCTTCGGACCGCTAGGTCTTCTTCTTTTGCTTAGCGAATCTTTTGGCAGTATTCATCATCAGCTCGGTTCCGTCATCGGTTGACACATTACTAGACCTCGGGTTTTGCATATTTTTGTGTGACATTACTGCCGAGGTGCTGGTGCTGGCATATTTGGGCTGATGAGCTCGATCTAAGGCTGCTTATCTTTGTTTTGTGTGTATTTATTTTCAGCCCGACGATGTGATCCCTGTTGTCATTTCGTTGAAGTCCATTATCTTATGTGAAAGTAAGCATACATCGTCCGCGTAGTACAGGTGTTTGTAAGACTCCATCGCATTTCTCCACTGCTCGTAGCACATCAGGTGCAGCGGCGATTTATAGTCAACACACGAGGATCCAGTTCGAAAACCAGCTTGTTCGGCAGAGAGTGTGTTTTTTTTTGCTATTATCTTGGTTACAGCAGGTAATACGCAAATCCAAATACCCTCCAATTTTCGCTTCCTTTTTTGTAAGCTTGACCATGAATCCCTTCTAGCACTCAGCAGGAAAGCTACTAACTTCCCAGGCTCTCTCTATAAGTGGACGTAGTAAATTGGCCGAATTTGTTAGCTCTGCTAATAGGATCTCAGCAGGGTTGCCGTTAAGACCTACCGCCTTATTGCCTTTCAATGCTTTGTTCGCGGAAATTACTTCATTACTGGGGGAGTGGTGCGACTTCGGACAATTCTTAAATCCGACAGTTCAATATGGTTTTGGTGCATATTGCTATCGAATACACGGTTCTTAATAAAGGCTGATTTTTTAAAAGCTATACGAAAGTTTTTCAAAAAAAAAAAACACATCAAATTCAGAAAAATGCATGAAATTTTTATTTGAATAGATAGTACGGTCCATATAATTTAATGTTTGAAGATTATTTCATGCAAATGTTGACCTTAACTGCGCCTCAAATGGTCCATCCGCTTAGTCTAATTTTGGCATACTCTTTCCAACATTTCGGCCGGTATTTCACGAATAAATGCTTCAATGTTGTCTTCCAATGCGTCAATTGAAGCGGGCTTGTCTGTATAGACATGAGCTTTAACATAGCCCCACAAAAAATAGTCTAAAGGCGTTAAATCGCACGATCTAGGCGGCCAATTGACCGGTCCCGAACGTGAAATAAAATGTTCACCGAACTCGCCGCTCAATAAGTCCATTGTTGCGCGTGCTGTGTGGCATGTGGCACCGTCTTGTTGAAACCACATGTCATGCAAGTCAAGCTCTTGCATTTTGAGCAAAAAAAAGTTGGATATCATCTCACGGTAGCGCTCACCATTCACAGTTACCGCACCAACCTGTGACTTTTTCTAAATGCATTGGTAGCTCTTGCAATGCTTCTGGCTGATATTCACTCCAAAATCGACAATTCTGCTTATTTACGTACCCATTGAGCCAAAATCGATTAAATCGATTAAACTGACCATAAAATGGAAGAAGCGCGCGATGAACTTTCTTATCAGAGCACGCATTTTGATAATAAAATTCAATAATTTGCTAGCGTTGTTCGTTTGTAAGACGATTCATGGTTAAATTATAGACCAAACTGAAGATGTTTGACAGTGAAACAAAACACGAAACGTGCGTCAGCTGTTTAAACCAGTGTTGCCAAAAAGATAATAGCTAAAAAATCACCCCTTAGTAGCAAAAAAGTTCCTTACACCTTTTGAGCTGATCCTTATCCGAACTAAGCACAGAACCGTGTAGACTTTTCACTGGGTGATGATAACGGCTGTGATCACCACCTGCTGTCACACCAACTTTCGGCCTCCTTTGCTACATCGCGACGGCCAGTGCATTGATGTTGTTGTCACGCTTATCATGTCGCACACCACTCTGTTCTTGCGATATAGGAATTCTAGTTCACTCCCGGCCTTGCAGAAACTAGAAGAAGACTGCCAGGCAGTTTTATTCTTAAGTTTAACTTGTTTCACTCTACTTTCGAAAATTTCATTCCAAACAACTTCTTCGTCTTCTAATGGCGCTACAGAGAAGATGGACCTATACCTTAACCAAGAAGGGGTCAATAACTCCTTTTGTTGCGTATATTCCTTTTTATGGATTTAGCAACATGGACATACAACCACCAATTCTGGAAAAGTTAGGGGGGACTTCTTCTACACAATACCAAAAACTTCATGAGAATCCATTCCAGGAGAACCAAGGAGGCCATAAAACTGAACATGCCCACTGGCCCCTTCTCATGCAACTGTCAGCTGCACAAAATGGGGCACAGCAGCTCAGAAAAGTATAGACACTGTGGACAATCAAAGGAAACCATCGAATTCCTACTCGTAAAGTGTACAAATCTGACAATTAACAGGTGAATAGAAGCATCTTAAAAGGAGCAGACTATCCGGACCTTCCAGCTAGAGAGATTATCGAACTTCTCAAGATACCTCTATAAACCTAGATCAAGTAAAAAAGGCACAACAGCTCAATAGGTGCCGCAGTACTATGTGATTTTCATAGTCACTTTCCATTCTTTTCAATTCAACTCAAGAAAAGGAAGGTCTCACGTTGGAAGCATGTATGTCTACACCATAGGCCCATTCATGGGTGAGACATACATACTCTCAACGTGAGACCTTCCTTTTCTTAAACTAACCAGACCTGTATATAGTTTCACCTCCGCAAAAGTTCGTTCCTATTTGAACCGCCTAAAGAAACCGAATCGTATTTATTTCCTCTTCCTCACTGCAACTTCTACAAAAGTCACTGTGAGGGTTGTCAAGATCCAGTAAAAACTCCCACCAGAATGCGTATTCGCTTCGAACTAAAACTGACTACAGATGATGACCTCTTCCTGCTCATCACCGGCCACCAGTCCCTCTCTGTTTAACCGATGCTCAGACAGAAGTATTTACTTCGGCCTCTATACAAGTCTGCGTCCTCTAGCTCCTTCCTTATACAGATTAGTGGTATTTCATTTCCTTAACAGAGTAGAGAGCAGAGGTTCATCTGCACAAGCTGGCAAGTTTCGAAGTTTTTACATATATCCCACGGCTATAGCGAACGTATTGCATTCTGAGTGACTGCAACATGTGAAATATTTGAATCATTTCAAACAGAATGCGTAGAAGCGAAGCAAGAAACATTTGTCATAGAACCAACATTTTTGATACAATCCGTCATATCTTCGCCGATATCCCAACAAACTGCATTATCTCATTTATATTCCGCCACGGGAAACAGTATTACACATCAAATTCCCCCCCCCCCCCCCCCCCCCCCCCGCCTTTCACAGACCGACATAACTCGAAATTCATTAGAAAGGTTATAAGCGTCGCGTTGTGAGCCAAGATCAGGATCTATGTCGTCAAGTACTCATGAAAAAACAAATATTTTCCATGCTCTTGAAAAGCGAACTACTTCTAGTGATTAGTTATTACTTGTTGGCACTGAGGGGATAACGAATTGCACAAAGCGCAGTAACTGCTATCTATCCACTATCTGCCACCAATCGCAACAGCCAACCACTTCACGTGCGATGTGATAAGGACTCTCAAGAGATCGCCGCGTCGTTCGCGGTGAAAATGTGAAAATTCGAAAAATCTTTAAATTCACCCCCAGCACCGGTGACTGCAGTCAAATTAAGTCGAGTTCTCGAATCGAAAGAGTCGCCAGACCGAGTAGGCTTTCGCGGACAACCAGCAAGACGTTCTTGTGTAAGTGTCAGGTTTTTGTTCACAAATTTGCCCAGTCTGTTTTTCCTTTGTGCTGAGGTGTGATCTGTTGTGCGAGGCTTCTGTGAAATGGATTGAAGTCGAACAATAAGCCCGAGACGAGTGCTCACATTGTCAGCTTAAGTGACTTTCAAAAGTCAAAATACAATTAAATTGAGTGAATAATACGAAATCTAAGTGCTCTCAGATTACTTATGTTAAGTCCCCGTTTATTAAGTGATGGAGATGTGTGTGTGTGTGTGTTTGCTTGTGGGGGAGGTGTGATTTTTTCCACTAATGGATGGGGGAAAACTCATTTGTGAAGAACAAGCATGATCTCATGATATTCGCTTAGGGTTCTTGGTGGTTTCCGTCATCGGATATCTAATGGTTTTTGAAGTGGATTAGAGTGATTGCTTGATCTGTGACCTGTGCAGGTGGGAAGCGGATGCGAGAGTTACAGCGTAAGCACGGGGAAGTTACAAAGTCTGTTTACTTTGTGTTTGAATGACGTCTTGGGGGAAAATGTTACCCCGTTGAGCGTTAAGTACTTCAGCGTGACGGCCATCGATGCAAAAAGTCCCATTTCATGGGATTTGATAGAATTCTTCGTTTTACAAGACGCTTCTTCACGCATTTTTCCAAGAGTCTTCTCTGTGATTTGTGTAAAATTATGTTTTTTTTGCGAATCCATGGCTTCCTTTTGACCAAATTATTGGTCTACTGGTTACTTTCCAAGAGTGTGTTGCAAGGAAATAATTAATGCAGCCACATGGTCTCCTTTCAACTGGACTGCATTCAAAAAAAGGCAAAGAAATTTCAAAAAGACGCAGCTAAACGCTATATTTAGCATTCTTTCTGCAGAGTGGCTGACCAGCCCATATTTGATCAACCGCTTCAAGCATCAGAAGATCTACCAATTTAACGTATTAATTTAATGTTCCCGAGTGATGCATCCTCTTTGGCATTCAATTTAGGGCTAACTTATGCTACTGTGTTGAATACGCTTACGTTCTTCGCAGTGGTGTTGTTAATGAGCCCCAAAAGCTTTTATCCGAATCGAAGAAGTACTCCCTTGTGGCGATACTCAATCTAGAAACCCAGAAATCTGTAGCTTGCGGTATCTTTGCGTGTCTTCGGTTAATGTCCGATCAGTTATTGTAAATGGCGCCCGGTGCAGAGCATCGGTCAAAAGCCGCACAATTGTGTTGTTTCCAATGGTCCACACCAACTTCGTTTTGTTATTGCCGAAGAAATCATAGAATTATGTGATCTTTTTTCAGAAATTGCCGTCGCATGACGGATCGATGATGATACCCAAGAATTTGTCGTTGGCCTTCAGATTTAGTGGAGTTCCTCATAGGGAGGGAGGGCAATTGAGTTGTTGCGCGTTTTAGGGAGTGAATGAAATTAACGTGCGCGACACCAGTGAATCTGTGATTACTTGGAAATTGTAGAAATGTTTGAATTGATGGACGGATAGACTGATGAACGAACGGGCTGATGGACGAATAGACTGACGGACGAATAGACTGACGGACGAATAGACTGACGGATGAATAGACTGACGGACGAATAGACTGACGGACGAATAGGCTGACGGACGAATAGACTGACGGACGTATAGACTGACGGACGAATAGACTGACGGACGAATAGACTGACGGACGAGTAGACTGACGGATGAATAGACTGACGGACGAATAGACTGACGGACGAATAGACTGACGGACGAGTAGACTGACGGACGAATAGACTGACGGACGAGTAGACTGACGGATGAATAGACTGACGGACGAATAGACTGCCGGACGAATAGACTGACGGACGAATAGACTGACGGACGAACAGGGAGAAACTATAAGGATTTCGTTTGGGAGACAGGATCTTAATAAACAAACACTGTAAGAGTTCCCAAGAGATTTGGGTTGTGGCCGCTTGGGGCTGTGCCGAACTCTCCACCGTGATAGAGTAGTGCACTTGGCTGCCCACTGTCAAGTCATGAAAGTTTTTCTATTTCTTCACGAAGCGATAGTCTTCTAGGTTCTGCCCTGTTTTTATGTTCAAAAGACCGATAGTTTGGTATCATGACTCGTCCGCCAAGCAAGCTCGTTGTCTAAACAGTCGTCGCACTTCTTTGAAGTCAACTCCGTTCTTGGTGGGTGAACTTTCTCAAGTTCAACTATTCTCAAGGCCGAAATCGAAAGTTAGTCCACTGACACACACCAGGTAGAAGCCAACTGCTAAACTAAGGACGCCAGAGGTCTAGAGTCTGCAGGAACATTAGCCAGACCAGACTTTACTTACCCACAAAAAGTTTCAAAAAGCCCTTATCAACTTACATATGTGTATCCTTTTCAATTCTCTGGATGAAAGTGTTCCTCAGAACAGAGACATTTCGTCACCTGATACAACCCCATTCAACCAGTGATGGCTTGCTACAAAGAACGAAAATATAGAAGGAATAACTTCGAAAGTTTGTACTTCCTCCTTTCCTGTCCATTGCTACAAGTTGTTCGTTTTGAATTCAGATATGTGTATTCTTAGGCGCTTCCACGAATTCAGGAAACTGCACTGCAGTGGCAGCATCTGGAAACAAACATTTTACGTTCGCTGTCAATACACCTTGATCGGCTAAATATTTGAACAGTGGACTGCGTTGGGGGTAGAGAAAATAAATGTGTCCGAAATGATCAGCACGGCCGAATTTGCAAGCAAGTATTCTAATTGTAGGTGTGAATATATAAAGATCGATATACACAACGACTTTGCAGTTTGCGTAGTCGTTTCAATTCTTGATAGCATCGTTCGTCACACGCCGAGTACTTGCTTTTAAACAAGCCATCTCTTAATGTTTTCATTGCCCAATCAACTGTCGGTCGGTACATTTTTGTTTGGCTTTCAGAAAGTGCTTCGGAATTTTACGTTCTCATGAAAGAAAATTAATTATACATACACACCAAGTGGTGTGTGACGGAACGATTCTTGTTCAACAACATTTACTTTGTCTTACCGTCATTATCCTTAATGACGGGCTCGTTTCGCCGGCCTTTTAATCGCCATGAAAGATTCCATCACGGCACCTGCCGTGATCTTATTTGTAGATAATAGTGCCTTCCGTGTTTAGAGCTGCACTGCAGGGCTATGAAGCCGGGTTCTCATTGACCATTGATTGAAGAAATCGCATCTCCTTTAAAGTCCTCGAACCGAAATGCACGGTCCATTGCCGATCAGATTTCTCTGGATACCGAATTCGGTGGTCTCACGGCATAGTTCCTTATGGTGAATGTCGTCGTATGCGGCTTTGAAATCGGTAGAGAGGAATGGTGCGTGTCGATCTGAAATTTGATAGTCTCTTCCAGGATTTGTCCGAGTTTGAATGTGGTTGAGTCTGGCCAGAAGACGCACTGAACCGTGCCGAATAGGGCGACGCAAAGTGGCCTCAGACCTTCACACCCTACACTGAACAGGATCGAAGTTGAGCAGGGATATGCCTCTACAGTTGTTGCAAGAGATAGGATCGCCTTTTTTGTGGATAGGGCATATGGATGGGGAATGGGCTGATGTTCCGCTCGTCAGGTATGCTTTTGTTCTCCCAAATTCTACGGATGATCTGGTGCATGCTTTCTGCTAAGACTCAGGCCTTGAAGATTGCAAACCATCTGAGCCTGCAGCTTGTCCTTCTTCAGCTTTGTTGGGAAGACTATATGTACTATACGAACTATTCGGGTCATTTTGCCATCCCGCTCTAGTCTAGTCTAGTTTGGTCCATGATCATTAACTTGAGACTGAGCATCACTTTCCTCAACCTTTTGCTTACACTTCTCTTGGATACATTTCTTATTCCTCAACTACTCTTCCATTTGGAGACTCTGGTCAAGCTAATGAACCACCTCGTCGTTCCTTTTTCCAGCCATTCCAAGAGAAAGCCATATGATTACAACTAAATGAGTTCATCGGAACGATCAGCCAAGTACGCAGAAGTAAGTCCTTTTGAGATCGACAACGGACGGAGAGGAAGAATGGAACCAGTTAAGAATTCAAGAATTTTTCTGGCAGCTGTATGCGGTAAGTTTTCTTTCGCACCAAATTTGTGTCCAGTCATTGAGTGTCATTCCTCGTTTTTTTTTTTTTTTTCAGCCAATTTATCAAGTTTTGCTGTAGGAACATGCCTAGGATGGACATCACCAATTATGCCCAAACTGAAAGAGGCTTCAGCGGATGGCCCATTAAGTGTGGGCATCAATAAGGAAGAAGAAGCGTGGATTTCATCGTTGATTGCAATTGGAGCTCTTGTTGGTAAGCGGTGGCAGCTGAATTGCGTGCATCCACACAATTACACTTGCTTCCTCCTCCACAGCTCCATTTATTGCTGGACCACTGGCCGACTGGGTCGGACGAAAGTGGACATTGCTGTCCAGTTCGATCTTCTTCGTTATCGCCTATATCCTCTTGATGATCGGCGGCAGTGTTGGGATAATATACGCCGCTCGATTGATTCAGGTACGTCGTCCATTAATTCCTCCCCCCCCTGAGACAGTTTCAGTTCTCCTCTTCCATTTAGGGCTTCGGAGTTGGCTTCGTGATGACCACCCAACCAATGTATGTAGGCGAGATCGCCACCGACGCCAATCGCGGTGCCACCGGTTCTCTCATGCAGCTGTTCATCGTTTGTGAGTTTGCTGCACTGACATGTGGCCATTTTCGATTTATAACCACACTCTTCCCGTTTCAGCTGGAATCTTGTACACCTACGCCATTGGTCCATATGTCTCGTACATGGCACTGCAGTGGTGCTGCCTGGCCGTTCCCATTGCATTCGCCGTCATCTTCTTCTTCCTTCCTGAGAGCCCTTACTACTTCGCCGGCAAGGGCAAGAAAGTCGAAGCGACCAAGGCGCTGCAGTTCCTCCGCGGCCAGAGCACCGAAGGAGTGCAGGACGAAATGAACCTCATCCAGGGGGTAGTGGAGGAGTCCATGGCCAACAAGGGCACCTTCGTGGACATCATCAAGACCGTTGGCAACCGCAAGGCGCTCTTCATATCAGCCGGTCTGATCGCATTCCAGCAGTTGTCCGGCATCAACGTTGTGCTCTTCAACAGTCAGACGATCTTCATCAATGCCAACACGGGGCTGGACCCTGCGGTGGCAACCATCATCGTTGGTGTCGTTCAGGTCGCTTCTAGTGGCTTGACACCGCTCATCGCCGATCGCCTTGGACGCAAGATCATTCTGCTCGTGTCCGCCAGCGTGATGTGCCTTGCGCTGTTCGCGCTGGGTGCGTTCTTCTACGTTCAGTCTACCGGCGACCCGGCCGGCATCCTTTGGCTTCCAGTGCCAGCTTTGATCATCTTCAACATCGTCTACTGCGTGGGATTCGGTCCATTGCCATGGGCTGTGCTGGGCGAGATGTTCCCGTCGAATGTCAAGTCAATTGCATCCTCGATCGTCGCATCCACTTGCTGGGTGCTGGGCTTCTTTGTGACGCGATTCTATCCCGCTCTCGACGAGCTGGGACCGTACTACGCGTTCTGGCTGTTCGGCATCTTCTGTGGCATCGCCTTCTTCTTTGTGCTGTTCATTGTGATGGAGACGAAGGGCATGAGTCTGCAGCAGATCCAGGACAAGCTCAATGGCAAATGAGTTGCTCCCACATTAGGTGTTCGGTGCTTTGTTGAGACGAATGCGCAATCAAAGATGGATTTGTTTGCCTTTTATTCCGTTCTTAGTTTAAGTCGTCAAAGTATTGTTAGTTTTAAGTTGCTAAACCTGTAAGTCGTTGTTAATCTGTAAAATAAATGTGATTTATGGATTATGTGAGTTTTTCATGAGGAATCTAATGGAGGGCCAGTGAGGAATGCACTAAGTTGGTTTACATCTATGTAACGTCATCGCCGAGCAAACGTGATTCCAGCGAAGATCACTGATGTACTGGGTCTTCGGTTGTTGGAATGTATAAACAATCCAATAATCTGGTAATTCGAAAGTGGGATTACGGCGCTGGACGACAGTTCATTGGTCTTATTTGGACGGTGCTACAGTCCAGAGGAGACCGAAGTCTCAATAAATCCGACTAAAGCTGGCTGTCTCTTATTGTGGATCACGTTATTTTCAGGAAAGTTCTGGTATCGCCTCCAGAAAAGCCCGGCTTAATTCAAATGCCGGACGGAACTTGCACAAGCTCCAACACGAAGAGCCTGGGGCTGAACGACATACAGACAAGGCCATTTTTTCGCAACAAACCAAACGTCGATCTCTTAGCATGCCCAGAGCAGTAGGCTCGAGATTGAGAAGTTCATGGCGTCTCTTAGACACCAGCTTCTTGGCAAAAGAGCGATAAGCTCCAAGCTCGGTGAGACTAAAACCTGCAGAGCAGTTAACAGCGGTACACCGCAGAGTACTGTTCTGTCAGCGGTCTTGTATAACGTAGCAGTAAATGAACTTCTACTGACACTAGAAAGGAGAGGACTCTGGGAAATACATGTCCAGGATTGGAGATTTTATACAGTCGACCCCTCCTTGGAATCAAAGAGTCTAGAAGTCAATCCATAGAAAGCGGATGCAGTCCTCTTCACCAGGAAATACAAGATCCTGGGGCCTCCTTCAATTTGTGGGACTCCTCTAAAGCTGAATGATAGCACAAGGTCTTATACTAGACGAGAGGTCAAAAAAGTCCTCTATGGCTGTATACTGCTGTTAAAAGGCTATAGGGTTCAAGTTGGGGCGCATGGTCTACTGACTATTCATATCAGTAGTCGCACTCATCCTGCTGTATGAACTCTCGAAACCCCTCCATCTGCAGCTCTGAACATACTCGTCAATCTTAATTCGCCGACAGACACAGCGGCCGTTACGGCTATCATATTGAAATGGCTGCATATGTGGAAAGAACTCCGTTCTGGACAAAGATCAAATCTCTGAGTGTGGTCACATTCAACTCAAAACATTCAACTTCCCTGAATTTCCAATTTTTTTTCTGAATGAGACGTGATATCTCATGTGAATGCCGGGGCACTGACATTCCAGCGAATTGTGAAGCGAGCTCGCTAGAAAGAACACAGGCCCTATATTCTTTGTGGACTGGCTCTAGATCAGGTCTTCCCAGAATGAAGAAACTATTGTGCGTCTTCTTTGTTATTGCAGCGCGCTCACCTAGAAACCCACTACTTCAATAACCTGGCCGAACTAAGGAGCATCAACGTCAGGCATCCAACTGCTTTGCGGAAGAGGTTCAAATGGATCCCCGTGGTAACACAACGGTCCTAATCTGACAGAAGTGCGACTGCTAGGGTGATTGCTCCTCTTTTCAACAATAGGGAAGAAAGAGATTGCTCCACCAAAAGACTCTAACTATCTCTTTTCGGTCTCCCCGATAAAGTCTACGCTAAGGTGTTGGAGGAGCGGCTTAGAGCTATGTTCGAGTTGAGGATGGGGGATGAACAGTGCGGCTTTCCTCCCGGCAGAAGTAACTACCAGCTATTCAGAATGGTACTAGAGAAGGCTTTGGAGTATACCAAACCGATCTTCAGCTGTTTTGTAGAAAAGACATACGACCGAGTGCCTCGAAGTAAGCTCTGGAGGGCTCTGCAGGAGTATTGGATTGATGGCCCCCTTTTGAGGGCCATTCAGTCTCTATACACAAACTGTCAACATCTTTCACCTTGGACACCAACAACATCGCCAAGGTTGCGTCTTGCCATCCCTCCTTTTGATTGTAAATATTGTATGCCTCGTCGGTTGCACGTTTCTTCTCATTGGACAGTCGGGCTCTGAATAGTGCTGCCACGAGGAAATGGTCAGAGTCGACGTTTGCCCCTCTGAATGTTCGCACATCCAAGATATTTGACGCATGTCTTGCGTCAACGAGCACATGGTCAATTTGGTTGGCGGTTCAAGCGTCCGGAGATCGCCAGGTTGCTGTATGGATTCTTTTGCGAGGGAATCTTGTGCTACTTATGACCATATTACGTCGTGTCGCAAAGTCAGTGAGTCGGAGGCCGTTATCTGTTGTCGTGTCGTTTAGGCTGTACTTTCCGATCACTCCGCCAAGGATGCTTTCCGATTTTGGCATTGAAGTCTCCGAACTCGATTTTGACAGGCTCTGTAGACACCGTCCAAGAGGTCGTAATAGTCCTCTTTGGCGGAGTCTTCAGCCTCATCGGTAGGGGCGTGTGCGCAGATGAGGCTGATGTTGTAGAATCTGCCTTGGATACGGATCACAGCCAGGCGATCGCTTATCGGATTATAGTCGATGACCTTCGACCTTAACCGTTTTCCCACAACGAATCCGCATCCAAATATGTGCAACCTTTTGTGACAGCTGTAATAAATATATATGGACTGGATGTTGCAGGGCAGCTGAGGCGTGAAATGTAAGTCATCTTCTTTTTGTTATCCTCGCAACCAAATCTTCGAGCTATTGTGGGAGTTACTCGCTGGAATATTCTGCGAAACACGGTAGTGAGCGAGAAACCAAACGCAGCTGCTTCATAGAACGGAAAGGGATATTCTTCAATGGCTTGATCATGTGGCACGAATGCCGGCTTCATAATGACATCCAAGATGTGTCTTCGTTGCCACTCTATTAGGTAGGCGACCACTTGGTAGATCCAGGATGAGGTGGTTGGACCAAGTTCAAAAACTCGTCTTTTTCCACTTGGGCATAACTGCTGATGAGTTAGAGTTGGTGGTGGAGGATCGAGTGACCTTGAGACCCCTTTAGTGGAACAAGTCAGAAGATAATAGATTTACCTTGTATCGTCCATGTTTTCCATCACAGCCTCTGCGTCCTCATCTTCACATTGGATGTGATCTTCAGCAGTAACTAAATGGGAGGAGTAATTAATCTATTTTCGTTACTTCCAAAAACTGCGCCCTAAACACCAGTTCCCATGTCGATTTTCCGTTCAACACAGCATTATACCATCCGATATTAATCCTTAGTTCCAACCGACTAAAGAGGAACGTAAACGATATTCGAACTCCATGGAGCTTGGATGTTCATAGAGGACCTCCTTTGGCACGTATAACACCAAAAAATACATCTTATCATCCAAACCAAAGCGCATTTGCCAATATCTTCTTATGAACATCGATCACCAGTCCAAAAGTTGATTTTTTACTAAACATGCACAATGAAAATAATTAGGGGCGGGAACATATTACACTGCATTCTGAGTATCATTGTAAAGGGTGATTTTTAGCTATTATCTTTTTGACAACACTGGTTTAAACAGCTGACGCACGTTTCGTGTTTTGTTTCACTGTCAAACATCTTCAGTTTGGTCTATAATTTAACCATGAATAGTCTTACAAACGAACAACGCTTGCAAATTATTGAATTTTATTATCAAAATGCGTGCTCTGTTAAGAAAGTTCATCGCGCGCTTCTTCCATTTTATGGTCAGTTTAATCGAAGCTCATTTTTGGCTCAATGGGTGCGTAAATAAGCGGAATTGTCGATTTTGGAGTGAATATCAGCCAGAAGCATTGCAAGAGCTACCAATACATCCAGAAAAAGTCACAGTTTGGTACGGTTTATGGGCTGGTGGCATCATTGGACAGTACTTATTCAAAGATGATGCGAATCGTGAGATGATATCCAACTCTTTGTTACCCAAAATGCAAGAGCTTGACATGCATGACATGTGGTTTCAACAAGACGGTTCCACATGCCACACAGCACGCGCAACAATAGACTTATTGAGGGGCGAGTTCGGTGAACATTTTATTTCACGTTCGGGACCGGTCAATTGGCCGCCTAGATCGTGCGATTTAATGCCTTTAGACTATTTTTTGTGGGGCTATGTTAAAGCGCATGTCTATACAGACAAGCCCGCTTCAATTGACGCTTTGGAAGACAACATTGAAGCATTTATTCGTGAGATACCGGCCGAAATGTTGGAAAGAGTATGCCAAAATTGGACTAAGTGGATGGACCATTTGAGGCGCAGTCAAAGTCAACATTTGCATGAAATAATCTTCAAACATTAAATTATATGGACCGTACTATCGATTCAAATAAAGATTTCATGTATTTTTCTGAATTTTATGTGTTTTTTTTTTTGAAAAACTTTCCTATAGCTTTTAAAAAATCACCCTTTAGAACCTCTTCGCACAAACCAGAAGGAGATCCACTGATAACGTTTAACTTGCAATCTTTCCATAAATGTCACTTGTCAAACGGGGTGCGTTCTATGCTTTCTACTTTTACTTACTTTTGCTAGTACTAGGCACTCCGTGGATCAGTAGTACGTTTTGTAACTATTGCGAGTATGCATTGCTGATCACACTAGAGACACTTAAACATACAATTCCGTCTTCGTCTTACAAATGCATTTTGTCCCACGTTGTAGTAGAACAAGTACTTAGAGTGAAATAGAATGAACGTAGTAGATCACAACCAGCAAATAACCATATATTTCTTGTTTTCTTTCCACTGATTAAACACCAGCAGCTGACGGATTACATTTCGCTGCTGATGTCACTATTCGCCAACGGACGAGTTTGTAGTGGAATCAGAATGCTCTCGCGCTTATGTGTGTCCACCTGTAAGCTCCGACTCAAACCGGCTCCATCAACGCCATGAAAGCGCACTTTAATCGAACCGGGTGTGCTTGATGCTTAATCATCTCCATAATCCCAAGTTGAGAAATAATCTACCGAACGCCCAGTGCACACTGATAGGCGTTGCACTCGATTGGCTGGCACTCAACGTTGCGCGCGTACACTTGACCGATCGCCAGCTTTCAACTTGAAATCCAATTAATTTCCCTTCCGCAGGATTCGTGATCTAATCGAAAATGAGAACGCAAAGTAGTTTTTATCTACTCCATGCACTTACTGCTGATAACAAATTCATCACAGTTTTGCGTGCTTGTGCTCCGGCGAATTGTGAAATCGCTTAGCTCAGTTGTTCGTGGTGCAGCTTGCAAGTCTAGTTATCGTCTGAAGGGGCACTACTTGCATTCAATAGTATTTCAAGAGAGTTAGCGAACAGTTGTACACACATGTAAGTACAGTCATTAGTTGTTCATCTATTGTGGGGTGTTCCTTGTTTTGTTTTCTATTTTGTGGGCAGCTTCATGTGATCTACATCGATAGGGTTGCACATCAAAATGAAGCATTCAAGGTGGCATACAAGCCATAGAAACTGAAAAACACGGCCTTGCTAGGATGTCATTGTGGAGGTAGACTCCGCCTGTCGATAGTTACGATCTGTCTTAGATGGGGATCCATGCTTTGTTCCCAAATCGTTTCGCCTGTTCACTATTGTCACGGTACGTTGGGAACGAGCAATGATGTCCATGACATCTCCGCAAACCCATTCCTGTTCCAGAAGAACACGACTTCCTTACCGAAGTCTGGCCCTAGCTTCGAAAGACTGTGAAATCATTTATCTTTTATCGCGTAAGTTGTATGGTAGACACAATCGGATCCCGAATTAGGCCTTCGCATCGATTAGTCCCTTGCGATGAGTGCTGTACTGTGCGGGCTTTAAATACCAGAGAAGGGATGGTGCATTCGATTTGAAGGTCCCTAGTCTGTTGTAGAATCTTTTTTGGTCTTTATCAGAGAGCAGGACGGGCAAACACACTGTTGGCAAGAATGGATTCCACTCGTATAAACGGGGACACAGTGTTGAATGGAAGGACTTCCTTTTCTACGGTATAGATGCGTCTGGGCCCTGGGAAGCTGACGATGAAGCAGTGTTAATGACGGGTTTTCGACTTAAATATAAGTGAAATCTGAGCTGAACAGGAGTGCGAAGAGGTGTTGTTCATATTCTTTTTCGCCTATTCAGGTTCCGCAGATGCCGTTTGCTATGACGCCTAATGTACTGACGTGTTCTCCTAAATCTAATCCCTAATCTGTTCAGAGAGAACAGCTGTATAGACCAATTGGAGTCTGTTCTAGTATCGTCCTTCGTAGGACGTCTGTACAGGTGGCGAGGGATACCCCTACTGTGTTTTATTCAAGGGAGTGGGGGTGGGGAAGATTTGTAGCGTTCCTGGCTAGATCGTCTGCAGTGCCAGCATTAGTCACATGACAATGCGTCACCCAGTCTTTTCTTTTCTTTTCTTGTCGTTGAAGCTCTCATCGAATTCGTTAACATCCTTCATGAAGCCCTGAAAATTAAAACAAAAGGAGCTCACATTCCACATGCAGAACCGAAAATGGTTGTGCTTATTTGCTGGGGTCATCAACTGAAAATCCGTCCGTATCCGAGTTGGTGAGGGAGTTAACATCAAGCACAACCACCAACTGGGATGACAGACCCCTTTCTTTCGCTTTCAGACAAAGGATCTAGATGTATCCGGCGTCGGCTACTTCGCTGAGGCTGTGAGCGCTGACGTTGACCCTTCGATAAGAGGGTGTGTCCACCTCTAACTCTATTCCAAGATCCCTACCTTAGAAGAAACCTTACAGGCCTGAGCTCCGAATATGTCGGAGTAGCTCTAAAAGTGGTGCGCACCAGGTAGCTCCGGATGCTGCCATCCGTGAGCCCTAGTACAGAGTCAATCTCTCCGCCCCCTCTCTCGTTGGCCAGCGATGTCCCACGGAGGTTGGGTACACCATCTTCGGTCGAAGGTGCTCGGCGTTGACAGATGCTATGCACAGACGCCTGCATAAAACGCAGTATCAACGCTTTAAAATCCTTGCCTGCAATTTATGCTGACTTATCGTCACATCCGTAAATCGCAAGAAAATTCATTCATTGGGCAATAGTGGGCGCCATTAACGGTAATCTTGCCAATTATTGTATAAAAGAGAGCTCAAATAGAATATTTTTCCTTTTTCATTGGCTTCACTACTAAGATTTAAAAGGAGTTCACTGCAGATTGACTCTTGTGTTGAGATCTTACACAATTACGGTAATGTGACTTCGATACATAAAACTTGATAGTTTTGTTACAAAAAGTCAAAAAAAGCTCATCACATTTCTTCCACTGCAAAAATAAATCAATAATCTTACATTTCAGCTCCATATCCTCATATCCTTGAACATCTTCGTCAAAATGGAACCGGTTAAGACATATCGAATCTACCTCGTGACTCTCCATGGTAAGGAACTATTATCCACAACTATTTCCAGCATCTAACCATAATTACATTCCTTCAGCATGCATAGTGAATGTTGCTCTTGGTACATCCATTGGGTGGTCATCACCAACGGTGCCGAAACTCAGAGATCATACCGATGACAGCCCACTCAGCAGGCCCATAACTACAGAAGAGGAAGGATGGATCGCTTCAATTATCGCACTTAGCGCGTTTGCTTGTGAGTTTATCATCGATCGTATGCAGGTTTCAATTCCATTTTAACCGACCAACCAATCAATTAACAGTATACCAGTTTTATAACGAACCGGTTCAATTCTTGTTGCATATTTATGGGGGAATATTTTCCTTCTACAGTTTAAATGTTGTAGCAAAGTGGAATGTATTGCGTGGAATTTCGGTTCGTGGTGGAGGATGAGCGAAAGTCGCCAAAGAAATTCGCGTTTACACGCACTATCAATTCAACTGAGCCGTCAAAATGATTACGTTTCGAAGCGGGAGCTCTCATGCTTGCAATAGAAATCGGTCCTAAAACCCTTGCATGCTCTCCCAGCAGGCAGAGTGCTTCATATTTCCTATCATCTCATTTTTAAGACAGCTTATGATGGTGGAATCCGTCCCTAGATCTCATGGTTCAAGGCAGTCCATTTATAGTTATGCGCAAGTCCTCAGTAGCCATCTATGACAAGTCTAGTCTTTATCTCTTTCCACAGCTTCGCTAATAGCCGGATCGCTGGCGACTTGGATCGGCCGAAAATGGACTCTACTCCTGAGCGCGGTGATTCTCACAGTGTCCTACATTCTCCTGATAGTCGGGCACTCAATTTGGGTCATCTTGACGGCTCGCCTACTTGAGGTACGTCAATCGCTCTTAAGCTTGTTCATCCACCTCCTCTCAATATTGCTGTCCCTTGCAGGGCCTCTCAGGAGGATTCATCCTCACCGCACTGCCGATGTTCATCGGAGAAATTGCCACAGATGACTGCCGCGGAGGTGCTGGCTCACTTATAACTTTCCTCATGATTGGTAAGTCGCAGCTCTCAGCAGGATACGCCCTCTAATCTTCTTACTTGTAGTGGGCATCCTCTACTCATACATCATCGGTCCCTATGTGACCTACATCGTTCTGCAGTGGTGCTGCCTAGTCATTCCTATAGTCTTCCTCGTCACTTTCTACTTCATCCCCGATACTCCTCACTACTTTGTGATCAAGCGACGCCCCGAGGATGCCAAGAAGTCCCTTCAGTTCTTCCGTGGCCGAAGCGCAGACGCCGTGAACGACGAGATGACTCAGATCCAGGCAGCAGTAGAGGAGTCCATGGCCAATAGAGGCACCCTACCCGACATCTTTCGCAACCGTGGGTACCGAAAAGCGCTCTTCATGATCTGCACACTGCTCTGCTTCCAGCAACTCTCCGGCACGACCGTGGTCACCTTCAACAGTCAGTCAATTTTCACGAGCGCCAAGTCGACCCTGGATCCAGCCATTGCCAGCATAATCCTGTCCCTGGTGCAATTGGTGGCCAACTTCATCACCCCCTTCGTGGTGGACCGGGCTGGAAGGCGCATCATTCTGATGATTTCCAGCATTGGCATGAGCCTGGCGTTGTTCGCGCTGGGCGCCTTCTTCTACATCCAGGCCTTCAGTGACGCCTCGGTCATCTTGTGGATTCCGATTCCCGCCCTGGTCCTGTTCAACCTGATGTATGCTTTTGGCTTCGGTCCAATACCGTTTGCGATCCTCGGTGAAATCTTTCCATCGAACATCAAGCCAATTGCCATGTCCATTGCGACATCCGTGTGCTGGCTGCCGGGGTTCCTAGTGACACGCTGGTTTCCTGAGCTGAACGCATTAGGTCCGTACTATTCGTTTTGGTTGTTCGGTTCCTTCTGCTTTGTTGCGCTTCTGTTTGTTGTCTTCATTCTGATCGAGACGAAGGGTCTTAACGTTCAGATGATTCACGAGAAATTGCACAGATAGCTGATGTCTGGCCCATAGATCGGAGGGAATTGTTTAGACTAGAGAAGTAATTATGATATTTAGAAGCGTGTGCAAATATACTCGTTCGTATGCTTAATTCATAAGTGCGGATAATGTCTGTTTCCTCTGGTGTTATCTGATCCAAAATTAAAGGTTTTCCCTTACAGGTCAGACGAGATGGATAAGATGTGTGTATCCTTTGATGGACGTTGAGTTAGGTTGGGTTGGTGGGTAGACGAGCACTGACTCGCTGATGTCTAGACGAACATAATCCAGTGTTCTGCGTCGCCGCGGATAGAGGCTGTGACAGTGACAGAGGTATTGAAGAGTGCCGTCTCATTCTGCTTCGTCGTAACATAAGGCGATGCAACGCAAAACAAGGGCAGCGCAGGAGGACTATCGAACAAGAGGAAAAGGAAGAAGGAAAAGCTTTGAGGAAATATCTCTAGGAAAAACTAACATATCTAGTACGGTGGCCGGCTCTCAGGAAAATTACAAAATCACAAAAAAACAGCAAGGTACAAAGAACAGGCGCTCTACGGTGTACTCCGTCAGACATTCTCTTACCTTCGGTCTTACACATAAAAGCACTACAAGACACAGTGCCATCAGGCTTAGAGAGTCTTTCTAGATCGCATATCCAGAGATTGGGTATCACTTTCAACCGACTGTACGATAACAAGACAAAACGGCTTTAAGGCGTGTAGAGCGGGTTTGCAGGAGTCGATGCGGGTGTGTTCTCAGAATTCCTGAACATTTCCAAAGCCTACAGTAATTATAATATAATAATATTGGTGGCGCTACAGCCCGTAGAGGGCCAGGGCCTAGCTTCTCAGCAACCACTCGTGTTGTGCGTGCTATTGTTCCACCACGAGTGGAATGGACATACAGTTTTATGCCGACTCCGAAAGGCCAATTTTGAGAAGCTTTTTCTAGACAGTTATACTCTTTGAGCATTGTCAGTGACTCGAAAGAGGTGGGGCCGTATGTCTTGTCGTACCAGGAATCGAACCTAGACAGGTAGGTCCAAGTGCGAAGGAGTCGACGCACATACCCACAACGCCACGGGCCACCACCCAAAGCCAACAGACTGCCGAAAAATTCCAGTCTACTCGAGGCGCAATTGTTGGCAAATCGGGAAGCGCATCCTGGATTCGATACCGAGAGCTGTCATACGGCTTCGAACAGAGTGTAGTCTTCCGCATAAATTAGATTTTTCAAAACATGGCTGCGACCTTCTCCCTTCTGGAGCAGACTAAGGTAGCAAGCGTTTAGGCCTCATCCCCGATATGAGTGTATACACGAGACGGTTCAAAGATCAATTGTGGAGTGCGGAAATCCTCGCCATTAGCGAGTGGTTTCGTCAACTCAAATCTCATCGGAACACAACGCCAATGTATAGAATAGCTATCGTCGTTGACAGTCAATCTGCCATCTAGGCAGTTTCATCGTCATTCATACCCTCAAAATGAGTCCAGGAATGCCGCAATGAGCTAGCTGCAGTCGCGGAAAAGTTCAAAATCACCATCATATGGGTACCAGGCCATAGAAACGTTTCCGATAACGAGAAAGCCGATGAACTGGTCGAGGAGCTGCTATGGAAGTACACATTCCAATTGGATTGCATCACATTTCTTGGAAATGGCACACATTATATGGTCTCGTTTAGCTAGCTGTGCATTATCTAGGAAGACATGGCCAGAGTGCAACATATCACGATCTAACGTTAAATTTCTGCGGTAAGTGTGGGACAATGGCCGATAGGGGATCATGCATCTAGACTAGGAATTCCTCGTAACACACACAGCCGTAGTTGTAATAACACGACAGAACCGGAATCCTTGACTCACTTCCTGTGCTCTTGTCTGTCCAAGTGCTCTAGGCAAGCCCTGCCTTGAATCTCTCGGCGAGATTTCCAGAATGAACGTCAAGGTATTGATAATGTTCCTCAACGCCGCTCGACGGTTCTAAATGCACATCAACATGCAACTTTCAGAGCTGTGGTTTTAACGGCACTCAGTGCTAATAGAGTTCTTAAAGAAACACCCACCCAGCTCACACCCACAGGAATGCCGAGCTGAGCTAGCGTCATTAGAAGGCTAGCTTAAAATCTCCCTTGTATGTGTTCCAGATCACAGTTCAGAGAAATCTGAACTGGCTATGCGGGGATCTGCCCATCAGTGCTCGCTTGCAGAGTAGGTACTAGAAGCAGTCAAGGATAACATCTCTACGCACTTCCTTGGAAAAACAAACCTCAGATGAGCCCGACTGCCAAGCTGTGCAACATCAAGTAAAATTCGAACTGAGTACAACCGATCTGCGAACTCGTCATGATGTCGCTCGACTAGTGGCGGTCTCTACGGGTCACTGGCCAGCAACTGGTCTTCCGGAGACATACCAGCAGAAGGTTCTGTGATAAGGAGTCTACCTCATCAGGGCGTCAGTGGGCGGGTCAGTGGTCATCGTCTTCTCCACAGGCATCACTAAGGCCAAGCACATTTAGGCGGCCCGTTAGTACGTCGGTACAGCTGGATGGCGCGGCAGAGTAGGTACTAGAAGCAGTCAAGGATAACATCTCTACGCACTTCCTTGGAAAAACAAACCTCAGATGAGCCCGACTGCCAAGCTGTGCAACATCAAGTAAAATTCGAACTGAGTACAACCGATCTGCGAACTCGTCATGATGTCGCTCGACTAGTGGCGGTCTCTACGGGTCACTGGCCAGCAACTGGTCTTCCGGAGACATACCAGCAGAAGGTTCTGTGATAAGGAGTCTACCTCATCAGGGCGTCAGTGGGCGGGTCAGTGGTCATCGTCTTCTCCACAGGCATCACTAAGGCCAAGCACATTTAGGCGGCCCGTTAGTACGTCGGTACAGCTGGATGGCGCGGCAGAGAATTCCGGCCCCCGACCTAGACGAAGTCAAGATAGCTATATCGAGACTAAAGTCGAACAAAGCTGCTGGTGCAGACGGACTGCCTGCAGAACTCTTTAAAGCAGCTGGAGATGAGATGGTAGGGTACATGCACCAACTCATCTGTCAGATATGGTCGGAGGAAAGCATGACCGATGAGTGGAACATCAGTATCGTTTGCCCGATCCACAAAAAAGGAAATCCCTTCAACAGCGCCAACTACCGAGGGATAAGTCTCCTAAACATCGCCTACAAGATCTTCTCTGTCGTTTTGTGCGAGCGCCTGAAACCATTCGTGAATAACCTGATAGGTCCTTATCAGTGCGGTTTCAGGCCGGGAAAGTCCACCATCCACCAAATTTTCACATTGCGGCAGATCCTGGAAAAAAACCCAAGAGATGCAGATAGACACCCACCACCTGTTCGTCGATCTCAAGGCCGCATATGACAGCGCGCATAGAGACGAGCTATACAACGCCATGTCTAGTTTTGACATTCCTGCCAAACTCGTCAGATTGTGCAGGATGACAATGGAGAACTCTCGCTGCCTCATCAAGGTCGGTAACGAACTCACCGAGACCTTCAGTATCAAAAAAGGTTTTAGACAAGGCGACGCGCTGTCATGTGATTAATTTAACACCATACTTGAGAAGGTCGCACAAAACTCATTCGCCAACACAAGAGGCACGATCTTCCAGAAGTCCTTACAATTGCTAGCATACGCGGACGACATTGACGAGATTGGTCGAACACAGCGAGCCGTCAATGAAGCGTTTGCTGGTATTGAAACGGAGGCTGAAAAAATGGGTTTAACAGTGAATGAGGGCAAAACGAAGTACATGCTGCCATCGAGAAAGGACGCACAACATCGACGACTCGGCCAGAACGTCACCGTAGGCAGCTTTAACTTCGAGGTAGTTAAGGACTACGACGGCTCCAAAGTAAACAGTACGAACAACATCAGTAGCGAGATTAAACGCAGAATAACTCTTGCCAATCGCTGTTTCTTTGGGCTCAAGTGGCAATTGAGTAGTAGAGCCCTCTCCCGAAGGACCAAGCTAACAGTATATAAGACCCTGATCATCCCTGTCCTGCTCTATGGCGCAGAAACCTTGACAGTCTCCAGAGCAAATGAAGAAGTCCTTGGTCGTTTCGAGAGAAAAGTTCTGCGCTCCATCTTTGGTCCTGTTTGCGTTGATGGTTTCTCGAGAAGAAGATACAACGGGCTGTACAGCGACATGAGCCTTGTCAGGCGTCTACGCATTCAACGCCAAAGATGGCCTGGTCATGCAGAGCGCATGGACAACACTGCTCCAGCCCGAAAAGTCTTCGACTCCGAACCAGTGGGACAACGCAATAGAGGACGCCCAAGGAACCGATGGCGCACACAAGTGGAGAAGGACCTCTACCAAATTGGTGCGCGTAATTGGAGAAGCTTGTTGACTGAGGCCCAGGTCCACCCCGGACCGTAGTGACACTAGAAGAAGAAGATAGGGGCCGTTAATTTTCCAGCAGCTCCAGAACAGGATAATTTCTTGACATGTAAATTCACTCCATAAGTGTCAAAAATGATCCCCTGGTTAACATCTTAATACAATTGACAGGCGACAAGAATCGACTAATAATACAGTCAGCATAAAGTACACCAGTTTTTCAACAAACCCATTCAAAATTGTATTGCATATTTACGGGACCTGCCCACAGATTCGCCTCAAGTGCGGCAATGATTTGCAATTTGTGGAATGCATTAAGTTTTTTTTTTCGTCATGAATTCAAGTGGAGACGAATAAGAAAGTATTCAAGCAAATGCGTGATGTACTCCCGTGGCGATATTCTGAACTGATAGAAGGGTGAAAATATAGTACTTAACTATAGTAAGTGGTGAAACTATTTATTGAGGGCGGGTTCAGTTATCCATTTCATTTGGATGTTCACAGTACACAGTTGAAATTAAGCTCATCAAACTACGGTAATTCTTAATACCGATTATCTTTATCTCTTAATAAGATTATTTGCTGACTACTCCCCGCGCACATTTCATTACATCGCAGTGTCAATGCGATAAAGAAGCGACTTCCATCCTCATTGCTCCTTGCTGCGTTTTATTTATACCATCAAAGTCTGAACTTGAGCTGGTATGAACCTGACGCTTGTACAGACTCATCTCTTAATTAACTGCATGGATGTTAGGTCTTCTTGCGCTTTTTAAACCAGACTCTGTTTAATTCCCGGTACAACGAACAATTGTCATATTTTTCACTTTATTTTCACTATTTTTGTAAACTTTTCTCAAACTTCGCCGTTTGGTGTCGACACACAATTGCTTAAATGCATAAAAATAACTTCAACAATTCATAGCTTTATATTTGAGTATACAATTAAAACATTTTACGCAATATTTGTCATCAGTTGTCGCTCAATTCAGACCAAAAGCTGTCTCGAACTGTTCTAAACGATCGCAAAGTAAAGGAAATCATAGACCGTTCTGTACAAGATACTGTAATATATATAAAAACTCTTTCTAAACATGTAGTCTCGAAATTGCAGACACTAAAAACAAGGCTACAGTTGTATTCGCAAACAATTGGGCAAGGTTCTTCAAGAAACCCAAGTAATCTAGTCCATTTACGAGTTATTCTTACATCTTCCAGTATTGATAATTCCGATAACCGGTTGCTTTATTTTTAACTTATTTAAATGCACATTTATCAAATCTCACTACGTATCAAGAAAGTATCAATAAATTCATTGTCGTAAAATAATTCTTTTAAAAGTGCCCACTCGCATCCGTACACACATCGCACATCGCTGACAACTGTCAAAATCGCTGTCATCCTCTCTTGAGGTAAAGTCACATGAAAAAATTGAACTCGTACTCAGTTCAGTTCGAGATCGGAAATTGTATCTGTTGGTGATTGTTTTTCGGGTGTTCGTTCGTTAACAAAATAAAGAAAATCGAAAAGAAGCAAGAAAGAAAACCAACCACGCACAATAATCGAACAAAAAGTAAAAACGAATGAAAATTCAATCGAAGTTCTCATCGCGGTCTCTGCATGCAATCTACTAAAAAAATTATTTTGCAATTTCGTTCATTGTTTTGTGTTAATTGTTAACACGCGTTTTGTTTACAAGACGAAGTACACAGACCAGCTGTTGTGTCATCCTATTGGGTTCAAGCAATCGATGCGTGGTCTTTAAAGCTGTTCCGGTTGCAGTGTGTCGGTCCCATCGGCACTGTGCTTGATTTTTATTCGTGTTCACTTATGTTTTAATTATTTAATTATTGTGATTGTTTTTTTGTTTTACAAATCTAACGCGCGGAAGTATGATTGAATGTGAAGTGGGTTCGTTGAATGCATTGAATAACATTGGAAATCGGTGGCGCTTGCATCCGGGGGCATGGTATCGGAATATGGAAGTTTACTTGAGAAGATTTAAGGAATTTCTGGAAGTAGCGCTGTTTAGTTTTACAAAGATGAGGGGGAACGTCGCACATAAGGATTTGAAGAGACTTCACCTAGTCTTCAGCGTGCTTGCTTTGACATTGTTCATGGATGTAGCTGCAGCGAGTACGAATAATGGACCAAATTCAATCAAAGGTGAGTGGAGTTGTTTTAATGTGTGAACATCAGGCTGAATTGGAGGTAATCTCTATTCGATCAGTCTGATCGTTGAAATTTATCTCGCGTTTCATCGGGGCGGCTGGCATTGCCCAAGCATGCACTGACAGTCACAACTCAGCTAAAACGGATAAGGAGTGGAATGCTAATGAGCTTCGGAGCCTGTTTGTCTGATGTACTATTTTTAGAATCCTTGCTATCAACATCAGCACGCTTTGCAGTTCCCCAAGGTCGTGCCCGTATTTCAGCATCATTCACCTGCCGTTGGTTTACGATTTAATAAGATTTTCACTCTTTCTGCCCACAAATTTCACACCACTTCAGAGAGCTGTGCAATTGTTGCATTCGTTTGAACAACGCTCGTTGTGCAAACCCCTCAGGGTCCCTCAGCCAAGCAGGTAGACAGTAGCGGAGTCAGATAATAGAGATAAAATCAAAACAAATAACAATAACGAGGGTGTACTTCAGCACTGACACTCAATAACCGCAGGGGTTGGGATGGAAGAGACCACACCGTACGCATACCTGCATCCGGCTGCGTGTCCTATTGGCTCTTCATTTTATGAGCAGCACTCCATCGATTCATGTTCACGGAGAGATGTGCAACGGATTCGGTTGAGATGTGGTGCTTCAAGGTTGCTAGTGCTGTCTAGTGATTCAGCGGAGTCTTCCAAAAAAAAGCTGACTGGATTGAAATCGATTTTTTTCTTGTTACTTAATATTTTTTCGTTGGTGTCGTCTGTGGCGCCAGGAAAGAAGACCATAGAAATGATGTAAAATTGATTTTTTTGTTTGTCGCCGTGCCAAGGAAGAAAAAGGACAAGTGCTAGGTATTTGCGTTGTTCGGATAAGTTTCTTTGGTTGGTCCAAGCATTCACTGAACTTGAATAGTGTCATGCAGAGGATAATGCTCGATGTTGTACCATGACTAGTGCTGGATTTGGGGTGTTGATTGCGAATTTGAAGGATGGAACGAACGTTTTTAAGTCATTTTCAATGCTTATGTGACTATATAATGGTGTTGATCTGTGTGATTCCCCGATTGATCCATAAGTTGGATATGAAACTAAGTGACTTTGAGTTAAGGCTGAGATAAGTTTACGGACAATTATTCATTTCGATGTCAATTTTTTGCTTGTTACTTCCGTGTGGTCGTTGTTGAAACACGTCAGCAAGATTCGCAAAATATTTAGACTACGTTTGTATTCCGCTAAAGGTCATTGACAGAGATTGTTTCGCTGAATCAGCGTAAATTAATATTCTAACAGTCTCTGCAAAAGTACTTGTGTTGGCAACACCTTAACACACGGTACGACTAAACCGAACGCTTCTTAATCATGCAGTCATTCAGTTCATGGCGATCGCGTCAAGGGGCAATCATTCAACCATTTCGACTCCGTCACTTCACACATATTTCAAGGGAATCTTAGGCGATAAGCCAGATACCAATTCTCGACTGAAAAGCAGGTCATACCCAATTGGCGACTAACAGTCTAGAAACCAACCGCAACAAGTTGATGGAGTTCGATGAATCAAGCAATATTCCACGATAGCACAGCGAATTCTTCAAATCTCCAGCCACGGCACAAAAGAAATACCCATGATTGTGTTCGTTTGCTTATCGCGTCAGCCCGCGTCATATCTGGTCCACGAAATGCGATCGTTTCTGCGCGCAACTTGTGACTTTCTTCGAAGCAAAAATTTACAATTCATCTTGACCGTTGTCGCGCATAGAATTGCAACAAAAGCCAGCCAAACAGGCCAACGACACTCATCTCATCGCTCAGATCGGTCTTCTGTTCCTGTTTGGTGTTTGCTCAGACATTTGTTCGTTCTGTTATCGCCGTTGGCTCCTTCTTGTTTGCTGTCATCTGTCACCTGTGTATCTTGTTTGCCATCCATCCCTCTGTCGTTGTTCAGAAATTTACTTAGTCTGCTCATGTCTAATATTTACTGGTTTCCCCAGATCTCCGTCTCCACACACATCCCACAGAGAGGGAGAGAGACCAGTTCCCGGCGGAAATCATCGCTGCCACGTTCTCCGGTTTGTGCTCAGCTGCTGTGGTGTGCCTTAAGGCATCCAGGTGTTTTCTTGTTCCTTCTCTTCATTTGGCATTCCACGTTCCTTGCAATAACAGCAACAGCAGCAATACCAGACCCGCTGAAAGGAATCCATATCCATGGGATGATTCATGTTTCGCCTCATATTCATTGTGTGGCTCGTTCTCCTCATTGAATTCGATGTAAAAATAACCACAAAGGAATGCTGCTGCTGCTGATGGTTTCCGTCTTAATTGGCTGCTTCTTCACTTCTTCGTAGCTTTTCGGCATTTCCTTTTTATTCTTTTTTTTTTTTTTTTGGAGGCCGATACAGTATTTTATGTTACATTGTTTGAAATGAGATATGTGCCATCAGTGCATCATCGTTTTGTGCGTTGAAGCCGAGAGGAAGCTGCACACGTTCTGAGCGGAGGCGGAGTTTCATTTTGACTTTAATGGACTGGTCATAAATCTGTAACAACCGAACTCCCATCAATCGTAATGGGGCGTCGTAAATGGGAAAAAATTTGTTTGAGTAAAGCTTTCATTAGGCCCCTACGTGTGCACTCAGTCGAGCGTGTGAGGTCATGCATCACAGGCAGGGCCAGGTAGAAATGTTCAATGCTGAATGGATCTGTTAATCAAAGACCTTTTGAGGAACAGTGAAGGGGAGCCGTCTTTTTTGACTTAAAGGAATCGCTTTGGTTTCCTTTTCATTGTTTCAGTTTGAAAATACTGCTGCTGGCTCAGAAAAACTTGTCTATCTGCTGCAAGATTCTGCCACTTTTGGTTGCTTGTTACCACCAAGTATGCCACACTCTCTCTCGGTGCTTGAAACGAATGGCCCAATGGTGACACCAATTTGGATCTAGTCTTTCTGGGGAAACGAATTGGGATCTAGTCCATTTTCTGGTACTATACAACTAGAAGTTGGACTAGAACTTACTCGTCTATTATCGAGGATTCTGCACTGAGAAGATACATAATTGGATTGATTAAAAGGTCGGTAATATGATGTCGAACGTGAACTTAGCTTCAGTGTAGGGGTCATGAACCTCTGGCCGTGATTTCAATTGCATGCAACTTCTTTAGTTCATCAGCTGTTCAAATATGAATAGATGAGGTCGTTCCAAAGCTGCATTGGCTTTCAGACGGATATAAGTTGTCACTCCAATCTCAGTATCACTAGATTTGTATAGAGTTGACGGTGATGTTGCCTCCTTTTGAAAGAAGTACGGGCCAATGGCACCACCAGACGAAGTTGCCCTCCTATTCTACGTGTGGATCTTCACTTTCTCATATGCGCCAAATTTGACTGTTAACGTATGGATTGAGTGAAAGGGTCTCATCGCTTAGTATGATCATATTCAAGCCCCCAGAAGGAGTATGTGCATGCTACTAAAGGGTGGTTAAATTTTAAGGGCCGATGTTGATTTTGAATAAAACGCAAATTATTTAGGAAATTGTTGTCATTTCTTTTTATTATGATAATATTGGTATGGTTCAATTATGTATGGAACAAAATATCGGCCAAATGGCCGCAGCGACCTCGGCGGCAAACCTCCATCCGATGGTCCAAATTTTCGATGACACTGAAGCATAATTGAGGTTCTATGCCGTTAATGTGCCGAATTATCTCATCCTTTAGCTCTTGAATTGTTGCTGGCTTATCGACGCACACCTTTTCTTTCAAATAACCCCAAAGAAAAAAATCCAACGGTGTCAAATCACATGATCTTGGCGGGCAATTGACATCGCCACCACGTGAGATAACACGGCCATTGAATTTGTCGCACAAAAGAGCCATTGTTTCGTTAGCTATGTGGCAAGTGGCACCGTCCTGTTGAAACCACATATCGTCCACATTCATATCTTCCAATTCGGGCCATAAAAAGTTCGTTATCATTTCACGACAGCGATCACCATTGGCAGTAACTGCCTGACCGGCCTCATTTTGGAAAAAATACGGCCCGATGATGCCGCCGCCCATAAACCGCACCAAACAGTCACTCTTTGATTTTTCGACAATCACTCTTGGATTATCATTCGCCCAAATGCGGCAATTCTGCTTATTGACCAACCCACTGAGGTGAAAATGTGCCTCATCACTGAAGATGATTTTCTTCGAAAATTGATCATCCACTGTTGCCATTTCTTGCGACCATTCTGACCATTGACGACGCTTAACATGGTCAAGAGGCTTTAGTTCTTGAGTCAATTGCACCTTGTAAGCGTGTAAGTGCAAGTCTTTATGCATAATGTTCACCAACGACGAGCGTCAGAGGTGCAATTGTTGGGCACGACGACGAGTTGAGGTGGTCGGCTCTTCAGCCACACTATCGCGAACAGCAGCAATATTTTCTGCAGTACGAGCTGTACTAGCATGCACTGGTGTTTTCACATCTCCTACAGACCCGGTTTACTCAAATTTTTGCACGATTTGTCCGATTATACGCACATTTGGACTATTAAATTTGCCCGAAAAAATCACGAAGTGCACGATATGCATTTTGATTTGAACGCCCATTTTCATAATAAGCCTGAATAACTTTAACGCTTTGCTCGATTTGTATCTTTCCATGGATCAAATTGAGTTAGTCTGAAATTAAGAAATGTCAAATGAAATGCAGAAAAAAACTTGACGTTTAGGTGTGGTTCACATTCAACATCGGCCCTTAAAATTTAACCACCCTTTACAATACATGATAAGCTGGTGTTAATTCCTGAGCGAGGTGAACTTGATAAGAGTATAGATGCGAATCCAAATACGTCACAATGAGTCATAAGTCACGCTCAAATGCTGTGCTTGACTTGAAGTCGACATATCCACTGTAGTAAAAAGAAATCAGAAAAGAACATATGGCAATCTGCACCTTGCGCTGTCTGCATTGTATCGTCCTACATTAAATGGTGTTAGAAAGACGAGATATTTTTCTAAAAGAAAACTAAACAAAATTGTTTTGTTAACTTACTTCTGTTTAAGCTCACGTCAAAGAGTGGCATCAGCAAAAAGAAAATGTGCCAGTTTGTTACAGTTTCTCTTTAATAACGGCGATTGCGCAAACCAGGCGACTGAAATGTGATCAGTGCGTGTGGTTCTGACACTGTAACATACAACCACGCCCACTTTTTGGTACCGTTCCAGTAATTTTGATGTCCAACATGTGCCGCGCTCTGGAATTTCTATTCTCGAAAATGTGGATAATATCATCGAAATCGTCGACCCGTAGCGCCATGTAACAAAGGGTGTTTTTTTTTTTTAGAGGTATAGAACTTTAGGTTGGCATCACTATTTTAACTGGGCGGCCATTTTGTCAGCTGTCAAGTGATTTATTTTTGGTTTGGCATAGGCTGACGCCTGAATAACGCTTCCAAATTGTGCAAATTCATTTTGAAAATCATGGCTCTGTTCGAAATACGTTTCGAGCACTTGATAAGCGAATTTTGTTTAACGATGAAGCTCACTTTTGGTTGAATAGATATGATAAAAAATAGTGACGATAATCCTCAAGTGTATGTTGAGACATCGTTACATCCACAAAAACTGACCGTTTGGTGTGGTTTATGAGTTGGTGATGGAATAATTGGTCCGTACTTCTTTAAAAACGCTGCTAGCCAGAACGTTACAATCAATGGTAACCACTATAGAGCCATGATTACTGACTTTTTCGTTCATCAATTGAACCGCCGTAATGTGCAAGAGCTGTGGTTTCAGCAAGACGACGCAACATGTCACTTTGATCATTTGATTTATTGAAGGAAACGTTTGGTAACCGCATAGCTTCACATCACGGACCCGTGAATTCCCAGATCGTGCGATTTAACGCCGTTTGACTATTTTCTTTGGGGATATGTGAAGTCGGTAGTCTACGCCGATAAGCACGAAACAATTGACCACTTGGAGGACAAAATTCGCCGCGTTATTGCCGATATACGACCACAAATGTTGGAAAAAGTCATCGAAAAAGATTGGACCTCCAGATTAGACTAGCTGCTCTCCCTTACTGTCAAAAAACGTCTGAAGAATGCAATCACCCAAAAGTAACAAATGTTGACCAATAGAAGGGGAGTAAGGTTCCATCAGAAGAACGCCATGCCACTTACATGGATAGTCCCTCGCCCCAGAAGTTATTTGTCTCAAACCGGGTACAAGTAGAGCAGTTGCGCGCCGTTTTGATACCACACCTCGTTGACCGTGGTTGTTTGGATTAGCTAAATCCAGCCTGCGGAGTTTAGGAATTTGATTATGTTGGACATGGTTTGGTTAGCGATCTCGGAGAGCGCACTAACCAAGCGTTTGCCGATAGCGATATATCTTTGTTTAGCTAGTGCCGGACAGTCACAGTGAAAGTGAAGCAGTCTTTCTTCTGAGTGGGTGTCGAGGCAACTGCGACAGTGTGGGTTGACCGGTATTTCGAGTCTAGCAGCGTGGATGCCTATAGGCCAGTGTCCCGTGCTTACAGCCACGACTCTAGCGATTTCTATTAAGGAGGTCATCAGTCCTTCTTTTCATGTAGGAGGGCCAGGTTTTCCTAGAGACTTTGTACTTGGATGACCTAGTCCAACTTCCACTAGCTAAGGACAGGCAGTGTTGATAGATGCCGTATTTGAGGTGGTTGATTGGGAGGCCTACCAACTCAGTGGGGGAGTTGCTGGAAGCTCCTTGCTTGGCTAGTTCGTTGACAATCTCATTTCCATCTATGTTGCTGTGGCCTGGATGCCAGAGGAGAGTAATTTTACATCTGCTACTGGCCTGTTTGAGTTCCACATTACACTGTTGCACTAAGTTAGAGGGAGTGTATACTGACGTCGACGCAGATCGCTGCAGCTCTACCATAAGGGCAGCTACTACTGAGGGGTTTACACGCTTTCTTTGATGGCTAGTATTTTAGCCTGGAAGATACTCGAGTGATCTAGGAGGCGGTAATTGTTCGAGATATTGAAGACCGCTGAGCCTACACCGTGGTCTAGCGTAGATCTGTCTGTGTAGATCAGAGACGAGTGATTGGGTTTTCCAGTCCCCTCTGGATGGATATTGGCACTGTGCAGCGTTGCCGAAGTCTATGTTGGAAGTGATGTAGTTCGTAGGAGCTGGGATTGGGTGCTCGGGCAGGAGTTCCAGAGCTCTGCTATGGCCATACGGTCTCGCTGACCAACCTCCCGCTTCTCTGAGCCTGATGGCGCTGCACATGACTACATACTTGATGTAAAGGTCCAGTGGGAGGAGGTGTAGGAGCACGGTCAGTGCTTCGGTGGGGTCATGATCTCATCGCTTCGGAAGTTGCGACTCCTACTGATCTCTGGACTTTGTTCAGTTTGACTAAGTTTGTATGTTTTGCTTAGGGTGGGCCTTGTTGGGAGGTTCTTATGGTAGTAGTTGTGGGGGCAACATCCCCAATTTATTAAGCTTAATACAAGCAGATAACTTAAACAATCTAAACTTAAAAACTAAAGCTTAACCTAGATGATAGAGAAAAAAAGGGAGGACTAGCGCAGGAAAGAATGGGATTGGAGGTGGTTTCGAAGTGAAGTTTTGCTAAGGTGGAAATCGAAGGAGTATTCCATAGTGTTAGCCAGGCTTAACATTCTTGATACCGGTGAGTTCAAGCCGTAATTAGTCCGATGTGGTCTAATGCGGAAGAGGGCTGCAGACCTTAAATTGTAGGGGTTGACGCTAAGAGACACAAATTCAAGAAGTGCCAGCTTATAGTCCGTAGCTAGTACCAAGTGATTGCCTCAAGAGAGGCTTGTGAAAACCCAGTGTCTCAGCTATTTGCCAATAGCGACGACGTATTTTATGAGAGAAGATCTTCCATATTGACATATTTTCTAAATGGAGTGGCCTCTAGTAGAACATGCATTTCGATGATGGAGGAGCCATGAGACATCTGTAACAGGGCCATTCCTTTCGAATTTTTGAACTCTCTTGTCTAAAGTTCGCTCAGATGGACGATTATGTGATTATGTCAGCCATAATATGCGCGATGTGTATTGTGCAGCAAATTTAAACAATTTCAACACACCAGCGTTTGTTAAACGATCCATTTCATAAACTAAACGAGGGCACTCTCAGATGACAGTTCAGTTTGACGAATGTGATTGAAACAGAAATGCCAAATCCGGACCGATGATCTCCCATCGCATTCAAAGAACTCGCTCGTTCCCGTGCAGTCTCTAATCACAATGCCACACACACCCTGCCTTGGATGTTTGTATGTGACATTGTCAGTTGTAAACTCCGATGGAGTTAAAAGCAAACAAGCCATCGAATGTGTGTCGCAATGCATTCAACTGTTTCCTCAAACTTCATAAATCACAAAGTGAAAGATAAACATTATCAGACCGCAGATACAGCACACATGCACCCAGAAATTGCATCACACTCGAAGTGTAACAGCAGCGGCACTCGTATCTAAAGAGCATGCAAACATACATCTCTGTATATAGCAAATGAGCGAGGCGAGGCTGACTGAACGAGTGAGAGAGGAAGATACATTTGCTGTGTTGTGTTGTGTTGTGTACATTTGAAGATCTCTTAAAGTTCAATGAACCGCAGCGCAGAGGCCAGTTTGCTCTCGTGTTTTTCGCAATCGAATTCAATGTACACACTTTAGCGAGTTTTACGACCTTGATCCGATGGATCCCGTCCAAAACCGTTAAGATGCACGATAGTGCGAGGGGTCAAGCTGACGGCGAGCAGTGCGGCGCCTTTATCTCAGTTAATTTACTCGAGGAAAAAAAAAATCGATGAATGGCACTTTGTGACGAAAGACATGGACAACGACTACGATTCAGGGAAACTGCATGATGAGTCATGGGACAACACACAAAAAGAACGTACATTCGTCATAAGGAAGGAAGGAAGGAAGGAAGGAAATGAATATGGGGAACGGGCAGATAGAGAATGAGAGAGAGAGAGAGAGAGAGGGAAAAAAAAATTAATAAATGAGACGACAGTTAATGCTTTGGATACTTTCCGGAGCACATAGCTGGCCATTTCGGATGTAGAAATGTGTGTAGGGAAGGACGTAGTCGTCTGTTGTCTGTTTACGACATCGCGGACACATGTGCGGGTGGTTGGAATTGAAATTAACAGGGTGTGACTGTGGTCAGCAATATTCTTCTGGTTTTAGTACCACGGACTGAGGTTTACTACTTGCCTTAAACACTGAGATGTACATGAGTTATGTGCGCCCGTCTCTGTGTTAAATGATTTGTTGGCCACATGTAAGAGGACATGACTAGACTGTTCGAAAGTTTCCAGACAGTGAAAGTGATTTTCGTTTACGAAAACTTTTATGTCGACTTCGGTTAATCCAGGTCTTTATTGAGCTCTGGGCGGCTGGCTGGATTATTGGTTGACATCTTATTAATGTCTTGTTAATTGAACGTTGAATAATGTCCAGCCATGGGAATGGAGGTGGTACGCTATGTTTGTCGTTGTGCTTGTCCGTCGCTCTTTCGTTGAGGTAACACGCGACTGTCAGGATCAGACTTTGCGTGAGTTTTTCACCATGAACAACATTTTTACACAAATTCCGCCAATAGGTGCAGAACAAGATCGTACACGGTGAACTGCTTTGCCCTGGCTACACTTTTTGAATGAAAACAACTGCAAATGATGCTGTGAAGACCTTGTTTGCGAAAATATGATGCCGTTGTAGATTATCGGATGCGTCCTCAGACAAAAGTAGATCATTGTGTTCACTAAACACTTAATATCCTCGTAACCGTAGGTTAGGTTGTAGTGGCTGACTGCTAAGCGCAGTCACACTTAGGCCAGAGTAGGCCCGTTGTGGTACCACGTGGATTGACTTCTCCTAACATCGGAACCTGTTGGTGCTTGCAGTGAAGCGATTTAGGTGGCCTATGCTGACGCTGTTTGAGATTATTGAAATAGTAGGCCCCTAGGTGTAGGAACCTACGACTAGCCAGAGCGCTGCACGAGCAGAGTGATGAGTGTTTTCTACCTCCTCTTCATCCATTCAGCTTCTGCTCAAATCATTCAGCATATGGGGCACCCATCCTGCGAACCAATTGCACAGAACCCGGTTATGACTCCTATGAGAGTCCTTAATGCGTGTTTGCTGAGCCTAAGTAGCCTGAGTGACCGTTTTAGGTTAAGTGATGGCCAGATTTCTTTTGTTTTAAGGCAGGTGGTGCCTTCTAGCCATTTGTAGGAATTTATTGTAGGATTCTTCAAAAGATGGTAGGCTGTAGCGATCGGCATGGAAGGTGGTAACCCTGCTATTGATAGGAAGGAGGTTGTATCACACCTGGCGAGTTCATCGGCTTTGCTGTTGCCTGGTATGTCACAGGGTCCCGGTACCCACACGAGGTGAATGTTAAAATGCCATCTCGTTAAGAGACAGCCTGTAATTAAGGGATGTTTTTGAGTTAAACATAACATTGTCCACGGATATTATAGCGCCCTGACTGTCCGAACAGATGGTGATATCCCTTTTTTGATATCACGTTGTTTTTGAGCCATGACAACGCCTCTTTAATCGCTATGGTTTCGGGGCTTCAAAGAGATAGCAATGTTGAGATCTTTGGAATAGACACCCGCACCCACCCCATCGGCAGTCTTCGATCCGTCTGTGAAAATACGAAGAGGATCATCCAACGTCTGCCCATCAGACATCCAGTCCGATCTGGAGGGAATGCTGATAGTGAATTTCTTCTCGAAGACAGCGTGGGGTATTAGGAGGTCAGTGTCGCTAGGAAGGAAGTTGAATTCCTTGAGAACGGTTGAGTGGCCGATGTTGAGTTCGGGCCATAGTCGGAGTGTTTTGAGTCTCAAGGCGGCTATTTGTTTTTCCGATAATTCCGGTGGTGAAAGGTGGAGGAAAATATTCAGAGCGTCTGATGGAGTACTTCTCAGTGCTCCGCTGATGCACATGCAGGCCACGTAACCATATAAAGAACTGATACGAAATGGACTTCTAGCCACTACAGCCCGTAGAGGGTCAGGGCCTAGCTTCTCAGCAACCACTCGTGTTGTGCGTGCTATTGTTCTATCACGAGTGGAAGCGACCTACAGTTTTATGCCGACTCCGAACGGCCAAGTTTGAGAAGCTTTTTCTAAACAGTTATACTCTTTGAGCATTGTCAGTGACTCGAAAAGAGGTGGTTCGTGAAACGTATTTCTTGTCGTTCCAGGAATCGAACCTAGACAGGTAGGTCCAAGTGCGTAGGAGTCGACGCACATACCCACAACGCCACGGGCCACCAACGAAATGGACTTCTAAAGGGTACTTAATTGAGGACGCAGAAATTGCTCAAGGAAAAGACTTTTAAGTGCAGTCAAACGGGCGAAGCAGAGCCTCTGTTATCGGGTATCTGACATATCCAAAGAAGCAGCGTCTTTTGACAACGCCTACCAGTGTACCAATTGTTCATCGTTTGAGAGTGAGCTATTTTGTTTCGTTGTAGTACATCGCAGACTATTTACATCAATTTCAGCAGGGACAAGGGCACAGTATTCTAAAGAAATAAACAACTAATGGAAAAGTTATCTCAGATCCAGATTTGCCTCAGATGTTACACACTACGAACATGATTACTCCCGCTTCTGCACCCTTTGCGAGTCACTCTATCTTCTATGCCTCAGCAAAATGCAATCAAGTCTGATTATTGAGCCATTCGGACTTCCCTTCGACTTTTAAATTTTGTAATACATCACCTGCAGATACTAAAGCAGTCGCTAACCTATTTGCAACCTTCTTTAGCCAATCATTGACTTTTTCAGCTACCTGTTTAACTGTCCACAAACCTCTCTAATCTCAGCTAATATAAGAAGCGCTATGGCACGCGAAGATATTTATCTGCTCAAGGATGACTTTTCCCCCGGTCCCAAAGGTTTGTCTGCACATCCACATATGGTTTTTCAGTTCAACACCGCTGAAGTCGTCCAGCTCTACGAAGCAGTGCTTTCTTAGGAACAGCGTCCATTTTTTTTGCTAGCATTGGGCAATCGCAGACCATATGTTGGATCGATTCTGTTTCTTCCTTTCTCTGCAGCTCCTGCAAAAGTCATTCTGCGGTATTTTCAGACGGCAAGTGTACCTATGAAACAGTTTCGACTTAAACCGATCAATGTTGATGTCTTTTTGCTCACCGTCGCACAGTGGGGCAAAAGTAGTGGTTTTGTGCGATAAATTATTTTGAAAAGTCTAAAGTGACTTTTTGTGTCTTAAAGCCTTGTATAAGAGTGAAAATAAGTTCAAAGTTAACTTTTACTAAGAAAAGACAAATTTGGAGGGTTGTTTCAATATAAACTTATGGAAAAAAATCTTTGTTTTTCATTTTGGTGTTAATCATCTAGGATAAGCTGCATTATCCTAGATGTGTTCAAGGCGATGAATTTAATAAAAATTAAAACAATGAGTACTGTTTTTGGTTTTTCAATCTTATAATTTCTATTTAATAATACATTTAAAATTCAACACAATTTAGTTTATTAATTTTCAAAAGAAATGTTTTCCACATGAAACAAATTTATAGTATCTGAACAAAAGTCTTTTTTTGCTAACAAAAATGTTTTGACTCCTAAGACTTGATAACAAAAGATCTGACGAAATCATCATTCCATTGAAAATATCAGTAAAATTGGCGATTCTTAATGTTTTACGGCTCCCTTAAAATTTTGAAATCTTTGTTTCTTGATTCCAAGGCTTCTTCACTTAACTGACCGATTGGCAAAACACAAGAAGAAGCAGTTAAATGGCAATAACAAACAAAAAAAAAAGCTCTCTTGAAAATTGCTAACACTATTTTTCAAAAATAAAAAAAAAATATTTCCGGCAAAAGTTTAGTACTTCTGTTTTCATATTTATATTAAGGACATATGTTATAATTATCGTCCATAATAGATCTGCTAAACTTTTGTCGGAACAGAAGATATTATGCAAAAATTAAAATAACAAAAAAAAACACTCTCACTTCAAACCCCTTAACTAGTTATAATTTTTTTTTTCATTTCTGAAGTAAACAAGTAAAATCTACACATTCTTACCTTCTCCGGACATATCTTATATTTTTACTCGAACGCTTAACAATAAAGATATTAAAAAAACAAAATTAACAAACAACGTTCTCCCAAATGCAATTTTCAAACCAAACTTGTCAACTTTGATCGATTGACTAACTTAGTGCAAAACATAAAAACAAACAAAAATGCATTTTACTTATCACAAATACCGTATACTTAGTGAAATGAAACGGTTTTTTCTTGCTTACCAAACATTTGAAAATTACCTTTTGCCCACTGATCTCTATGGAGCTGCCCCACTGTGCGTCGGCCATAGAGCCCTTTCTGTTGCTCCAATACTCAGACCAAGCCATCGAATTTTGGCTCTGTCCAGGACGTCGTCTTCTAGTATTTTCCTCAAGGAGCTAAGGGGTATATAAGGCTTGCCCAACTCAAATCCATTTTTCGCTTATTCGTTAGCTTGGAGGCCCGTATCAGCGAAGGATGTATCACTGATGCTTTGTCTGAATAACCTGGTTAGCTTCGATGTCAGAATGCTAATGCTATGGCCTTTGTTGCCGCTTGACTATGAGAGAAAATGTCGGTCACGTTGTGGTCTCTCAACTCGAGTACCACTTCGTGTATAGCAGTCACTTTGAAAAACGCTGCTGTCGTCCCTGAGTTCCGGGGCCTTTCGAAGAGGTAACAAAAGACAGCCCTTACCCGCGCTCGTCTTTGAGCCGTCAGTGTATTGGGCGATCTCCCCTTCTGCTATTACTGTTTATTCCTATCATTGATCATATCATTCCGGTCGGGAAAACGTTGATGGAAGATCTTCTCGGTGGCTAGGCTAGTAAGTTGTTATATATATACTTTTTAGAATGGCAGCGTGACCGTTTGATTTTCCCCTAAAAAAAACCCTTTGAGCCTCAGCGCCAATAGGCTACGCTGTTGCTGCAGAATAGGTGTAGAGGATGGAATAAGACGATAGCTTCGTGTGCTGCCGCCGGTGTTGCTCTGCGACAACCTGCTATTCCTAGGCAGACCGGTGATTGGATTTTGGTTAGCTGTGTGAGAATATATTTCTTCTCCAATGCTTTCCACCCGACCATAGAACCGTATGTCAAGCTGGGTCTTATTATCATGATCTATAGCCAGTATACCACCGGTGGCTTGGGAGTTAAGATCCTACGTTTTACCGAAGTCACGTTTGCGCGTTTAGAACGCCACATATGCCTTCTTAACACTGTCCACCGTCCCTTCCTTCCACAAGAGTTTAGACTCAAGTAGGTTGGTTTTCTGTCTTTCGGAGTTTGAGTTCAACTCGATTTATAGTTGGGCAGATGAACTCAGGGATGTTTCTCGGTTACAACAAACTTGGCCTGAGCGATCTATGCTAGTTGTCCGACAATCAGTTTATGATGAGCATGTCAGCTATAACCACCCGATTCCTAAGAGATCCATCGCAAGGACTTCCCAAAAACCGATGACAAACCCTTTTATTCACCACCTGCAGATAAACATGTTCGTACAATAACGAACCCCCGCACCATTGCGTGGCACCTTTCACAACTTCATCGCCATCCTTCCGGCAGAAAGCGATTTCGACAAAGAATTTCAGCACAAAAACCCCATTATCACGAAAACGCACACACCCCGACAAAAGATACATTTTTTATGAAGTCTTAAAAAATTCATGTAAACAACACGCTTCCGAGCAGCGAGCAAATGCCGTCGCGCCAGCATCGCATATCTGAGAGATTAACACAAAAACCGAACGAAAACAAAAACAAAATGATTCAACAGTCAACATGCTTAAATGCAACCGGTTCATGAGGGCCATAGACAGCGACGACGACGACGGTAACGAGGAGGATGATGGCGATGAAGCAAAAAGTATTTCTCACAAAATATGCCACAAATCACGGACAAATAAACTCGTTATCTTCAGTCGAACGATACGAATATGAATATTAGCACAGTCGACTGCTTGCCGTTACTTTCCTTCATCGATCGCTTTCTCGTTTCCTCCCCACATCTCGTAGTAACGAAAAAAAAAAAAATTCGGATCAAATTTGATAAATTTTCTTCTCGTTTTTTGCTGCTTTTTTTCTGTTTTGTTTTTGTACAAGTGAAATGCGCGAAATAATAATTTTGTTTGTTTTTTTTTTCACGAGAGGGAAAAGTGTTTGGAGATTCGCAGATCCGTTCATGTGCGTGAAAGTTGAATTTAATCGATTTCTAATGAGCACGGCTTTTGTTTGCCGCAAATTAAAATCAATTAAGAAAGCTTAATGCCTTGAATTGAAACTAATTTCGAAACGGCCGAGGGGTGTGGGGCATGGGGTGTTGACGCATCCGACTGCTACTAGCAGTTTTTGTGAAAATTTTAAAGCGAACTCAACAATTATCCACTTATGAACGATATTTTGATGGGAATTTCACCGACAGCCTGTGGTTAAGATAAGTGGGATTGATTGCCACTCAATGTCTGGCTCGGAGGCTGGTGAATGGCCTGTGTAAATTTGCACGCCCAATTCGACCGGATGCTAATAACGTGTAGTTGGATGATAGTCAGTGAAGGGACTGTTTAGTTGTGTGAATCATTTGTTTGAATCTAATGAATAAACTATTGATCTTGTCTCCGCCCCGAATGCATTCGTGCATCATTTTTTCTTCCGCGAAAATTGCCGGAGTCATATTAATTGCGTCTGAGACAGATTCAGTGGGATCACTTAATGTGTGAGTCACAACAGGAAACTCGTAAATTTCACATACAAACGCTATTAAAATGGAATTATCTCAGAACTTTCTATTCGTCTGTACATCAACTCATCAATTTGGCGAGTTCACCCTGAACAGAACCTTGTTTCGATAAACCGAAGTAGCACCGGTTGCTAAGGGAGATTCTTTTGGAGAGCTCACAAACTCCTTTACTACCTCGGCGATGTGTGACGGAACGATTCTTGCTCCAGAGCATATATTTTCTTTGACTTTCAGACCAGTTTAAGCTTCTACCATTGAGAACACCAGGTGATGTTCTTGTCGCCTGTGTAATCCAACAGTTTGACTGTTTTTTAGACGATTCCGCACTATCCGCTCCAGTACACATTCGCCTCCATGTCCTGCCACTGATCTTAAGAAAGTTGTCAGCAGTGAAACTGTGCTCCATTCTGGACGTTTGACTGAACCCAAAACCGGCAAATGGAAACTTAAACAATCTCTTTCGAATGCTTACAAGCTCCATACGCTGTGGTCACTCTTCGCCACCACCCAACTACCGCTCAGACATTCGTCACACATGATTGAACGCCATTCCATCAGCTTCGTTCCCAAAATCAAAACTTCCGTTCAGTCAGAGCACTAAACTCAAATTCGCCTCTGACGACCCAAATACCGTCGTCCACTACGTTTCATAAATCATCCATTTCCCATCATTTGTCCACTTTTCTCCCTCGATTCAGTCAAGGGAACAGAGTTCCACTTTAGCTCAGCGCCCCAAGCCCACTAAACTCCTAACCCCGTGTACACTGTACAGTGTACATACAAATGATGCCAACATCACATGAACGCCTTTCATGGTAATCCTCTTGGAAAATTCAACGACAACGACTGCATAGACTTCTCCCAAGACCTCCTCAGACACACACACGCACTCATGTACTCATGCGATCATAATTAGAATTTGCACGATAATGTGTCTATGTAACGGATGTAGAAGGGTGCACATTTATCTGTCACAGGGTGACCTAAAGAAATTGAATACACTCGTCTTCATTTTGCCAAGCAGCGACTGGGCGAGCTGAGTTTCGAAAATCTGTTATTCAAAGCGGGGTTAATTAGTGTTGGACCTCTCAATTGCGATCAGTTTACTGTCCAAGCGACGACGCGGCGACGGGTTGGATTTGCTAATGCTTCGAGGTGACCCGGTGTCGTGCTGGGTTTTTTTTTTTTTTTTGTTGGTTAGTCACTCGGCGGGCTGTAGTTCAGCGAGCGAAGGTTACTTTCGCGCAACGTGACTAGCAAGTGCGCTCCGATGAGTTTGTAAATGCCTCCGTGGGTTAAGAGGAGGGCACTCCGGGCGCAGCAGCAGCTTGTTCACTAATTGGACCGGAATTGACTCTGTGGTTGGTGAGAAGTTTATGAATAAGAGTTTTTTTTTTTTCTGACTTGGTCTAGGGTTCATGGTTCACTCTTGGGGAAAATTGTGCGTACTCAGCGTTGATGGGGATTGCTGGTTGGCGGATTTGGAAAAAGAGGATGTGAAGAGTGTCAAGTGCAGAAAAACGAGGGACACTGCTGTTCGTTTAATAGTACGTTGCGTGAGATTTAAGGTGGAAAAGTTTTGGAATTAGTTTAACAATTGAAGCGTTGATTGGTAGCAATATGCGGTGAGCATTTGACTCTGATTCATGGCAAGAAAACTTTTCCATTCTCGATTGAGTGTCCGGTGGATTTGTTAAAAAAACAGAACGTTCAATTAGATTAAACATCGTCTTACAACGTCAACACATTTCAGTCGGCGTACTCAGGCAGACGGAGGGCTAGACTCCGGATGGCAGCTTCTCCAGCAACCGCTAGCGCCGACACGGATCACTGATTCCTAGATCACCACACTCGGTTTCAACTGATCCAATCGATATTTTGAAGCACTTCCTATTATTTTGGCTAGAACAAGACAAAAGACATCTGGCTACCACGTCTTTACTTAGCTACTTACTTAGGTGGCGCTACAGTTAGGAATGAACTATCAACCCACGGTTCTTAGCTAGCTGCCTCCAGCTGCGCCCAAGGCGGTTGTGTTCCCTTCAAGTTGTGCGTGCAACTTAATGCGACTTTTTCCTCTACTGCGTTTTCCCCTTTGTGTTGGATTCGAGGCTCTGCGAGCCGGAGTATAATGGACACCATCCATTCGCACTACCTGTCCTAGCCATCTTAAGCGACTGATGCGCAGTTTTTTGGCTACGTTGATGTCGCTGTACAGCTAGTATAGGCCGTCCTTTAATTTCCGTCCCCAAAGCCAAAGGTGGCATGCTTTCCACCAATTTTGAATAATTTCGTGCGAAATCTTTGATCATTCAGAATTCTGACCCACAACTCTTCCAAACTTGTCGGTGCTCTTTCATACTCGCCCATCTTCCTCTCCACAAGAGTCCACAAGTTTTCCATCAGATTTAAATCCGGCCTCTGTGCTGGCCATTTCACTGTTTGACATTTTTAGTTATCCAACAAATTTCCGCGGTCCAGTTTTTATGTTTTTTGCAGAACTTTTGTCGGAAAGTGCAGTTTTTTATTCCGACAGCAGCAATTCTACGTAGTGCCATTCGAGCAGTCCACTCGCTTACATTTTCGCAGCTGCTTTTGGTGCTTTGGCGTCATTTTTTTGTGCCCACGTTTATGATGTATCGTTTCTATTTTTTCACAATAGATGTTAGAAGACTTTTGCAAAAGCGAGGAAGAAACAGAAAACATTCAACAGCTCCTATAGACATGCCCGGCTCTGGCAAACCGATGGCAACGACCCTTCAGATCGCCCTTTTATGATGAAATAAGCGATCTTAACGATATATATCTTCACTTCGCTCATTGGTTGCTTGTAAAGGGTGATTTTTTAGCTATTATCTTTTTGACAACACTGGTTTAAACAGCTGACGCACGTTTCGTGTTTTGTTTCACTGTCAAACATCTTCAGTTTGGTCTATAATTTAACCATGAATCGTCTTACAAACGAACAACGCTTGCAAATTATTGAATTTTATTATCAAAATGCGTGCTCTGTTAAGAAAGTTCATCGCGCGGTTCTTGTGTTCAGCGACGAACCTCATTTTTGGCTCAATGGGTACGTAAATAAGCAGAATTGTGAATATCAGCCAGAAACATTGCAAGAGCTACCAATGCATCCAGAAAAAGTCACAGTTTGGTGCGGATTATGGGCTGGTGGCATCATTGGACCGTACTTCTTCAAAGATGATGCGAATCGTAACGTAACTGTGAATGGTGAGCGCTACCGTGAGATGATATCCAACTTTTTTTTGCCCAAAATGCAAGAGCTTGACTTGCATGACATGCGGTTTCAACAAGACGGTGCCACATGCCACACAGCACGCGCAACAATGGACTTATTGAGGGGCGAGTTCGGTGAACATTTTATTTCACGTTCGGGACCGGTCAATTGGCCGCCTAGATCGTGCGATTTAACGCCTTTTGACCATTTTTTGTGGGGCTATGTTAAAGCTCATGTCTATACAGACAAGCCCGCTACAATTGACGCATTGGAAGACAACATTGAAGCATTTATTCGTGAGATACCGGCCGAAATGTTGGAAAGAGTATGCCAAAATGGGACTAAGCGGATGGACCATTTGAGGCGAGTTAAGGTCAATATTTGCATGAAATAATCTTCAAACATTAAATTATATGGACCGTACTATCGATTCAAACAAAGATTTCATGCATTTTTCTGAACTTTATGTGTTTTCTTTGAAAAACTTTCCTATAGCTTTTAAAAAATCACCCTTTATAATTGCACGATGCAGCATTTTCCAAGTAAAACTGGTTGCAGTCCAGCCGAAAAGCCTTAAAAAGCATAACATTTAAGTGTCGTAAGTTTCTTCTAGGAATGAATCATAATTCATTCATAATTATCAATACCGACAAGCAATTCGTGGATGAGGACACATTTCTGCATCAAAACCAAGATCTTCTGACTTGAATATAACATCGCCAAAATAAAACTACTAGTCTGACTACCAAGAGTTAACTGCAGCACATTAGTAGGAATCATGACAGGTGACTGCAAGGGCCCGACATCATCTCATAAGCATTGCAAATACCACTGGAACATTTGGCCTAAACAAGGCTACAGTGAACTATAACTAGATAAGGTCTGGTAGTAGCAATTAGGACCAATAGGTCTATGTGGGGCTCAGCCGCCGCCCTCTAACCTTGCAAAGAGATAAATTCCTCATCTCTCAATTGATCCATTGAACCGGAATAAGTCCGAAATCATGGAACAATATCCGGCGTTATTGATGGTAACGTTGTCTTCTTCTTCTTCTAGTGGCGCTACAGTCCGCGGTGGACCTGTGCTTCAGTCAACAAGCTTCTCCAGGTGGCACGATCTTTATCCAGCTGCCTCAAATTTCACGCGCCAAGTTGGTTGAGGTCCTTCTCCACTTTTGTGCTCCATCGGTTCCGTGGGCGTCCTCTATTGCGTTGTCTGACTGGTTCGGAGTCGAAGACTCTTCGGGCTGGAGCAGTGTTGTCCATGCGCTCTACATGGCCTAGCCATCTTAGGCGCTGAATCCGTAGACGCCTGCCTAGTCTCATGTCGCTGTACAGCCCGTATAGTTCATGGTTGAATCTTCTTCTCCAAAAATCATCAACGCAGGACCAAAGATGGAGCGCAGAACTTTTCTCTCGAAACGACCAAGGACTTCTTTATCTGCTCTTGAGATTGTCCAGGCTTCTGCGCCATAGAGCAGGACAGGGATGATCAGGGTCTTATATAATGTTAGCTTGGTCCTTCGAGAGGGGGCTCTTCTACTCAATTGCCTCTAGAGCCCAAAGAAACAGCAATTGGCAAGAGTTATTCTGCGTTTAATCTCGGTACTGATGTTGTTCATACTGTTTACTTGGGAGCCGAGTAAACAGTATGATGATGACGATCTGGCCGAGTCGTCGATGTTGAGCGTCCTTTCTCGATGACAGCATGTACTTCGTTTTGTCCTCGTTCACTGCTAAACCCCTTCCTTTCTCCAGCAAACGCTTCATTGACGGCTCGCTGTGTTCGACATCATCACTTCAATGTCGCCCGCGTATGCTAGCAATTGTTCGGACTTTTGGAAGATCGTGCCTCTTGTGTTGGCGAGTGCGTTTTGCACGATCCCCTCTCAAGTATGATGTTAAAATAATCACATGACAGCGCGTCGCCTTGCCTAAAACCTTTTTTGACATTGAAGGTCTCGGTGAGCTCATTTCCGATCGTTATGGAGCAGCGAGAGTTCTCCTTCGTCATCCTGCACGACCTGACGAGTTTGGCAGGAATGTCAAAACTAGACATGGCGCTGTATAGCTCGTCTCTATGCACGCTGTCTTATGCGGCCTTTAATTCGACGAATAGGTGGTTTGTGTCGACTTACACTTCTTGGTTCTTTGCCGAACTCTGCCGTGGTTTGAAGATATAGTCTATTGAAAACATCTTTGAGATGAAGTTAAACTGATATTGTCGCTGAACGACGCTGACGAGCACACAAAATGGGCACATATCCCTCGATGTTTGGCGCAGTCAAAGGGGTCTCTTATCTTGTGGATCGTGAAACTATTCTGACAGAACATATTTTACAGTCATCTTTGAAAAAAAAAAACTTGCAATAATTCCACCGAACCATCAAATATGCGACTTCGTTGTCTGCACCTACTATACTCTCAGACTGACTCTGGAACTCTCGCCGGCACTCTCCGTTCCACAAATCGCAGCTCACTGACCCAACCCAAGCCTAGTGCCGTCTTGCAGCCAACCTTCAGCCACTTAAATTTAAGTTTTCTTCTTTTCATTTTTTTTTTCAATTCGCTTACCTTCGAAACAGTTAATCAATTTTATCTTTCTTTCTTTTCAGGTGAGTGCACATTTTCGAGGCCCATAAACCACAGGCACACGCACCTATGTATGTATTTCGTGGTAAGAGCCAGCCCATCCATAGCAGCGACTTATCTATTCACTCGTATCTCCGTTTGTCAGAAAACAACACTTAAAACGCATTTCCACGAATATTCTGTAAAAAGTTTCGCCGCCTCGTCCTCCCCCACTGCATTATCGGAGGTGTGAGTCAATAACCTCCTCTGCCTCAGTCATCGTGTGCAGTGTGCGTTTCGCATTATCTGGCATTGCCTTCCCCAACGCAGCGCAGGCCAAACAGAATACACGTTTCCCGCACGCCTTCACAGATTTGAGGTCATTCTCGCTCAGTTACAAATTTACCCTCGGGGCATCGGGGGGGAACCGCGCGAGCTCATTATGCCAGGCAGCAGCTGAGAGTCTCCGCGTAGTCTGAACTCTGAGTGTGTCGCCGGTGCGACCAAATTCAAGAATGAATTGTCTGAATCTTTGTTTCGAGTGACGATGAATTTTTGTATAATCCTTACCTGGAAGTACATATTTTTCGTTTACATCAAACGAACGAGACAACAAAAGAGACACAAACAATGAACTGGTGGGCGGCGGCGCAACGGTGGCGGAGTCGGAGGTGAGTGAGTAAGAACAGCGATATGTGACATGTTTTGCAAAGCAATTTCTTTTGTTTACCCATGCCGCTGATGAACTTGGAGGTGTCCAAGCGTGTGAGGCTTTTGTGAGACTTGGCGACGCCGAAATGGGTAAAGGTCGAGTTGAATGGCTTTCGCGTAACTTTAGGTGCGATTTTTGTTTGATAATGAATCACCACCGCTCATGTTTATTGATGTCGGGTGGATTTTTGCGAGGCAACCGTTCCATCATTTGACTTCGATTGTTGCATATCTACCGCCGCGGCACAGTACGTATTTCATAATTTTCGGATTTTCAGTTTGGGTGGACGGGGGGCTGCGCGTGTCAGTTTGATCTGTTTTTGTGGGACTCTTTATGCTAGTTTTGTAGAAGGCTGTGTCGATTGGTCTCTTATATCGAGTCACGTATCTGGTTTAGCATTTCCAGTCAGTCAGTAACAAACTCATATGGAGTTCATTTAAAAGGCTTCTCTTTTTGATTACCTTCTGACTATAGACGCAGCCAGACGTCTGTTCACATTCTTGTTACGAGGGTCATTTGATGATTCAGTGACTTTTCGAATTTCCCGCTTAAATGCAACTCCAGTTAACAGACAACTGTCAAGTTTTGAGCAAGCCGCGTCATTTAGTTTCTGCTTGACAGGCATTGAAAGCAGACAACCTCGTGATCATTTTAACCAAAATGTAAATTTCGTGTGCTGGTTAAGCATTATTTTTGAGTACAATATGTATTACAGCACCCAAGAAAAAGCTTGCAGTGTTGAATTCCTTAGTGGTCTTTCCAGTACAAGTGACGCCGAACGTTTAAGTCGCACAGAAGGGGTCGTCACGCCAGTAATCGGCGATAAAACGATATTGGACGATCGGAGATTATTGTCCCTGAGGTGGCTGAGGCTGGCTCAACAGAGCGACTTCATCATAATTTTCATGAATATTTGGACATGAGGAAGCTTTCTTCGTAATGGGTGCCCTAGTTCACAAGCGTAACAGCGTCACGTCTTGGCTAGAAAATGCTATTCCATCCAGGATATGTTTGTTGGTTGGTTGAGTCCCAGTTTCACCAACTGTAGCGGACACACTAGGGAATAAAAAGAGAAAGCCGAACAATGAGTAAGATGGCAGAGCTACGAGGGGCGTTCAATATATTCTCGGTATCGGGGTGAAGCTGTGGTTGTATATATAAATTGACTTATTTACCAAGTAATACTATTATTTTAGTGCATTCATGTAAAATTTCATATAAATGTGAAAATTGAGCATCGCCTAAGTCTGCCGAAAAGCAGAGCCATCAATAGGTTTTTTGTTCTTTCTTCCTTCTCTCTGGAGTGAGCACTTGAAACCGAAATAAGACCAAACCACAAAACTATATTTCCTTTCGATATCGACCTCTTGGTTCGAGAAGAAGAGAGGACGGAACCTGTGATTTAAGGACTCTATGTCTCTAGCCAGCTTTATCTTGTTATCGGAAAGCAGTACGCGTTCCAAACCAATTATGGAAGACAGCATTTGGCTGCTGGCCTAGGTTCCTGTGTGCCAGCCTGTGCCATCCATCGACAGAGAACAAAGCAACTCTACAAAACATGTCCAAGTCCATTTAGTTCGACTCCGCCATAGTTGCTGCGCTATCCATTCACCCATCACTCCGCATTGTTAAACGGCGCAAAACGATGCCCCTCTTTGACATGCACTCAGTGCCCAGCAGAAGTGCTTAATCGCGATTTTTCACTCGAAGGAGTCACAACAAATTGATTCAAACACACCCCGAACCGGAGACAAGGCACCTACTGCAGTCACTATCACACCCCGAGCACGCCCATTGTTCCTCAATCGACCACGACTCACGACTGCACCCAAAGAATCGCTGAATATTCATCAAAATTTAAATAATCACCGTCTCGACATTGCAGCGTATCGCATCGCATCCCGTTGGATTGGATCCTAAGTGCCGAAGTCGATACCCATCCGCCCGGACCGCCCCACTCCCACCCCTCGATCGGAGGAAAAAGAAAAACGTTCGTGCCCACTCATGTGCATCTTCTTCAGTCAGTCAGTCAGTTCGGCGGTCTGCGCCAACTTCGGGCTGCCTTTCGTTCCGCCATGCCCCCTCGAGGTCTACTGCACACCCATGTGATCGCGTTTAAGTGGAACCCGTCGGTTCGCGTCGGCTTTGCACTCGGTTCGAGTTTAATGCTTCAGATGTTTATCTCCATTCGTTTTGGGCTGGAGCTTGCCAATTTCAATTTAGACGCTGAATCATCGTCCGCGCTGCGTCCATGTGTTGCGCTGCTGGAAGGAAGGTTTGCTTGATTAATTGAAATTTACATTGAACGGAATGGTGGTTCCTTTGTTTCGACTTGTGGACTCCTCCGGAAGTTGAATTTGTTCCCGAGATGCAGCTGCACCGATTGTGCGAATGAGACAATGATACAGAGAGAGAGAGAGACAGAGGGTCTTTGTGGTGAACTTAGAAGTGCGAGTTTCCTGGATTATTGCTTGATTGGCGTAATAAATTGGTGTGCTTCAGTGCAGGATGCTGTTGGAACAACGCAATTACACCTTCCCTCTTCGAGCACTGAGTGGGTATTTATTGGAGGGGGCACTTAACGAGGTCGAGTTGGAGAGTGCGAGGCGGCGAGCCAACTGCAGGTGGTTGCGAACGATGCGTAAGCTGATTGATGGACGGATTGATGCTTGATGGGTCTTGGGACACGTGTCAGGCAATTCATTTTTATTCGTTTGCATAATAATTCGTCTTGGACCATACCTGTTTGCAGCTGCTGAACTGGCATTTATGGCTTGGAGGTGCAGCTTAACGATTTGCAGACCTGGCAGATGCAATTTCAATTGAATTCTTGCCTGTTAAAGGCCGTCCACGTTAAAATGTGACTCAATTATAGTTAACTGAGGTTTAATACCTTCTTACAGTCCAAGCCATGCAAAGGCAGCACTGAATGTTGAACTTGACTCGTTATTTTTTGACTTATCACAGCTGATTGCTGAATGACTCACTCAATCGTTCAGCCACACGTCGCTTGTTTCGTGGCGTTAGCCTAGAGTCTGGCTAAGCTTGACAAATCTTACCGCAGTTTCCTAGTTTGTCCAATATTTCATTTTTCTAAATAAGGTTAACCCGTTTCTGCCAACCTCATTTACCATAGCGCATCAATTTCCGTATCACAGTAATGGCTATTCCCTTCACTTGCGAAGCCATTCAAATAGAATTGTGCCCCAAAATGGTGCGCCCGTTTATCTAGAGCTATCGAACCTGAGCACTTTAATCTATTCTCTGTATATGGTGAGTTTTCTGTAGTTCTTGTGTTAATGGAATTGCTTCCAATCTACGTTATTATATCACTATTTTGGATTGTGTACGTCGAAGACATTGGCGTCCATTGTACGAGTATGGACAAATGTTTATTGATTTATTATACGAGATTCAACCTACGTGAAGCATTGAAACGTTAAAATAGTCACCAACTTTTGTTCGTATTGAAAAGTCAGTTAATAGTCAAAAGAAGTGACTTTTCTTGGTGTTTACTTCAACACATCGCTGCTTTGTATTGCAAAGTCGTAGTTCCAATTCGGCAAAATGCGTGTACATATTGAAAAAAACTGCGACAGGCTGTATTTCAGTGCTTCCAAGTTTGTAGTAGCATTTTTAATAAAAGTCACATGGAGGACATGGTTCCTGTTCTGACGAAAAATCCTTTGAAATACTTCTGTTTTCCTCCTTTTCACAAGGATTGTGTATTCCGCAAAAGTTGTAAAAGTTATACCTAAATAACACGATGGTTCTAAAGTCCGAGATGGGTCTGTGCCTCGATTTTACACCTGCTTCCTATTGTTCTTCCATGAGTGGAGGGAACCTACCGCTTTATTCCAACTCGGAACGATGAAGTCTTGGGCACAGCATTAGTCTAGTGAAACGCAACCAAGTTTTTGTTCATTTGTGTGCTCGATCTAGATCTAGTGGCTTGCCAATAAACTTCGACCGTCAGCAAAAGTGTCCTTCGATTTGATTCCTTTGGCTTCGTAGAATGCAGTTAAAGAACAGGACCAAAACCACATCCCTGAGGTAGGTACTCTAGCAGTATTTGCTCCTTAGCTGAGCACGAAAGATCTTGTCCCAATTTGAACGGAAATTTACCCGATGATTCTCAGTGCAGACAGATTTTTTTCTTGCCAGTTCATCGCCTTTATTTCGCGACATACGTGCCACATTTGAATTCACTAAAATCATTTTTATTGCACTGTGAAACCCCAGAAAATAGACACCGCTTAGTCAGATAGATTCAGTGAAACATTTGGGCAAACTTCAGAACATTTTTATGACATTTTGGAATCTCGCATAATAGCCACAGATTAGACAGAAACACTTGGGCAAACCTTCTCATATCACATGCTTTCAATAGAAAACAGTCAAAACCGGCGTCATTCTCTGTAATTAGACACGATCAGTGTAGATTTATGACATTTTGTAGAGATTCTGACATCTGATGAAGGGCATCTGACGTATCTCATACGTCAAAATCACTGTAATACACTTTTACTGATTATCTTTGCACACGATCGTCGTGGATCACTCGACTCACAAACAAAAAAAGCAGACAAAACAAACAGACACGAAAAGTAAACAGTTCAACGACAGCCTGCTAGACAACCTGTATAAACAAGTTTTCTTGTCTCTTGTCACAAGACGCGCTTCGACGCAGAGACGTTTCCTTGTCTTGAAAAACAACTTCAACTACACACATGAACTTTAATTGAATAATGAATCACGCAACTGGTGCGCACACATGCATGCGGAGCCTACAAAAAAAAATAACCAAGTTAATTAAATTAACATTCGAACTTGGAGTCTGTACTCAGCCATCATCTTAATCATCATCTGTGGCAGTATTCAATGCGCAACAATAAATAAAGTTTTTACAATGAAATTTCTAAATTTCTGAAGAACAGTAAAATATTCCACATTCTAATTGACAATTAACACAGTAATTACGGTTTATATCAATTTTATATACAATTTCATTTCAAAATTTGATTGAATACGGCAATCGTGAGGTTGTGGGCGGCGCACACAGGCACTTAAAAATCGATAAAGCCGAGCTCAAAACCCGCACCGTTCACGCAATTAAACCACTTGACAGAGGCACTAAACTCATCATTTTCTTTTCGAGACAAAAAGAGAAACGATTATAAAAAAAAAAAAAGAAAAGAAAATGAATCTTAATTCGTGATTATGTACAGCTAACGGATGTGACAATATGATGAATGTCTTAATGAAATGAACGTACTACGTATACGTAGTAGAATGCAATGAAAAGTGAGGAGAGACCACTCTATGACAATCAACAATCCGGCACGCGCATTCGTCTCCACACGCAACTTCCTGCAAAAGTTTTGAGGTCATGATTCGAGTGGAAGAACAACATTCGTGATCCGATGGCAGAGGAAAGACAGACAGATGACAGGCCAGACTTGAGTCTAGACAATGGGCACTTTTGAATGGACATCAACCACGTTCGCTGCGTTCGAATGTTCTTTGTATATTTTCATCGTCTCATCGAACTGTCATCTGTCATCGGCGGTCATCTCTGGCTGAATGTCATTTGTCATTTGATTCTTTGCAACGATTGAATTAAAGGGTGGCACGTTTAAGTTTTCCTTTTTATCTACCAACGATATGCGCGTCCGCAGAGACGACTTGTTCGGCAGGGGCGCCTACAGTTGTGCGGGGACACGTTCCGAAAATGTCAATAAAAAAATGGAAAAAATAAACTCATCCCATTTGTAAATTCAAAAGCGAAATATTCTATATCCGTGAGTTTCACGCTGTCATTTTGAATGAAATATGTTTGAAGGGTGAACACCCCAGCGGAGCACTCGTCGCTGTTCATCCTTCACTACTTCTCACATACAGCAGCGATCCCCGTGAGTCGAGTGAGTTTCGCACAACACATGCGGATGCGATGGATTTCTGTTTTGTGTGCTGTGTTCGGTGTCTTTTATTGTAAACCAAACTTGAACATTAGCCAAGTTAATTAAATGTTGTCCAGTGAAGTGCACTGCACTGTGGCCGTACAATGGACGCGCACTGTTTCTGTTGTCGCTTCAATGGAAATGATGAATTGAATAGGGGTCCAATGTTGTAGTTACAATTTGTAGTCAGTTGTTTGACAGTTTGTTTGACAAGAGAAAGTTCTTTTCGAGATAAATCATTTTAATGTGGCGTCATGTGACTGAAAGTGTGATGACTTCTTCTTCTTCGGTTTTGAAAGTGAAATTATCTGGATTATAATTTTCTTTTTGTAATGTTTCTCACTCAGAACAGTAGTGTCATGGATCGCGTTTTCACTTTTCTGATTAATATGCAATCCGACGCCAGTCTCTCGTTGTGCAGTTAGTCCTCCGGGATTGTTTGTAAAAATGAGTTGAGTTACTGCAGCAAAATCTTCCTAAGCCTGAAAAAGGTGGCGATAAGTGTCAAAACTTTTGTCATCACATAAGCCTTTGACAGAAAACGTGTTTATTCAGCCGCATTCCTTGCAGTTTTCCAAAGTTAAGTGCCAATAATTACTTGTGTTTGAAAATAGATGGCGTTGTTCAAGAGTGTTGTCATAACCGTCGTGTACTGTCATCTGCCACTGTTAGACTGATTCATAGTTACTTTTCAGTCAGCAGCCAGATCTATAGCACGAATGACAACGTTGTTCAGCAACTCCACTTATTTTCTAAAACTTAGGAGGGTACTGAGGGTATTACACACCGTCATGTAAAATTCTTGTGAGAAAAAAACTTTACATTTTTGAGACGACATTTACATTTTTTTCACAGGCTCATTTGTGTTACGAATAGTCAGTTAAAGCTGATGTACCACAAGCGAGCATGTTTGGTCCTCTCGTTTTTTTAGAGGTACTGTGTAAAGCCCAGCAACAATAAGTGATCGTGGACAAATTCACGAATTCTTGACGTTATCATTAGCATATCCTGGAATATGATGCCATTTTACATGTGAATCCACTTTTTTTTGTGGAACTGACAGATTTTGTGAACTCCAAGTCAATAACTTCGCATGAACTAGGGGATACTCTGATCGAATTTCATTTCCCATTGATCGCAGCTGGGCACGTTTTCTTACTATACGCTCATTTTGATAACAATAAAAATGGTCGAGAATTAATTGAAATTAGAACGTGCTCCCGATCGATTCGGCGAATCGTGCATAATGACTTGGCACCGACGACTTTGCTTGGAAATATCTAAACAACCGTTCACAATGCAGCTCGATGTTTGAGAAACGACGACGTCTCCAGCTCGAGAGTCCAAAATGAAATTGTGCTCTTCGTAGACACGAGCACTGTCTAGAAGAGGACATTAACTCTACATCTATTTCAATTCTGGACGAAGGCAATGTTCACGCCGTCTGTGGGGTCATGTCCATAGAGTAAACAAATTGAAAAGTTCGGTCGGGCATATGTGTCGTCTTAAGAGATCTGTCCGCCTAATGGAACTATCCTCTGCATGTCGCATGATATTTAATACCTTCACATATTCTCAACACCATGGTGGTCACATTGGTACCAATTCGTTGGCTTAAGTGAGCCGTCATTGCAGGCCGCAACGGCCTACTTCACACACATGTTGCAAACAATTGACCATGTGATCAGTCCCAGTTTGACATATTTAATTGATGGGCTTCGCAAATCAGTTTACTTCGTACATCGCCCAATTTTGTGTGTGTTTGAAGACAGTATCGACTTTGCCACTGTAGACGATGATTAATTAATTCGTCAACAGGCACTCATTTTTTGTTCAGAATAAATGTTTGTTCATGAGAAACAATCAGTTTGAAAATACTGCTTTTTTTTCAAGGGTTTTTTCCAATAGCGACGAGTACATGCTTAGTCTGAGATATTGACCACTTGTTTGTTTCATTTGACGGGGCTGTCGTCGTGGCGTGGTGGGTAGGTCGCCTCTTACTCTGCGTATCTTGGTTAACTTGCCGACACGAATAACTTCCATAATTGAATGCAATCTCCGCCTTGCTGTATAAGCTAGGCTTGGGTGCACCACCGTCTTGTTAGAACCTCTGCGGGAGATAGAAATGCCGTCAAATGGCTTGTGCAAAATGTCCATTGTGACATGAGTTGTGCGATGGAACCACACGTCGGTCACATTCACAACATCTAATTTGGGCCATGAGAAATTGGTTCTCATCGATGATGGCATTGTCAAAGCTTCGATGTCAACAATCCGAACATCAAATATTGACATTCTGCGCATATACTGCCACTCTCTTGTTGACATTCGTCTAAAAATGGGCATTATCGCTGCAAGGTCGTAGGTTCCTCTTCCAATCGGCCGTCTTCAAGTTTCGATGCAAATTCTGACACTGAATTTCATTCGGTACTCAATCTTTTATACAGCCATTCATCAATTACTCAGTGATCTTTACTGAATGACAGAATCGGAAAAAATCTCGTTGACCTTCGTTGACCAACACACGCTGTGCTTTCTGCATCGTTGAGTCAGACCTGAACGATTATACAGAAGTTAGATATGAGTCCCCGTCGATGAATGGGACGTGACAAAGGAGATTAGCTGCCTCCGATTATGGAGTTGAAAATAATGTTAACCCTTATGACACTAAAACAGACCGTCATTTCATAGCTGTTTAAAGCACTAAAACTCCTAAAAGTAAGAATCTGTCATGTCCTTCACGGTCAATCTAGATCAACAACAACATCTTTCTGATCACCAAGTGTCACCTCTCTTGTCGACCACACTGCAGGTCATGCATCTATGAGGACGCAGACAATGTGCATGCAAATATAAACTCAATTACGCTCACTCGCCGGGCCATGCTTCGATGCGACGAACCAACGGACTCCTCATCTGTTTCCATCCAGCACCAGCACACGACCATGCTTCATGCTTCAAAATGCAATTAAAATGCTAATTGTTGTTAATTTCTAGTGCCGACTTAGGGGTGCTCACTATGGGTCCGAGACTAATGAACCTCCGCATGGAATGCGCAAACCGCACTGAAAGTCAGAGAGAAAGCTCCTCTGAATGAAAATGTGAGCATTTTTGTCACTTGACTTCCGGGAAGTGCACTCACTGTGCGATAAGGCGAACTGAATGAGGACGCATACGCCCTACACCCACTCACACACACACATGCTAACGCGCAATCACTCTGCCTATCGTTCGAGATACATTTCCATGAATGAATGCGCGACAACAACAATAGTTGACAAGCCACCATTTGTTTATGTTCGCAAGCGGACTTACTACGTGCGGATCTTTGCGAGTACGACAGGTCAGGTGAGTAATTCAATTGTTTATTCAATCGCGGATGACTGTGCGGGCAGCTAAGACTAATTAACGTGTGATCAGTGCGGTGGGAGGGGTGTCACCTCTGTTTTGCGGTTAAGTGATATCACAGTTGCAGCGGAAACGATTGCATTTTTGTAGACAATTCAATCGTGATGTACGCACGGTTTGGCTATCGTCTCCATCGGCTGGCTGGATGAGTGTGCATTTTTTTTCTGATCAATTGGAGTCTACTTGACGCGCATTCTTATATCGTGACACGTGTTTGTTCAAGTACAAGTTCCCAGACGAGTCGACTTGTGTGTGAATGTGGTTAGAGTGATTACGAGAAATTACGTTGTTATTCGTGGAAATGCTGAGCTACACTTCGATTGCTGCGAGAGGTTAAAGTACAATGGGAACTGTGCGTTATCTCGAGACCATGGTTAGTCTGTGCAATTGACCGGTGTGAGGCAATCAGACTCCACGTTCGGTTTTTGAGTTGGTCTGATGGGATTTCTATGAAATGTGCGTTGTTTTTTGATTTTGCATTTCCTGTCAACTTTCACCATCGTCGAGAGAGAGAGAGGGAGAAAAGGTATCTCAATCTGTGACATTTTGTCAGGCGACGGGGAAGCCTTTGAGAAACCATCCAACAACTGTCATTTGACTTGGATATCAAACACTGATTCAACTCTTAATTAGATGTAGAGTCCAAAGTAAACAGACTTTACTAAGCTTGCCCCGACATGGCTGGGACATGGCTGTAATAAGTTAGCCTCTATCATCGGAGCTAGCATGTTGACATGTGAAATCATTGCTCGATGATGGTTGAAACGTGAGCGGTATAGAGACATGATTCATGACTTCTTCCTACAACGCTTCTTCTTGGCGTTTACTGCGGGTTACAGCCCGATGTACTGAGAGAATTGGACGCGCCAGTCGCTATAAGCCATAGGGTGCAACTGGCTATTCATATCAGTAGTCAGCCCCGTACTCCTGTGTGGAGTCACGACTTGGTGGACCGCTCTCGATGAACTGCAAAAATGCAACGGATGGCATGCGTTTATATATACAGATATAGACAGAATCGGCAGATAGACATAGCTCCCAGGACGGCGATCAGATTGAAATTGCTGCACTCTCCTCGGCAGATATAAAGTGTGGTTAAATTTTAACGACCGATGATGATTTTGAATAAAACACAAATTGTTTAGGAAATTATTGTCATTTTTTTTTCTTATGATAATATTGGTATGGTTCAATTATGTGTGGAACAAAATATCGGCCAAATGGCCGCAGCGACCTCTGCGGCACCAAATTTTCGATGACGCTGAAGCATAATTGAGGTTCGATGCCGTTAATGTGCCGAATTATCTCATCCTTTAGCTCTTGAATTGTTGCTGGCTTATCGACGTACACCTTTTCTTTCAAATAACCCCAAAGAAAAAAATCCAACGGTGTCAAATCACATGATCTTGGCGGGCAATTGACATCGCCACCACGTGAGATAACACGGCCATTGAATTTGTCGCACAAAAGAGCCATTGTTTCGTTAGCTATGTGGCAAGTGGCACCGTCCTGTTGAAACCACATATCGTCCACATTCATATCTTTCAATTCGGGCCATAAAAAGTTCGTTATCATTTCACGATAGCGAACACCATTCGCAGTAACTGCCTGACCGGCCTCATTTTGGAAAAAATACGGCCCGATGATGCCGTCAGCCCATAAACCCTATCAAACAGTCACTCTTTGTGGGTGCATTGGTTTTTCGACAACCACTCTTGGATTATCATTCGCCCAAATGCGGCAATTCTACTTATTGACGAATCCAGGGTGAGTTGAAAATGTGCCTCATCACTGAAGATGATTTTCTTCGAAAATTGATCATCCACTGTTACCATTTCTTGCCACCATTCTGACCATTGACGACGCTTGAAATGGTCAAGAGGCTTTAGTTCTTGAGTCAATTGCAACTTGTAAACGTGTCAAGTCTTTATGCATATCATCAACGATGAGCGTGAGAGATGCAATTGTTGGGCACGACGACGAGTTGAGGTGGACGGCTCTTCAGCCACACTATCGCGAACAGCAGCAATATTTTCTGCAGTACGAGCTGTACGGGCATGCACTGGTGTTTTCGCATCTTCTACAGCCCCGGTTTACTCAAATTTTTGCACGATTTTTCCGATTGTACGCACATTTGGACGATTAAATTGACCGAAAAAATCACGAAGTGCACGATATGCATTTTGATTTGAACGCCCATTTTCATAATAAGCCTGAATAATGAATCTTTCCTTGGTTCAAATTGAGTTAGTCTGAAATTAAGAAATGTCAAATGAAATGCAGACGTCTAGTTTTTACTTTTAGGTGTGGTTCACATTCAACATCGGCCCTTAAAATTTAACCACCCTTTATATCCATACCCGCACAGGACGATCAGAATGAGTAGGCCGAATCTCAGAACTCTTTTCGGCGTTATAACCGGGCACCGTACCATTGGTAATCACGCCTCTAAATTAGGTCTTCCCTTCCCTCGACCTCGGCAGAAACTGCAGAGACGAGGAGGAGGAAGGAACTATTGTGTTTAGTGTGCACTCAAGATGTTGCCCATTCATTTTCGACTTGAATTTAGAAGCTCGTTTGTCTCAGGTCGCTTGAGACGATATCCGATGAACTGCGCTACAAATTTGCACACAAACTCGCCAACATTGCATATGATGTTCATGCCACTTGGTCAACGATCACTTGTCTTCAGGTCCATTTAAGTTAACGTTGACAAAAGCAACCCAGCCGTGGATCGGCATTGTTCCAATTACTCCATCCTCTCTCATCGTAGATTCTAAATTCGCTCCGAAATCATCACGGTGATGTGATAATCGCCTGTGTGTCTCCACACTGGTCATTCATTAGCACCGAGTTACATAAACACTCCTAATTGCATAGAATTGGCGAACAAAGAACCCCAGCAGAGCGCATAGAATGCGAAAAATCGAACGAATAATCGCTCGTCTTTGTCTGCTGCAGTGCAGCCCGCGATAAATTCGGGCTGCGGGCAGTTTCTCCGTCCGGCCATTGTGCACCGCAATCAAAGCGAATTGTTCGTTCAAACAAAACATTCATAAAGGCCACTTTCACGAGCCGTGCACTTTCTATTTTACGTTCGACAAAAGAACATACAGTCCAGGGCAACTGCTTCGGCGGGCATCGACTGGCAATTGGGAGCGCGACGCGGCGGCATGCCTACATGTGCTTCTAAAAATAGACGACTTCAGGCGATGTTCAGCCGCCGCTCAAAGGCGCTTAGTGGAAAATCTTGCCGTCGTCGCCTCGCGTTGCTCCTAATCGCGGCGAGAACGGATTTCTGACTAAGATGACCGGTTTTTCGGTGTAAACCGGTGACTGTCTCTCCTCTCGATGGGGGGAGGTGAATCACCTTCGCAGCGGCAGATCATCTTCGCTCTGCCCCACCATCCTCCAGTCGAGTGACGAATCCGGAGATTCATTGACTCACCGCACAGCGCGAACGTCGCGAAGATGCGTCGGGTGTTAGTTGAAAGCCAGTGCAGGCACAGCGAGACCTTGTAGCGAACGGCTGAGTGAGAGGCTTCTGACCCAAATTAGCGCACTTAAGGCGTTTAGCGGCTCAACTCAGTGGGAGGGTGCCGTGCAATTTCGCACCGCACACGTGGCCCATTCTGCGAACGTTGGCCATCGCTCGGCTTGACCCCAAAGAGAGTTGCTTTTTCTTTGCACTTTTACCTCAGCTCGCCGGGCTGCCGTCTTGTGAAAGAACTCCAATTTAAGTGTCTAACAGTAACAATTGCATGTTTATGTAGTCTGTGTCATGATCGGTGTTGAACAGTTGCTTTGTCGGGCGAGAATGAAGCGTCCACTTGAACGTGGGTACGGTCTGACATCTCGTGTGGTGCAAGAGATCTTAAGACGACACAAGGTCGACCTACTGGCAGCTCGTAGAAGTGCTTGAGAGTGGCCGAATTGTTTGATTTGAAAGTGCTTCTTCTGCATTGCTGGCTTTTGATGTGTCAATGACCTTCTTCAAGGCGACATGAACGCGTGTTGTGAATACATGGTAAATACATGGGTTTGGAGTGTCTTATCGGATCTGGAATGATTGTGAAATTAAGTGAATAGTTGACCTCGAATCGGTGGTGTCTTTGTGGTGGATTTCAGAAGAAGCTCAAGCCAATGGACGATTTCTCGAAACGCGGCACTTTTCGTAAGCATGTTTTTGGAAGACATCAATGCCTTCTTTTGGACGTTGAAAGCCGTAAATGGATTCCGTCCTGCCTGTGAAATATATCACAAAATAAGTGTCAAGGTACAGTATAAGGTACATCCTTTAACCACAGGTAACAAGCTTCTCCACACACTGGAAAGATGAAGCAGGTAGGGTTTTCGCCTACGCAGTCGACCTGAAACATGATACAATTCTTTCAGGATCTGATGCAAAATACTTCAAAAGTTCTCACGGGGTGTTGTTAATACGGCCAGAAACGAGTTGAAGGCACTAAGCTTGACTCGTGACCACTAAAAGACAAAGCCAGATATCTTGAACAAATTCTGGACAGAAACCTTAATTGGGAGAACTTAGAGATAATAACTAAAATGTGCTGTGCTCTGAGGACGCCCCGTGGCTAGCTTCTATCGCAAACACGCGTGATATACTTGGTAATACTCTCCACATGGACGTGTCCAAGATTGGAACGTGATGTGCTTGGCTTGATAGTTCTGAATCACTCCAGATGCCCCACTATCGGTCGATCTCTATCCAATTAAAATAAAAAAGTACTAAAATGTTGAACTCGAAAGTCGATGCAAACTAGTGGACTCTGTTCTCTGATCTTGAATAAAGATCATGTTTAGGTAAAACCGTGGTGATCCAAGACAATCGAAACACGATCGTGCATTCAAAAATGTCTGACGTCAACTGCGTTAATGGCAAGCTGAAGGACAATATCACCGAAATTTGTGCCAGAGTTACTAGTGATCAAGCAAAGGCAAAGATCGAGATTACCAAAAGTATCACGTGTGATGGCACTTGTCGAGTATATCTTGCCAGCCAGGTCTCTTGGTCTCTCTGCTTGAAACATGACGACGAAATTGCAGCTATTAATTCAAATTAAAGCGCATTCTCAAGATAAACAAATTCCAGTTTCATTGTTTTTCTCTGGCATTTCGGGAAGCGCGTAAGTAGTGGCGTCACTTTCAGAAGAACTCTAAACATTGAGACTATGATTTATGTTGACTTGTCATCCTTGAAATCCGATGCATTTTTATAAGAATTTTGACTTGTTTATGCGTCGAACTCTTCATGTCGTTTGCCATCGCACGTATCTCTACGATTGTGTATAAATATTTGCTTTGTCGGTGACTATTTTATGATCGTGTTGATGTACAAGATGAACTTGAAGTTTAAATACTCATACTTCTTGGAAATATTTCACAAAACAAAATACAAACCGCGCTTAGTATGATTTCGACACAATTTATGAAGGCTTTGTTTTGTTATTTTTAATTCTATCAATTTTGGGATGCAAAATGCTCCAATAAAACACAACAGAACTATGTTCGATGTCAATAAATGTACCACATTCTCGTTTAGAAATCGAATCGCATGTTGAATGTGAGGAATGAGGTGAAAGTTAATAAACACACAGAAAGAAGACTCAAACTTAAGAAAGACGTTCTAGGGCGCCTTCATGTCTGGGTGCGTTAGGCAGAAATCACTGGAAATGTGACCTGGATACCTCTTCTGTGATACCTAAGCTCTTCCTTGAGAATAACTCCTCAACCAGCATCCTATCTAGATAAAATGTACTGGATGACGCAGTTGGTTGACTGCCTGCCCTTGGTTAGAGGGGCTCCGGTTCGAATCACAGTGAAAGCAACGCTTTTATCGGGTTCTAAAATCTGGTCCAGTCACCATTTGCCGTTGGGATCAAATTAACGGTCCGACTACAGGTATCGCAAGTGTGATGGCGATTTCGCTGACAGCCCACTTACCTATCTACCGAGGTTGCTGCTGGTAGTACAGTGGACCAGTTTTGAGTCTGGGTGCTCCAGTCTAGCATTAAAACACCTCAGACAAACAAAAAAATAATCCGGTCTAGATCCTACTAAATATCTGACTACAAGACGCTGAATGGTTGTTTACGAATCTTCAGAGTTTCTCATAGAAACGCCAATCTACACACTAAATCGATCTAAAATTTAAGATGTTAAGTTTGTCGATAGATTCTGCAGATTGGCGTGTCCGATCAGTAGTTGTGAATGGCGCCCGATACAGAGCCTTGGTCAATCAAGAGCCAATCAAGAATTCCGCTTCCATGCTCGAGCTGGAGTCATTGGTTTAAGAAACATCGCTAACCCAGTGCTCTATTCTTTGAATGTCCCAAAAGCTAGTAGGCTACACTCTCGAACTAGGACAACAATACCCTTGTGAGAGCCCCGTTGTGGCTGAGACTTAAACCCAAAATCTCGGAAAAAATGGAAATTATACCAACATGTCGTGCAATTTATCAAGACTAAGGAAGGCAGTCTGAGATGGACATAATTGGTATCAAATTGGTGCGGAGTTGCACCACAACCGCGAGCTACGGCACAAGGAGTTTTTGATCGGCCCCGCACTTCACCAAAGTGGAGGAACTCAAGCGTTGGTTCAGCACTCTTGGAAGGGACCTCGTGATATAAGCCAAAAAGCAGAAGGTCACTTAACCAAACTCACTCATCCTTCTGATGTCAGATGTCAGTTGCCCAAACAATCAATATCATCACCTGACAGCAGCTATTCTTCAGTTTAGTCGGTCATTTGAAACAGTTGTTTCGTTTCATAATACCTGACCTGTTTAGAATGTCATAGAGCTCCTGTGCGGGAAAACTGATCCGGTTGTGTCGCACCACGCTAACACATACGCGATGCACCGTGCAGTTCGGCTCAAGGATTTCAGAGCTGTTTGAAACTTGCACTGGTTTTCGGCAAGGAGATGCGCTGTCGTGTGACTTCTTCAATCTGGTACTGGAGAATATAGTGCGGAGGGCAGCTGTAAACACGGAAGGCACTATCTTCTACAAGTCGGTCCAACTGTTGGGGTACGCAGATGATATCGACATCGTCGCGCGTTCTCAACGTGCCGTAGTGGAGGCTTTTATGGCGATTGAAGAACAGGCGAAACGAACTGGTCTCAAGGTCAATGAGGACAAAACAAAATATATGCTGTCGACCAAAAAACGTTCCGCAACACACCACCTTGGACAAATCTTCACGATCGACAGCTACAATTTGGAGGTAGTGAAGGAGTTTGTCTATCTTGTGGGCAAACGTGAACTCCACAAACGACATCACAGTGGATATCCGTCGTAGAATCGCCCTTGGTAACCGGTCCTACTTTGGTTTGTCAAAACAACTGGGCTCAAAACTCCTGACTCGAAGGACCACAATCATGCTCCACAAAACTCTTACTTTGCCAGTCCTGCTCTATGGAGCCGAAAGCTGGACGCTAAGCAAAACTGCAGAGCTGATTCTTGGTACATTCGAAAGAAAAATGCTACGTCAGATGCATGGTCCCGTCTGCGAGGAAGGCGAATGGAGGCGAAGACATAACCGCGAACTCTACGAGCTGTACCAGGATGTGGATGTTGTCAGGAAGGAAAAAATCCGTCGACTGCACTGGCTCGGCCACATCGTGCGCATGCACAACAATGCTCCAGCAAAGAGGGTCTTTGAATCCGAGCCGAAAGGAGAGGAAGACCGAATCTCCGGTATAAAGACCAAGTAATCGCGGATGCAAGACAGCTTGGTCTTGATGACTGGAAGCAGCGTGCCCAGGACCGTCAACGATGGAAGGCAGAAATTGCTAAGACTCGGACCCTTCATGGGTCGCCGGCCTGATAATTAAGTAAGAGCTCCTGTGTCCAATTCATTAGAATAAAATATCCCCCTCTGTGGTGCCTAGAAACTCAGTTCTCCTCTGAAAGCAACCATTCTCTCAGCGACGGTGGTCCTCGTCAACCTCAAAAGAAAGCTTAAGTAAATTCAGTTTCACACACCTCCCGTGCGCATTGTCCTCGTTGATTCGTTCATGTCTCAGTAGAAATTGTATTTCGAACATCTTTTTGTTTTCCCGACACAAGCATCTGTGATGTTGTCTATTGCATCCATAAAGGGGTTTATGTGCACGCACTTTGATGCCTCTACTTGATATTGTTGGATCTGGATACACTCTCTGGCAAAATTGAATGAGAAGAGTGTGCTTTCATACATGAAAGGGTGTCACCAGTGCCTGGGGCCTCTTAGAGTTTCCTCCGCTTTTCGGCGACGGAACGAAATTGGAAACTTACGGTGCGTGGGTGTTTTGAAAATTTATTGAGAAAAGTGAAGGTTGATCGAATTTCATGGCAATTTGCTTTCATAACTTGTTCGGATGAAATTCACCAGATTGATCTCGCGAAGGGATAGTCTCCCTCGAGGGATTTGAGATGATTTTGTGAATCGTGGGGTTCTTTTTCTCGCTTTGTATCATCAGACCTCTGTGACTGTCAAAGACCCTCCCACTGGTGAACGAAAGTCGTCTTCTGATGAACCAGAGGAGTAAGTGCCAGAATTTCAAGTTTGACAATACATTGAATTGTCACAGATGCTGAGTGCAAATGATGATTAAAATAACATTGCAGACCATGACTTGGTTGGTTACATATGAATACCATTGACAAGGCCAAACACTTGTATAAGATTCTGTCCTTGGACATTCTGGAAGATAGGCGGTGAGGTGATGAAGATTGGCATTGGAAAATGCAAAGCAGCGAAATGAGTTTATGAGTGTCGTCGACATCCGCGATAACTTGGTCTTTATATCGGAAATTCGGTTTTCCTTTACTTCTCGAACCAGGAAGCTCGGATGCGACAACGCGCTGATTGACAAGAGAATTAGTATCCACGGGCTCGATGTGGCCGAGCCAGGGCACCGATTTTGCCTTCCGGCCATGTCTATAGTTACTATTAGTGACGAAAAGATTCTTTCTCGACATCATTTCGGTAGTCATTGAACCGAAGAAGCGTTGTCTGACAATTTTCCTGGAACACCGAATTTGTCCATACTGTCGCTTACAGCTTTAAAATCGATAAAAAGTTGGTGCATATTGATCCAGTATTTGTATGAGTTTGAAATTAGTCGATTTGCCGGGCCGGTACGCGTCGGTTAGTGTGATGCACAACGACCTTAGACGTTCGCACAGTACCTTGAACATGATCTTATAGGCGACGTTGAGTTGTTGCAAGAGGTTGGACATATAGAACTGATATTCCAGTGGTCAGGCATGCTTTCGTCCTTCCAAATTCTGGAGATAATCTGATCCATGCTTCCTAGCAGAACATCGTCACCGAGTTTGAGATGTTCGCTTCTTTTAGACGTTTTAGCAGGCATCGTTGCTGGCTTACCGTCAGGTTGGAAGCAATCAACAATGGTGGCACTACTTCTCGATGTGGCCCTGAACGTAGCTTAAATGTCGACGCACCACGCCACTAATCCACGGCGGCCACTCTCTTTTGGGACATTATACTGCAAAAAAGATCATCATCACGACTTCCGAGGCGTGCCTGGAATTCGATTTCATCATCAGGCGGGCGCCCGTTTGCAGACCCAGGACGAAGTGGTTGGACCAAGTTCAAAAATTCACCTGGTTGAGCTTGGCCGTAACACCTGATGAGTTAGAGTCGATGGCGGAGGATCGAGTGGCTGCATTAACCCCTGCGATCCCTGTAGTGGATCATGCGAGTCAGAAGATGATGATGAGATCGAGCAGATTACTTATGCTGACCAACTCCAAATGGCAGCAACGCTGGGCGACAGGCTCGACACCACCGCCATAGCTCAGTTGCATTGTATGGGACATTTTCGACCAACCGACAGGAAGTTGATCGCCATTCACGACTTCATCAGGCCACCGAACCAAGTTGGAGTAGAGAGTCAGTGAAGTGACAGCGTAAACTAGCAAATATCGATCGTCGATGGCTTTGAAGGAAGCTAGGAAAGCAGCTCTTCCCAAGTAAAGCAGACGGACACACTTAAGTATTTTAGACTTCAGTTTTAACCTAGGCGGCAGAATAAAATCGATTAAGGTCTGAGAAGGTCACCCGTTGGCCAATTCTGAACGTATGTATACTAGACAACGAAAAGAATGAGTTTATTGTGACACTTAAGATCACCTCTGAACACACTAACATCACTTGCTCCGCCCATATCCACACGGCGTACATACGAAATTATTTTATCACCAAGAAAAATATAAAAATACTCAATGTATTGCGTCAGCTGCGTAATTAAACAGGAATTCTCCGAAAAAAAAAAATGTTTCAAACACTGAATGATAACACTCGCGCTGCATACGGCTGACGATTTAGTGCGAGTTTAGTGCAAACACATGCGATGAAATCACACCCACGTATAATTAGTCTGAGTAAATGCATAAACTTTGCAAATAACTTTCGGTTATCTTTTGATAAAGCGATCAAAATTTATCACAACAGTTTGCTGATAAGATGTAGAAGTGCGCTTAATGCGTGGGGACGTGTTAGATGTTACAAAGTTTAACGATGGAATCTTGTGTGGTGCAAGGGAAGATCCGTAGGCATCCGTAGCAGTCGCTTGTGCAATTCACGCAATAAAGGACATAGCGCAACAACCCACAATGCGAGAGTGTAGACTTGCCATTTTTGATGATTTTGAAAATAACAATAAGAATGCTGGTATTGATGTACAGTTGGCACCGTCGGAAACACAAACGCTCTGGAAGTGTACACTGCTGGTTCTAAAACGGAGGACAGAATGGGGGGTGGCATTTTTGCAACCTCACCGGAACCCTCAACGCCCCTTAGATTAGCAAATCCCTGGAGTGTATTCCAAGCAAAAGTGACAGCTATTCAAGAGGCTGCTACATGCTATTAATCATTACATTGACAGTCAGGCGGTCAAAAAGCATCCACGAAATCCAGGATGGTATAATATTGTCGCCAACCTCTAAACGAGATATCGGTCGGTCACCGGAGATAGAGCCTATGAAATACCTAGAGAAGGCTCTGCCTACTGCTGTCATCACAAACACTAAGTGGAATCAAATGGCACCAGCAGAGCACCAACAAACAACAACAAACAGCAGAGTAGTGGGTATTATTCCAGACACTCGCTTATAGGCGATCACACGACGCGTATGGGAACCCCCTATGATTTCAGCAAAAGTTGTAGGGACGACGAGGAAGAAGAAACTGTGAGCCACTACCTCCGCATTAGGCTCATACGGCTTTGACAGTCTGGGAGCCGCAGCTAATATAAAATTCAGACTTTCACTTTGGTACTTGAGTGAAACGGGATGACTCTTAGTTATATCGCTTGTGGAAATGGTACAAAGCAGCAACCTCTGTAGATGCATCAAATATGACAACAAGGAATTAGGCTTTTTAACACTCCCTCCGGAAGAACCTACCAAGTTGTAAGTAGCCACACTGTCGAAGATAAAGTCGGTATGAAGACCAAGTCATCGCGGACGCAGGACAGCTTGGTATTGATGACTGGAAGCAGCGTGTCCAGAACTGTCATCGATGGAAGGCAGCTATAAAGTCGTACATACTGCGGCATCAAACCTACCTAAATCGAAACTAAGGGAAGAACATATTCTATGTTCGGTGTTCCATTATGGTGCGTACGGTTGATGTGTCATTTTTGTACTTTAATGTACTTAATGTAAAGGGTGATTTTTTAAAAGCTATCGGAAAGTTTTTTAAAAAAAAAATAAAATCTTTATTTGAAGCAATAGTACGGTCCATATAATTTAATGTTTGAAGATTATTTCATGCAAATGTTGACCTTGACTGCGCCTCAAATGGTCCATCCGCTTAGTCCAATTTTGGCATACTCTTTCCAACATTTCGGCCGGTATCTCACGAATAAATGCTTCAATGTTGTCTTCCAATGCGTCAATTGAAGCGGGCTTGTCTGTGACCTTTAACATAGCCCCACAAAAACTAGTCTAAAGGCGTTAAATCGCACGATCTAAGCGGCCAATTGACCGGTCCCGAACGTGAAATAAAATGTTCACCGAACTCGCCCCTCAATAAGTCCATTGATGCGCGTGCTGTGTGGCATGTGGCACCGTCTTGTTGAAACCACATGTCATGCAAGTCAAGCTCTTGCATTTTCGGCAAAAAAAAGTTGGATATCATGTAACGGTAGCGCTCACCATTCACAGTTACGTTACGATTCGCATCATCTTTGAAGAAATACGGTCCAATGATGCCACCAGCCCATAGACCGCACCAAACTGTGACTTTTGCTGGATGCATTGGTAGCTCTTGCAATGCTCCTGGCTGATATTCACTCCAAAATCGACAATTCTGCTTATTTACGTACCCATTGAGCCAAAAATGAGCTTCGTCGATTAAACTGACTATAAAATGCATTTTGATAATAAAATTCAATAATTTGCAAGCGTTGTTCGTTTGTAAGACGATTCATGGTTAAATTCTAGACCAAACTGAAGATGTTTGACAGTGGAACAAAACACGAAACGTGCGTCAGCTGTTTAAACCAGTGTTGTCAAAAAGATAATAGCTAAAAAATCACCCTTTATGCCCGTCTCAACATTCAAGTTGAATTTCGAATTCAGATTACAACCTTCTTTTGATGTCGTTCACACTCGCCTGTCTGCCCATGCCCTTCGCGAAATCGGCTATTTCAGCAAGCTTCTCTTTTGAATTCCTATTATTCAAAAATAATGAATGAACATGATGTTGCCTAAAACACCACGAATCATGCGGAAGATGTTACCGATTCCACGATCATCAAATGAGGAAAATACTATGAAACTAGCGAGCTTCCCCCGAACATCCACTTTGATTTAGACTGACTTGCGATCAACCGGGATAAGAATGATGGAGAGGATTTTAATGCATCTAAGATTTTTTTTTCTTCAATTTTTTCTGCTGGAACTTAAGCGAACCCTCAATAATCAGCCATTATCCATTAATGGGGTTTGGCGCCTCCAACACACCACACATTTGAGGTCGCCAAATAGAATATGATCCGATATGTCTAGAAATATTGCATCCCCTCTGGTTTGACGTTAATTTATGAGGCCTCTAAGCTATTAAGCTCATAGGCGACAATAATCAGTCGCAAAGTCAATTGAACACCTACGTACGTCTCCTTTGTCGCTATTTCAAAAGCCTATGCTTAAGTGAGTTAATTGCGTGCCTTCGCTCCAAGAATTCACCCGCAATACTGTCAAGGCTACTTCGGACGGGGAGTTTGATGTAAAACGAGTTTCTAAGCCGCACTGTGTGAATACGGAATGCTCTTCCCACTGAATACAATCCACAGACATGGTGGTTAAATTTTAAGGGCCGATGTTGATTTTGAATAAAACACAAATTATTTAGGAAATAATTGTTATTTCTTTTTATTATGATAATATTGGTGTGGTTCAATTATGAATGGAACAAAATATCGGCCAAATGGCCGCAGCGACCTCTGCGGCACACCTCCATACAATGGCCTACATTTTCGATGACGCTGAAGCATAATTGAGGTTCTATGCCGTTAATGTGCCGAATTATCTCACCCTTTAGCTCTTGAATTGTTGCTCGACGTACACCTTTTCTTTCAAATAACCCCAAAGAAAAAAATCCAACGGTGTCAAATCACATGATCTTGGCGGCCAATTGACATCGCCACCACGTGAGATACACGGCCATTGAATTTGTCGCGCAAAAGAGCCATTGTTTCGTTAGCTGTGTGGCAAGTGGCACCGTCCTGTTGAAACCACATATCGTCCACATTCAAAGTTCATTATCATTTCACGATAGCGAACACCATTCACTGCCTGACCGGCCTCATTTTGGAAAAAAAAAGGCCCGATGATGCCGTCAGCCCATAAACCGCACCAAACAGTCACTGTTTGTGGGTGCATTGGTTTTTCGACAATCACTCTTGGATTATCATTCGCCCAAATGCGGCAATTCTGCTTATTGACGAATCCACTGAGGTGAAAATGTGCCTCATCGCTGAAGATGAATTACTTCGAAAATTGATCATCCACTGTTGCCATTTCTTGCCACCATTCTGACCATTTGACGACGCTTGAAATGGTCAAGAGGCTTTGTGTATCTTTCCATGGTTCAAATTGAGTTAGTCTGAAATTGAGAAATGTCAAGTGAAATGCAGAAAAAAGCTTGACGTTTAGGTGTGGTTCACATTCAACATCGGCCTTTAAAATCTAACCACCCTTTATAAAACGAATGAGCATAGATACCTCCTCTCCTTTTCAGCCTCTATACCCTCAGCCCGTGCTGTGTCTTCACTTCAGACACTTAAGGGTATTCGTAGTAAATAAAAACCTCCCTTTGAAGAGTAGTCGTTCATATGAATTTTCCAGGCTAGTGAGTCATCCATGTAAAGGCCTGCCTACGGTCATTCGCCGCAGAAATCTTGAGATGATCGCTCTTAATTTCTGCATCGAAGTGTGCCATTGAAGCCGAGTATATCTGCCGACCGCCTTCGATGTTCAATAACACCCCTCATTGTGACTCTCGTGGCCCCCACTTACGTGACAATGGTGTTCAACAACACTCACCAAGCAAGTTTCCTGCAGACACATTTGTGAATGCAGTCGACCAAATCTGTGCCTCCATTCGAGTGGTATACAGTCCTCCCAAAAAGAAACTAAGTACCTTTGTGTCAATGACCCTCGACCACATAATTGGTTTCCAAGTGACTGTGCATGTGTGCCAACGGTATCCCATTAGTCTCCCTTATTTCATTGCCACAACAATCCAAAGTCCATTTGAGTCACGCGCTGCACATGACTCATGAATTAGCAGCCACCCCTCAAATGAGGCACCATCCACCATCCACCACCAACGCCACGACCACCCCTTAAGTCGGCTGACTTCATAAAAATTAATAATCCCCCAAAATCGAGACCATTTCACCCCTATTATGTCACCCGACACGGGACAAGTCGGCGAAAGAAAAAAATCCAAAAAAAAAACCTAACCAACAGAAAAAATAACAAGCAAAATGAAAACATCATCGTTCATCATGTGGCCTCATTGCCAAGCCAACCCCTTCTTGTTTTGTTGGTCCTCTCCGGATCTACCTTCTCCCTCCGGCAGTCATTGTCTTCATCTATTATGTCGTTATGTCGACAATAGAAGCGGGACACAAAAATGCACCACCCTCCCTCGGGGCAAGTCAGCCATAAGCACATGGGCACACGAGCAAGGGCTTACAAGAGGAGTCTGCCAGCCATCCCTTGCCAGTTGAAAGGGTGAAGATAATTGACTCGCTTGGATTGAAACCATGCAGAGATATGTGTCTGTGGTGGAACTGGTGAGCATGGTGAGTGACGTCCCTGGGACATTTGACATCCTTATTGATTTGGAACTCATATCATCGCCGAGGTAGTGCATTCAGTTGAGGAGTGCTTTACTCCCTCGAACCCTGTCGGTTTTAGCAACACCTCGCGAGTTACCCGAGAGATCTTCGATCCCAGGTGTGAGTCCATTTAGGACTGTGACTCAGAGAGTGGTCAAAATATAATTATCGCCTTCCGCTCATGGGGTTTTGTTCGAATTCGAGCCGTTTGTTGATTGATTGTGGTGGCGGAGGTCAGCCCGGAAATTGGATTTTGTCGGAATCCACTCGTGACTGGAGGCGCCGGCTATGACGCCTTAGTCATCCATACGGGGCCATATGATTGATTGTTGGCTCGGCTGACCTAATTTCGATTTGCGAGAAGTGTGTGCCCCCGTCCCCTATCATCAGTCAATTGGAGGAGTTCGATGAATGTGGCCACGCGTGTTTCTCCGGTCTTAAATGTGGCATTCGACGAGAGATGGGGGTTTGCATTGGATTCTGTGTTTTGTTCGCCTCGGTTGGGTTCTAAGCGCCTTGAGCATTACTTAGCCTTTTGTCTTAACGTCTTAACGATGCACGTTCAACGAGAGACAAGCTTGACCTTATTCTCATTGAAAGTGGGTTGGTTTAGGTTGATTAAACCCGTTGTTGACCGAACTTGAACATTGAGTCGTGTGGTTCTTCTGATTTGTCCTTGAAGCAAGAAGTGAAAGAAGGCTTGACTTGACGTCGGCATGAAAGTTTCGATTCAGAAGTCTGGTTTAGTAGCCAACCATTCATGCGAAAGCTATGACATTCCATCCCTCTTTTAAAGTTTGAGCTCAGAAGTCTAGCTTAATTTTCCATCTCTAGTTGACTGACTCCAATCCTTTCACCCTATGACTTTGGTTTCTTTCTTTTTCTCAGCTATGAGACCTTACCTAAGTTGGCGTTTCTTTCATCAGTACGGCGACTGTACCTTATGTCCTCCTTCGCCAAGCTCTGTTCCAATTTGAAGCCTGGTTCGTTTTTCTCTTGAGCTGGGCTTCTTCTTGTCGTTTCGTTGAATTCTTATATAAAGTTTGATTCAATTAAAGATCAGCATGGTTTGGTCATCAGCTTCGACTGTAATTCTTAGCTTCGAGGTAAAATCTTCGAGTCTCAAGCTATTCTTTCAATCTTGATTTATTCTGCTCTGAACCTGAATTTGTATAGTCCCGAGCTGAGCTGACTGCCTCTTGCTGGTTTCAAGCTGGGTTCGCTGTTTCCAGCCTGACTTATTGTCTTGCTTTTGATTTATTGACTGGAGTTTCATTTTCTGCCTTCAGCTTGACTTCTTGTTTCGAGCCGAACTTACTACTTCAAGTTGGACTTACGACCAAAGCTTGACTTCGTGTTTAGAGAATGCTTTACTGTCACGAGCTAAACTTATAATCTAGAGCTGAACTTACCGCCTCGAGATCGACTTTTTGACTCCGGTTTAAGTTAATGCCTCCGGACGTATTCCCACGAGCTTGACTTATAGTCTCGAGGCTGGACTTACTGTCTGCAGCTGCAGTTACTGTCTTGACATTGATGTATTTTCTCAAGCCTGACTTCTTCTTGCGAGCTGAACTTACTACCTGCAGCTCAACTTATTGACTCCTGATTAAGTTACTGTGTCTAACTGAACACACTTGACTTGTGTATGATCTCGTGCTGGACTTACTGCCAGACTTACCAGACTTACTGTTTCCAGATGGGTTTACTGCCTCGAGTTGGACTTGGTGTCTAGAGCTCCTTATCGATAGCAGAGTTTTGTGTTTAAGTTTTCCTTCTATTGATCACTTTTTTGACTTGGGGACGGCCTAAACTTCACATAGATTGTATTTGGTTCTTGTCTCACCTTTGGTAAAAGCCTCGCCTTTGGTAAAAACCTCGTCTTTCCTCTTCTCGCCAGTCTCCCGATGTTCATCATCTTGGCTTGCTTTAGTCTTGGTTTTTATGCTTAGCCTTAGTTCTCCCTTGTGTCAACTTACTTGGGAACATCATGACTTAAGGATCATCTTCATTTTCCTCCTATTATCTTCTCCGTTGCCAATTCAACCTTCTCGACTCGAATTCATTGCATTAAAACTGAAGTCGTACACACTGGAATTGTCTGCAATTGAGACACTTCGGTAGAAGTTTGCATTGACTCTGTTGCACACCTCGGATGGGGTGTCTGGTAATTGGCAAGAACAGCGAGTGTTGCAATCGTAAGAAAGCAAGGTCCGTTTTTAGTCTCAAATTAACTCGAATCGATTTGTCAGCAACTGTATACGAAAGTTGCTCCACTGCGGTCTACGCTCGTGCTATGTCAAGGAGAGCACTGCAATTCTTTTGAATGACTCACTTTTAAACTTGGAAACAATGACCACAACTCGCGCGCTCAGCCGCAGCAAAAATCAATTCCCTTTTTCCGACCGGCGCCCGGCAGTTACTTCAGTTGCCATCAATTGCAGAACCAACTGAACGTCTTTCTCGAGCAGGAAACCAGGAAATGGCATAAGTAACACCACTCTTCCAGGCACGTACGCTAAAACCAAAGCAAATCGAACTCTCCGCCAATTCGTGTCCCCTGTTTCATCCACATAAATCATTCATCCCGCACCGGCTGTGGACGTTCCCAGCGCCTGCACCGAGGCACCGAATGCATCCAAGTCTTCGGACGGTAATATTCAATAATTTATTTACGTGCCAACTTGAAGACATGGCCCAGTAAAAGCCCACCACATTGACCCACATTCGACCAGTGCGAGACGCGACCCGACCGGCCGCCCACCCTCCACACACGACACGACATCAATAGCGGCGACTCCCAGTCATCATGTGAGCAGAATCGATAAGCACCATGTTCTGTGTCCCGTGTGGAGCCCATCGACGAACGACGAACGACGAACAGATGAAGCACTCTTCTCTGCTGGCTTTTTGGGTTAATCATTTGACATTTAACACAACAGTTAGCACCCGACAGATGCGATATGATGCGGTGTTGGAAGAGGGGATGGCAATAAATTCAACAGACTCAGCACCATTCCTTCGATTACAAGCGAATTCGTTTGGGGACCACTCCGCCTGTCTGACACGGCGTTGGACGGGGGGTTGACACAGTTTACAGACTTCCCAGTTTGTCAGATATCATTCTGCGATCAGCATGGAGTTTTGTAAATAGGTCTGCTCCGGTTTAAATCGATTCGTGTGGATTGGAGTGGGGGTGTGTGGAGGGCGGTATACTTTTCCGCTCGCCTAGCGACATCAAGGTAATGTGTCCTTGAATGTATGTTCGAGCAGGAAACCAGGTTGTGTGTGAGAGCCTGGGAGACTTGCTTTTCGTTCAGTGTTGTCCTCCGTTGTTTGGCTTTCGTTTGACGGAACAGCTATGGGGATGAGGGGCCTGAGAACCTTTTTGTGTTTACGCTGCTCGTGACCTTGCCGTCTATTTGTGCTCGCTGTAAAAATAGTGAAGCAGATTTGGGTTAAGCAACTGCTTAATTTATGCACCAGACAGCCGTTGGGTCGAGAGTGAAGCCTTGAAACCTTTCGTGGGTCAAGTTCGAATGGATTTTGTGCCCACAGCGGTGACGGGGAGAAGGGAAAATGTGGTTGTTGTTTTGTGTTGGCAAATAGATTGAAGTTGGCTTCCGGGTGGTAGCACTTGGGACTTGATTCTGAAGGAAATTTTGACCAATTAGCGTGGATTTCAGTTGATAGCTCTTACTATCATCGTGTATGCGCCGTGGAGTTCCACTTTACACCCTTTCCTTGCGGCAATCCCCATCGTGGCTGGATAAGAGCCCGTCTTAGTGACGGCGTTCTTCTCCGGGGCTTTGGGTTGATTCAGATTTTTTGGCCGAGTTAGCTCATCATTAGCAATGGCCTTCGTGGCCGTTGCGAGCGGGTTTCTCTTCTTCTCAGTGAGGGACGAGGACTCCGATGCATCCGGTATGTCTTTTATATTCCTCGCTTTGAGGAATTCCCTTTTCCGGCGTAGGCATTCTGATAGTTTTTTCTTAAGTTTCTCTGGAGTACTTTCCACTGTTTCAGCTAGTAAATGGTCCTCCAGTTCCATGGAGATTTCCTCCTTCGTCGAGTCAACGTCGTCCACTAGCATAGTCAGACGTTAACTGCGAGGATATGGTTTCTTTGATTTTTTTCCTTGTTGTTTTGTACTTGTTCCTTTTTGGATGTGCGGCTTGTTTGCTTTATTCTCTGTTTTATCCGTTTCAGTTTATATATGTTGTATAGGACCGACAATAATTAGTCCATCAGTGCAGAGCCGCCATAGGACTTAGGATTTAGGCTGTCCCTCGCCAAGACGAGCCATCATCCATTAATAATACCCGCCTCGACTTTCTTGGGCACATATCTTGATACAGCTTGTAGAATACACGATAATGTCTTCTCCTCCACGCCACCATAGAAATATTCGTCTCAGAATTTTTCTTCCCAAAGCACCATGGATCAGTTCCGTTCTTGAGCTTATCGTTCAAATTTCGTCTCCATTTCGCAAGCTTTGAATGGATTTCCATTAAGTAGGCGACCGCTTCGCAGACCCAGGACGAGGTAGTTGGACCAAGTCGAAAAGCACATCTGGTTGCGCTTGGGGATACTCTTGATGAGTTAGAGTCGGTTTCGGATTATCTACTGGCCTGGATATCTCTCGTGCGTGCTTGGTCCCTGCGACCCCTTTAATGGATCATGCGGGCCACTGAAGATGAGACTATATATTGGTCACTCCACTCATGAGGCTTGAGACCAGTTTCGACAAACCGAAGAAGCGCCGGTTGTCAGGAGCTATTCCACGTCGGATCTACATTTAGTTGCCGTTTGTGGAGTGTCCACGTTCGTCTTGAGGCAAACTTCCTTCTTCTGATGGCGCTACAGTCCGGGATGGACCTGGGACCTGAACCAAAGCACTTCAAAATTGTAACTCTCGCTCGTAATGATCTGCCGCTGGTGGTCTGTTGGTGGTGACGGAGCGATTCTCGCTCGACAGTGTACATTTTGATTTGTCCTCAGACCAGCTAGTTTCGCCTGTTCTTCAATCGCCGTGAAAGCTTATAACAGGGCAACGTGGCAAGGCCCAACGTAATCTGCGTAACCGACCACTTGAACTGAGCAAAGCCTCACACCTCCAAAAAACCGATTCTGTGGCAAGATTTCTCAAGTGCACTCAGTTCAATGTTGACTCCTGCACCCATGAAGCCTCTTCACAGAAAAGCCATGCCCCGAAACATTTTTCGAAAGTTTAACTCTGTGAGAAACTGCGTTCGGATGACAATGAATCAACTCACAGACAGCTCCCTCTCCCTCCCCGTCGCGACTTGAATCGAAGCAAACACTAGATTATCTGCCATCAATAATCTCTAGACAAACATCATTACGACCCGCCTGGAAATGACATTGAATTCCTCATAAATCGTTAGACACATACACACTCGCCACCTTCCCGTCGTCCCCTCATGCGCAATGCGTCAACAATGATAACCCCCAGGCTTGAGTTCTCATGTCGTTTCTGTTTTTGTTCTCCGACGATAAGCCTCTGTAAACAGTGCTTGAACCTTGTTTGACTGCCTTTACATCTGTCAGCAGTCGTGACATGAGCACACTCGTAGATGGCGCATGCAAGTGTCACAGGTCAGGTTGACATCTGTCAGAATTGGCCTACTCACCGATCAATGGGTTTCGAAGGTGCCTGGTTCAGGTTCAAGGCAAACTCGCCCGGCAAAGTGTGTGTCGACTTAAACTCCAAAAAAAGCGAGTGCCTCCAAACGTGGAGTGGTTTCTTGCAGTCGGTTTAACGACTGGTCATGATTGATGTGCCGTTAAACATGGCCTGAGTGTCAGCTTAAATTCAACGCGAATGCATTTAACGGTGATAATGCCGAATTTATGGTAATTTTGAAACCGAAAACGAGGTCAACGCCAACTGAAGAGGCGTTCGTGACTGAATTCAAGAATGAGTGACTCTGATTCAGACCACCTCCACTGAGAGGCAATAAAAGCCTTTCTGATCTTGTGGCAGATTCTAATAGATTCTCTTTGTTTTCCCTCATTTCAGGTAAGAGCTGCTCGTGAATGGAATTCGACTGGGATGCGAAAATAGAAGCAATTAAGGCCCACCGCATGCCTTGAGATGTGTGTCACTGGCCTTTGTGGCGTGAATTTGCAAAACTAGAATCGATCGAGAACCGAGATTTGAGATTTTGTATTCACCTGGCGTTCCGCATTCAGTCAGTGGCATTTTATGTTTATTGCATCCGTAAGCGGAGAATGGCTGAGGCCCGCTGGTGGTGTGGGTGAGTACGATCTTAGATAACTTTGATGGGTGCCGTTCGCTGGTGAAGGTGGTGAATGGATCGTGGAATTTTGCTGAATTCCTTAATTTTCCTACTGCATCATTTGTTGGCTGTGCTGTCATTTGAGACTTTTCGTGATCGGATTAAATTATTTCACGGATCAAGTGATCGAGACAATTGCTGGCTCGGTTAAGAATAGAATTTAAATGAAAATTGCTTCAAAACCGTTAATGAGTGCGTCGACCCAGACGACGAAGGTCTACTTTCAAATTGTGGACAAAAAGAGGGAGAAACTGGGTCCAAGTCCACGTAGTTACTGGTCTAGTAACACTACTTAAATGAGAACATCCGACAAGTCGACGTCCACGATCTTTGGACATGATCTGTACGATTGCAATTACGTGAGGCATGTGTTGAACATGATCGACGAAGACTTGTCGGGAATGGCTTCTTACACGATCCAGAATAACTTGTCATTCACGGGTGCATCATCAGCAATGGCAACTGACAGCACCCTATTACAGACGTAATCCGAAAAGTGGCCGGCATGCCAGCTCGAAGGTATTTTCTTTCGAATGGTTCCCTTTTCGTACGTGGTCTGGCCTGGAACTTGACGCCAAATTTAAAAGAATTTGAGTGATTACATGACTCGCTAGGGTAAGAGAAGATCTTCCATAAGACACGACACGAGTCGCGCAAGAGTATGTGGCTTATTGTTTGGAGTATCGCATTGTTGCAATGACGCGCAGCTTACGAGAGAGTTCGTCAACTCTAAAAGGCTAAATTAACAGCGTCTGGCAAATGTTGCTCTGAGTTTAATCTCGGTGCTGATGTTGTTTCCACTGTTGTCCTTGAATACGTCGAAAGTACATCTGCCTATGGTGCTATTGTGGCCGTGTGATTTTCCCCATTATTCATCGCTAAAGTCATTTTGGCCTCCTCCGTCTCAGTACCACCTGTGTTCCAGCAAACACGCCAACGTTCGCGTATGCTAGCAGTTGTACGGACTTTTTGGAAAATCATGTCTCCTGCGGCCGAGTGTCAAGACCATCTCAAGAATGGTGCCGAAAAAATCATATGATAGGGCGTCGCTTCGCCTAAAACCTTTAAGGAGTCCATTGTCAACATTGAGGGAGCAACACGAATTCTTCTCCATCGTCATACTGAACAACTTGACTGTTGTGGTACTCTATGCGGCCTTGAATTCGACAAATAGGTGGTGAGTGTCGATCTGCATGTCGGGGGCGATTCCAGGATCGGCCGTAGTGTAAAGATTTGTTTGATGGTGGAATTCCCCGGCCTGAATTATTCACGAATGGTTTCAGGCAAGCGCACAAACAGAGAAGCTGTTAAAGAAGTCTCTTTCCTGTGAATCGGGCGAACGATACTGACTCTAAACGGGCATGCTGTTCTCCAACCATTTGCATGACCCCTACCAGATTAAAAGAGTTCTGCAGACAGTCCGTCTACACCAGCAGCTTCCTCAACTTAGAGTGAATTCCCTGCTGGTTGAGTAGCTGGATAAAAGTCACCAGTACAATGTCCCAAAGGTAGCAAAAACTGTTGGTCATTTGTAAAACACATAAGGAATTCTGCCTCGTCTTCAGTTCCCACGCTCATTTACAATGACATTCCAGCTGTTAGCTCTCTAGACAAAGCCAATCTGCTTGCGGCGCATTTTGCAGCCAGCTCAACACTGCCAGATTCCAATATGTCTCCACCTGTACTTGAGAGCGTTGATTTCACCATGGGACAAATCCACTTTCGCACTCGTACAGTTGCACAAATCCGCTGGCCCGGATGGTATTCCCCCTATACTTCTGAAGAGGTGTTCGTCTGCGCTGGCAAAACCATTGCGTAAGCTTTTTCATCTATCCTACGCTTTAGGTCTCTTTCCGAGCAGATGGAAAACAGCATTTGTCCAGCCCGTCCCTAAAAAGGGTGAATCTTCGTCACCCACCTCGTAACGACCCATAGCACTTACGTCCCTTCTTTCTAAGGTCATGGAAACGCTGATACATCGTCAGCTTACGAAGCTTCTTAATGACCGGCAGTACGGTTTCCGTTGCAACAGGTCCACTGGTGATCTGATAGCTTATCTCACCGGAAAGCGGAACAAATCAATGCAGGCGAAAACAAGATCGTTGCACTTGATGATTCTAAGGCATTTGACAGTTTGGCATCAAGCTCTTTTGTCGAAAATGCGTGCATATGGTATCGATGAATCTCTTCTTCTATGGATTAGAAATTACCTTTCGAACCGTTCAATTCAAGTTGTTTTGGATGGGTTCAAGTCTGATATCCACCAAATAAATGCTGTTGTACCCCAATTCTCTGTTCTGTCTCCGACACTCTTTCTCATTTTTATTAATGATCTCTTGTCTGCTACTTCTAATCCAATCCATTCCTTCGCTGATGACAGCACCCTCAGCTTTTCATATTCGTTCCGAGACTCACGACGCTGCCCTTCGGCACATAGAATTGGAACGGCAGCGTATGTTAAGCACATTGAATTCCGATCTTGACTGCATAATTAACTGGGGAAACAACAACAGAGTGGAATTCATTGCTTCAAAAACTCAATGCTGTCTGTTGTCACTCAAGCGAACCCTTGTTAATCAGCCATTATCCATGAATGGCGCTTGTGTCGATGAAACCGGTAAGCTTTCCATCCGCTTGCCTGAAGCCATGCGTGAATAATCTGATATGGCCTCATCAGTGTGGTTTAAGGCCGGGGAATTCCACCATCAAACAAATCTTCACACTACGGCCGATCCTGGAAACGCCGAATTCAAGGCCGCATAGAGTACCACAACAGTCAAGTTGTCCAGTATGACGATGGAATTCTCCATGTGTTGCTCCTTCAGTGTTGGCAATGGACCCCTTAAAGGTTTTAGGCGAAGCGACGCCCTGTCATATGATTTTTTCGGCACCATTGGTATGTATATCAACACAACACGGAACGATCGCATATTTGAGGTCGGCAAAAATGCTGCGAAATGTTTAGGTTTCCTTAATCGATGCAAGAAATATTTCACCCCCTCTGATATATCCGCCCTAAGCTTGAGTACAACGCTCATATTTGGTCTGGTGCCCCAAAGACCACCCTGCATCTACTAGATAGAATCCAAAAGCGAGCGATAAAACTTATAGGAGACAACAATGTCGCAAAGTCATTAGACTCGCTCGAACATCGACGTACCGTTTCTTCTTTGTCCGTATTTTATCGCTTTTTCAACAAACGATGCTGAAGTGAGCTAGCCAACTGCATTCCTCCTCTCCATGAATTCACCTGCAATGCTCATCAGTTTACCCTTAAGCCTACTTTTGGACGCACAGTTAAATTTAGAGACTCGTTCTTCAGCCGTACTGCGCGAATTTGGAATGCTCTTCCCAGCCCTATATTTCCCACAGACTACAACCCGCAGATATTTAAGACCAATGTGGACAGGTACCTCCTCTCCCTTTCTCCCTTGATACCTTCGGCCCGTGCTGTGTCTTGACCCCGGACACTTAAGGGTATTAGCAATCCCTTGAGATTGCCTTTGATTCAGTGTTGTTGAATGCACATTTGATGTCAAGAAATGCCGCGAGGGTGAATTCCTTATATTCGAGGGATTGTTCAATAGTGCTTGTACACCCAGATACCATTTGTGGCTCCGGCCTTTTTTCATTTTAAATTCATTTTTATTAACAGAAATTCATAACATAACTTAAATACTAGACAAAAATGCTTAAAACTAGTTGAACGACCAGTGTTACTACTTCTAACTTATTGGCCCTAGGCGGGCACTCCAAGCTAAACTTAATCTTAAAATAAAAAAATTTAAATTTCGACTTAACCTAACAATGCATATGTTAGACTGTACAATTTGAAATTAAGAAAACTTTCAAAGAACTTAATAACTGAACTGATTTTATTTAAAACCTATATACGAGGGGCGTTCAATATATTCTCGGTATCGGGGTGAAGCTGTTGTTGTATGTATAAATTGACTTATTTATCAAGTAATATATTTAGTGCATTCATGTAAAATTGCATATAAATGTGATTATTAATTCGCGTTTTATCTCTAGTTAAACAGAATACCCATTTATTGCCGACTTGAGTTCTTCATCATCCGAAAATCTTTTACCACGAAGACATTTTTTCAATTCCGGAAACAGGAAATAATCACTAGGGGCAAGGTCTGGACTATAGGGTGGGTGTTAGATTTCTTCGAAACCACAATCTCGAGCAGCAGCCTTGGAATCTCGCGCCGTATGAACATGAGCGTTGTCATGAAGAAGCAGCACAACCGCTGCGAGTTTTCCCCGTCTTTTCTTTTTAATTTCCTCCCGCAAATTATGCAAAGTGGAAGCGTAGGATGTGGCGTTGATGGTTTCACCTTTTTTTTGTACTCAATGAGCAAGATTCTCTTTGCGTCCCAAAAAACTGTGGCCATGAGCTTCTCGGCAGACGGAGTGACTCTGAACTTCTTCGAGGGTCTGTTCACTGCATGGACTCGTGTTTGCTTTCAGGGTCATAGTGGTGGACCCATGTTTCGTCACCAGTAACAATTCGATCCATAACACCGAGTTCTCACTACACATCTCCAAAAGCTCTCTGCAGCATGCGATTCTCACTTTTTTCTGAGGCGCTGTGAACGTTCGTGGCACCCATCTTGCACTGACCTTTAAAAGGTTAAGATGGTCATGAAGAATGGTGTGAATGGTACCAATTGAAAGCTTGGTGATCTCTGCCATCATTTTCACCTTTATTCGGGCATCCTCAAGAACAAGTTTTTCGACTTCTTTGATGCTTTCTCCCGTACAAGCAGTAGCCGGGGCGCCGGAGCGTTGGTCGTCTTCAATGCTCTCTCTGCCTCTCTTGAACTCACTTGATAACTTTTGCACAGTTGATAATGAAGGTGCGGAACCCTGGTAAACAGCCACCATCTCTTCTTTTTCCTTGCTTAGTGAGAAATTTAATTACAGCGCAATGCTCAATTTTCACCATCATCGTCTCAGTTGCCATTATGATTCTGTTTAACTAGAGATAAAACGCGAATTAATAATCACATTTATATGAAATTTGCATGAATGCGCTAAAATAATAGTACTACTTGATAAATATCAATTTATATATACAACCACAGGTTCACCCCGATACCGAGAATATATTGAACGATCCCCTCGTACGTAGGTCGGCCATAGGTTGCAGCTGAACTGATCCACTGCAAGACAGAGACCGACTGCGCCCCATAAGGGGATCTGTACTACCCTTTCCCTAACCAGGGTCTAAAGGGCTCGATGATGGAGTTCCCTCACTGCACAGCCACCAGAATTTTCGGTGTTGCATTGCAACATCCCGAACAACTCGCCTTGATACCGCCTTACTGAACCGGAGGAGACCCTCCTCAGCTCATTGTGCGACGGAACGGTCGTGGTTGAGTCGCCCATCCACAGTTGAACGGGCGATGTGGAAGAGGAGCGGTACCGCATTTTCATTTTGTATCAGACCGTGTTTATCCAAATGGAGGAATGCTTCTGGGGGGACGAAGCCGTTAGAGAGCCCTAGAGATCAGGTTATTGGCTGAGTTCATCGCTCTGGCAGTATGGCCTCGAATCAGTTTCAACAAGAAATTGTCCACTCGTATCAGGTTCGCCCTGTTGTACAAAACCTCTGTACTGGGACTCTGGTGTTCTGTAAAGCCAAGCCCTCTGAAACACCCGCATATTTTCCATCAAGCTTGCACTCACGTTGAACCACACGGGACAGCCATAGGTGAGCATTGGCCGGATGAGAGCCATGTAGCAGATTACCTTCACCCTCGCATCGAGTTGGCTGTTGTAAAACAGTTTCTTTGTAAGAACGAAAGCGCCTCGCGCTCAGGATAGAGCAGCATCTACATGTTTGTTAAAATATAGATATTGATCTAGCCAGATCCCCAGGTATCTGTCTACAGTCCTTTGCGCCAGTGGTTGCCCGTGACGCCCAACAATTGAGAACTTTCGCCAATTCTTTTTTGTATCCGCCGAAGCCTTATACAACGGGGTCTTGAACAGTATGGTTTCCGCCTTTTGAAAGTTGATATTCAACTTCCAGTCATCGCAACTTCTCATGAATGAGTCGAAGTCATCCTGCGCGAGAGTAGTGATGTCCTCGATATTTTTACACGATCAAGTCGTCGGCGTACGCAATTACGTGAGGAAGAGAAGTGATCAGATCGCTCAAGAAAATGTTGAACAGGATCGGCGAATTAAGGGCACCCTGTTGGAGACCAATTTTTACTTCAAATATACCTGCAGATGTCACATTGCCATTCTTGACGACGAACCTTCTACCAGTAAGCATGTTACACAGTAGGTACAGCGGTGGTTTACTAATGCCTAGCCCATTGAGCTTGTAAAAAAGTCCTTCTAACCATACGGTGTCGAAGGCCTTCTCCAGGTCATTCAGGCAGGCAGCCGTACATTGTTTCTGGCTCTTGTTCCATTGGATATCCGACACCAGTTTCGACGCGGCATGAATAGTGTCATGCCCTGCTTTGAAACCGAATTGGTTATCCGGAATTATATGTTTGTCCTCTGTCCAGTTGGTCAGAGCTCTATTTATCACCTTCTCGAATACCTTGCTGATGTTCGGAAGGAGATTAATTGACCGGAGGTTGCACGGATTCGAAGAATCTTTTGCTCGCTTGGATATGGGTTGCACAAGTTTTCCAATGCTCCAGATAATGTGCATTATTCAGAGCATTGTTAAACAGGACAGTACATATTAACCACATCTAGAGGGAGGTGTCTTAGTACAATGTTCGAGATTCCGTCGATTCCAACTGAGTTTTTCTTCTTTAGTGATTCGCAGACCGCTTGGAGTTCTGTCTTCGATGTAAACGGGGGTGAACCCCTATTGGCTCTGGCCTACTTCTACGCATATGGTGACATAGTCCCGATCGCTGTAATTGGAGAGAATATGTGCAGCTGTTTGTGAGAATTCTTGCGTCTACGTTCATTTCGTTTACCAAAGAGACAAGAAAATGTTAAAGATTGACCGTCGTTTCGATGTATAACCCGCGTTGCTAACCAAAAGTCTTGGGCTTTAATGTTGGCCCAGGTATTCACCCGTTTAATTTCGGTGCCATTTTTTACCACGTATATAAAAACATTGGTTTTATCAACTGATTTAGACTTGTAGTTGATTTATACTGCCTCTGCCCAAAATCAGTCAAATCAGGTGCTCAACGTCAATGAGACGTCGAATTCGTTTAGCTGCCTTTAGGAAGGTACGCAAGTGGGTGCGGGTACGAAACTTCCCTGCTTTGGTGCTCAAGTTTAACAGAATAACCTTAAAGTCAGTCACTGCCTCCTTACAGGGGAGCACTGCACTTTGAATACTGTACTCATTGGAGTGCAATTGAATTCAAGCAGCTTCATATGTCTGATCTAGTAATAATATCAACACATCGTCCACCAACTACCACTGCAAGTGAAACCCCAGAAAAGAGTTGACCCTACACACACACAAGAGAAATTGATATTCGAACCTGACCAGCATTTAATCACGACATGCTAACTCCCCACACTGCCCGTTTGACCAGATTTCCGTGGAACGAAACACATGTGCGCGTGTGTGTTTGAATCACACTCTGCGGTAGGTCCTCCCATCAGTGACCATTCACTGTGTACCACAGAAACCTCAATCCCACTATGAATAGCGTATCTTTGGCTCATTTTCGAAAAGTAAAATTTATATCACCTCAGCCGCCGCAGCCGCTGCTCCCACGGAGGGATGCAAAGAAAAACCATTCTCAGCGATTTGTTCCAAAGTGTTGAGCGTTATTAATGACCATTAAGGGTCCCCAGCCAGCACGCGGCCTGCTTGAATGCCGCAGCGCAGGGGCTTATTCGGTATCCGTGTGGGTGTGTGAGACTGCATCTCTGCAGCACGTAGCACGACGTCGACGTCGAGACGCCCCTCTCGGTCCCTCCCCCGAGTTGCAGTATTTCGCCTCGAGTAACTCACGTAAACACAAGGTCTTCCGTTCCATTTGTGTAATCATGATGCTTGCTACTGCTTCTCCTCCACATTTCGCCTCTGGCGCCCGCTCACCTCCCCCCCCGCAAAAGTGCAGAAGCTTGTTTTCCAGTTTTCCTTGTATAAGAACCATTTTCTGCTTCAATTATGTGGTTCTTTGAACTCCACCACACGTCGTCGTTCGCTCGTTTCGTTTGTTTCGATCGATTTATGGTCCATAACTCAACTTCACAAATATGGTCAGAGACGGATGGATGCATCTTTGGTTCGCCGAGACGAGGCTGCTGTGTGTGTGAATGGATTCAGCATTTCTCGTGGGGACCTCTAAACGATTCCTAAGCGACTGGGGCATTGTGTGGTGTTTTCTGACACACAAAAAACGAGAAAACACAGCGGTTCGTAATCGTCGAGGAAGAGTCTGGCGGGCTGGATATACTTTGTCCTCCGCCCTGGGGTGCGCGTGTGACTGTGCAAACAATTATTGACGAAAGGCGTCACTGAGATGTACTTCCGTTTCCAAGGATTGATCCTTCTTTGCAGTTTCGCTGAGCGCAGGAAATTAAGCGAGTGAAAGAGAGAGGGAGATTAGAGAGATTGCAACTTGAAAGTATTTGTCAATGGGTCGTGGAGTTCAGATGTATGACAATTGACATGGGAAGACGTAGAACCATCGCAGCTGCTGCGGATCCAAGGGTGGTGGGAACCAACACAATGAATTGCTTCGAAGGGGAGTTTCTTTTTCTTCGGCGAGCGACGACAGACATCTCATAAAGTCACGACACGAGTCTGTTTCTCATCAAAGACCAGTGACATCACTGGCAGACATGATGATAGTGTTTGAAAAGAATGTTTGTTATTTTAATTCGTTCTTGGATGCAGTCATAAATATAAAAATATAAACTCCTCACGAGTCAGGCTACAGTCTGATGTTTCAGCACTTGACTCATTTGATTTTCTGGACAACACAGTGACTCCTAGCCGGTGATTATTTTAAGAACGACCTGATTAGTGGGGGCAGTGTGTAGTATCGTGTAGTCATCACACCCTGGACTCAATCAGTCAGGCAATTGCTTGCTTGCAGTGCGAAGGAATACAACTAGAGGTGGCCATTAAAACTCTTTCAGATCCACGGAGATGCTTGGAATGGCTCCTAAAGTCTTTACGACAACCTCTTTAAGATCCTTTTTTCGAGGGAAATCCTGTTGAACAATATTTCTGGAGCAGTGTTTGGGTCTCAGCGTAGAAGGCCTATCCTAGACAGTGAGTGTGACGATGTGTGACGCATACCAGCGCTGAAAGGCAACCCAAGGCGAAACACCGTGTACGGCTAAATCAAAAAGTTCATCCACCTAATGTCGTGAAGCAGTAAGCGTGTAGCCATCCTACTGCTTTGCACTAAAGGCTCTTCAGTTGTCGTGCCTAGCGATTGCAACCGTTCTGTCGCAGCCATGCAGGTCGAGAATGTCGACGAGTCTACGACCAAAATGAGAGACTTCTCAAAGAAAGCCCAAAGTCTGACAGCAGGTTTTAAGAGAAGCACCTTCGATCTTCGGAATAATGTGGGCAAAGTTGTTACCGAGGCTCAGGGAATAGGGGATATCACGGAGCGAATAGGGAGAAGCTATTTCCCTATTGACAGCTTGGATGTCTATGTTGTGGTCTAGAGCAATCCTGCTAAGGACAAATGTGATGCCGTGTCCCATTTAAATAACTCCTATTTCTGAAGCTTATTTGCTCCATACGAAAAAAAAGTATTTCTTATTCAAAAAGTCACTGACTTATCAAACGACCTTCATTTGAAACGATTCACTTGGCGCTGATCAGCTCGCCTATACTATCGAATAAGTAAGCGACAATATGGGTCTTCCTCAGGGCTCTCGCCCTGCACGAGTAGAGGAAGTGCTGAATGGTTTCCTGTGCCTCTTCATCTCTGTAGCCTCTGCAGAAGTCGCTGGCAAATGCTACGCGTCATGACGTCGAAGAGCATCCAGAATGCAGGCTTAGTCTTGGTCTGTGTCGGAAGTAGGCGGAAAGGTTATGGATGAATATTTTGAGGCTTTTCAATGACTCGTTGCAGTCAAAAAACCGGGCATATTTACAAAAACCGGTGGAGAGTTGATGAAGAAGGAATACGAGAACGAGATGAACTTGTGCATGCGGTCAACCAAATCATCCTCTGTATTAAAGTATTCAGCAGATCTGCACACCGGTCGCGACTTCAGACTCTGATGACGGTCCTCTCTGCGATCAGCAAGAGTTTCCATCATAGTATCCATTGCCTAACTCTAGCAAATGCGGTGTATTTTCAGAGGCCAGAGCCTTCGCGTATTATTCTTGCAAAATTCGTCGTGACTTCTCTGTAAAAGACATTGTTACTGATGAATCTGGCAATTTCTTGCTAAATGAGATTTCAGTTTCGCCGATCAGATGAATTGGAGCTAACCGGCCATTTTTTCCGACTGGGTTACACTGTCGAAGTTGTAAAGGAGAAGTGTGCTCACTGGACACGACTAGTTAGATTATTTCCCCTGGGGTTACGTCAAGTGTTTAGTCTGCGCTAACAAACCAATCTCTTTGGACGAGATGGAGGCCAACATTCAAGAAGCAATTACCGAAGTAACGCCATCAAGCTACTGATCCAATTTCACCTTCAGGATATATGAACAAATTCCCACGGCTATCAATGGCAGTAGCCAACAATTTGCTTCGATCTCCGAACCGTTGAAAGAAATGAAGCCTACGTTAAAATGCGACACGATTACCACTTCCATCGAAGCTTCTACGTATGACACAAGAAAGGTCTCCAAGAAGAATGCCAAATGCGTACGTCAGCAACAATATGGATCATCTTCAATCGATTGTCAGAGACATCGACACACTCTTAAAGCACATTCGACCGAGTCATTCGTTTGTAGTGCGTCCAGCACTACATTGGAGACAGCTAACAAAGAACCAAGTGGATTGAATACCAGGTCTACGCATTCTCACCCCACTCTCCCCCCCCCATTTTGCGCCACACAAAGAAGGAGAAGAAGAGGAGTTCAAGCGTGCAACAAAACATTTTGAAAAAGCGTATCTCTCCTATTTGATCGGAATATTTGTAGATGGAGCATATTTGTCGTGAAAGGATTGGTACTCTGTGAGAACAAGAGAAGCATTTTGTGAAGGAATCCCTAAGAGATAAACAGCCTGTAAAGACGACAGAAGCAACGTAAAGGAAGAAGATTGACCATACCTGTGCCAAATTCCATTAGCATTTAGCTCCTCCTTTTCGTCAGTTATTCAAGTTTCAACAAGCAAAGAAGTGAAGTCATCACATTCCACTTTCCAAAAGGTAATCCGAAACCACTTGCTTTTCGTTTTCTACAAGAACTCTCCCACATTCCTTTCGTGTGCCTTTGCAAAGCAATCGAACTGAATTAGGAACACATTTTCCGGGGAAAAACTGCCACGTCGCGTCGTCCCGGTCGAGTTGTTCATCATTTAATTGATTCGCCGTTTCTATTCAAAGCAAATCACCGGAAATCGGGTCAATAGACCCATTTCGACGCCAGAATACGACGATCGCTTTGATTAAAATTGCCTAACCCGACGCCAATTTCCGCTTGACATGCAATCGCAATTCACCGTCGCTCATATTCCTACCAATCCACCCACGCCAACCCAGTCAGTCGATTCCAATGCGAATCGATTTTGCCGCCTGAATTCGAATTAAACATGTGATGGGCCTCATTCCGCTTTGAATTTTCGCATTTTATTTTGATTTCCGTTACGCAGCGAAATTCGCCCGTTCGCCTGGCCACACAGAGACATCTGTGGCTCCGCCGCCGCGCCTTGCCATTTTGCTGACTGAAGGAGGAGGCCATTCACATGGTGTTTGTTATTCATTCATGTGTTGTCCGTATCGCAGCTCCAACCGTCTGTGCATTATGGCCTAAATCGGGGGATAGCAGTTCGTTCGCAGGCAGGTACACAGTGTGCATGGTGCAGTGGAATCGGGACAAGTTGGAGTTTAGACAGCTGCTGATGGGTGGAGAATGTCGCCAGAGGCCTGGGCGGGAGTTGTAGCAGTCCAGGAAGCTTGTTCCCCTGAGGCTGCCACGAATAAACAAAGTGGTTGAATTGGATGAGGGAGAAACACATGTTTGGTCGAAGCATTCAGATATTTCCTGTTGATAGGCGAGTCATTCAAGGAATTTGATTTGTTTATTTCAGCCGATTTCGGAATTCCTATCCGATGCTCTCTGTAAGGAAACGTCAACTTTAAGGCATCGGAAAGCAAATTCGAAAGGAATTCATTTGTCTTCTTTGAGGATGCCGTCGATAATTTTCTACTCCAACAGGGGGGAGTTTTTCTTCGACACCGGGCTCTCAGTTAGCTTTTGGAGACCACCAATGATGGATAAGGACACAGGGGAAATGTAAACTTGGTAACCTTGGCAAGAATCAGAGGAAGAGGATAAACCTCTGCTAGGAAAATCAATAGAGCAGAAGATATTAACCGCAAACGATCTCTACGAGCAAAAATCAATCGACAACAATGGCTCGGTCACATCTAGCGGGTTCTATCTAAGGTGGTCTTCCAAGATTGCTGGTTTGAGACACAGAGGGATACCAAGTAGCCTGCATAATATAATAATAATAATATGAGGCCAGGGCCTAGCTTCTCAACAACCACTCGTGTTGTGCTTGCTATTGTTCTCGCACGAGTAAAAGGGACCTACAATTTTATGCCGACTCCGAACCGCCAAGTTTGAGAAGTTATTTCTATAAATTTGAGCATTGTACGTGACTCGAAAGAGGTGGGACCGTGGAAAGTAATGACAGAGAGGATGTCAAAGTAGCATGTCTGAAAACGATGAAAGTTAGCCATTGCTTAGGATCCGACCATCTATGAGAGGCAAGGTTAATAAGTAAGTAACTAAAGTCGTACTCTACAAAAACATCATGGAGTCCTTTGGTGTACTTTTTGGCGTCTCAGCCTTAGGTTCTGATAGATTCATTGTAGCCTAGTTCGTTGTCCACAGGTTTTTATAAATTTGAAAAGACATAGTCAAGGAATTCTTGCGATATCTTGAAGACCATTGGCGAAGTTTTCTAAAGGGTGAACACATAAAATTAAAAATAATGCATAGAATCTTTATTTGAATCGATAGTACGGTCCATATAATTTAATGTTTGAAGATTATTTCATGCAAATGTTGACCTTGACTGCGCCTCAAATGGTCCAATTTTGGCATACTCTTTCCAACATTTCGGCAGGTATCTCACGAATAAATGCTTCAATGTTGTCTTCCAATGCGTCAATTGAAGCGGGCTTGTCTGTATAGACATGAGCTTTAACATAGCCTCACAAAAAATAGTCTAAAGGCGTTAAATCGCACGATCTAGGCGGCCAATTGACCGGTCCCGAATGTGAAATAAAATGTTCACCGAACTCGCCCCTCAATAAGTCCATTGTTGCGCGTGCTGTGCGGCATGTGGCACCGTCTTGTTGAAACCGCATGTCATGCAAGTCAAGCTCTTGCATTTTGGGCAAAAAAAAGTTGGATATCATCTCACGGTAGCGCTCACCATTCACAGTTACGTTACGATTCGCATCATCTTTGAAGAAGTACGGTCCAATGATGCCACCAGCCCATAAACCGCACCAAACTGTGACTTTTTCTGGATGCATTGGTAGCTCTTGCAATGCTTCTGGCTGATATTCACTCCAAAATCGACAATTCTGCTTATTTACGTACCCATTGAGCCAAAAATGAGCTTCGATTAAACTGACCATAAAATGGAAGAAGCGCGCGATGAACTTTCTTAACAGAGCACGCATTTTATTAATAAAAATTCAATAATTTGCAAGCGTTGTTCGTTTGTAAGACGATTCATGGTTAAATTATAGACCAAACTGAAGATGTTTGACAGTGAAACAAAACACGAAACGTGCGTCAGCTGTTTAAACCAGTGTTGCCAAAAAGATAATAGCTAAAAAATCACCCTTTACATAGCTATTGTTAGACCAACAATCAGACACGAAGCAATAGCATGGTCCAAAAGAACCAAACTGATCAGTTGGCATGCCTCTGTATTACAGGGGCCATAAGAACTTGCCCAACTGCCGCCATGGAGGTGCTACTGGAGCTGACTCCACTGCATCTGATTGCCGCAGAATGTGCAAACAATCATGAGAATGGCAAAAAAAGGGATAGAAAAAGACTTACATCGAGACAATTCGATGCACTAGTCAAAAAGCTACCACTTCTGTCCATTCCGAAGGATGACGCGGTTAGGAAATTCAATTTGCAAAAGGAGTTTACCATTAAGCTCAGCTCCAAAAAATGACTGGAGCAATGAATCCATAGTTCACAGACGGTAAATGGTATACGGATGGATCAATAACTGATGAATGATCAGGGGCAGTGGTAATTGGACCTCGGACAAAGTACTACCAACCCGTGGGCAAATGCACCAGTATCTTCCAAGCAGAAGTCTATGCCATAGACAGATGCGCTCAGATCAATATTGACTGTGATGAAGTAAACTCTGGTATAGCAATAATGTCGGACAGTCGTGCCGCTATCCTGGCACTAGACTCTAATATCATCAAATCCAGGCTCGTGTGGGAACGTCTACAGAAGCTTAACAAGCTGAGTAGGAGTAACAGAGTAAAACTCTGTTGGATACCTGGCCATACAGGGATAGAAGGCAATGAAATGGCCGACTCCCTGGCTAGAAAAGGAGCATCGGAACATTTTATAGGCCCCGAACCATTCTGCGGTGTAGGAGATCACGTCCTCAGCGAAGAGTTCAGGGAACTAGAAAGAAGGAACCTGGCAGATACATGGAACAACGTTCATGGTATGAAGCAGGCCAATTAACTCTTGTGTCAACATAACCGCAAGAGGTTTGAAGCATATATCAGAATGAGCAAAAACAACCTAACAGGGCACTGTAAATTCAGGGAGTACCTAAGGCAACTAGAAGTATCAGAAGAAGGTCTCTGCAGATTCTGCAGAGAATCTAATGAAATTCCAGACCATATACTGGGATTTTGTGCAACGCTAGCACCTAATATCAGAAGAAGAATTGAAGTCACTAGAACCAGCACTCATTCTCAGATTCCTAAAGGATAAAGAGAATACTCTACGACGAATCTCTTCCACCTTCGCGCAATAGCAACAAATAACCCTCGACACGACTCTGCGAAGAGCTAGATGGGAGTGGAGCTCCTAAGAAAGCAAAGGTATGAGTAGGGGGCACAATAGATCGTAAGGTCGCGATGCAATTTACCCTCAACAAAAATAATAATAATTAGCATACGCCGATGATATGGGCGTAATTTGGCTAAACGCATCGAGTCGTCAAGGAAGCGTTGCTAGCACTGAAACGGAAGCGGCTAAAATGAGTCTGGCGATGAACGAGGGAAAGTTGAGTACACACTACATCGAACGGTCGCCACAACGGCAGCTATGACTTTCAGGAAGTCAGGGACTTTCTATGTACTGCAGTTCAAGTGGAAGCTGTCATTGCAAACCTCTAGTGTGGATCATCATTGACTGGTCTCAATGATCCATCTTAGGGTACATCATATACATTTCATTGCAATCTGAGGCAAACCTTATTTGCTTTCTTCTCTTCGGTTCCGATGGATCCGCATTGCCACCTGATCCAGTCGCATTAACCTCGATTCTTACACATCTACTGCAGAAACCCTCGAGTTGTCCAGTTCTTCAGTCCGTTCGACCACTTTATCGGCTTTATCTCACGCGATAGAATGACTGTTCCTATTCGACATAGAATGTACAGCCGTTGCTTATTTCCACCAGATATGTGGATACAAATATGCGTCAGCCAATTTTCTTCATAATCTGCGCTGGTGTCCACTTCTGTCACTACCTACTGCGGCAGCTGCTATACTCGAGTTGCATTTAACGTCCTCCTTCTGCCTGCAAGTTTCTGTGAACTGTGTCGTGAGATGTTGAGGACGACATTTCGACTACAAATGGACACTTAGACTTGAAATCATTCGACATTATGCACAAGCTCAGAAGATGTAGATATCAGGGACTGTTGGATCGATCGCATGAAATATTGAATGACAAACAACATCCGATCGTGGGTCCAAAGTTCCTTGCATTCGATCATTGTTACTGTCAAACAATGCTGTCCAACATCAATCCTTCACGACGTCGAATTCTGTCTTATTTCTGTTCGTATCGCTTGACGCGAGACCCAATTCAATTGCGACGTATCTAAGCAATCTCATCAATTTTCAACCATTGTCACAACATGCAACTGCCTCATAAGGATGAAGCATGCCCTTTTATGTCAACAGCCGAACAATGCCCACGATTACCATGCTCATTGAAATCAATGCACCTGGCTGGGCCTTAACCAGAACAGAGACTCGTAAGTGATAATAGTTATCTGTAGTGTCCCGGGGGACTGTGTAGCCTGCAGGCACACCTGGCACGCACAATGAGCTCAAATCGTTGACACACTTGAGACCGATTCGAGCCGACTCTTCCCTTTAATATGTGAAACTTGTTCATTTTACCGCAACATCAGAGACGGATATCCCTTCGACCACCGGATCGACCGGATGACAAGATTTTCTCACCATTCCCGGGCACAAAACCATCAAATCTCTTCGCCCGACATCGCCGACGCACAGGTACGCTGCGTGCACTGAATAGATTATCCCCGGCCGATTGTATGATATCCTCGAACAAAAGTGAACCCCTATTGACAAATATAATTCATTTGTCCCCCTATCCTCGAAGAGGTTTTCACTTTAATGTGACAAGTCACCGATAGACATCCTTCACAAAGGACGCGCAATCATTGTTATCATCTTCTTCCTTTTTGCAGTCTTTTAAGTGTCATCCGAGCACGGGCACGCCCCTTGGCTGGCCGTGAAAATGTCAAAAAGGGATAATTCAAGGTGAAGGCATAAGATGACAGCTCACTTAATCACAATGACATGCCGCCGGTCCGTGTCCTGTTTCTCTTGTGTGTGTGTGTCTCCGCCTGTGTGTCGAACAATTCAATGGATACATGATAAGTGGCAAAGAGATTGAATGAATCGATACATCGGTCGGTCGTTCGTTCGGTCGTCGTCATGCCATCTGTCGCTCGGGTTGCTGCGAATGGTGATGATGGTTGCTTTTGGGTGAAATTAATTCAAAGATCCAAAAAAATTAACGGATGACGTGACGAGATTAGACAAATTGAATTCAATTGCGACCCGTTCTGGTTGAGGGATTATGAAAAATGTGTCGGAATGGTCGTTAAATAATTAAAACTTTCTTCATTCCGCGGCGACCGGAGTGGTGGTTGTCATGCCATTCGCTCATTGAACGTACTTCGTAATGGACATGGTCTCACCCTCTTTAGATGGGCTCTGTTCCAATGCGTAAATGTTTTTTTCAAGTTCATGAGTAATTTGTCAGTATTTCTCTTATGAGTGTGGTTGACAGTGGAAGTGGTGACAGTGTGTTGGACAAGATTGATCAGATTTTTAGTAAGATCTAGAAAGAATTCTCGTTGAGAATGGATAGAGCGGTGGAGACCTGACTAAACCGTTCCTGGGTGATGGTATGTCGATGATGAGACCTAAAAATATTGCAGTGACAGTCAGGTATCCAACAGTAAACTCGGTCGAAAATCCAGCAGCCATGCCATGACAACATCGTCCTTACATCCAGTCCTCTCTCAAGACAACATGATAAAGATGCACAGATGTATGGACGCAGGCTGTAATATATTAGAACAAAAAAAAAAAAACAATATTGGAACAAGAATTGGCCCTTTGAAGAACTCCTTGAATCAAAGCCATTAGAGAAGAAGTGACTCTCTGAAATCCAATAAGTTTAGCAGCCGTACCACCCAAACCAAATAATTAGTTAAGCTTCCACATAGAATAGTGTGATCTACTCCATCGAAAGCTACTATCGATCTTTCTGTGCCTTTCAGCCTTGCGTTCGAGGTACTTTTTAATTGTTCCGAGCCGTCTTTGAGAAGTTCACCATCTATTGATGGTAGAAGGGTTCGCAATATGTATCGATCTAGACAGGTTTAAAGCCCTTCCTAGGAGAAGGTTCTGAAACCACTCAGATAGATCTTCTGATACCAGCCACCTTTTTGCAGCTCTGTGTGGAAGAGGCTATCAGATCCAACTGACTTACGTTTGACGGCCATATGAAAAGGAAATACGTTATTCTGAGGAACTGCATGTGGTGTTATATAAAGTTGCCTCTCATCGGATTGTACTTCTGAGCACAACTTTCCCAGAACAACAGCCTATGAGGTGGCTAGACGAAGACTGGGTGCTAACACTCTCCAGATCCAACAGATATCCTAGACTTCTAAAATGTTTCCAAGAATGAGTCTCTATGACTCCCCCTGAGCTGTCCTCAGTTCAGGTTTGAAAGTTTTTAGGGCTCTCTTGTTGTCGGCCGAGCAGCCCTTGCTGATCACACTGTGCACACTCCAGTCGCACTCGAGAATCCCCTTGGCACTCGAATACGAAACGACCTCATATTCAATTAAAATATCGATTTTGAAAAATGAAAATGTATGGCACGCTCATTACTTATGCCCAGCCGATGCTCGGTGGCTGGAATTGAGCCCGGCCGAGGAGGGACGAGAGAGCGGTATTTATAGCCACCAGTGCTCGTTTGGAATAATTTCGAATGCATATCACATTACCACCACCAGCGGCAGCAGCAGCAGCAACAAGCCGCCACTCGACGCACTAGCGTGCTCACGTACTTCGGCTTCGGGTACAGAGAGCCAGAGACACAGAGTTGTTTAATTGCTAGTACACGCCCCTCGGTGATCCGCCACTTGATATGCTGAATGTGGAATTCCAGAATAGTTTAGGCTCCACGAAATGGTACGCATTTCCGTTCCACAGACACCACAGGCCGGCCGAGGAGAGCGCGTTAAATCGGTGTGGCGGCGGCGGCTAGATGATGGTGGGTATGAGCTTAGCTCATCCGCTAATTCCCATGTGCGACGGATTTCACACGAGCCAGCGGCGAGTTGTCAAAATATTCCCCGTTCCTTTTGATTTCGCAGCGAGCGCACATGGTGCGTCCTTGAGGCGCTTATCGCGAGTGTGCGAGTTTATTGATTCCTTTGTTTTGCTGCGCAGAGCAAAACATCTTGCGATGTAAGCGACCTGACCCAAGGAGTGTGCTGATGGTAGGGTCCTTGAGCTGAGAGCAGGAGACGGAAGACGACGCGGAAAAGGTCAGGCCTGTGTCGGGTTTCAATGGACCACTCGGCATCTGCCCTTGTGAGATAGATTATCTACAAATATTTGCACCAGAGATGTTTATGTAATCCGATATCAGGAGTTTAGACAACAGCAAGGACACCCTGCGTGTGGATACACGAGCACGTCGAGGGTCTGTTGAGCGCATGAGAGGCTATGATGAATGGACGAGTGTGTGCCCGAGATTGCATCTGGCGATGAGGATGTTATTTGGAATAAATTGGTCCGGCTCCGTGATGAGTGCGCCTAATTGCTTGGATTATTGGGGTGCTGACACACATGAGTGTGCAGCCGACCATGTGATGGGTATTTGCTTTTGAATTGGATGGCAAATAAGCAAACTGTTTCAGTTTGCTGTCTGAAGCGCAACCCATGTGGAGGCATTACTGGTGTACAGATTATCTAAATAATTGTCGGCATAATTTTCCCATATTCGCTGATAAGAGAGGCTTTAAATGGAACAGCTGAAGTTGAGGGTTTTTAAAGTATATTCGTATTTTGACATATGAGAACTTTTTTCGGGACAGAAGCTTGAAAATCGACAGACCTTGGCCACTTGCTCTGTCTGTTGTCTTTTTTATGTGACAGAGCTCTAAGGTGAAGGTGGATAAGGGATGTGTCTATATCAGAGACCAATTTAAACCAGTCTCTTCGGAGTTGGGACATACTGTAAGTCTACAACATGTACAGTGACTAGTTAAGTACGATGCTGCAGAAAAAGAAACGGCTTGGTTGGATTCCCGACATGTCGTGGCTTTCACATCTCTCCAGTTACTCAGGGCGTTTGCCAGCCTAGAAAAAACAGACGGCATTGTAGGCCCCCTCCACTCGAGATTAGGTCCAGTCTAACGCCACTGCTCTTCATTCACCTCGTTCTCCAATGGCTATAAGAAACTACTTAACAGTAGAAAACATTAAATCTGGAACTTCTGACAAGCTATCAATTCCCTTAAGCTTCTTCAAACGTTCAAGTCTGAATTAAAAGCCGCCCAATACCCCACGAACTCCCTACTCTGCCAGACATCAATTGACCCTTCCTCGAGTCGGATGGGGAATGGAATCGCAGTGCATTCTTAGTCCTTTGTCAATTTTCTTTCTACCTCCTTTATCATCATCAGGAGTTACATCCCAAGCGCAACCAAGCCAGCTTTTGGACTTGGTTCAACCTCGTCTATCGTCTATTCATGCGTAATCTGGTCTTGTTGCTTGCTTGTTTTAGATTAGTTTGATTTTAGTTTTCATCGAGGTTGTGGGGACACCACGAAACTCACAATAACCCAGCCCATCGCATCCGGATGATCGAACACAACTATTTCTCTCACAAATCCTTACATTAACCACAGACAAATAATAAAATGCTCTTTTTTTTCTTTCAGGTAAATAACGAAAATTGTGATAAGCAGTCACGATGTTCATACGTAAGTTGTTCTCACTCATGATCGAAGCATTCGTCACAGCGAATCATCATTAGGCACAATGAAAGCAACCATCGTCAAATCCTCGAGCAAAATCCCGGGTCACTTAAGCTCTCGGGTCAAACATTGGTTGAAGTGTTCTCGTGCGACTAGTCTTTGCTTGCGAACGAAGATCAACAACCCCTTGAACTGGCATTTAGCAGTGTCATAAACGGATTAGCCACGTGTGAAAATATCTTTATTATATCGCTTTTGTTATCTCAGATGTTGTGGTTGAAATTGCTCAAATTGAGTACATTCATCTATTTGTCTACGGGCGATGAGAAACGATGTTTCTTTCTTTCTCCAATCAACACTGCTTTTTTTTGTACCTATAAATAGTCGACTGCGATGAAAGGAAAACAAATGATTCTCGTTTCTCGCGACTCGAAGAGAGAAGGTGGGTTGATCATGTGCTGCCTCGTAGGCATTTAAAGCACTCATAAATGTGCACACGGTGGTTCTGGCAATAAAATCAGCGACTACATACAACATAGGTGCGTTTCGAAAGTCCACTGAGGTGTAGTTGTAGTTCTTTGTTTTAAGACCGTGCCCTTTTAGTTCTTCTTCTCTCTGACTGACTGTGTGTTCAAATTTTTTTTTTGGTTGTATGTCGAATTTGTAAAGGGGACCTTCTATTTGACTACCGGCATCAAATTATCATGGTTTTATGAGCTCTTCCAATTACGACCCTTTGTTCTTTATTGGTTATATTTCAACCGAGCTCATCTTGTTGGCCAGTTCTCGTTCGGCTATGACTTCAATTATCACAGTGGGAAAGTAACCGTTAAACGAAGCGTGGGCTGTGACTCTAATGTGGAGCCAGTCGAGAAGTTAATCGTCAAACACAATTCTACTGTATTGGTTCTATCGTTTTTGCGTTACGTAGGCTGTGCCTTGTGTTTTAGATTGAACGTCATTCGATGGTTATATCTTTCGCTTTGGGAGACCACAATAAAACCAATAAATCGATCGCCACTTTCTTCAGATAACTAAGCGGCTACAAAGTCCATAGCATCGGACAGTCTGACTTCGAAGCTGGTCAGTGTATTGAACTTAGTGACCCTATGCAAGGTACTAGGGCACAGGTACCGGCATCCAAGGAAATGAAAAGGCGGACAGTCTCGCAAGAAAGGGATGCAAGCTAGAAGAATCTCTAGCAATCCCTTAGGCGTCTACGCCGCTTAGCTCCATAAGTAAAAAACTGAAAGACGAATAAGGCGGAAACTGGATGGCTTCGTCTGAGTATTGGAGCAACAGCAAGGGCAACAAGGCCGACGCTCAACATCGACGTTGAACAAAGAACAAGCTTTCATACATGCCATTGTGGCCTGAACACCACCTTAACAATTTAAATCTGTTTCAAGACAAGATCTGTCGGCTTTGCTTCGAAGAGGATGATACTTCTGAGCACATTTTGTGCGAATGTCCGGCGCTAATCTGGTTAAGGAAGCATATCTTCCATAAGGAGATACTTCAGTGGGTTTAAAAAAACTCCACTACTAAAGACTCACTAGCTTTCATGAGGGAAGTAGTACTTTTGGGATAACTCGAACTCTTCGATACAATAGATCTGTCCTGGTTGCGGTGTCATTGCCTGCATGGGTTCTACAAGAGGAAACAAATAAGGCTGACGCTGAGCAAAAAGAGATCAACATCACTGATCGGTTTTAGACGCAAGGTTGTATTTACGCTACTAGGAGTCACGAAAGAGAAACAAGTACAAAGGCTCCTATCTTAACCGGCACCCCTAAAATCCGATATGCATCGCGACTTCAGTTGCAGATTTCGGAAAATCTTTGCTTCAACAGCTCGTCTGCGCCACCACGAACTTCACTCGACGGGTATTGCTCTCCATTGTGTTGAGTTTCGATTCGTAATTTGTCGGATTGTAAGGAACACTCTTTCAAAAAGTTCCGATCTACAATTTGCCGGAGGCAGTACTTTATAGTCCGACAAATTCAATAAACCGACTTGCAAAACTTTTGTCGGACTACCACGGGTCCACTGTAGTGCAAAGACCGATCAGTTCAGTGTAGTACTTTTAGTTTATAAACATTCTTAGCGTGCGATTAGCAGAGTAGCTTAGCAGAATCAAAAATACTTTGGTGGCACATATTAAATCTTGACAGCATAGAGAAATTAATGTCAAAAAGCCCTTTTGGAAGCTTATAGATTGCAATCTGATACATTGTCCTGTTGTAGGTACACGTATTTGTAGTCACGAAGAGACTATTTGTGTCGAACGAAAGGGGGAAAATGAAAAGGCTTTGCGACAACTTCTGTAATTCTTAATTTTAGGGCTGATTGAGTCAACTAGAAGGTATTCAGAAAGACCTAAATCCTAAGGGTTTCTTAATAAAGTAGAGGCCAAAATCTGGTTTTCAAGTTAGTTGGAAAATGTTAAAAGTGGTTCCCGTTTAAATTAGATACGAAACTCTAAAGAAGTAAACTTGTACCACATGCAGGCCAACAACCAAATAATAAACATCCATAAAGTGTCATGTTGCAGATTTGAATCACAAAATCCAACATAAAACCTAACCGTTTTTGTTCACATTCTTTCACAGAGGTACAGAGCGTAGCCTAATCTAATACCCGCATTAATTGTCTTCAAGTTACATCACTCTTCAGCAAAGTAAATCGCACAAATCCCATGGTCAGACGAAATTCAAGTATTTCTCTGCCTCGACGGACACTTGCAATCAATTAAATTAGCCTTAAAGTTGCAAGAGCCTCCTTCAATCAGGACAAGGATATACATTTGAAGAGTGAATAACGCGGAAATCCACCCTCCATCATCCACCTTCCGCCCTCCCCACCACCATGTAGTGGGCGGCAACACCACAGCACCGGCATCAGCAGAGCGCGCGCAGTCCTTTGTTGGAAGGAATTTTTATGTTTCCAAGTGGAAAATGAAAATGCCATGTTGCTGTTGTGTGTGTGTTGTTTCCATTTTCGGTTGAAATAATATTCCATTTTTTTTCCATTTAATTCCGATTTCATGTTGAAGACGAATAGCCACGGCACATGCAAAATTCGTTTCGAACAACCGACGTACATTTGGAAATTGTGTATTTTCGAGATATTCCGGGCAGTTGTACAGCTGCCAGGAATCGTTCATCAGTTATGTGAGTTACAATACTTTTGATGGACATTGCGAGTACACAATGAATCTTTGTACAAGCATGCAGGCTGAGCCTTGTACAGCAAGGAGTCAGAGATGTGCTCTCTGCAGGAGGGACCGACCTCCATCCACAGAGATTTGTTTGGGGAAATGCGAGATTTTTACGTTGGCACTTGGCACATTCATTCATTCTTTGCGGACGAGGAATGGAGTTTGAGCGAGGAGACCATGAGCGCTTCGAAATTACAATTATTTAAGTACGGGAAGATGAAGAAGAAGAAACTGTTTGAAAAGTCAGTGACTTTGATGCAAGAATATGTGAAATTGATAGATTTGGAACTTATTTAACAATTTCACTAATGGCAGCCATATTTTCTGTAGTGTGTCCTTTTCGATGACGGTGAAAAATTATGATATTCTTAACACAGTCACTCCCTTTGAATTTTGTCTTCTCCTCCATTCACTTCCCTAGCAGACGAGACCATATATCTGACGTATGCTAGAATTTGGTGGATCGCACGATAGCGCATCTCCTTGCCGAAATGGTGGATCGCACGATAGCGCATCTCCTTGCCGAAATGGTGGATGGCGGATTAGTCTTCCCGGGATCCCGAATCCAGTCATCGAAGAGTTCCATGTATGCTCTCGAATGCGGCTTCAAAAGTCGATACAAAAGTGGCGTGTATCGATTTGAAACTCGCTGGTCTTCTTCAGAATTTGCCTTAGTATGAGCATTTGGTGTAAAAACGGCTTTAAACGCTGAGACAGTACGCTAGACAATATCTTATAGCCGACGTTAAGCAGGGATATAGCGCTGTAGTTGTTCAAAGTCGTCGTTTTTGTATATGGGGCATATGGAGCTGATATTCCAGTCGTCGGTATCCTCCCTCCCAGATCATCGCCACCGGCCTTAAAGAGCTCCATTAGTAAACCAGAACCAAGAGACACCCCATACCTCATTGATGGCAATCAAATCTTTGCCACTGACAAACGCCATTAGCGACACCAACTGTAGAATGGTCGGAAATGGATTGAAAACAATGTGGCCTGTACTAAATTTAAACGGGACTAAAGCTGTCCTAGATTTAGACAAGAAGCAAATTCGCACAATGGTAGGCGTAATATCTGGACACTGTCTCATATGCAATCAAGCAAGAATGACTTCTATAGATGCTACAGGGATGAGGGGGAGAAGGAAATAGTACTGCATAACCGTGGTACTTGCCACGACTCCTCTTGAAAAATGTCAAGATAAGGGTATTCTAAAATACTTTAAAACCACTGATTACGACAACAACTTATCAAAACAGGGAGAATTGCAGTAAGGTCAACGGGGAGCCATGATGCATAGCCGGAAAGTGGCCAGCACAATGGACCCTAATTGGTTTAAGCCTAGTTTTGTGTCTAGTACGTTCTCCCAACTTTAGTAGGTTTCAGCTTGTTACGCCATCCATATTGTGAGGGACGCGGCTGTCTAGATATTAATTGCGCCCGAAAGGTAAACGACTGAGAAAAGCTCGAGGAATCGAATGTGGAATCGCCATAATTAATGAGATTCTCGGTGTGGCTACTAAGCGGATATGTACGTAAAGGGTGATTTTTTAGCTATTATCTTTTTGGCAACACTGGTTTAAACAGCTGACGCACGTTTCGTGTTTTGTTTCACTGTCAAACATCTTCAGTTTGGTCTATAATTTAACCATGAATCGTCTTACAAACGAACAACGCTAGCAAATTATTGAATTTTATTATCAAAATGCGTGCTCTGTTAAGAAAGTTCATCGCGCGCTTCTTCGATTTTATGGTCAGTTTAATCGAAGCTCATTTTTGCCTCAATGAGTCAAATGGTACGAATTGTCGATTTTGGAGTGAATATCAGCCAGAAACATTGCAAGAGCTACCAATGCATCCAGAAAGTCACAGTTTGGTGCGGTTTATGGGCTGGTGGCATCATTGGACCGTACTTCTTCAAAGATGATGCGAATCGTAAGGTAACTGTGAATGGTGTGCGCTACCGTGAGATGATATCCAACTTTTTTATGCCCAAAATGCAAGAGCTTGACTTGCATGACATGTGGTTTCAAAAAGACGGTGCCACATGCCACACAGCACGCGCAACAGTGGACTTATTGAGGGGCGAGTTCGGTGAACATTTTATTTCACGTTCGGGACCGGTCAATTGGCCGCCTAGATCGTGCGATTTAACGCCTTTAGACTATTTTTTGTGGAGCTATGTTAAAGCTCATGTCTATACAGACAAGCCCGCTTCAATTGACGCATTGCAAGACAACATTGAAGCACTTATTCGTGAGATACCGGCCGAAATGTTGGAAAGAGTATGCCAAAATTGGACTAAGCGGATGGACCATTTGAGGCGCAGTCAAGGTCAACATTTGCATGAAATAATCTTCAAACATTAAATTATATGGACCGTACTATCGATTCAAATAAAGATTTCATGCATTTTTCTGAATTTTATGCTTTTTTTTTTTTGAAAAACTTTCCTATAGCTTTTAAAAAATCACCCTTTAGTTCATCAATTCAATCATAAGAATTGAATGAATAATTACTAAAATTTGCACGAAACTCAGCGGCTGTTCTGATAAAAAAAAAAACGCTAAACAAAATTAGAACAAGTAGTAAAACTACGCCCGATTCCTTATCGGATCGAGTTGCAATACCTTATCACGTACAATTTCAAACATTTGTGTGCTTTAAAAACACTCGAAAGATAAGGTAATCTCTCCTAAAAAACTCTAAACCAATTCAGACCAAGGTCACACCAGTTTTCATAAAGTTACACCTTTCTGATGGGGCTTCGGTCTGATTGATTCTGTTGAAGCGTTATGTGAAGGCGCGGCTAATAATTTCATAAAAAGTTAATCTAACAAAAATTTTCAAACAAGATACCCACATTCCAGTGATTTTTTTTTTCTTCTTTTCGAAGGAACAACGATAAGTCATGTAAAAAAAAATATAGACAAGAGATATTTCTAAAGAAACGGTACATGTCTAGCTGCTGTCGCATATCTGAATTCATGGAATTTTTTTGGACCATACCGGAATCCCTGCTGATAATCGTGCATTATGCGGGGCCACTTAAACAGCACTTGAAGGGAAAGACGATGCCTTATCGCATCTTCGATGACAAAGTAATGTGAAATGTGATGTGGGCTCGTCGCATGTGTTTGACAAAGGACTTCTCTGAATGTTCTGTATTCACTTAAGTGCTTGGAATTTGTCCGCGAATATCATTTCCTTGTTCTGAGAATGCACCCGAATTGATGGGCTGTGTAAAGCCGCGGGTGTAAACCGCAAGGGCACATGTGAATACTTGGGTACCTAAGGGCATTTTAATTAGATTGAGGCTACTGAAAAATTGTTTGTCCTTGACACGCCATAATGAGAGTGGGACACAGCGTAGACTGTTATTGTTCAGGAATCTGAGATCATTCAATGGCAGTAGGTACACCCTACGACTCCACTTATTTACAAAACAAAAAATGCACAACATTTGTTGCAATTAAGCATGCATATAAACGAAGTTCGGATATATGCCCTAAAAAACGTGATAAATTTCTTGTTGCATATAACCGTTTCGTTTAAGTGGAGTGCCTATAAGGAGTCGACTGTATACTCTATCGCCGATGTAATGGGTAGGTGCATCGACTCCTTGAACCAAATCCCGCACACAAGTAGCATTTCATATTTCGAAGCACCACCTATCATTTATCACGAGTCACTGACAATGCCCAGGGAGTCAGCTGTCTCAAAAAAGCAAAACTTCGAATCAGGATGTTCGACAAATCGAAGTAGCAGCGGTTGCCAAGGACGATTCTCCACTATGATGTAGTTTGTGGATTCACGCTTGCCCCGAGGTAAACAAACGCCTTTATAAGCTCAAAATTGCATCTGTCAATCGTGATGTTTTGTCACAGGTGGTGTGCACGGAACGTTTCTTGGTCGACATCATAAACTTTGTTTTGTCCTCCTTGACCTTAAGACCAGCTCGTTTCGCCTCTTCGTCAATTGCCGTGAATGCATTTAATGTCGCACGTTTATCTCGATGGAACAAGCAGTAACCCAGCAGTTGTAGAATGTAGTGTTGTACGTGCTATTGTTCAATTTTACGCCGACTCGGAAAAGGGAAGTTTCGGAACCTTTTTCTAGTGAGTTTTCGCCAGTAACTCGACAGGGATGGAGCTGTGAATTTTGAATGTTACTCGTGTCGGAGATTGAACTCCAGATCGAAGAAGATGAAGACGAAGATCCGAAGGTTCTCACATTAGGTTCATAGCCCTTTTCAATGGTAAAGTCCAAAATACTATCAGGCCTTTTAGATCATTTAGAAGCCAAGATCCAGCTCTCTTCAAAAGGCTACCGTGAAATTCGAATTGTCATCATTCGAGTGGATTGACAACAACCTTAGCGTCTCTCATCTGGTGTCTCCTCATGTCGTCTCGCAAACGCACCAATTGCGGTGCCAATGAAGAGGCAATCAAAAGCCAACATTATCTCAAAACTCAATACCTCTAGATTATGGAATCTGTTCTCAAATGGCATTATTGATGAACCTCCAACCACTCTGTAGCGGTGGACATGAATAAATCATCTAAATTCAATTACACCTTAACCACTTTGAGCCGGAGCTTCATCATCCCCAAAGTAATTTCCGTAAAATTCAATAAAAAAAGAAAGAAATGACCTTAGATTAGCTCATGGCGCCACAGGTGGTTACGGTCAAACAATTCAAGAAGTGAAAAATTTATTGAATTCAATTTAAATACATTATTCACCACCCACAATCTACCACTAACCCGAAACACAAAATTAACGACAAAAAAAGAAGAAATAAAACTTTGCCTTTTGCCTTGTCAGTGGTCCATTTTCTCTAAGGCCACACCTCGTTGCTCCCCTCTTCTTCGAGTGATATAAAAATTATTTACGCGGTCATTCCACCGTTTTGTTGAAAGTTCGCCGTTGATTTTTATGTTCTTTGTGTCCTTTCGAACCGGTCCCTCCATCCGTGGCTTATCCGTGAATGGGAAAGCATTCCTCATTCGTATCCTCACCGGTTCTCCTTTTCGGTTGGCACAAGAATTTATGAAGGCAAGGCGACGGGTATTAGACGAAGAAAAGTTAGACGCTGTCGGGTGTTTCGTTTTGGTTGGGTGGGCCTGTTGTGGTTTGGAATTCCAGGGAAAATCCATTGTTTTGGAGTAATTAATTCCTTCTTTTTTGTGTGAGAAAATTGCTTTAAAATGAATTCAAGTATCCTTGAAAGTATCCGGTGCTCTTCAAGTTCTTCAGCGCTCCTGATGACGGTGGCTGGTGAGTGCGAGCAACGGCGGACGAGACAGAGATGATTGCCCGTTTAGGGTTTACTTGCTGTAAGGATGCTGTCATAATTTATTTTGCTGGGTTTACTGGTGTGGATGTTTCCACTTGAAGGCTATGTGCTCGTTATGGATGATTGAGATGAACTGGAGAAACCTTCATCGTATCTGGTGACAAATTATGTCAAAATAATCACCGAAATGAGGCAGGTCTTGTCTTACACGAATGATGGATACTTTTTGAGCGTTCTGTTCTCCTTTTTGTTCTCTCTTTTCCTCGTGGTCAGAATGCAATTCGATTTGATTTTGAATGAATGGTTATTGAACGGCATATTCTAGTTAACGTGAATATCTTCTTAGAAATGACAACTTCGTGAGGATTCAATGAAGCGGGGAACGAAATAATTTTCCGAACGTGTCTAGGTGCTCATATTAAGTATCCAGCTAGTTAATTCTAAGGAATTTAGGAGCGGGTAATCGGTAGATGTACAACACTTCGATATCGTTATTGTTAAAATTGTAAGTACATACTCTCAAAAATATCTGTAAGTCTTCGAAAATTCGTTTATTTTTGGGTTGACGAGCACGAGCTGTGCTTCATCATCAATCAATCCTACAAGTGCGCAGACGTAGCGTGAGTCTATTTTTGTCAATTTAAAGTTCCCGGTCGTTACAAAACCACCTTTTAGTAGGCTTTAAAGACCCAAATCTTGATTTTAGACTAGCAACTGGACATAACGCCGGAATCGATCAAATAATGGTTTCTTGAGTAAAGACTTGCTTAAAGCATCTTACGTTGTTCTAGGGAGGTGTATCCCTATCTCATCTATGTCTGAGCAAGATGAAGCTTCCTTGTTGGGCGCCAGGTTATTAAAGTAAAACGTGCATCCAAGTGGGTCTCATAAGTCTCGCAGATCGTAAAGCAAACTCTGTCCGTTGATTAGGATATAGATTTGAGCAACCATAAATAGAGTAGTTCGGCTGGACAGTCTCCCATTCGTCTCCTGTGACTTAAAAAAACGGGCTAATTTCAATAAAAAATCCTGACTCTTATCCAACTTACCCTCTCAATTCTGTCCCTTCTCATATTCTTCACTTTTATTACTACTCCTGTTCGACTTTCGTAAGGAGTGATTTTAATCCGGGACGGTCTTCAAAGGATTTATCGCATCATCTCACTAAACTATCGCCTCAATCGTTTATTTTTATCGCTTCAACCTTGCCCTCATCTCTATTTCTGGCGCCTGCACACCGATTTACGTACTTCTATCGCACAACAAGTGTCCAATCGAAACTCAAATCATCGGAAGGGTGCAGCAGACAGATAAATATGCCCAGTTCCCACTGATCCACTTTCGAAACCCTCGTAAACCTGCTTTCACAACCCAGTTTAAATGATTAGTAGCCAGTATATCTTGTCGTTAATATCTCGTCCCATCTCCCTAACCCCTAGATATCGGGCATCCATTTCCAGGAATCAATTAGTGCTCCCCTCCATCGTCCCTATCGTAACGCAGTCCCTAACTCGATTTGACCTATCAACGAACTCATCTCATTCGGAGTTTCCATTTGTGTTATCAACCGCAACAGTAAAACGAAGAGGCATTTAATTTTAGAGTCATCATGAACACGACAACCCTTCTTTCAGTTTAATGGAAGATTCATAATTCAATCCCTGCGGCGGTGGCGTTGGCTTCTGGTTTAAAAGGTCCACCCCAAGCAGTGCGAAGCAGCAAAAAGAGAAAAGAAATGTTTTCAAATTGAAATCCCTCTCCTAACCGACACACTTATCTATGAATAACTTACTCCTGGGACGGCCACAGAATCCGCCAACCGAGGCGAAGGGACACGTGTGCCATAGACGGCTGAGAGGTGGATGCCGTGAAAGAAGTTCCTACGTGATTATTATTTCAAATTCAATCTCCTGAACTCGTCCCTCATTCGGAGGGAGGGCACAGCACAGGTTTTTGTCACTCTCTGAGTGGAGTTCAAGTGAGTTTCTCTCTCTCCTTCGTACACAGTTTTCATCGTCAGCGTCGTCAACGTAAACGTTACGAAAGTGGAAAATTGAAAATACTGACAACGAATGGAATCCTGCTACAGGACGGGACTCACTTCCTCGAAGAAAATCTGATTTGAAGTGTAAACACTGAGTATGTGTCAGGATGTGGACGGGTGTGTGTGTGCGTGTGACGACAACTGACGGCATAAAGTCATTACCTCTCCCAAAGACTTTCGAGCTACTGATGGTGTTCCTCAGTAAAATGTTTGCTTGGCGCTTGAGAATGAATTGGAATTACATACAGTGGATGCGTGGCTAAGACTGAGGACGGGTGGGTGGTGACAGATTGAAAGGGCACTGGATTACATTTCGAAAAGGATGTCGAGACTAAGTTCTTTGCATAAGCTGGGTATTGAAACAAATGATTGAGTGGGAGACCTGGTCGGGTCTGTGGTCAAGGAACTTTATCGCAAAACGCAGTAAGGCAGTAAATATAAGGATTATGGATTATGATGTTCGAACAAAAGCCACCACAGTAACCGCAAAATGTGCGACAGTTTGGTGCGCAGTCGTGTGTCTGATTTGAACATCTCTTAAAGTTGAACTATTTGCAACAGTGTGACAGGAGCGAAGAAAAGTTTATAAACTTTATGTGTTCTTTTAAAAGGGTTTGTCTGTTTACTTTCTTTTCAAAACTCGAACCTTTAGACTAACAGACCAACACATTAGGAATATTGTTCCCTTTTGAAGACGATCAGTACGCGTAACGTGAGTGTAATAAGGGCAAGTCATTCGAGACGGCTGGACTCCGCGGTCTGGTAGGAAATATTGCAAAATTCCTTCGAATACACAGAATACACGCTGGTGGTGTTCGTTGATATCGGAAGAGCAACAAACCACAATTTAATTAATGACTTGTGTCTAACAATCTCGAGATCGTAAGGTCTCTTGCGGCTTTTATTTACCACCTGCCTACCAGCAGAGAAACATGCCCAGAGATCAGAGATTGGTGACATCTGCAATGTTGGTATTAGAGGGACGGAAGGGTTAGCCTCTCCTCTTCTTTGGAACATTGCAGATGACATACTGCTGTTAATAAAGGGTGATTTTTTAAAAGCTATAGGAAAGTTTTTCAAAAAAAAAAAACACATAAAATTCAGAAAAATGCATGAAATCATTTGAATCGATAGTACGGTCCATATAATTTACTGTTTGAAGATTATTTCATGCAAATGTTTACCTTGACTGCGCCTCAAATGGTCCATCCGCTTAGTAGAATTTTGGCATACTCTTTCCAACATTTCGGCCAGTATCTCACTAATGAATGCTTCAATGTTGTCTTCCAATGCGTCAATTGAAGCGGGCTTGTCTGTATAGACATGAGCTTTAACATAGCCCCACAAAAAATAGTGTAAAGGCGTTAAATCGCACGTTCTAGGCGGCCAATTGACCGGTCCCGAATGTGAAATAAAATGTTCAACGAACTCGCCCCTCAATAAGTCCATTGTTGCGCGTGCTGTGTGGCATGTGACACCGTCTTGTTGAAACCACATGTCATGCAAGTCAAGCTCTTGCATTTTGGGCAAAAAAAGTTGGAGATGATCTCACGGTAGCGCTCACCATTCACAGTTACGTTACGATTCGCATCATCTTTGAAGAAGTACGGTCCAATGATGCCACCAGCCCATAAACCGCACCAAACTGTGACTTTTTCTGGATGCATTGGTAGCTCTTGCAATGCTTCTGGCTGATATTCACTCCAAAATCGACAATTCTGCTTATTTACGTACCCATTGAGCCAAAAATGAGCTGACCATAAAATGGAAGAGGCGCGCGATGGACTTTCTTAACAGAGCACGCATTTTGATAATAAAATTCAATAATTTGCAAGCGTTGCTCGTTTGTAAGACGATTCATGGTTAAATTATAGACCAAACTGAAGATGTTTGACAGTGAAACAAAACACGAAACGTGCGTCAGCTGTTTAAACCAGTGTTGCCAAAAAGATAATAGCTAAAAAGTCACCCTTTATTAAGAGGGGTTGCAAATGATCTGATTGTTAATGCATACAAAAACGGAGCTTGTACCCTTCACCAGGAGATACAGAATGTCCACTTTCGACCCTACATCACCGTCTCCACTACGCAGTGCAAAATTCCAGAGTCTGAGCATTGACACAAAACTGATTTGGAAATCCAATACCTACATACGAGAGATGGCTGAGCATTTCAACATACTCCTCAAGTTGATGATGTCCGTCCGTTCAGCTGTTGACATGATCCACCGAATGCAGCGAGCAATTAGTGAGCAACTTGCTGGCATCAAGACAAAATTGGTTATACGTCTGGTGAAGATTGAAATGCTGTCCTCATCAAAGGACACACAACATCGACGTCTTGGACAGAGGGCCCCTTAATTTCGTAAGGAACCGTCCACGGTTCCAATGCCTTTGATGACTAATGACAACTCCGAGTCTATGGGTCGCTGGGACAAGCGGAGCGACGGAGGACGCAGCGGAGGACGCCCTCGTCGAATGTGACGCACATAAGTTGAGAATGAACTCAACCAACTTGGAAACACACACCCTACTAGCTGGAATGGCTTCTTGGTTAAGGCCCCGGTCTACACCCGACTGAAGAGCCCCTCAAAGCAGAAGAAGAATTCTTACGCAACAATCGCGATCTTCACCATCTACTTGTGTACCTCCAGCAGTTTTGTTGATTCAGTTGCGTTCCGAATCTTCCAAACGGTTGAACATTTCGGAATAAAATTCTTAAGTCTCAAGGTTCAGCTGAAATGCCTTTGTCTGTACGTCTTCAGGAAACGTCTACAATACAATATACCTCCATCCACATGAAAGCACCGGAAGAACGCATCAAATTTAATGCAAATCAAGGCAAAAGAAAAACGTCTTATCATCCCTCGACCAACAACCTCAGCTAACTGGGTTAATCCTTTAATTTTTCTCCGTTTTTTTTCCTGTCTGCTCAGCAAGAACAAAGCCAAGTGTGTACCGTGCAGCCCCCTTCAACGCTTACATGCAAGGCTAATCGCGCCTTGTCCTGATTAGGTTCCCGTGTTGCTTCTCGTTTCGTTTTTCTTTTTAATTCAATCTCGCTCCCGGCATCACATCTCATTGCATATTCATAACCCTTTGAGGTTATCCACCTTCCAGTGTGTGCTGCTCTCTACGGATGACGGTGATAAGCATCGCATGCTCAACGATTGACATTAATAGAAAGGACCTCTTCTGAAAGAGTTTAATCAAGAGTGTACGCCATGGATGTGGATGCATGCCCACCAACCCACCATCAACCATAGGCTACACGCAGAACAGGTTAGACAATCTAACCTCCAACGGTTGCATTCGTTTGGGACTCTCGCTCGTTCGGTGGGTTGCCTGGTGTCTGATGGTTGGTGGTCGACCCGGTTGCCAGGATTGCATGTGTATGAGATTCCATGTGGCTTATTCGCAGGTGAACCTGTTTGGCACACACGACATCAGATGCAGCCGAGCTTGATGTGTTGTGCTGTTGGTTTCATAACCAAGAAGCCGGCGCTTCATGATTGAACATTGTGCGAGTGGCTCCCGGCTGATGGTTGTCTTTTGATGTGGTTATGTACATACTCCAGTGGTGAGTGCTTGTGTATAAGGGCTGCTTTCGATTTTGAGAACAAAAAAAAAGCTGCGATGAATTTCATCGCAAGGTTGTCTGTAGTTAAAGTTTTACTCCCAAATTGAGGAAGATTACAATGTGTCAAGGCAAAGGCACGACCGAACAGGTAAACGCTTCAAGTTTCCACTGCCTCACGATACAAATGGCGTCAATCAAAGACCGCGAAAATCAGCTGACTGCAATGTATTGACAAGCCGGCAGTTTTTGAAGAGCGTTGGCTGCTCTGGGCTGTGTCAGTGATTTGCGAAATAATGCACCTCGGGGTTTTTAGAAGAGGCAACGATCATTCTAGTGCCTGTCTTTGACTAAATGGCATGTGTACTTTGTGCAGGCAGTCTATTTTTTGGAGCCGTTTTATCCAAGTTAACGTGAATGCTGAAAACCTGAAACCCTGGTTTTTTAGGAGATCTTCAGACTTGAAGAGTATTGCCCCAAGTTCACAACGTTACGAAAGGAGTAAATGATGTGGGTAATTGTGTGATACTCTTGTGCTTTAGCAACGACAGAGAAATGGTCAATCGTTCTGTCCTTGTAGGCCATAAATCTTACATCCTCATATGTCTGTTGACGTAAACAGGTGAACAACACGTTGTCAGGGTTCTTACCTTAGTCACGACCGTCTCGTAGTTCTATGGCGGGAGACCTACAGTGGAAATTACGGAAGTGAAGAGGAAATAAAGCTCACAGCACCATCTTGGCTCATTCATTTTTAAATAGTTGTTCCTGATCATCCTGATCAGTGTACGCATGTTAGTGGGAGTCCTTAGCGGGCTCTATATCATTGCCACTCATGTACAACGTCTTGACATCTCTTATAGCGACTCTTGTGGCAGAGACGAAGAAGAAGTGGAACCTTGACATCATCTGCTCTCCCAGTGTACAGCTTTTGCGAAACAAAGAACGCAGACTGTTCTTTGACAAATTGTCTGCTTAGTGTTACCAAAAGGGAGAGTAAGACCTCCTGAGGGAACTTTCAGATCCATCAAGGGCACAATGAGCAGTAAGGCGCGATCTTACACCGCAAAGGTATCCGTAAATCTTCCTACAGCCAGTGCGTTGCGTTGTTAGTTCACATTTTTTGCGATTATAGTCGTTTCACTTTGTCAGCCCTTCTATGTTCAAGCAATTCCATTGGCGACATTCAGTTAAAGTCCTTTGAAAAACATAAGAACGAATGAATGTCCGTACACTTCGCTGCTTTCTCATCTGCAAATCGTTGTTCACTGCATATTTGGTTGACGTCTAGGTTCACCTTAGACTTAGTGTCAGTTCACTTGGTGTCCTCAAGTTCAAGGTGAACAAGAGCTAACTTCTCTAGCAACCAAAAACCTCTAGGCTGCTTCGTTACTTCTGAACCTTTTCAAACGCTCAACCAATTTTAATCCAAAGCAAACATGCTTAAGTCACGCACGCACCTTTTTGTGCAACGCTAGGCTCAGCTTGACAGTCACGATTGCCAAAAGCGCATGAACCTCTTAAGAAAAGGCGACGAAAAGAAGTGTGAACAAGGCAGCTCCTGATCTTGCACACCCATTAAACAGGAAACGCCTTGCCTGTGATACCAGCCTAAAACATGCAACAATGTAATCTACACGCACTTTCGAGAAATTCTTAACGAACAACTTGTCGAATGCCAGGCGATTTGTAATCAATTTATTTCACAAACGTTGTCGTCCGACAGACGTTTCCATATCCGCGACTGTTTGCGCATTTGAATATGAATTTCAAGCCCAAACTGAACTACACCAACCCGATCAGAGGAATTTAACAATATTGTTTTTTTTTTTTCGTTTGCATAAATTAATGCAAATGGAAGTCAGTTATGTCACAGACACTCATTCTACGTGCTCGGACTGAACAGTGAACTCGGGTTAATTTCACAAAAGAACTCATTCATCATCGCCAGGAAATGCCTTCCATCGTTTCAATTTCATATCGATTCAAGTTCATGCGCCAAAAGAATGCCAACCGAATGCCAGTCTTGTGGAACCGGAAATAAGATCGTCATATCTCTCGATATGATCGTTGAACTACTGTTGGACTTTGCAAAACAACACATATAAGCACAATGGCAACGCGATGACGAATACAGCAGTTTCCCACCGACCAGTGGAAGCATGCAACCATGGAGAGACGTCCATTCAAAGCATCAGAATTATTCATTCAGAACGCGAATCTTCTATCTCTCAGTCGTGTCGATTCTGTTTTTTTTATTTGTTCCCTTTTTTGGAATATTCCCCTGCTTTCGATACATTTTAAATCGGATTGAGATGGCACATATTTAGATGCGTGCGGTGGGCTTCGTCAAAAATAGAAGCAATGGAAAGGCATCCGAGAAACCCGGTCCAACTCGAGGCAGTTGATGGATTTGAAGGCATGATCGGAAAATGAAATTAGTTGCGTGCACTCAGCTCCAGACATGAAGTGCTTCGGTATTCCATAACATGGCTGCATTATGCATCGGCTATCGGGGAATTTTTTTCCCAAATGGTGATGGTGCAGAGTACAGCACAGAACCTTGAATACTAAAATTATTTTTATGACCAATTACTGATTTATTTGGAGCACAGTTCCTCGAGCGAACCAAATCCACGCTGGATGGAGGAAGTCGAGTAAAGTTTTAAGTTGATTAACAAATTAGGCACGAAGGCGCGATAGATAGAGCTGACTTAATTACGTTTGTTTGGTGTGTCGAAGCGGAGATCTGATCATGATCGGGGAATAGTCTAATTGGATGGTGGTCTTGGAAGTGAGAGAGCTGCTGCTGTAGTCAACGCAAGTGTGTGCCTACATTCGGATTAGGGACGCAGCGCCGTCTCACGGGGCTATTAGTGAATGGTTTTTTTTTTTTTTTTTTATTGGGGACATTAAAGTGGATATTAAACAAAGACCATGCAGCTGTAGTGTATTTTGCTGATGAAGTGGTGTCTTCCTGTCGGTTATCTTTGAAGTTGTATTTTTTTTATTTTTCTTTTGTGAATGAACACGGACTAGGCTGATCGTTTAAGTGGATGTCACTAATTTATAAACGAGGACTGTTTTTCAAAATGGCAAAAACATGAGTTAAACGATGGGAGATGAAAGGTTTTTCGGACACAAAGTGCATAGTCTGTGAAGTGATTAGACTTTTGTAGCTTCTGAGGATGTGCATGTCGCAAGATCTATTTTCTTGTAGCATGTACATAGGGATGTCATTTGTGTCACGTGTCGGATTTTAAGTTCTTTTTAATAGAAATTCGTACAGAATTTCGTAAACAGTTCGAGCATTTGACCAATTTTCGATCAATCGTGCAGCTGTGTCGTATGTAAATTCGAAGAATGTTGTCTTTCAATTTGACTTTTAATTGACTTCATAAATGCCAAGCAGCTGGTATCTGTTTCCAAAGTTTTCTTTTCTTTCTCAGTAGACGACTGGCAGCTCGATGAATAGCTCACACTGTTTGTGGATGATGTTCTCTCAAATGTGTTCAAGGCAAGACCGCACGTAGAACTTTTCACTCCATTTAACTGTTTTTCCATAGTTCTACTACCCCATACCATACTATTTAATTTCGAATGCGAAAATATATGATTGTCGTATATGGTTTCAATAGGGAATTCCAATGACTCCATCAGGCTGTACAATGACCAGTAAATTGTGTGAACGTAGTGAAAAAAAATGGTTGCCGAACATTTAATTGCATTTGGTACACCGTATACTTGAAGATCTTTTTGAAATGTTCCTTCTTTACGATGATTTCGAATTAATGTTCCGGGCACAAATATAACAGATGCTTCAATACGCTTCAGAAATCGAAGGAATGCACAGAAATTCCTCACTGTGATCATAATAATCTCTTCGTTCAGTTTCGTTCACCATTGCTTTCTATAGTGGAATTGGAAAATATTCGCTCTCTCCGTACGTAAATGAGTTCCCAGAAGATATTATGAATGCCTCGATATTTGACAACGCTTCTGGCTACTTTTCGTTGGATTCCGACACAAGGTTAATTCCACTTAAGTCAATTGTGTTTGGGAGTGTCTCTGAATACTAATTAATTAATGCATGTATCTCTTCACCGGCGTAGAAGTATAATCGCTACTCTTGTGGTTGCATGAAAATTGCACGAAGATATTGCTGAACAAAAAATAACGCATTCTTCTTTCGGTTAGCGATCCATTCCGTAATTTGTTACTCGCGTTCTACAATTGACCCAATAAAAACTGCGATGACCAACTCCATTATCTTGTTGACAAATAAGGTGTACAATATATGTGCAAGATTACCGTCAGTTGTTGTCTTAACAACTGATTGTGGCTATCTTTCACGCAAAATATTGGCCGATAAGAACTGAAGGAAATATATGTGTTGAAAATGCTGCTATTAAGAATGTGTTTCCTATGGGATAATCAAAAATAATTAATCAAAATTGAGAAAAGAAATTAATCATATTCAAAGATGATTTGCATGCAGGGACTATTGCTGGCAATCTTTACCACTTGGCAGGTGATCGCTAAAATGTGTCTACTTTCACAAAATAATCCCATCAAAATAAAGGGTGGTTAAATTTTAAGGGCCGATGTTGACTTTGAATAAAACACAAATTATTTAGGAAATTATTGTCATTTCTTTTTATTATGATAATATTGGTATGGTTCAATTATATATGGAACAAAATATTGGCTAAATGGCCGCCGCGACCTCGGCGGCACACCTCCATCCGATGGTCCAAATTTTCGATGACGCTGAAGCATAATTGAGGTTCTATGCCGTTAATGTGCCGAATTATCTCATCCTTTAGCTCTTGAATTGTTGCTGGCTTATCGACGTACACCTTTTCTTTCAAAAAACCCCAAAGAAAAAAATCCAACGCTGTCAAATCACACATCCTGGCGGGCAATTGACATCGCCACCGCGTGAGATAACACGGCAATTGAATTTGTCGCGCAAAAGAGCCATTGTTTCGTTAGCTGTGTGTCAAGTGGCACCGTCCTGTTAAAACCACATATCGTCCACATTCATATCTTCCAATTCGGGCCATAAAAAGTTCATTATCATTTCACGATAGCGAACACCATTCGCAGTAACTTCCTGACCGGCCTCATTTTGGAAAAAATACGGCCCGATGATACCGCCAGCCTATAAACCGCACCAAACAGTCACTCTTTGTAGGTGCATTGGTTTTTCGACAATCACTCTTGGATTATGATTCGCCCAAATGCGGCAATTCTGCTTATTGACGAATCCACTGAGGTGAAAATGTGTCTCATCACTGAAGATGATTTTCTTCGAAAATTGACTGTTGCCATTTCTTGCCACCATTCTGACCATTTGACGACGCTTGAAATGGTCAAGAGGCTTTGTGTATCTTTCCATGGTTCAAATTGAGTTAGTCTGAAATTGAGAAATGTCAAATGAAATGCAGAAAAAAACTTGACGTTTAGGGGTGGTTCACATTCAACATCGGCCCTTAAAATTTCACCACCCTTAGAAACAAAAATGTCGGAATTGGTTTGGTTTTTCGTTCGTTTTGGTTCTTGAACCTTTTACCAAATCCATAAAATGCCACTTCAAATTTACCTAAAAAACATATACGATTAACTGGCGCACTGTCAGATGCAGACATTAAGCTTATTCATGTCAGTCTTGAGAAAGAAATACCTTAATTCTTTGCCTTTAGTTCAGAATGTCTTCAGAGTAGTAGAGAGAGGCTCCTGAATTAAGTATTTTACCTCAATTCGTCAAGTTGTCTCAGCAGAGTTTTGGTTTTGGAGAGGAAGTCCACTTAGCCACTGAACAATGGACATCGATGAATTCCTCGTTTGCATGAGTTGTCAGTCCCAAATCTCACCATCAACTAAATTGGAAACCATATTTCATTGAAATTGTGACCGTTCAGAAAATGACTGCAAATGGCGTTCGCTGTCACGACATCTAAAGTCGAAAATGCGTATGAATGCGGACGGTTTCAAAAAGACCAATTGATGGATGTTGACTCTACATTTCCCATTCATTCATTCAAGAGCAACAATTTGGTGGCCTGCAATAAATTCAAGTTTCTGCCAAGTCTCAATATTTTTTCCGTCCTCACATTCTGTGCAACATTTCCTCTCTTAGCCCAATTAAGGCCTGCACTTTGAATGAAACTCGCCGACCACTTAAAGGCAATGACACCCAAGCGAGAAAATAACACCACCTCCACTTGGAACATATTCATTTCCACACCCACGCTACGTACCACCCGTACGCTCAGCTCTCGTCGACCTTCATTCGAGCGCAATCCGTCTAGTGACAGCATTCAGTGCTTCAGGTGCAACATCTGAACACGGCTCCGTTGAAACTCGATCGCATAACTTAACTCGGTTAATGTCAATTACATTGCGCGTACTAAGTATCTTGTATCTTTTATCTCTTGGTGCTGCACTCGGTTTGTGTATGTGCGCCCCGTTTTGTTTCAAAGGTGAACCACAATAGTTTAGTATCGTGTTACAGAAACAGTCGCCGATAACGATAATTTATTGAGTCTGTCTTTGGTGAAGGCGTTCGGCGTTGTGGAAGCGGATGATGATGATGATGATGATGCGTCGTGCCAACAATTTGTCCCGATTCGATGTCAAAGAGAACGAGACGGTGAATTGAATACATGATTTCAATTTATTCGCCTGGTGTCAGAGTCTGCCGCTGGCGCCTTGTGCAGACGCGATCGCAGATTATATTCAATTAAATGCACGGATATTCATGAGACCGCTGTCGCAGCATTTCAATGAGAACAATGGGGTGTGTGACGAGGGAGATGGAATTCGTCACCTCACACAAAGCCGTTTATGGGGGCACAGTCAGCGCCATAAGTTAGATAGCAGACGTTAAGTGCTAATATTTGATTTGGATCAATGGCGATGATTTTACCTGCCATAGACTGCCGGTGTGTGTTTGTGTTGGTGGGTTAGACACAAAAAAAAACAACAAAGCACGCCGATTAGATTTGGATGCAAGATCGTTTGATTTTATGATTTGACAAAATACAGCCCGCATGAGGTGTCAAATGTGTCAATGGAGTGACAGGTGATAAATTCTTATTTATTTTAATGGGTAATCATCACTGAAAGACTGTATTTGACCTCATTTAATGTGAAAGATTGAAATGGCTGGTTGGAGCTGTCACTTTGAGAGCTCTGCTTTAAGTGTCAAAACATAGTCGTAAATCAATATTTAGCAATGACTTATATTTGCAGACAGTCTTGACATATTTTAACTTATGCAAGAGCTCTATTTAGCCTCGGTCGACTTTAAAATGTGTTAAAGGAGACCGGAATGACGGTCCGCGGGCATACCTTACAGATTTGGAGGATCGCCAGTAGATTGATGGTTATGAGAGAAGTGACAGTAGAAGTCGTTTAAATCCATATAATTCTCCGTGCTCGAGGTCTACAGAATGTATAATTAACTTTAGATGAGAATTTCCGTATTTAGGCGCTTTTTTCATCATTTTTATATGCGTCCACTGCCATACGCTGACGATGATTTATAATATATTTATGAAGTCAATATGGTCGTCTGACAACTCTTATTGTGCTTCCTGGAGCATTTATTCGCGATGCGATGGTATAAACTTGAGGAGATAAACAAGATCGTTGAATGACTTCGAATTTTTTTTTGCCCGAAATATACAGGCTGATCCCGGTTAAAATATGGTTCCGGCGGGAAGCAGCTCCATGCCAAATGGCACGTACCAATTGAGATGTCTCGTTTTGGACGGATTAACAATTTTTTATGGATATACGTCAAATCACTCGTCGATGCCGATAAACCAGTGCAAATTGCAGTCGTGGAGACAAGATTACACGTGTTATTAGTACGATGCCAGGCAGTATGTTCGAAAAAGTTATCCATTTCTGAACTACTGGCATCACAAAAGACGTCGGTCTATCTCGGTGTCTATCCACCTCATACTCCTAGTTTATTATAATTCGATATATTTTATATTTTCTTAGTTGAATTGGTACATTTTTGGTGATTTGTTTATGCGGCAAATTATCAGTTAAAAATAAAGACAGCATTTGAGCCAAAAGCTTTGTGAAGACGATGAAACCAGTCTAAGTGTTGATTGGCTACTAAAATACCATTCACTACTAGGCAACAATCCAGCAATACATTCCATATCATTCAAAAGCCAAAATAAGAGAAAAAAGGCAGACAAGTTTATCATCATCATGAACCAATATAAACATAAGGCCGGAAGCTTCCATATTCCCCCCCCCAAGCATATGGCAGCGTACCCTGTGCGATGGAGGAGTACACATACGCCATGCGTATGCACATGGCATCTAAATGAGTCAATCTGCAATCTCTCCAGTAGACGGATACGAATCAAAAGAAATCAGATTTCTTTGAAGGACTACCCGCTGAGTTGTGCAACAAGAGTACTTTACCGCTGCACCTGTCGTTCGCCTTTACATCAATTCAAGAGAGTAACACAATAAAAGTTTATTGTCCAATTCACAGGTAAGGATCTCCTGCTCCAGCTGTGCGGGTTCCTGTTTCTTTTTTTTCATCAGCTAGAAATCGTTTCTAAAGAACAGCGTGAGTCCATAACAATTGATTTCACACTCAAATGGGCGCGTCCTTGACGGTGAAGTCCTTCTCGGATTTGTTCCACTTGACCACTGTGAAGGGTCCTCATTTGAATTGTGAAGAAGAACTCCCGTAGTGCGATGAAAGTGACAGGTGCCGAGGAGAACAATCAAAAACTTCAGCTTCGCTTCAGTGTGTCCATAAACATAAACAATGCTGGAGGTCTTCTGTAATTGAGTGAACAAATAAGTGAATTCGGCTTTATGTTGTTTTCCTTTGTTGCATGTGGATTGTAATTGGAAAACCTTCGGTGAACATTTGAAATATCGCCGATATTTGTTGTTTTTCTTTTTTGATTAGACACCATTCCATTAAATTATTTGAGAATTTGATGAGTAAGTAGGGAAGATAAGTACTGTCTGGATATTTGAGAATAGCGAAATTTTCACGGTATATAAATTTCTGTGGGCTCTTCATTTATGGGAAAGATTTCAGTAATTGGAAGATATTGGGTTCCCTGCAGAGGAGAACGTGTTTGTGGAAGCAGGTAGGAAATAAGGAGACATTTGCACAAAGTACTCATTTTTAGATTGCTTCGTTCGAAATGCTGCTTGAAGTTGTTAACGATTGAAGCTGCATGTATTTTTGAAAGTCTCGACCATTAAATTCTTTTTTTACATTCAATTTTTACATAGTATTAGAAGTCTGTATATCTGTCCCGATGTACACTCAGATATTTCAAATAATGCAACGGATTAGTACGCCAACAGAATTGATATAGTTTTCATCAATATTCAAAAGAAATATACTTAAATATTGTTTTTTTTTGTTAATTTGTTTAAATATGGTAAGTGGGAGGCATTGTTGGAATATGTCAGCATAGGGCTAACAGATATTGAAAATACTTAATATGTCTTAGAATTATAGTGTTATATCTAACATGCATTAACATTTCTCTAGATATTTTCTTCTGAATATTATATTGGGTGTTAATTGCCAGGAAAAGGTTCATAAAACCTGCGTGTTTTGTGATTGAATACTTAACTTATAATAACTTATACTAACTTAAAAATAACTTATTATAACTTAAACTATTTATACACAATTAAAAATATAAAGATACAACAGTTTAGGAGAAGATGCTTAGCTTTCTCTCCTGATACTGAGTGTGGTCAAACTTGAATGTGTTGTTGCCAGTTCATGTATTGTGATATACCATGTTGTTCTGGGCGTCTAATATTCTGCTCATCTCGAACAGGCTTCTGGTGTGGCTTGTAGTGAGGAAGGTGTCATCAGGATCAGGTCGTCTTGTTGAAAGTTCGGCTATTAGGGTATTGGGGATGTTCTGCAGGTTGTTGCTGAAGTTGGCGGTGAGCTGGAATATTCGTCTGTCAATTCTTTCTATCTCGGCGTTGTTGTATAGAGTGGATGTCCTAATGTATTTGTAAGAGTCTTGTTGACGGTTGAGGCCGGTGATGGTCCTGAAGCAACTGCGTTCAAAGAATCGGAGTTTCTCCATTTGGTATGGTGTAATATGGAACCATATCGGGCAAGCGTATGTAAGTGATGGTCTTATCATCTGTTTGTGCAGTATCCTCTTTATTCTTGTGGAGAGTGTGTTGGGTTTACACATGATTTTCCGGCAGTAGTTGAGTTGTACCTTGGCTTTTTGGATGGGATTGGAGATGTTATTTCCGCAGGAGAAATTTCTGGTGAAAGTAACTCCTAGGTACTTCATCTCCTTGTCAGGCCGTACAAATTCATTCTTTAGTTTTCATGCTTCAGGGTGTTCCTTGTACAGTGGTTGGCGGTACCTTTAATCACTAGTACTTGGGTTTCCCGTCCGTTGGGTCTTATTTTTCACTTGTCGACATAGGGGGTGAGTGTCGACAGGTATTTGTTGATGATTCTCTCGCTATGTAGAATGAATGGGGTTTGGGAATAGATGAGCGTGTTGTCAGCATACGTGATGATCTTCACTTGTGGGTTGAGGAATGTCTGCTGTAAATAAGAGATATAAAATAGGTCCTAGGATAGACCCTTGCGGGACGCCAGCTGCGGTTGGAAAAGTTACGGATTTTGAGGAGTTTACATTTACCAGGAATTCTCTGTTGGTTAGCTACATACCTAAGCTGGTGTTCAGGTCCACACCGTGGGTATCGTGTAGTTTGTAGAGTAATCCTGCTATCCAAACACAGTCAAAGGCTCTGGAAATGTCAAGGGATACACATAGGGTGCGGCGTTTTCGATTTAGGTTTGAGGTGATGTCTTCTGTTAGTTTTAGGAGGGCATGACAGGTGGAGTGTTTTGGCTTGAAGCCGAATTGGAATTCGGGGATACTGTGATTTTCGGCAGAGTGCTCTCTCAGTCTAGTTAGGAGCTTACTGATCATATTCAGTAAGGAAATTGATCTGTAGTTCGCAGGGCTGTGCGATGATCCCGGCTTCTTTATTGGTATCAAGATGGCTTTTTGCCAGGGTGTTGGAAAATGGGATGTGTTGATGCAGTGGTTAAATAGGGTTACTATTGGCAGGAGGTTTGTAGGAATTAGCTTTTGTAAAAGTATTGGGGATGTTATCTATTCCGGTAGATTTTTTCGTTTTTCCGGCTTTGGATGAAGTATTGTAGTTCATCCACATCTTGTTGCGGAGAGTGGATTTGAGGCCTTAATGTTATTATTGAACTGGGTCAGAGGTCTATTGTTTAAATTTGGTTGTAGGTTGTGGGTAAGGTACTGCGGAACCTGCTACCGAAATTCTGGTTTTGAAAGGGAATTATTTTGGTCATGGATTTGGGCGAAGTGACTGCCCATGAGGTTAGCAGAATCCAGTTCTGTTTCGGTGGGTTTTTTGTTGGGGCCTACTAGGTAATTCATTTTCTCGTAGGTCTTACGATTTGTGAGTCTGTTTATATTACGGAATAGTAAGCTGTCCGGTTTCATGGATTGGAGAGTGATTTTGTAGTTTTTCTCTACAAAGTTGTGGTGGTGTTCGTTGATTAGGATGGTAAGGGGGTTGATTTCAGACTTAAGGATGGGACTGTAATTCCTAAACAGCCGACGCCTTAGCCTTTTTTTATCCTTAATTAGTTTTTCTATCATATGTGGAAGCGGTTTGTTGACTTCCCTAAATGGGTTAAAGGTGGGAGTGTTTGCCGCAAGGTCTGATTTGAAGATATCTTCAAGTGCTATAGTGGACTCGTCGATCTCTTCGGGTCAGAGGTTGTGGTCATCGGGGATGCTGTAACTGGAGAATTTTTCGGACACAGTTCTATTCACTTTTCTCCAGTTTGTTTTTTCGTAGTTTGGAATAGGACGGGAAGTGGGTATTGAGCTTAGATGGGATATGTCCACTTTAAGGTGGGCCGATGCGTGGTCTGATGGGAAGGTATGGGAAGTAAAGGGGGGTTCAGATACGTTCAAATTCTGAGACCTTAAAAAGAAATCTGGATTTTGGCTTACATGGGTGGGGCCACAGCGCATGTGAAGATAGACTGCTATTTATTACAAGTTACAAGTAAACCCTCGTAACCCTCGAAAATTGGACATTCCGGTTGCGCGCCACCCAGGCGAACAATACAAACAAAGCGGACAGAATGAAGTGAAATTGGTTGCGCTTTAAACCGTGGTGCAGCTAAGTCATCTCAACTCCTTACCAACAATGAAATGTAAATGAAATTCAAACATAAATTAAATTCCAATTAAGCTTTCAACTATGTTTATGTTTGTCACTAGACAATTGAGCTAAACTTAAGACTTGCTCCTCCACAAAATCACTGACACCTTCTCTCGGCGCCACTGTGCCGAGAGAGACACATTTGTTTCCTTTAGTCACAGTGACGAGAAATATGACATGCTCGTCCCTGTAACTTGTCACTCAAATGATTCTTTCTCCACAGACGTGGATAAGGACCAAATATGAGACATGTTCGTGTTCTCATTTCAAGTGTCCATGGGTGCGTTGATAAAAAAAACAAGAAACCGTCTCAAGTGTTGTTCTCGGATATCTCGCTCGATGGGCACTTCCATCAACATGATGCGTTCGACGCATTGTTTATGACGATGCAAATGCATGTGAAAAGGATATTCCTGATTAAAGGAGTAGACAACAAAATCCCCGTTTTATGGTTTCCTTCAGATGCAATGTTTGCGTTGACTTAATGGTCTTGCAAGTGATTAGGAACTGGAACACCATTTGCCGGCAGGCGGCAAGGGTTGTGACAGTTTTATAAATACACTCACATCTCTCGGATCGCTCCCTGGGGAGAATGCATGCGATTGCATGTGATTGCATGGAACAGTGCTCGTTACTTGGGCGCCAGTGAATATAAACAGTGGCGACGATGACATGGAGATTAGAATATGAACTCATGAATGAAAATTACTGAACTGAACTGGACTGAACAGTGAACTATAAGGTGGCAACTTCCATCGAGACATATTTTAATTGGAACGCGTCCATGTCAAAATGCAGCTTCAGAGTGAGGATCTGTCAAGTAAATCTATTATCCCGTCGAGATTATCACACAAATTCCATCCTCATGTCTAAGTCAAACAAGAGTCATCCGTTGTCCGTTGCCGACAGAATTTTCGAAATGTATTCCTGTCAACTGAAAAACAATGTAAACAAGGCAAAATGAAACCCTTCATTTCAGTCCCTAATTCATTTCGACTTCTCAAATGTCATGTGTGATTGGAAAAAACGAGACAAAAAAATGCCCTCTCTCCTTAATTCCACACGAGTTTGGGGGCGAAGTCGCGTTGACTTAAATAAAAAAAAAAATCCAATCGTGGGTAATCCCTTTTTAATTTTTGTATTCTCTTTCCACCCTTTCGTGTAATCTGTCACCGCGGCGGAACACATATCGAGACTTGTCAAATGATTAAATAACACCACAAATGGAAATCCACGCACACATCTTTTTGTGTGTTTCCTAAACTCCACCAACGAAGTAGACACACGTGAGTGGTCATATTTCTTTTGTTTCATTTGGTCTCCGTCAACTGGATGACAGATTCGCCCGTATAATGTGACAGCATAAAAAAGAGAATGACAGTTGTGTGCAATTTACGAGATTGGCTTTGGCTGGAGCAGGATGGAAAATATCAGACACTGTGACACTTACTTACAAGCTTCACAAATGTCATTAATTATGGGAAATATCAACGAGACATAACGGTGTAATTTTAGAATTAATTTTGTCGTGAGTGTTATGACTTATTTTTAGAGTTAGTCCAATAAAATTTGATAATAAGTCAACGCAACGAGGGACCGAGACCGACTGTGGACAGACAGATGGTGATAGAGGGAGACGTGTTGATGGAATATCAAATATTTTTTTCTTTTTATGTCGCATTGGCCTTGAATGCTGGCGAACAAGTTTAGCTCTAGCATTGGAGTTTATCTCCTGCTCTGCGGGAGATAGAGAGTTGGTAAGAAGCGTTGGAAAATAAACGTTGAATAGCGCCTGGACCACAGGTTAGATATGTAATTGCTTTGTGATTGAGGATTCTTTTCAAATTGCATCCCCTCACTGTATGTACATATTTGGATAATTCTTTGCAGTCGCAATTAATTTGACAGCTGACAGGTGAAGTTTGGCATGTCATGTCGCCATAAAAAGCTTTGCGTGAGAAAAAATCGCTTAAAATTGTGAAAATTTCGCATCGTCAAGCCTGGTTTACTTTACAAAATGATTGTAACATTCACTTCATCGGAGCAATTAGTTGGATGCTCGCATGAATACAATACGAACAGAATTTGTAGCACGCTTGGGAATACGCAGCCGCAGCCATGGATGAAGTCAGCAACGTATAGTCCGTCCGCACGTGGTGTTCCTATGGAGCCGAGTGTGCATTGAAGTGAACAAAATTGCGTTGATCATGGTTTGGAATTGGAGATATTCGCAGTCATTTTTTGAAAAAGTGTTGCTCATGATGAGCTGACAAGAAGTAGGTAAGGTGAGGTTAGCGTGGTAGCCATGACAATATAACAAGCGGGGTCCATAGTATCATCACGAACAGAACCAATTGTTGATTAGCTTTTCTGTATAAAGGATTACTATGACGCGAGCGCGATGATGATTACATCATATAGGCTGTGCCAAAGAAGTACTTATCAAGTGTATTATTTCTTGTGTTGTCCAGGACCTAAGGGCAACTGCAAAGAAGAAGCTCCGGTTGCTCAAACTCTTCCGATGCTCTAGAGTACCTGCGAGTCCTAAACGAGATCACCACCAATCTGTGGGCATTGGTGCCCTTTAGGTAGGTAGGTCTAGGTATATGGATCCCCTTACGACCTTGCAGCTGTGGCTCACTTAGACGAACATGTTGGATCCATTGAAGGCCTTTAATAGGCGATAACTATCTACCGTGAGATCTTCTTTTACTTCTAAACCTATTCTGATTCGTTAATGGGTCTTAGGGGGTTTTTCAGTTCTACACCGCTCAAGTATTCCAGTTCTACGAAGAAGAACTTTCCCAGGAACTGCTTTCTTTTCTTTGCTAGTATTGCGCATTCGCAAAGTAGATGTTGGACAGCCTCTATTTCTTTTCTGCAGCTCATTCGAAAGTCGTTGTATGTCGCAAAGCATCCATGCCCGCTAAGGACTCCTGCGTACTGCCTTGCGACTAAAGTGATGTTAATCTCTTTGATCTCAAATTTGGCCACTGGGCTCTTGCTGTTGCTCCAAATTCCAGAAAAAGTCATCGAGATCCGGCTCCCCTGTCCAGGGTTTCGTCTCCCAGTTTATTCTTTATGGAGCTAAGCTGAGTGAATGCGTAAGGATTGCTCGAGATCCCCCCAGCTCATATACATCCTTCGCAAGACTGTCCGCTTTCTCGTTTCCTTGAATTCCAGTATGGCCGGTACCAAGCAGAGGGTCACCGAGCTCGCCATCTGACGCTTTCAATGTGAAAATGTCCAATGTTATGGCCTTTATTGCCGTTTGGCTGTCGGAAAAAATGGTAATCGATTTGTTGCTTATGTTGTGTTCTTTTAGCACAAGTGCTACTTCGTATATCACAGCCACTTCGGCTTGGAAAATGCTGCAGTCGTCTCTTAGTGCCAAGGTGTTTTCGAAATGGTCACAGCACTCGTTTTTGAGTCATCAGTGTACAGGGAGATTTTCCCTTCAGAAACTACCAGTTGTTTTTGCCATTGTTTTTGGTTTGAACAACGTAAGTAGAGGCTGTTCCCCATGGCTTGTGTTGGTGGTTGGTAGTCCGCTGTACTGTGCTGCTGTCCATCTTTTTAATGACCGTATGGTTTATCCTCCCAGAAAACCGCCTCTCTGAGCATCTGAGCTGATGGCACTACACAAAAGGTCGTCGATGTCTGATGCTGCGCAAGATTTCACTAAACTGTGAACAGCGAGAGGACATATGTCTTTTTTTATAAATAATTGGAACAGAACATCTTGACAAGATGTAAATTTTGGAAAAAATGCAAGACCATGTCTCTTGAGTGCGTCGTATGTTTGGTGAATGCCTCCTCTTCGCTCTTGAGACTTTCTTTCGCGATTATTGATTTTTTTCTGTGGCTGAAGTGTGAGATTTTTACTCACTAAAACCACCTCCCTTTAAATGTTATGTTAGACTACAACTAATCGAAGCAATTATACAATAGTTTGTATTTCTTGATACTAGGTAACTCTCCAATGACTGTTCATGCTAACACCGCCCCCACGGGCGGGTGTAGGCTATCGCACGAGATCAAGGGGTTTAATCCTTTGAAGTCGGAGCAAGACGTTAGTTTCCTCAAGGATCGAATAAACTGCAGAGTTTGTATGCTCTTTCAGGCGGCGCTTGTTTGTAAGCGATTTTTTTGATTTCATCTTGGACAGGTACAATTTCAAGATCTCTGTGGACATCTTCGTTTCTGATATACCATGGTGCATTAACAATAGTTCTAAGCACCTTGTTGTGAAAAGTCTGTAGAATATTCATATTGCTTGCTTTGGTACAACCCCAAAGTTGTATGCCAAAAGTCTAAACAGGTTTTAGGATTTGCTTGTATACAAGCAATTTGTTGTCAATATTTAGCTTGGAGTGCTTACCAATAAGCCAATACATATCTTTGTATTTTTTTGTCAATTTCTGCACGTTTATTTTTAACGTGTTCTTTTCACTTGAGATTTACGTGAAGAATCATCCCGAGGTATTTCGCTTCATTACCGAAAGGTATTTGGCCACGATTTAGAAAGACTGGCAAGTTATTAACGTGTCTAAAAGTAAACTTGATGTGAACGGATTTGCCTTCGTTAGGGACAATTCGCCAGAAGTTCATCCATTCGTGTATCTGATCTAGTGCTCGTTGTAATTTTGACGTAGACTCTTCTACCGTTTTGGCTATTACCAAAATCGCTGTGTCGTCAGCAAATGTGCCTAGAACAGTGTGTTCTTCTTGTGGTAAATCACTCGTATACAGCAGGTGTAGCACAGGACCAAGAACACTCCCTTGAGGTACATTACTGATGAGGCGTTGTCGATTGACTGACAAAGTTACAATTTTCAATCTTTTCAATCGTTCCTCGGAACTCTTTCTGAGTTAGACTTAATCGCAAACAAAGCTAAATCTGTCTCTAGAATAAAAAAGCACGTCATCGCATCACATGACAACACAATAAGATGCAAGCTTCCTATGACATCATCGACACTCAGCGCCTACCCCACCACTGTTTGGCGCCTTATTGGCGTCTGCCATCGTTGTCTCGTCTTTCCCATCTATGCCGCCTGGTGCGCACCCTTTGTCTTCTCCACAAATACTGCACTTGCTTTACTGAATATTAAACAAAGTCCCGTCTGCGTGCAAGATGGAAAATTCGAATCATAGACACTAGAAGGGGGCCGTGGTGGGGAGGGGGGTGGGAAGGCTCTACGACTATCATCTCTAGAATAGTTCGCACTCCAAATGCGAAACATGAAAAACACATTGTCGCAGCAAATGAAGAGGAAACACTTCTCACACACACCTCGTCGGCTGCAAGGGACAGAAATCAATTGATGCCTGCCATCCGAACACACAACGAACGGGCAATGTGTCTTTTGCTATTTGTGGAACATTTTCATCCCCAGGGCAGGTCTGCATTCCTCGGTCCGGCCCATTGGCACGCGCTGCTTTACCCATTTGCCTTTCGTTTACACTTCCTTAACAGCCTTGGGGCTTTTTGTGTAAACAGACTTTTTCTGTTTGTCAGGTGCATCGGAGCGTTAAAGTATCTAAAAGTGCCGTAGCTGACGAAGAGGTCGGTGGGAGGAGGAGAACGCCGAGGGGAATAAGCAAGAAAGAGTAAACCTGCGTACATATGCATACGCATACGCACCGCACCGAATGAGTGTTGATCTAAAAATGTGCAGATTTGCGTTACGAAAATAAATACTCGAAACTCGAGATACGTTCCGTATCTGAAGTGCATCTGGGATCGCTGGCATATATGAAAAATGGGCAGCCCCAGTCTCTTTTGGGGCGTATGATGATTAATTTTAAGTTTGTTTCCAAGACGTTTCTCCCTCAGATTCGATGTGTATTTGAGTGCATGCCCGGGAGCGAAGCACGAAGGGTAAGCAGTTGAGACCAACTCGACTGAGAAAAGGCCATAAGTTCACTATAATGTCTGGGAATTTTCTGTCAGAAAATGGAATAAAGCTCTTTCAGTCTGCTCTGGAAAGGGAAGGAAGTGTTGACTTTTGTATATTTTTTTTCTTGTTTTCCTGTGCACCGATTTATCAGATAAAGGCCATGACCTCGGAAGGGTTGGCAGCAGACAACCGCACGTTTCGGCATTGAACTCCATTCGCCTTTATCGATTTTTGAGTTATTCACGGGTATGCAGCAGCTGTTTGATTGCCAAATTCTGAATGTTTTGCAGTTCAAATGCGGACGTCAGCTGAAGCGACTTGGATGTGTTTGAATGGATTTCGAAGAAGCCTTTGGTATTTTCGAGAGAAAGGTTCTGCGTGCAATCTTTGTTCCTGTTTGCGTTGATGGCATTAGGAGAAGAAGATTCAGCCACGAACAGTATGGGCTGTATAGAGCGACATGTGTCTTGAAAGCCCTCTACGGATTCCACGCCTAAGATGGCTAGGCAATGTTAAGCGTATGGACAACACTACTTCAGTATGGCCCTGAAAAGAGGACCATTAATTGCATACTCCTGCAGAACACTGCAGGATTTACCTAGAGGAACTAGGTCGTATGCGTTCCCCATTGGCCTTGTATAAGATCCTCCGCCTCCGCATATTCAAAAACGGAAGTAATTGATTCGTTTAAAGGGAAATGTTCTTCCGTTGTTCATCAGTACTGTTTGTATCGTTCGCTCTTAGAGATCAGTTCAGCAAAAATATTTGCGGGATATAAAATGACATCCACCTGGTCATACGTCAATAGTTCTAGTTCGCAGGAGTTGGTAGGTCTTTGAGAGGTGTAATATATAGATATGTATGTAGTTTCTTCCCGACAATATTTTTGATTTGTTTGAAAAGTCAGAGCTAATGTGGCTCACGACTTGAAAAGGACTCCTGCCGACGTTCTAAAGGATGATTTTTTAGCTATTATCTTTTTGGCAACACTGGTTTAAACAGCTGACGCACGTTTCGTGTTTTGTTTCACTGTCAAACATCTTCAGTTTGGTCTATAATTTAACCATGAATCGTCTTACAAGCGAACAACGCTTGCAAATTATTGAATTTTATTATCAAAATGCGTGCTCTGTTAAGAAAGTTCATCGCGCGCTTCTTCCATTTTATGGTCAGTTTAATCGAAGCTCATTTTTGGCTCAATGGGTACGTAAATAAGCAGAATTGTCGATTTTGGAGTGAATATCAGCCAGAAGCATTGCAAGAGCTACCAATGCATCCAGAAAAAGTCACAGTTTGGTGCGCTTTATGGGCTGGTGGCTCCATTGCACCGTACTTCTTCAAAGATGATGCGAATCGTAAAGTAACTGTGAATGGTGAGCGCTACCGTGAGATGATATCCAACTTTTTTTGCCCAAAATGCAAGAGCTTGACTTGCATGACATGTGGTTTCAACAAGACGGTGCCACATGCCACACAGCACGCGCAACAATGGACTTATTGAGGGGCGAGTTCGGTGAACATTTTATTTCACTTTCGGGACCGGTCAATTGGCCGCCTAGATCGTGCGATTTAACGCCTTTAGACTATTTTTTGTGGGGCTATGTTAAAGCTCATGTCTATACAGACAAGCCCGCTTTAATTGACGCATTGGAAGACAACATTGAAGCATTTGTTCGTGAGATACCGGCCGAAATATTGGAAAGAGTATGCCAAAATTGGACTAAGCGGATGGACCATTTGAGGCGCAGTCAAGGTCAACATTTGCATGAAATAATCTTCAAACATTAAATTATATGGACCGTACTATCGATTCAAATAAAGATTTCATGCATTTTTCTGAGTTTTATGTTTTTTTTTGAAAAACTTTCCTACAGCTTTTAAAAAATCACCCTTTATGACAACTGCGATATTGTCGGTATTAACTGTCGACACGTCTAAGCGGCTTGGAAAGTAGGCGCTTTAATGGTTATCCTAAGCGGGCGTTAGACAGTCGGCCAGACATGGAAAGTCAACTCACCATGTGCGAGTGTACGGCCTGGTTAACGTTCTCTCCATCTTGATCCAGCTTGAGTCTATATGCCGATGTTCGGTCAATTGTGACGGCGTCGCTACCAGAATTCTTTCTCTGCCGAGAAGACTCTGTAATTATTCAGACCATAGACTATCGTGGCCCAGCAATGAACCTTGCCCACGGCGTTCTTCTTATTTTGCTTGTCAAAGCTGGAAACCAACCAGGAACAATTGCTATAATCCACCGAAGTCACAAAAGGGATGAAACAACTCCCCACTGAAGCGCTTCCGTTCTTGACGTTCAGCTTTCTCTTGAACCCCGAAACTCTGGGCATCCTTCAGTGTTCTCTCAACTCAAATAAAAGTTAATTATCTCTGTCGAATCTGCTGAAATTTGCAACGTAAATTGTAACTTTCAATTGAATATCAAAATATCGTCTTTTCGAACACCACATCATCCTCAAATACTCGTAGTCTAGAAAACTTTTATAAATCGATCAAATCACTTTGAATGCCTTGTAATTTTGTGTGTTTTATCTCTCTCTCTCTTGCAGGACGAAGTTTTCTTCATTCGGTTGATGAGTTCAGCAATCACGAAGTGATACAACCCAAGATATATCACGGAATACATAAGATAGCTTTAAACAACACACTAAACTCGGAGGTAAGTGATTATCCCCCTTCCCTTCATTCGATCATTCATTCCTTGTATCCCCTTCAACTTTTGCCTTGAAATATACATGATTGTTTGAGCGGGTGTGAAGCACGAGTAAACTTTGAAGCCTCTAAGATGTTATGTGTACATTGCACCTCCCTAATGGGGTTCCCTTGTCTTCCTTCAAATTTGTTTCAGTTTCCTGGCGAAAGGCTCCTAACTTCTAATTTCTAATTAGGGGGTGTGAAAGTTTCCATCCGAACATATCTGGGTCATGAGCTGCAGGGAACATTCAAGTTTGATGTTTGCTCTGTTGATGGGCGACTGAGACTGCTGTTTAATATTCCAAATGGGAGCTTTATTATGTAATTCGTTTGTGCTGATAGCGCTTTGAACTGTTTTCCCAGTGCTGCTGACGAAATGCAATATCTGATGGCTGGGATAATTGAAAACTACTTCAATTTGCTTAATTGATGGTAGCAAAATGCATCAATGGATGTTCGACGGGGCTTTGTGTTGTTCTCTGAAATGAATCCCTTTGAGGGGAAATTGTTACAAGATCAAATTGCATTGAAGCAATCCCCAAGAGTGGCAAATAGGAGTGAAGGATACTCGAATGGAATTTGGAATATCCATGAACTCAACCAACCAACTATTGGTGGCATGCTGGAAGTGGCTTGACAAGCCAGAGACTTGTTTCGATTCGTGTGACATGTGCTGACTTTCCCTTCAGGGTTTCTGATGAACAAAATGATTGAACGATCGTCTGATGGCAATGGACCACTTGCAAGAAATGCAATTCTCTTGTTCCACCACCTCTGCATTGGAGTTTTCTGGACAGCTCTTAATGGAGCTGTTAGTCTTAACCGAGCGTAACGATTGGACATGCAAGACAACGCGTTAGGAGTACTTTACTTTGCTGTTGTTTAACATGCTCATTCATCTTCCTTTGTTGGATGTAATTGGATGACAGGTATCAGCCAGTATTGCGGTTGGACTCATGACACTTCGATCCAGGACCAAATATCGCATCGATCATTCTGGTATCCCCAACAAGTTCAATTTCCTTTTGACACCGAGCATATTTTACCTCAAAATTTTACCCGAAAATTCTCTCTAGTTGAATGTTTAGGTTCAATTCCCGAATCTGCTGCGACCCTCCATTGTAATGATCTTCCAGCTGGAAAGAGATTTCCCAGCCCGGAAACTGCATTCTATAAAGAGAAGCTGCAGAAGGAGAAGGAAATCCATTACACATCTAGTCTGCTCCTGTAGCGCACTCTCCACTCGAAGGAAATCGTTCTTAATAGCCTATTTAATCGGAGATGAGATGGTAAGGTACATGCACCAAGTCATCTGTAAGATATGGTCGGAGGAAAGCATGCCCGATGAGTGGAACCTCAGTATCGTTTGCCCGATCGACAAAAAAGGAGACCCTTCAACTGCGCCAGCAACCGAGGGATAAGTCTCCTAAACATCGCTCTACCGTTCTGTGTGAGCGCCTGAAACCATTCGCGAATAACCTGATAGGTCCTTATCAGTGCTGTTTCAGGCCGGGGAAGTCCACCATCGACCAAATCTTCACACTACGGCAGATCCTGGAAAAAAACCCAAGAGATGCAGATAGACACCCACCACCTGTTAATCGATTTCATGGCCGCATATGACAGCGTGCATAGAGACTAGCTATACAACGCCATGTCTAGTTTTCACATTCCTTCCAAACTCGTCAGGTTGTGCAGGATGACGATGGAGAACTCTCGCTGCTCCATCAAGGTCGGAAATGAACTCACCGAGACCTTTAATATCAAAAAAATGTTTAGGTAAGGCGACGCGCTGTCATGTGATTATTTTAACATCATACTTGAGAAGGTTGTGCAAAACTCACTCGCCAACACAAGAGGAACGATCTTCCGAAAGTTCGTACAATGACTAGCATACGTGGTTGACGTGATTGATCGAACACAGCAAGCCGTCAATGAAGCGTTTGTTGGTATTGAAACGGATGCGGCGAAAATGGGTTTAGCAGTGAACGAGGACAAAACGAAGTACGTGCTGTCATTGAGAAAGGACGCACAACATCGACGACTCGGCCGGAACGTCACCGTAGGCAGCTTTAACTTCGAAGTAGTTAAGGACTACGACGGCTCCCAAGTAAACAGTACGAACAACATCAGTACTGAGATTAAACGTAGAATAACTCTGGCCAATCGCTGTTTCTTTGGGCTCAAGAGGCAATTGAGTAGTAGAGCCTTCTCTCGAAGGAACAAGATAACATTATATAAGACTCTGATCATCCCTGTTCTGCTCTAGAAGCCTGGACAATCTCAAGAGCAGATGAAGAAGTCCTTGGTCTTTTCGAGAGAAAAGTTCTGCGCTCCGTCTTTGATACTGTTCGCGTTGATGGTTTTTGGAGAAGAAGATTCAACCATGACGGGCTGTACAGCGACATGAACCTTGTCAGTCGTCTACGGATTCAACGCCTAAGATGGCTAGGTCATGTAGAGCGCATGGACAACGCTGATCCAGCCCGAAAAGTCTTCGACTCCGAACCAGTGGGACAACGCAATAGAGGACGCCCACAGAATCGATGGCGCACACAAGTAGAGAAAGACCCCAACCAGCTTGGCGAGCGAAATTGGCGGCAGCTGACTAAAGATCGTGCCAGCTGGAGAAGCTTGTTGACTGAAGCCCAGGTCCACCCCGGACTGTAGCGCCACTCGAAGAAGAAGCCTATTCAATCGGCAAGCGTTACCCAACTTAAGCGCATCCTTATTAGCACATACTAGTTTTCATAATAGGACCCCAATCCACGTGTTAACACTGCAAAGAACCGTCAGCCACTTCCCAGCAATCATCATCAGCCATATATTCTCATTAAAGCTTTCCCCTGTTGCCATTTCGTTTCCACACATTCACTATTAATTCAATTTGCCGGCGACACCTAATGGCCTTATGCTGTTAATTCCCTTAAGGTACGTTTATTTATAGCACGCTGAGGTGTGCATATCCATGGTAAACTCTTTTCATACTGTGCATGGATATCCATGGTAAACTCTTTTCATACTCTTCCTTCGTGGACGTTTCTAAAAAACTCAGTGAATCGGAAAAGATTGATTATTCTTCAATATGGTGACCAGGTAGGAGAGACAGGAAAAGAACAGCAACGGTGTGAGACATAAACCTGATTTTGGCTTTATTTTGAAACTACGTTCATGCCATTATACCTTCGCTGGCAGTTCTTCAAACGGTCGTCAAAATTTTTGATGTTTTCAGCAAGAGGTTACCTTCTCGTGTTGATCAGTGTTGTCAGTTGCATAGAAAACAACTATAATCAGTCTTAGTCTATGAGCATCATACCCAGTAAGATATAATTATCGACGTAATTGTTTTAGACAGCGTTAAGCTCCCCGTGTGTATGCACTGGATGGCGCACTTGGTTGAGTGCCTGCCCTTGGTTAGAGGGGTCCCCGGTTCGAATCCCAGTGAAAGCAACGCTTTTATCCGTTTTTCGAATCTGGTCCAGTCACCATTTGCCGTCACTGGAGTTTGTCGATCAGTAGCTGTAGTCCGACTATAGATATCGCAAGGGTGCTGGCGATTTTCGCTGGCAGGCCACTTACCAACCTACTGAGGTTGCTGCTGGTAGTACAATGGATCTGTTTTGAGTCTGAGTGCTCCAGTCTAGCGTCAAAAACACCTCAATGGCCGCGTGGCGGCCATTCCACTGTGGGTCTATGTGTCCACTCCTACCCACTTGACCCCTCGGGCTCTAGGTTTGATTGCCGGTATGACAAAAATAATGTTCACGGCTCCACCTCTTTCGAGTCACTGACAGGGCTCAAAGAGTAATAACTGTCTGTCTAGAAAAAAGCTTCACAAACTTAGCCGTTCGGCGTCGGTATTAAACTGAGAAGAATAGCACGCAGAACACGAGTGGTTGCTGTAAAAGCTAGGTCCTAGCACTCTACACGCTGTAGCGCCACCCACATTATTATATTATTATTAATATGGTCGTAATCTACGATGTGTATCTTACATACTTAAGGTGGTGCTACTATGCGGCGTGGACCTGGGCCTCAACCACCTAGCGTTGCCAGCCAGCTCGATCTTTAGCTAGCTATTTCGCAAACATAGTTGGTTGAGGTCCCTTTCCCTTCCTCTACTGCATCGGCCCCAGGGGGTGGATTCGAAGACTTTCCGGGACGGAGCATTGGTTTCCATCCGCTCTACATGACCCATCGTTGGATCTTCATTCTTCTGGCTAAGTCGATGTCTCTGAACAGCTCGTACAGTTCGTTGTTATATCTTCTCCTCCGCTCACCATCTAGACCAGAAATTCACCCGAAGAACTTTCCTCTCAAAGCAACCAAGAGTAACATCATCCGCTTTTGAAAAAGTCTATGCCTCTGCGCCATATAGCACGACTGGGACGATTAAGGTCTTATAGAGGGCTACTTTAGTTGTTCGAGAGAGGGCCTGGTTTATCAATTGCTTTTTTAACCCAAAGAAGCAGCGATTGGCAAGAGTTATACTTCGTTTGATTTCAACGCTGCTGTCGTTGTCTGAGTTAATAGCGGTTCCCAAGTAGACAAAGTCTTTGACTAACTCAAATTTATATGTGTCTAGAGTGAAGTTCTGTCCGAGACATCGGTTTTGGGTGTTCTTTCTTGTTGATAGCATATATTTGGTCTTGCCCTCATTTACCGTTAAACCTTTGCGGCCTCTGTCGCAATACTCCCAAAAGTGCCATTGACATCACGCTGCGTTCTTCCAATAATTTCAATATCATCAGCATATGCTAGTAGTGACTGGTGAGCGAGTTTTGAACAATTCTCAGAATGATGTTGAATAACAGCGCGTCGCCTTGTCTGAATCCTTTTTTGACAACAAAAGTCTCGGTTAGGTCTTTACCGACCTTGATTGAGCAGCGTGCATTCTCCATCGTCATTCTACATAAACGGACGAGTTTGGTAGGCACGCGAAAACTAGACATAGCTCTAATAAAGGGTGATTTTTTAAAAGCTATAGGAAAGTTTTTCAAAAAAAGAAACACATAGAATTCAGAAAAATGCATGAAATCTTTATTTGAATCGATAGTACGGTCCATATAATTTAATCTTTGAAGATTATTTCATGCAAATGTTGACCTTGACTGCGCCTCAAATGGTCCATCCGCTTAGTCCAATTTGGGCATACTCTTTCCAACATTTCGGCCGGTATCTCACGAACAAATGCTTCAATGTTGTCTTCCAATGCGTCAATTAAAGCGGGCTTGTCTGTATAGACATGAGCTTTAACATAGCCCCACAAAAAACAGTCTAAAGGCGTTAAATCGCACGATCTAGGCGGCCATTTGACCGGTCCCGAACGTGAAATAAAATGTTCACCAAACTCGCCCCTCAATAAGTCCATTGTTGCGCGTGCTGTGTGGCATGTGGTACCGTCTTGTTGAAACCACATATCCTGCAAGTCAAGCTCTTGCATTTTGGGCAAAAAAAAGTTGGATATCATCTCACGGTAGCGCTCACCATTCACAGTTACGTTACGATTAGCATCATCTTTGAAGAAGTACGGTCCAATGATGCCACCAGCCCATAAACCGCACCAATCTGTGACTTTTTCTGGATGCATTGGTAGCTCTTGCAATGCTTCTGGCTGATATTCACTCCAAAATCGACAATTCTGCTTATTTACGTACCCATTGAGCCAAAAATGAGCTGACCATAAAATGGAAGAAGCGCGCGATGGACTTTTTTAACAGAGCACGCATTTTGATAATAAAATTCAATAATTTGCAAGCGTTGCTCGTTTGTAAGACGATTCATGGTTAAATTATAGACCAAACTGAAGATGTTTGACAGTGAAACAAAACACGAAACGTGCGTCAGCTGTTTAAACCAGTGTTGCCAAAAAGATAATAGCTAAAAAATCATCCTTTAGCTCGTCTCTATAGATGCTGTTATACGCGGCCTTAAAATCAATGAAAAGGTGGTGGGTATCGATCTGTTGCTCCTGGTTTTCCTTGTACCTGATTTTCCTGGCCTAAAGTCACACTGATATGGACCGACCACGTTGTTGACGAAAGGCTTTAGGCGTTCGCACAGCACGGCGGATAAGCTTTTGTTCAGAAGACAGATGCCTCTGTAATTGGCGCAATTCAGAGGCTCTCCTTTTTTGTGGATCCATATGTATCGAGTGTATTTTAATTTACCAGTGTCTTCAAATTTTGTGAAACGAATCAGTTGGCCGAAAGGTTGACGAAGACAATTCCTCATACAAAAGTGTGGCTAATCATTCAGCGTGTCTCCGCCACATTTATTAAAAAAGCACGCGTTGTACAACATGTCCGCTCAACTGGGACTGTTAAAGCAACCTGTGTCAGTTTAGCTTTCGACAATTATTCACCTTTTATTTATGCCCTAGACTCATAGGTAAGTTCGTGAGCTGGTGTATAGCAATTCCCGCCGCCTTGAGTAAAAAATGTGTAACTAAAAATGTATTTCCGTCTACTTCCTCTGATGGGTTGCTGGTCCTATCATCTACCCTACATTTGCTTACATTTCTGAATCCCCGCTACATTGTTGTAACTGAACACTAGTTGGTAGCTTCGTGTCAATCATTTGTCTTCACGAATTATCCTTCCGTTTAGTTGTTTATCAGACTAACCATAAATTCCTATTCTAACACGAAGACAACTTCCCAGCAATAAACAATTACACACCCATTTCCTTCCCTCTAACCATTGCATCATCAAATTCTTCTTCAAAAACCAAGCCCTTAACCATCCTCAATGAAAGCGACAGTGACCCAAAACGCTGCTGTCTGTCTCCCTTCCTCTCTCTCTCTCTCTCTCTCTCTCTCTCTCTCTCTCTCCAACTTTCTCCTTGTTTCCAAGTAGCATGTATGACTCAAAACGATTTGCATTTGAAACCATCATTTACATGAAGAGAAAAACACTCCCAAATGGTTAATGGTTCATTATTACAAACCGCCGCTCCCACAGTTCCAATCCTTTCGTAACCACCATTAAGATATTAAGTTTCGCATATTCTCCCGGCAACCTTAAAATTTCTCCTATGAATCTCTTACGACACTAACACGTTCGGTAATTAAAAAAAAAATAACTAACACGTCACCCAAAGTGATGGACAATTAAAATGCCGCCTTAATTAAAGCCCATCAGCACCCCGGCTCTGTGTCAGCGAACTGAATGTGTGTGTTTTTTGATAACCGCCACCTTAATTAGGCTTCCCTATCGCATCGCATCCAGTAAAACAGCCATGTGTAGTGTGCATTTTCGATAAACCCATGATATCATGTCATCGCCACTTCTCCCACGCCCCCCCATAATGGCACATAAATCTTCCACTCGTGCTGCTGCCACCATGTGACAGGATGTTCTAGTTTTGCCAAACCACACACATTGACAGTATCGCGTCATCTGCACTAACATCGCATGTTTACATTGCGTTAGTCCAATCAAATTTCACATTTCGTCCATCACTTTCCTCTGGTCGTTGTACCGAGGGTTAAAGGACTATTTTTTTTCTAAATTTTTGTGTTTCATTTTCAGAGTAGACTACATGAATCGCATATCACACTATCGTACTATTATAATGGGGAACGGGTAATTGCTGACCTCCATTTGAACGAACACCTCATCCCGGAGCGGCATTTCGTACGTTATCAGGATCCCCAAAGAGCCGGAGAGCACATCGTTCAGAACTTCACTAAGATTGATGTCGACCTCTGTCATTATCAGGTGAGACACTTAGATTGACGAACCCTCAATCGGAGTAATTAATTGGTGTTGTTTTTATTTTTTTTATTTTTAGGGCATCTTAAGAGGAAAACCGAACTCACGAGTTGCCGTTTCAACATGCAATGGAGGAGTTAATGGAATGGTGCGTGATGACGATCATACGTATTTTATACATTCGGACGAAGAAGGACGCATTCACGATGATCACTTTCTATTTAGGTATGAACACAAAGATGGGATTATTTCCCTTTCCTGGGTTTATTTTTAATGGGGGAAATTTACCACATTGTGAATGGAACAGTCTGCTGGGGTTGTCAACAGTAAATCCGTCCGTATTCGAGGCAGTTGTTTCTGAACTGGCTTTTATTACGTGGTGGGGCAGTTAACCCCGGACAAAGGGGTCGGAAAGGATCCGGCGTCGGTAGCCTCCAAAGCGGACGAAGAGGTTATTGGTATTTTCGAGAGAAAAGTCATGAGCGCGGTGTTGGGTGAGGCCAGGTCCACCTTGAACTGTCGCGATCTAAGAAAAATGGAACAGTTCACAGTGTCTGGAAGGAGTGAATACGAATTCTGTGGTTAGTGCCATACACAAGTCTCTTCTGAGGTTTGGGCTCACAGTTTGACAAGTTTGACGTAATCGGGGTACACAGTGATACTACTCGATTTTAGCTTGCAATGCGGCGGCTTGATGTTGTCACATTATTCGTTGAATTGAGACAACATCATCTAAGAGTAAGCATTGGAGAACTGTTACCCATGTTGCGCTACAGAATTAACCAAATTTCCCATATACAAGACTTTCATGAACTGGTTGCTGTGGGAGTGTGACCGCCGGGATCGGCTTTAAACTCACAGTAACCAACTTTAAAACAAACTGAGTACGAATGCATCTCGTTTTCCAGTGACAAAAGAGTTGGCGTAAGCTGTCTATTCTGCACACCGGTGTCCCTTTCCTCCAAATTTTTTTAATTTTCCTCAAAGATGACTAGTCCACACTCAGGACACACTTCAGCACTTCAGAAGTGCTTTACATTCGATCGATATCGAGTGTTCTCGCATTTCCAACTTTTTTACTGGATCTCCAGCTCCAGCTGCATCCCTGAATTGTTTTTCATCGACTCAAGCCCAAACCTAACTCAAGAACTGTTCGAATAATGAAAAGTAGCGCATCTTAGTACAAAACAGTGCCACAATACTGCAAGAACACATGCTGTGATCCGTACACGTGTATGCTGAGATCGAATGCGTCGTGTGCAACTGGCGAGTGTTGTAATTTTAACAAGTGCCTACCGAAGCCAGCTGAAACCAATTGCCGGCAAGCTGAAATTGTTGGATCACTGCCATTACTTTTCAGAATAATTTTCCCAAGAAATTGAACGAATCATGTAAACCACGGAAACACTTAAAGATCTCTGCGTAAGATTCCACAAAGCCCACACGGAATTCTGTTACCTGTTACCACGATCGTACACACATAATTCGTCATCAAATAAACAAACAAACAATGTCCGCAACAGCATCACAATTCTCTACCGCTTCACATAAACTCTCGGTTAATCAGTCCTCTTTAATGGCACCCACTCTGTCTGAGAAATACCTTACTCATGAATTCTCATCCTCACACCTCCTCCTCTTCTCGTCTTAATTTTGCTCTAATATGCTGCTTTACAAACATTCAAGTGTATGGCACCATTGTTTGTTCAATGATGTAATTCAAACAAAATTCAGAGTACGCCCCTTTCGTCGGCAGGGTTGTGCGTGTTCTCTTAGCGCCGTGTAAATATTTGTCATCTCCATCGAACGCACATTCCAACACACAGACAGGTAACTTCCGTTCGGTATGCGCATACAAATATTGACATATTTCCACCTAGTGGCTGACCATACAAGAAACAGGAAACCGGAAGGAATAACTTATCCTAATTCGAAATGAAAACATCTATTCTGTTTCTGTATTTGCAGACATGCGGACTTGGTTGCCAATGCAACATGTGGATACAATAGTGAATCAAATCATATACACGAGACGAACGAAACCCCAAAGGAATGGGATTCCGTTCAGAATCGAATCGATGGGTCAGAGTTTAATCGAATCTTACGAGTAAGTTGGAAAAAATAATCACCTTGAATGCAATGAGAAATACTATTGTTGTGTTTGTCTCTCTTTAGTACAAGCGGTCCAGCACTGATAACATCATCCGGGGGCCGTTCAATGCCAACAAGCATTCGTCGTTCGTCGAACTGGTTATCGTTGTTGATAACAAAGTGTATAAATTTCTGGGAGAGAGTATGAAAAAGGTTCACAAACACTGCAAGGACTTGGCGAATATTGTTAATGCAGTAAGTGGTTTTGCGACGATGACCTTGTATTGTTCAGTAAATGATTGTATTATTTTTCTTGCAGTTATATGAACCGTTGAATATCTTCATCGCCCTGGTTGGTGTTGTTGTGTGGAATGAATCAAATGAGATTGAATTCTCTGAAGATGGTGATAAGACGTTGCAGAATTTCTTGTATTATCGTCGCACAAAATTGGCCACAAATCATCCAAATGATAATGCTCAGTTACTGACCAAAGAGCCATTCAATGGCGGAGTTGTGGGTAAGTTTATTTTGTTTATTTAATTGAGTGAAACTGTGTGAAACAAAGAATAGTTGATTGTTGTTCCCTTCGGAGATGATATATGCCATTACCAACATAGGTCATCTACGAAATGTGCGCCAGTATTAAAAGCAATCATTTGGTCTGTCATTCCATTTGGAGCATATAGAGTTGATTAAGGTCTTTCTCCAGTTGTGCACACCACCTTAACCACGGCCATTCTGTGTCTTGTGTCAAAGGCGGGTACAAGCTAAAGTTCATAGCTTATCTGTATAAAAATGCAGATTTTACCAACAGTCAAGAATGATCTGTCTTAGTGTGGCTCAGCGCATTGAAAAGAAATCCACCGAAATAAACATTCATGTCATTGCTCTACTTTCAGTGATCCAATGGTCATTTCACACCTTCTCTTATTCTTTTTTGAGTAGTGCCTCAGTCGGCCGTGGCCCTTGACCTTAATTAACCAGTCTCTCCAGCTGGTTGGAACTGGAGCTTTGCTCGCTATCCAGTTTCACACAGTTGGACAGTTGTCATTGTCCACTTGTGTACGCCACCACACAGCCGTCCTTCATTGTGCTTTCCCACAGGCTCGGCATCGAGGACTCTTTCGAAATCATCCATGCACACCATGTGGATCCATGTCTGTCATGCGTCAGCCCATTATTCGGAGGCGCATAGCTGGACAACTCCTCACAACTTCGACCGCATGTTCCTTAGTTCCTTGAAATCAGACAGAAAACTATAGATTTTTTCGTAACTACTTTAAAAACAAAAATTAACCTCGAAACTTCTCTTTTAGGCAAAGCTCTTAAGGGGCCCATCTGTACTTATGAATTTTCTGGCGGCGTTGCCATGGAACACAGTCAAATAGTTGCCGTTGTCGCTGCAACAATGGCACATGAAATGGGCCACAATTTCGGAATGGAGCACGACACACCGGAATGCCGTTGCCCCGAGGTGAAATGTATAATGTCCGCATCGAGTACATCGGTAGTGCCGCATTCGTGGAGCGATTGCAGTATTGATCAACTGAATGTTGCCTTTTCACGTGGCATGAACTATTGCCTGCGAAACAAACCGACTAAACTGTTTGATTCACCGCAGTGCGGAAATGGATTTGTCGAACCGGGCGAACAATGTGATTGTGGCTTGCCACAATACTGCAAGAACACATGCTGTGATCCGTACACGTGTATGCTGAGATCGAATGCGTCGTGTGCAACTGGCGAGTGTTGTGATTTTAACAAGTGCCTACCGAAGCCAGCTGGAACCAATTGCCGGCAGGCTGAGAACGAATGCGATTTACCAGAGTTTTGCACTGGAGCATCAGAGTATTGCCCATCGAATGTGTTCAAGCGGGACACAGAAAGCTGTGACAATGGAAACGCCTACTGTTACCAAGGTAATTGCCGGTCCAGAAATAATCAGTGCCGCATTCTTTGGGGGCCATCTGGTCAGAGTTCGGAACACTGCTACTGGAAGAATCTGAACGGAACTCGACATGGTAATTGCGGATTTGATCGTATCAATACCAAATACGAGCAATGCAAACGGGATGATATATTGTGCGGCATGTTGCATTGTAAGCACTTAAACGAACGCTTAGAATTCGGTATGGAGTCGGTAGCTGTGTTGTCGCACAGTTTTTTGAATCACCAGGGCAGCATTATTCCATGTCGAACGGCAATCGTTGACTTGGGCCTGGAGACAACGGATCCTGGGTTAACGCCAAGTGGTGCTAAATGTGGTGATGACAAAATGTGCGTAGACAGGAAATGTAGAAGCATTGAAAGCCTACGCTTGAGTGGAATCGGGAAGGAGTGCCCCAACAATTGCAACGGCCATGGACAGTGCAACAGCAAGGGTAACTGTCATTGTGATGAAGATTTTGCTCCACCATTCTGTGAAAAACCCGGATCAGGTGGTTCCATTGACAGTGGACCGGCAAAGGATTTAAGTGGTATGTTACATATTTTGTACATTTAATTGGAATGTTTTCTAATCAGTTTTGTTTTTTCTTCTGTTTACAGGCCAGCACATCTTTACCACGCTGCTGTTCATTGTGTTCTTGGGCATCGTACCACTTATGGTTATTATGCTCTTTGCGATTCGCTATCGAGATCAACTGTGTGTGAAACGAAAATTATTCGGCAATATGTATGTACATTCATCACGTAGTAATTCTTCTACTCCTTCTTCTGAAAACACATCTTCTGATACTACCACCATTTCCAAGCCTTCTGCAACAATAAACAATAATAATAACACAAATAAAACTAAACTGCATATAACTAATGTTAAACTCTGTTCAACTACTAATCCGCACGCACTTTGCAATGGCACTGATTATAAATTAGATCAGAAAAATGGGTGTGTCTACCAGTTGACTTGAATTGCATTGATCTCGTTTAGTATCTCAGTATTTCGTATTGATTGTATTGTACTTGCAGATGCAATTAGCATCTTCGTTAGATAATTGTTGTAATTGAATGTAGTTTTAATTATTATTTTTTTTTTTTTTAATTGATTGACCTCATATTCATTTATTTTTTAAGTATATTTTCTTAGTTTTGTTTGCATTGTTCTTTGGGTACTTGTGTATGTGTGCTTGATGCTGAATATGCCATCGATGCGACATAAATGCACTTAGATTAGAAGTCCATGATAGTTTGAGAGGAAATGTTGAAGTAGCTCACATTTAATGTTATCAATTTTGTCTCTTTAAAACGGAGAACACACTGCCAGCGCTTGGCCACAATCAAGCGAATATTTAAAGATTATCTGCGTCCGTTAGTGATGAAATGTTCACTGCCAACATCGACAACATCGAAGATATGTATGAATGAATAAAAAAAAACCCCTGTGATGACTAGCAGTGTAAGCTGTTATTGAGTTTGACAGGACGATTGGTGTCATGAAAATGTATCAAAAAAAAAACTGCCCAAAGACTGAACAAAATCATTTATTTCCATAGAAGTTGTTGTAGCTGTGTAAGCTACTGTGAGACTGTTTAGAGTACTCAAACCAAGTGAAACAACATATCAACCAACCTCTCACAATTTATAGATGCACTCACGAACGAAAACTCAAACAGTTGTGGTCCTACTCTCTTTAGTTTATGTTCTGTGATACTCGGAAACTGCTACTTTACTGAAGTCTCGTGCTTGAAATGTGGATCTTCCTCCAGTTACTTAATGCCATAGATTGTACAGAGTTATACTTTTTCTTCTTCTTTGTTTGGCGCTACAGCCGGGGTGGACCTGAGCCTCAACCAACAAGCCTCTCCGGCCAGCACGATCTTTCGCCAGCTGCCTCCAGTTGTGCACACCAAGTTGGTTGAGGTCCTTCTCCACTTGTGTGCGCCATCTCGTTTCTAGGACGCCCTCTGTTGCGTTGTCCCAATGGCTCGGAATCGAAGACTGGTGGTGTCAATCCCCTCTACGTGACCTAGCAATCTTAAGCGTTGGATCCGAAGACGCTTAACTAGGTGCATGCCGCTGTACAGCCCGTACAGTTCGTGGTTGAATCTCCTCCTCCAGACGTCATCAATGCAAACAGGACCAAAGATCGCAGAGTTATACTATCCTGTGGTTATTTGAGATTATTTCGGAGCTCTCTTATTCAGATTGCTAGATTTTTGTTTTCTTTCGAGTTTTACTAGTAACAACGAAAAGCAGTCACACACTGCCTTGCTTGATCACTACTCAGAACTGTCCCGGCACAACACTTATTTAGAACGATTACTTACTCGAGATCAGAGATCATGTTGCGAAGTGTCCAGGTTTCCCCAATCAATGCAAAAAGTATTTAAATACATCTGATTTGGTTTGAATTTCGAAGGCCTATGTCCACATTAAGCTTGAGTCTAACGCTCATATCTGGCCCCTACGACATGAATGGTTGTTGAGAAGCCAGTCCCAAGTCCACCGCTCGCCCAGAGAAGAAAAAAGAAAAGAAATTCAAAGCATAGGCAATAATTTCAAGTAATTTCAGTCAGCAACAATTCTTTAATTCCATCCTTTTGAACTGATCTGCATCTGAATCTGAATAATTGTTCTCCAAACAAGATCAGTGTGGTGGCCCGTGGCGTTGTGGGTGTGTGCGTCGACTCCTAAGCACTTAGACCTTCGATTCCTGGTACGACAAGCAATACTTTTCACGGCCCCACCTCTTTCGAGTCACTGACAATGCTCACAGCATATAACTGTCTAGAAAAAGCTTCTCAAACTTGGCCGTTCGGAGTCGGCATAAAACTGTAGGTCCCTTCCACTCGTGATAGAACAATAGCACGCACAACACGAGTGGTTTCTGAGAAGCTAGGCCCTGGCCATCTACGGGCTGTAGCGCCACAAGATCAGACAACAAATAAATCTGCGAAGCGCTGCATCAGACTTTATCTGCATATTTGAACGCAGGTCTGCATCTGTCTTCACACTTGAATAATTGAACAGTCATTTGTGCAGCGACTGTCGAGTCTGCGTGGGCAGCTGAATACTTGAGAGCCCCCCGTTTGTAGCTACGTAACACATGAACTTGACCCTGTGCATCTCAAGACAAAACTCTTTTCTTCACGTCGCGTCGCCCTTACGAACATCGAATTCCTAAATTGACCGACGAATAGGAACAGACAATCATTTTCAGATTAAAAAAAAAATACTGAACCCTCCAGGCCTCCAACGCAGGCACACCCGAAATAACAGAAAGTTAACTGATAAGGGATAGATTTCATCAAATTTCTGAGAATAAGAGGGAATCACTTTGAAGACACGTGACACATAAACAAAAACATATTCATATTCGCACAGCAAACATGCACACATAAGAACCAATCAGAACTGTAGAAATCTATAAGAACTGTAAGCCTCACACTCTGCTGTGCAAAGTACCAAACTTAATCGCTATCTGTGTTGTTAATCTTAGTTATCTTTCGTATTTTTACATTTGTACTCATAATACGTTTTATTTTTCTCATACTGTAAGTCATAGAAAATGTAGAATACACCTAAAAAAAAAACGAACAAATAAACACATACTTCTTTTGTAGTTGTTCTCTGTTTTTTTTTTTTTTGGTTTCCTGTTTCTTGTAATGCTTGTGTGGTGTCTTTTATTTGCTCGCTAAGCATGGTTTGTGGCTATGTTACTACTCTAAGTTAAGCGTTCAAATACTCTGAGCTACAAAAATTAAATAATAACTTAACATCAGTCTTGGAAAACTTTGTTTCAGTATGAAGAGCACCACGAAGGGACCAGCGCCTCGTCCGCCACCGTCATCGCCCAATGGAGGCTTGCCCAAATCAACGCCGAGCAGTACAGACGACATGAATTCAGCACTTTTGAAGTCACCGTCGGACTCGGATGCGTCAACGATGAACAATGGCATGTTTGGCAAATTCAAAGGATTCACATTGAAGCCTCTTTCAGATTCAGCCGCTCCAACGCCGGTGGCTGGCAAGAATGTAGCGTACGTTCAGCCGGTCAGCAAGACGGCTACAACAGTAACGGAGAATGAAGGAGTTCCGGCGAGAGCAGCGCCTCCGGTTCCGAAACATGCAACTCTTGGTTATGATACACCAAAGCCGAATGGATTATTCGAGAATGCAAAGAAAGCCAGTACCTTGGGTAGATTCAATGATGGCACAGCTCCAGCACTACCGCCACCTAATCCTGGCTCACATCCGCGTCCGATCATATCGAACCCGGTTTTGGAGGCATCCACGTGTAGGGAAATAGGAGCCCCAGGCAAGCCAGGTGAAATAACACCCGCTCGACCGGCTCCAACTGCTCCTCAGCAATGGACTGCAGTTGCTCCCGCGCCACCAGTGCCCCTGCATACCGATCCGAAGTTGAACGCAAGAACTAAGGATCAAGGGACCATCAAGCGGATTGCTTCGTTCCTCAAGAAGGAGGACAAGTATCCGCCGAAGGTTAAGCCCGTTATTGATAAGGAGAAGTTGAAAAATATTGAAATTTCCGCTCCTATTCCTCAAGTGGACACATCAAATTCAGACTCTGAACAGCAGGATGAGACAAAGAATCTAGTCAAGCGCGCCCAGAGTATGCGCAGTCCAACTAAGAAGCAGCCCGCCGTGCAGACGTTCGGCTCAATGAGAAACCCAACCGGGGTCAGTCGACCGAAGAGCGTGATAGGCTCGGCCAGACCCAAGAGTCCACCTCCACGACCGCCTGGTCCGGGAGGAGCCATAAGGAAGACACCATCTACCACCTCATCGGGCTATCAACTGCCGCTAGCGGGCATAGCGGATCACACCTACGATGACTGTGAAGCAGTGGAACTGCCACTGTCCGACATCAAAGAATCGCCATCCCCATCGAATTCAGATAACATTTACTCTGTCATCGATGAGGCGCCTGCCACATCGCCCGTCACACAAGACAACATGGGTCTCCTTGGGGAGATTGTCAATGAAATCGAAAAACGAAACGTCGATTCGATTTATTCTGCATCGACAATGAAAAGCTCGAGCAGCACAGACAATGTGAAACCTATTTCGCCTTATGAAGACGTTCCCGAACTGGACGTCCTACCAGAGCCGGAATACATTAAGTCCAACAGTAGCACTGCGTCTGGAGGCTACATTCGGCCACCAGCGGTGAACGCACCGATTGCCCGAGTTGCCCCAACTCGCTCGGATTCGTCAGTAGCGAATGCGTTCTCTAGCTTCAAGCCAAAGACGGAGAATGCAACTTCAACTACCCATGCTGGTCGCGGTGGAAAATCCACAACTCCACCAGTCAGCACAAAGCCTTCGACAGTCGCTGCGAGAGCAAAATCATTTAACAAATCGCCTAGTCGTCTAACTAAGGCAACAACCTCGTCACAGCCAACCGGATCAGAGATGAATACCACTGGAGAGGCTGTTGCGAAAAAACCACTGCCTTCAGGTGCTGCCAAACCAAAACCCCTCACCAAGCCATCAGTCACAACCGCTGGCACTAAACCAACAATCAATCGAAAGATATCGGCAAATAAAAAACCTGTCGGCTCCAGCAATGTGAGCTCGACAACAACAACAACAACAAAACCTGTGCTAAACGGTTCAGTCCGCCCCTTAGGTAAGACCTCAACTGTAGCCTCTTTGCAACAGAAGTTCGAGAATTCCGCAAAAGGTAAACCACCCATAACCGGGTGATCTGCAAAAGTTTGAAGAAAAAAAAGAGTGTTCACAGAAAACGAACTAATTGATTAACAAGTGCTGAAAGAACTGACTGTGTGGTTAACTGGAACTTGATCTCTATGCAGACGTATCACTCCGGATGAATAGCCGCAATCAATAGCTAATTAGCTAAATTTCATGTGACTGTAAATAACCCCAATTGAATACTTAAATCAGTATCAATATATTTTATGTAGCATCTAAGATTGTAAATTCTGTAATTAAACAAAAATGGACGAAGGAAATTTTGTTTGTAAATATTGCACCAAAGAACTGTTAGATAAGAAAAGATCTGAATCTCCAACAATGCCTGTGGTGTGGCATACGATTTTTTTTTTTTTTTTAACAACACTCGATTCTTGATCGATGTTTGTATTCAAAAAATGAAATAGATAAATGCAAATTGATTAAATATAAATTAATGAATTGTAAAAACGAAATGTATGTGTGTATATTTCGGACTTGGAGAGATATGAATTCGTAGTTCTTTTAACTGTTCGATTGTAGTGCTTGCAAGTGAATGTAATCGACTGAAAAGAGAGTAGTTTTTTATATTTCACGTGCTCGAGGCGAAGCTTTACGAAACAAGAAATAGTTGATCTGCGAATGACACACATTGTTCAAGATGAAGATGGATTTAAGAGTTCAGTATAAGTATGATTGAGTCTAAGTTGACTGCCATCAGATGTCCGAGTGTTTCTGGAATCTAGATTCAATCGAATTTGTCGTAACCTACAGAGCAGACGGCGTCCTAGCTCATGGTCAGAAATCATGTACACCGAGATAGTCGTCTTTCCAGTGGAAAACCCCTTGTCCATCGCGTTTCACCCCGGATTTTGCTCTAAACGCACGCATACTACTTTATTTTCACACAAACTTCTTAAGTCTTTAGAGCAGCCTGCAGTTGCTCTCTGATCAATCGTATTCACAAACACTCTCTGAACATTTTATAAAAAACGCTGTCAGATGAAATCGAGGGGCAAGAGAGGTAGAAGTTGACTATCTCTTTAATACTTCATCTCTGATCTCTGCTCATGGTGAAAGGAATATAAGGTAATAGCTTGTCAAAACGGCCATCTTTCTGTTTTGTGACGTCACTCAGAGTCCGTTTTGCTTAAGCTTATAAAACAGGAATTGAATTGCAAATTGAGGTCAGATGAATGGATTTACTTCATTTATTGGTATTGTATAGGAAAATGCAACAAAGTGTAGTGAAAGGTACATAAACTAGAAAAATTTTATATCTTTAAGTTTCTGTTGACATACAAATTCCCGCGATGATGTCACGCAGGGCCTCAAGAGAACTAGATCTGCCCGGCACACCTTATATTCCTTAGGGCGCTTTTACACACGCTATGTTTGTCTGCAACTTTCCAAATTTGTTGGCCAGGGAGGAGAAACATGCAAGGGTTGCGTGTGCTCGAGAATTGCGATTGATCCTTCGTATTCCCTTTTATCTCTTTTCGTTTTTTCGTATTGCTTTATTCTTGCCTTCTCAATGTTGGGTACTGGAAGCATGCTATGCATATGTAAGAAAGAGATGACACATGTCTGAAAGGGTGTGAAGCGGAAAAATTTTAAGCAGGAATTGCAACTGGGTTATTTCTACGTGTAAAAGTGGCTTGCGAACACAAAAGAGAATTGCAGAAAATCGTCAATAAAAAGTTGCGTGTGTAAAAGCGGCCTTAGACCATGGTCCTAGCTGTCTCCTCCTTCTCTGGTAACATTTTGAAAACGAGTTCCAGACTAAAACAAACGTCTGCACGATAAAGAGGCTTCTAATGCTATACAACTGTTGTTAGAATTCGTTCTGCAATTCAGCTGTGTGTAGTCTGCTAGGACAAATGTGCGCAACTACCTCGAGAAAAATATCTGACATCACGGTTCATGTAGTGTACATTTTATTGTGTCCTTGTTAACTCATTTGAGAGTTCATATTTACATGGTCTGAATTGGAATAAGTACTTTAATCCGTGTCAAAACCTAAGGATGGTGTTGTTGGAGACATTCATTTTGCAGTTGGTGCATTTCTCCAGAACACATGAAATTATTTCTTTCACTTCATTCGAGATGTCTTTTGTGACGACTGGTAGTTTAAAATCAATTCTCTTTCCACCTAGATCTTCCCTTTAGATGTTAACACAGGCGGCTGGGTTTTAGATAGCACAGTCCTCGGCCTAGTCTTCGAAATCCCATTGGTCTTATGACTGTATTTTTATGCTCCTAAGTGTAGGAGTCGAGATCTACTTGTCCCCGCAGCAAAGAATGTTTGTAGAAGTGAGGCTCTGGTGGAGAGCTGCTACCTTGGACACCATCATGCAGGCCATCACGAACTACGACTATATTATAGTCTGTTTAAATCCTCGCATCTAGTTTTGAAGTTTCCTCCTCCAAATCGGAATCATGACTGGCTTTTTTTTTAGCGAATCCTAAAGATTCAAACGATAACATTCGCTTGCAACACCACCGACAAACGAACCGAACACGAATTCAAACACTAGGCAGGTATTTAAGGAAGAAACAAAAAAACACTAGAACAAACAACGGATGCATGAACTAGTAGGTACTAATAATTAGAGACGTAGATGTATAAAAAATAATCATAAATAAATTATTAATTGATAAGCTATGACTATGTTCCAATTGTATCATATTATAGACCTATACATTGCATATGCTAACAAGAAACGTTTTTTGACAAAATTATAAACTGTGGTTTTATTTGATGATGACGTAGAATTTCCTCTCGAGTCGAGATTCTCACAATTTATTCTCAGATCCTTTGTTCCTCGAATGGGATATACGAGGGGCGTTCAATATATTGAAGCTGTGGTTGTATATATAAATTGACTTATTTATCAAGTAATACCATTATTTTAGTGCATTAATGTAAAATTTCATATAAATGTGATTATTAATTCGCGTTTTATCTCTAGTTAAACAGAATACCCATTTATTGCCGACTTGGGGTCTTCATCATCCGAAAATCTTTTTCCACAAATCCGGAAACAGGAAATAATCACTAGGGGCAAGGTCCGGACTATAGGGTGGGTGTTGGATTTCTTCGAAACCACAATCTCGCGCAGCAGCCTTGGAAACTCGCGCCGTGTGAACAGGAGCGTTGTCATGAAGGAGCAACACACCCGCTGCGAGTTTACCCCGTCTTTTCTGTTTAATTTCCTCCCGCAAATTATGCAAAGTGGAAGTGTAGGATGCGGCGTTGATGGTTTCACCTTTTTTTTTGTACTCAATGAGCAAGATTCCCTTTGCGTCCCAAAAAACTGTGGCCATGAGCTTCCCGGCAGACGGAGTGACTTTGAACTCCCTCGGAGGGTCTGTTCCTTTTTTATGCCACAGCATGGACTCTTGTTTGCCAGTAACAATTCGATCCATAACACCGTCCGAGTTCTCACTACACATCTCCAAAAGCTCTCTACAGCATGCGATTCTCACTTTTTTCTGATGCGCTGTGAGCATTCATGGCACCCACCTTGCACTGACCTTTGAAAGGTTAAGATGGTCATGAAGAATGGTGTGAATGGTACCAATTGAAAGCTTGGTGATCTCTGCCATCATTTTCACCTTTATTCGGGCATCCTCAAGAACAAGTTTTTCGACTTCTTTGATGCTTTCTCCCGTACAAGCAGAAGCCGGGGCGCCGGAGGGGGGTCGTCTTCAATGCTCTCTCTACCTCTCTTGAACTCACTTGATCACTTTTGCACAGTTGATAATGAAGGTGCGGAACCCTGGTAAACAGCCACCATCTCTTCATGAATAGTTTTTTGACTTTTTCCTTGCTTAGTGAGAGAGCTCAATTTTCACCATCATCGTCTCAGTTGCCATTATGATTCTGTTTAACTAGATATAAAACGCGAATTAATAATCACATTTATTTTATTTTTTACATTTATATGAGAAGGATGCTACGAAGGACAGTAACCGAACTAAATAACACGAGATAGCTGGTAAGAATTACATGTCAAATCCTCAAACTGATCTGACCCACACAATACCCCGATCCCTCACAACAAATGCTCTCTCGGAATAGATTAAGTACAAATAATGTGATTGGTGAATATAGGGAACCGCCTTTTGGTAGATTACATCAAGAGCGGAATCTCTTCATGTAATCTTCCAAAAGGCGGTTTCCCACGACCTTCTGCAAAAGCTGCAGAAAAGATAGAAAGTGTGCCACACCCATTCTGCTCCTGCCCAACTATAAGATTTAAGTGGAACACCATTTTGTCATCAGCTTTGAATGACACTCCCACAGTGGTTAATGAATCACAATTAAGTGTTCCGAGTGGCTGCAAAATGGTCTAGCTAGGTCTGAGTGCATTCCATCAGCTAACCTACCTTAGCAGAACAAAACATTAGGCAATGCAAGAAGAGGTTTTACAGACGAGAAGGATGAAAAAAACAGTCCTTAATTATGTTAGGGTTAGCTCAGGTCATTGGGTAGACGCGCAGACCACGTCTCACTTAGGACTTGATGGACCCATTGTGATGCACAAAGGGGAACATTTCTCTTCTAGCCTATATGCCTGGTACTCATTATGTCTACACATTGTCCAGCCATCCTGAAATCCTAATAAAATCCTAATTCAGCAGATCCTCAAAGAAGGATTCTCCCAGTGTTCTGTGCCTCACTAGGGCAGTGGCTAAGATAGTGAGGAGTATCCTCTTTTTCATCCTCATCACCGCAACCTCTGCATATGAAGTCATGGGTGACATGATTATGATCAATTAGCGCCCCAATTACCATCAATAGCATTGTAGAAGTTTGACGGTATTTTCATTAAGAATTTGGGAACATAACCGAATGGTCTCACAGGTGGTTACAAAGTTCCATCTTACATACATGCATAAAATAATAGTATTACTTGATAAATAAGTCAATTTATATATACAACCACAGCTTCACTCCGATACCGAGAATATATTGAACGCCCCTCGTAGGTCCATGATTTGTCATCCACTTTCTTCTTGACATCTGCAAAAGAAAGTTTAAAACATAGGATTGCCTGCGATGCACAGTGTGTTATTTTGCGAATCTTCCTCCTCTTCTAGTGGCACTACAGTCCGGGGTGGACCTGAGCCTCAGTCAACAAACTTCTCCAGCTGGCACGATCGTAAGTCAGCTGTCTCCAATTTCGCGCACCAATTTGGGTGAGGTCCTTCTCCACTTGTTGACGCCATCGGTTCGGTGGCCGTCCTCTATCGCGTTGTCCCACTGGTTCCGAGTCGAAGACTCTTCGGGCTGAAGTAGTGTTGTCCGTGCGCTCTACATGATCTAGCCATCTTAGGTGCTGTAGACGCCTGACTAGGCTCACGTCGCTGTACACCCCGTACAGTTCATGGTTGTATCTTCTTTTCCAAAAACCATCAACGCAAACAGTACCAAAGCCGGAGCGCAGAACTTTTCTCTCGAAAAGACCAAGGTCTTCTTCATCTGGTCTTGAGACTGCCCAGGCTTCTGCGCTATTTTGCGAATCTAGCGGAACTTAATTCAAAAATCAAAGTCGTGCGAATGACAAAAGTTTGGTATCAAACGACAGGTATAAACCAAGGTATTAACGTTCCGCAAAAAAAAATGTCATGGAAACGGTATTTACCGTTGTGTGACATCGCAAACAGCTATCATGTTTGAGCAAGGGAAATGTAAAACATTAGTTGCATTATGTGACTCAAATTCATCGTGTTCGTATGAAGTAACACTATCTTTCTAATTTTTCCAATTTCTTGCCTGTTATCTAAGGAATCTTTTTGGTTTGAAATTTGAACCTTGTACGACCTCAGCAAATGGTAGTAATTACCGATTTGCTTGAAGGCCTTAGAATTATCCTTTTTTTTTTTTATATTCTAACTTTGTCCAGAGTTTTCAAATTGTATTCGTATGTAGCCGCCTCGAGATGTTATTTATTACCTTCTCCGGACTATGTACTTCCAGAATCCGTTGAGACATTTTGCGCTCAGCTGCACAACCCGTACAATTTTTTTTTATGTATTAACATCGCTCATATAATTAACGATTATTTACCTATGTACCAATAAAACTCTGCTGCTCTAAAGAAGAAAAATGTACAACTTTGGACTTCTCGCTTGCATTCTTGGATTCGATCATTTGAATGTCTGTTGCACATTTCTTACAAGTTGGACATTAAGAAATGCCAAGCAAGATCACAGGAAGAACAAAGTTTAGTTGAGAACAAGGAAAGCTAACAAGAAAAGCTATATTCAAAAACGATTTCGTGATGAAATAGGACTGATAGTTGCAAGTAGCTGGCAATACAAATGATGGTAACACAGCGCGAACATTTTTTTAGAAACGTTGTGATGAGCGCGGATATAACAGGCATCAGCATTGATTTGATGTACCATTTCCGATTTTTACTCGAAGCAATATCGAGTGAATATTTAATTGATGCAGACAAGTTTACCAGCTGGTACCACATGCCTGCAAGCATACATAAACTTCTGATACATTCAAAAGAGATAATTCAAGCCTGCATACTGCCACTTGGTCAATTGTCCGAGGAAGTCCAAGAAGCGTGCAATAAGGAATACAAACGATTTCGAGAGCATTTCAGCCGGAAATCTTCTAGAAAATATACGAATAGAGATGTACTAAACAGGTTTTTAATATCACCAGATCCATATCTTTCGAGTCGTAGCACAGCGCTCCATAGAAAAAGCAACACACTACCTCAAGAATTGAACACCCCTGTTAAAGGCTCCCGAAGTACGAGTAGCTGCAGTTCCGATGAAGACAATGATGAGAGCGACTAACTTCAAGTCAAGAAAAAATCATAAATTAAATCAACAAACACAATTATTCAAATTTTTTAATATTTTATCTACGTTTTACTTACAAATGATGAGTGTGATGATGAACGTATACTGTGTTAGTTTCATCAAAATATCTTGGGACTTATTTGAGGTAATGGGTTGAGGTGAAAGAAGTGATTTTTCTACTGTCTTTTCTGAACACATTGGTGAAGATTTGAACAAAATCGGTCAAGTGGTCTTTTAGTTAGAGACGTTTGCATCCATGAGGTTTATGGTAGATGGATGGCGTGGGCAACACGCCCCCTATCGGTGACCACATTTGGCTATAGGTTTTAAAAACTTGATAGAATTACTTTTTTTCCCTTCACCGTATAGGAAAATCCATAGTTTAGCTATACCAAGCGCAACAGGAATAAAGTTCCGCTAGATGTGGAAAATAACACACTGTACGATGGATCGATCTCGGTCCTTTCCTGGCAAATTCATCCGCTGCCTCATTGCCCGCTATGACGCGGAATCCAGCATAGAGTAATCGAGTGCAGCCTGGTGGGAACCTTGAGCTCCTCGCGGCAGGCTTTACTGTCAATTAGTAAAGTATCTCCAACACTGATATCAATCTGGCAGTTTCCTGGATTGCCAGGACCTCCGTAAAGACATGAATGGTCGAGTTGTTGATGTTTTGTTTCTTGAATCTGTATCACAGAATGTAATTTTATGTTCGAACTTCAAATAAAGAACGTCAACAACAACTGCAACTGTTCTCGAATCACTTGCAGCCGGATGGAAAGGATTTATTTATGCTTTTAAGCGATTACAGAGCCATCTTCAGACTCATACCCAATACACCGACTTTCCCAATGTCACAACCATCAGCTGATTGACGACAACATTACTCGTTTGACGTTTCTGCAGCAATGTGCGGTCTTGTTTGGTTGTTTCTTATTCAACACTAACTATTTATTTTATCCGTTTAATGAATTAAAACACAAAAGGAATCATGTTCATAAAAAAGTTTGCACAGTTAAGGCACTTCTCGAATAAAGTCAACAGTCCATTCTATGTGACAACTCCGATTTTCTACGTCAACGCCTGTAAGTAAACCAACCCGTTTGCGAACTCTCATCTAAACGAATTCAATTTATTTAGCACCTCACATTGGCCACTTGTACTCGGCTGTGATTGCTGATGCCATCATTCGTTATCAGCGTCTTAAAAATCCTCAGCTACAAACACACTTCTGCACCGGCACTGATGAGCACGGAACGAAAATCCAACAAGCTGCAGCCAACAATAACGTTCCAGTAGCCCAATATTGTGATTCTATTTCGGAAAGTTACAAGAAGGTATTCCACGAGGCCAGAATCGATTGCACTGACTACATCCGCACAACAGAAGAGCGGCATAAAAACGCTGTTGGACATTTTTGGGTTAGTAAATGCTTGCACTGCATGCACATCGTTTAAGTCATTTGATGATGAATTCCTTTTCAGAATGAAATAAAATCCCGTGGACATATTTACTCTTCACAGTACAGCGGATGGTATTGTATTTCTGATGAAACCTTCCTCACAGACAGTCAATTGCAGACAAATCCTGATGGAAGTAAGAGCTCTGTTGAGTCTGGCCATCCGGTTGAATGGACCGAAGAAACAAATTACATGTTCAGTCTATCGAAACTGCAAGAGGATGTGCTGTATTGGGTGAAGAAAGGTGGCCGTATTCGACCTGCAAAATTTGAGAAGATTCTCTTGGACTATTTGAATGAACCACTGCCAGATGTATCAGTATCAAGACCAGCTAATAGAGTTCACTGGGCCATTCCTGTGCCTGGTGATGATAGCCAAACGGTTTATGTTTGGCTGGATGCACTAATCAACTACCTCACATCTGCTGGATATCCAAATGAAAAGGTAGTTATTGTTCAAAGATGCCTCGTATAGAGGTCACGGCTCGTTGCGTGATTACTCTATACTCTATAGGGTTCGGAAAGGAACTGTATCAATATGTGTTCAACTTTGTAGCGACATTTAGTCTGTATTACTTGACCAGCTTCTATGTCAAAATATATCATGCTGCAGCAGTTCTAATTATCGCTTGGTCAGTTAGAGTATAGTGCCGCTTCGTTTAATGTTACCACTTTACAGCCGACGCTTAGGTCAGGACTGAGATGAGTAATTTTGTATAAATCTTACTTGATGCATCGGTCCTCGAGAGAGGGCTTTATTACTCAATTACATCAAGAGCAAAATGACACGAATATACACGAAGTGGCTGACTTCCTAACTTGTGACGCCCTGTCCAAGACGATGTTGTATGTCATTTCTTGTGGACATCGATACTTACAATGGTAAAGCAATTCCCATTGATGGCTTGCTGAGATCGGACCTTAAGATCTATTGTGCCCCCTATTCATACTTTTGTTTTCTTAAGAGCTCCCTTAACATGCAGCTCTTTTCGTATTGAGTCGTATTGAGGGTTATTTGCTCCTGAAAGAGATTTGTCGTCTAAGCCTCTAAGCCTGTTTCCTTTAGGAATCTGAGAATGAAAGCTGTTTGTAGTGACTTCATGTCTTCCTCTGATATTAGGTGTTTGCCTCGATATCTTTGCCTTTTGTGGGCTAGCGCCGCACAAAATCCCAGTATATGTTCTGGAATTTCATTAGATTCTCTGCAGATCTGCAGAGACCTTCTTCTGATACTTCTAGTTGCCTTAGGTACTCCATGAATTTACAGTGCCCCGTTAGGAAACGGAGGTTGTTTTTTGCTCATTCTGGTACATGCTTTAAGCCTCCTGCGGTTAGGTTGACCCAAGAGTTTCTTGGCCTGCTTCATACCAGGTTCATTCTTTCTAGTTCCCTGAACTCTTCCCTGAGGACCTAATCTGCTACAGCGCAGAATGGTTCGGGGCCTATAAAATGTTCCGGTGCTCCTTTCCTAGCCAGGGAGTCAGCCATTTCATTGCCTTTTATCCCCGTTTGGCCAGGTATCCAAAAGAGTTCAGTGTTACACCTATTCAGCTTCTGTAGACATTCGCACACGAGCCTGGATTTGAACGCGCGACGATGTCGGTGTCATCTGCGTACCCCAACAGTTGGACTGACTTGTAGAAGATAGTGCCTTCCGTGTTTACAGCTGCCCTCCGCACTATATTCTCCAGTACCACATTGAAGAAGTCACACGACAGCGCATCTGCTTGCCGAAATCCAGTGCAAGTTTCAAGCGGCTCAGAAATCCTTGAGTGTTAGCGTGTTGCGACACAACCGAATCAGTTTTCCCGGAATCCCGAATTCGGCCATCGCATCGAATAGCTCCTTGCGATGAATGCTGTCGTATGCGGCTTTGGAATCGATGAAAACGTGGTGCGTATCGATTTGGAACTCACTGGTCTTCTCCAGGATTTGTCTTAGTTTGAAGATTTGGTCTATAGTCGATTTGCCGGGCCGGAAGCCGCACTGGTACGTGCCGATTAGTGCGGTGAAAAACGGCTTTAGACGTTCACACAGTACGCTGGACAGGATCTTGTAGGCGACGTTGAGCAAGGATATACCTCTATAGTTGGCATATGGAGCTGATATTGCAGTCGTCGGGCATGCTTTCGTCTTCCCAAATTCTACAGATGATCTGGTGCATGCTCCCCACCAGAACATCGCCACCGGCCTTGAAGAGTTCTGATGGTAGGCCATCGGAGCCTGTGGCTTTGTTGTTCTTCAGGCTTTTAATGGCTGTTCCGACTTCTTCAAAGCTAGGTGGGAGGGCTACTTCATCGACTGAAGTTGGGATTTCTTGATTCCCTATCACTCTCTCCTGGTCAGGCCCGTTAAGCAGTTGTTGGAAGTGGTGCTTAAACGCATCCACTATTTCTTGCGGGTCAGTAACAAGGCTACCCTCACGATTTCGAAGAGCCTGGGTGTCTTTCCTAAAGCCTGAAGCTAGGCTTTTGGCTTTTTTATAAAAGGCCCGTATTTTTTGTCTTTCCCTAGACTCTTCGATGTCCTTGAGCTGAGAGGTTGCGAGAAACCTTATCTTCAGGCGTAGAAGCTTCTTCTGCTCCCGTCTTCTAACCCGGTACTCCTCTTGCGCTGCTCTAGTTTTCCGTTGCAGCGCTTTTTGGTATGCCTCGTCGGTTGCACGTTTCTTCTGCTCACACTCGCCATCATACCTCGGGTTTCTTGTCGGGGGTGGTAGTTACCTTAAGGCGGTTTTCGCTACCTCTTTGATGGCCGAGCGGCAATGCAATCACATCTCGTTGGCGTTGGTGTTCGACGTAGGCATACCGGAGAGTCTCTCGCTTCATTGCTCTTCGTAGGCTCTGGCAATCTCCGTTGTGCTCAGGCGTCCAATGTCAAAACTCCTCTTTGTTGGCTTGTGCAACTTTCTGACATTGGACAGTCGGGCTCTGAATCGTGCTGCCACGAGGAAATGGTCAGAGTCGACGTTTGCCCCTCTGAATGTTCGCACATCCAGAATATTTGACGCATGTCTTGCGTCAATGAGCACATGGTCAATTTGGTTGGCCGTTCGACCGTCCGGAGATCGCCAGGTTGCTGTGTGGATTCTCTTGCGAGGGAATCTTGTGCTACTTATGACCATATTACGTCCTGTCGCAAAGTCAGTGAGTCGGAAGCCGTTATCTGTTGTCGTGTCGTTTATGCTGTGCCTTCCGATCACTCCACTAAAGATGCGTTCCTTACCAATTTTGGCATTGAAGTCTCCGAACACGATTTTGACAGGCTCCGTAGGCACCGTCCAAGAGTCGTAATAGTCCTCTTTGACAGAGCCTTCAGCGTCATCGGTAGGGGCGTGTGCACATATGAGGCTGATGTTGTAGAATCTGCCTTGGATACGGATCACAGCCCGACGATCGCTTATCGGTTTAAAGTCGATCACCTCCGACCTTAACCGTTTTTCCACAACGAATCCGCATCCAAATATGTGCAACATTTTGTGACAGCTGTAATATATGTCGCACTGGTTCATCTTCATTATTCCTTGCCCTATCCAGCGTATTGCCTGGATCGCAGTAATATCCGCCTTGTACTGCGTGAGGATCTTTTTTTGCAGTTTATGAGCGGCCCCTGGAGTGTAGGAGCACACTCGCAAATTATTGTCCTTTTTCGCGTCGTGTCGTCGTTGTTTCGATTCCGTCCGTCCGATTCAATCGTAACGGTTGCTGTTTTATGTGGACGATTTGTTAGCCCTCCGCACAACCACAAGGGAGTCGCTACATACATTAGTTCACCTCACAACGGGTGTTGCGGAGGCTATCCAGGGAGCGGCGCTAGGAGGCTGTATGTCAACTTGATCTGTGCATCGACAAGGATCCCGCCAAGCTGGGCGCGATCAGCAACTTTGCCCCGTGTGCACAGACCCTAACCCCCATAAAATAAACATTACCTTTGCCCTTCTCCACTGGTTTGGTATATAGCCCAGCGCTAGACAATTTCTAGTTATTATTCTGAGTTATGGGAGCATTTTGCTTTTACCTTTTTTGAGTACTTCATTTAAAAGGAAATAAATTCATATTTACCTATCAGATGAGTTCCCAAAGTATATGTCTTCCTCAATTTTTGGAGAGTTTCCAGATCATCATAATGTGGCTCCACCCCCCAAACATGCTTGGGCTTGGATTTTTTATTGCATCGTTTCTTACAAATACTCAATCTTTACTCAGATTCTTGCATATTCCTATCAAAGTGAAGCTTGTCTATTAATGCCTAATGTACACAAATCATTTCTCCCCCTCTTTCTTTTTTTTCAGTTTCGAAAGCAATGGCCGCCCACAATTCAAGTGATTGGAAAGGATATCCTTAAATTCCACGGAATCTACTGGCCAGCGTTTCTGATCGCTGCAGGTACATGAGTCTACCAACTAAGCTGTCACGACCACTCTATATTCAACTCACTATTATTGAATTAGGTCTGGAGCCACCACAGCAATTGTTCGTTCACTCCCACTGGACGGTCGATGGACAAAAGATGTCAAAGAGCAAATTCAATGTGGTCGATCCGATAGAAGCATCGAAAGTTTACACAATGGAAGGATTACGATATTTTCTGCTTCGAGAAGGAGTAGCCCACAGTGACGGCAGTAAGTTATTAACTACTCCTATATTTCATCGACATACAGATTTTGACGTCATGCCTTGGTTAAAATTTAAACAACTTTTCTCTTTTTCTCGCTCATTCTGTGTGCATAAAGTTGTCCAACTTGCGACCTTATATAATTTTCAGCAATATTCGCAGACATGTTGATGTCACCTTGTATGAAGATGCATTGCATGACGTTGGAAGGACATCACTGCACCGTCATCAGGACTGCTATTCTCTGAAAAGTTTTTCCCTGTACATTGCCGACAAAAGTTGCAGTAAGCAACTTGGTTAACTTTGACTTTAGAAATAATGATGTTTATTTTTTGTTTGGTTCCCGTCCCTTCACAACGGTGCTGCATCATGGGAGGAACGCACCTATGCATCTTAATTTCAGACAGGGAATTGAATTTTACGACGAATGGCTAAAGTTGTGCTTCTGCTCGTGCTGTTTTGGATGGGGCAGCGAGTGGGGCTCAGGTTTTGCAGAGAGAAGAACATTTTGATTGCACACGTTGAGTGGTCTCATTAGACAGGACTTCGTGTTCTGTCAGTCCCAAAGGGAAATAAATCTGCGAGAGGAATCCTGGAGGAATAGGGGATGATGAAGTTTGAATTTACCAACGGAACTGTTGCATAGACTGAACAAGTGCTGGCAAGTTGAAAGTTTGACTGGACTTTTCGTCTTAAACAAGTGCCTTCAACGAAGATTTGAAGACGTTTCCAAAGCATGTAGAAACAACTTTGTGTTTGGACGAAATGCAAGAACTTGCTTATTTAATTATCTTTTAACTTTTTGGAAAATGCTCAAGAGGGAAGGCTCTGCAAATAGATGCAAATCAGCATGTCTTATTCGGACGTGGATTTCTTTATACATCATCATCATCTTCTGACCCGCATGATCCACTACCGGGGTCACGGAATTATACACGCACCAGAGATGTCCCAGCCACTCGATCCTCCGCTATCGACTCTAACTCATCAGGAGTTATGCCCAAGCGCAACCAGGCGAGTTTTTAGACTTGGTCTGCCAAGCGGTCCCCAACCTGATGGAATCGCGTTCAAGGCACGCCTCGGAATTCGTGATGATCAGCACATTCTTGCCACGTGACCAAATCATCGAAGCATAGCCCTTTCCGTTCGAAGAAGCAGCTGCTCTACATTGAGCTCCTTGCGTACTGCCGTGTTTCTCACCCTATCCCGCCGAGTAACTCCCACAACAGCAGAACGAAGGAATCTCATTTCGGCAACTTGTATTCGCGGTCTTATTCCTTCGTTCATTACCCAAATCTCATGATCATAGGTGAGAGTTGGAACAGAGGCTTTGACACCAAGCATCACCTTCCTGATTAGTGATTACAGATCTTGCAAGCTTCTTCAAAATTGAGCCAGCTTGGTCAATCCTACATGACAGCTCAGCATTACTCCTCCCATCACTCGAGAAACAGACCCCGAGATACTTTTACTTCTCCACCTGCTTCAATGGGACTCCACTAACATGGAGAGTGCATTGATTAGGCGTTCTGGAAAGGTCCACACACTCCGATTTGTCCACGTTAACCTTCATCCCAGCATCTGCACACACGGCAACAAACCCGTGAGTGCCGAGTGCGCGCTGGAGTTCCCTGTGATGTAATGATAACTAAGCCATCCGTAAAAACGAAGACGACTTACCCTCAACTCCCCCAATGTGAAACATTCCATGCCTCGGCGTCGCTGCAACAGTCCATATAAAGGGTGATTTTTAAAAAGCTATAGGAAAGTTTTTAAAAAAAAAAACACATAAAATTCAGAAAAATGCATGAAATCTTTATTTGTATCGATAGTACGGTCCATATAATTTAATGTTTGAAGATTATTTCATGCAAATGTTGACCTTGACTGCGCCTCAAATGGTCCATCCGCTTGGTCCAATTTTGGCATACTCTTTCCAACATTTCGGCCGGTATCTCACGAATAAATGCTTCAATGTTGTCTTCCAATGCGTCAATTGAAGCCGGCTTGTCTGTATAGACATGAGCTTTAACATAGCCCCATATAGTCACATAGTCTAAAGGCGTTAAATCGCACGATCTAGGCGGCCAATTGACCTGTACGGAACTTGAATTAAAATGTTCACCGAACTCGCCCCTCAATAAGTCCATTGTTGCGCGTGCTGTGTGGCATGTGGCACCGTCTTGTTGAAACCACATGTCATGCAAGTCAAGCTCTTGCATTTTGGGCAAAAAAAAGTTGGATATCATCTCACGGTAGCGCTCACCATTCACAGTTACGTTACGATTCGCATCATCTTTGAAGAAGTACGGTCCAATGATGCCACCAGCCCATAAACCGCACCAAACTGTGACTTTTTCTGGATGCATTGGTAGCTCTTGCAATGCTTCTGGCTGATATTCACTCCAAAATCGACAATTCTGCTTATTTACGTACCCATTGAGCCAAAAATGAGCTTCGTCGCTGAATAGAAGAAGCGCGCGATGAACTTTCTTAACAGAGCACGCATTTTGATAATAAAATTCAATCATTTGCAAGCGTTGCTCGTTTGTAAGACGATTCATGGTTAAATTATAGACCAAACTGAAGATGTTTGACAGTGAAACAAAACACGAAACGTGCGTCAGCTGTTTAAACCAGTGTTGCCAAAAAGATAATAGCTAAAAAATCACCCTTTATATAATGAAAAGGAGAGGTGACAAGACGCACCCTTGGCGAAGTTCAACGCCCACGGTGAAATGTGTTGATTTACCACCGTTAAGAGACTGAATGACCCTCAAAAGATTACCATCCATCCCATACTCCTGCAGAGTTTACCTCGAGGAACTCGGTCGTATGCCTTTTCCAAATCTACGAAGCTGTAGATCGGTTTGGCATACTTCCATGCCTTCTCGAGTATCGTTCTTAGAGTATAAAGCTAGTCGGTTGTACTTCTGCCGGGACGAAAGCCGCACTATTCATGCCCCATCATGGACTCGAGCATATCTCTTGAACGCACCTCCAACACCTTAGCGTAGACGTTCCCGGGGAAAACTTTATACATTCGATGTTGAAGTCAACGGGTCAACTAATTGACCGCATTCACAATCGCATCTATGTTCGAGAGGCCCAAACCCATAGACTCCGTGGCAAGCGTTGCGTTTACAATCCACAAAAATCGGAAGTGCCAGATTGAAGAGATGTGCTCGATGAACACGTAAGTTGCAGACGTAATCCCTCACTGCACGTAGTAGTGCATCAGAGTTATATGATTTGTGTTGGAAAGCAACTGTAAATGTATGAAAAAGTTAAAAGTTGTTCAATTTCATCCGTCGTGATTCATTCTACTTATGGGCACTACACTTTCTCCTCCTCTCATTAAAGCTTATGAGTTGCCAATTGACAGATATGCCATAGAAAGAAAGGGAGCGTAGCATTGTTTACCCAATTATGTATTGTTATAATATGACAAATTTTGTGTTCGATTTATGAACTAGTTAACTTAAAGGCACAGGATCAGGCATCTACGCCAGCTTGCCAGAGATCTCCGATGCAATCCGACTACCGAACCACTGCAGTGTATTCCAAGCGGAAGTAACAGCTGTTCAAAAGGCAGCCAGTCGACTATCAATGAGCCTAATAGACGGGAGATCTACTCTTTTATACATAAAAGCTTTGGACACACTATCAATAAACTCCAAGATGGTAAAACTCTACCGTCTGTCTCTGAAGGAGATAGCGGCCAGATGCAACCTTACCCTATGCTGGGTCCCCGGGCACAAAGTTATTCCGGGCAATGAAAGAGCTGATGAACTAACAAGCGGGTATACCATTGGCAGCAGATCACGAGACACCCCACCCCTCACTGAAAACAATAAAATCGCGATTGATGACGATTGCAAAAAACGATACAAACCGCAAATGTTCTGAACTGGACACTTGCAGAATATCGAAAGCGATCTGGCCTATGCTAAATAAAGGAAGGACTGTTTACCTCCTAAAGCTAGAAAGGAAGGTTATAAGTAGAGTGATAGGGGTGCTAACTGGCCACTGTCTTATAGGCAGTAGACTTGGGACACCTTATAACGACTTCTGGAGAAGCTGCATGGATGAAGAAGAAGAGGAAACAATATTACACTACTTCGGAACATGTCCTGCACTTACGTAAACAAAAAGAAGGCTACTAGGCGAGTCCTACTTCAGAGGATCTGAGTAACATTGATCCAAAGGATGTATTACAATTTCTTAAAGTCTCTAAATGGCAATAATAGAGGTCAGAACAAAACACACATGGCCAACAAATCCCAAGAGGAATACAAAAATGGAATAACTACAAGCTCAAAGGGTAAATGAGTTTTGGACACAAAGCCAAACGTGACAGCATAATCGACTTCCAAATCAGTCATGCAGTCACCCTACCTACCTTCTTAAAGGCAATTGAAAAGGAATACAAGTCTACCCAGTCATCTAATGTAATAATAATATAATATGGGTGGCGATACAGCCCGTAGAGGGCCAGGGCCTAGCTTCTCAGCAATCTGTTGTTGTTCTATCACGAGTGGAAGGGATCTACAGTTTTATGCCGACTCATAACGGCCAAGTTTGAGAAGCTTTTTCTAGACAGTTATACTCTTTCTGCATTGTCAGTGACTCGAAAGAGGTGGGGCCGTGAAAAGTATTTCTTGTCGTACCAGGAATCGAACCTAGACAGGTAGGTCCAAGTGCGTAGGAGTCCACGCACATAACCATAACGCCACGGGCCACCGAATAATACTACATGATCATGGTCAAATTCACGAATCGACGGCCATGTTGCTAAAAAAATCCGCTAATTTTCCGCCACTTTCGTGGTATTTCTTGTAAAATCTATGTGAAAGTATGTGTGAAATACAAGGGAATTGCACTCCACACCAGTCCTTGACGGCCTACACTTCAAAATTGCCGCCATGGACTAGGGGTAGAAATGGCCGAAGTTGAATATCTCTTTACTCATTTATTTCTGATTTAGCCTTATCATTTCCTCCCAACACCACATGTGGGTAAGCACTGTCCCAATTTTCATTACTCGCCAGATAGTGAAAACTTATAACCAACCCGTGTCCACATTGGGTACAAAGTGTCCGAACTTCGCATATCACTTTGGACAGTTTCAATTTAAATTTATACACAACTTAATTGAACTTCGTCCCAAAATAGCGCACACTCCTCCATGTGGAATCACATCCGGCGTGGCTCTATGTTCGTTGGCATGACCACTGAGCCGAAAGAAATTATGCCGCGTATTTGTCATGGCATCTTGCATTTCATAACCGCCATCCATTCATCACTCCGGTGACCACATGCGTCACACGAATGGACTTCTCTGAAATGCAATCAGTTTTTGGCATCACACAGATGCACGCGGCGGAACCCAACCAATTTCCGATGATCCGCAACAGTCCTCGCCGTGAAATTGAAATGCCATCTGTTTTCCTCGGCAACTCTGCACACCACCACTTGCAGTGGAACCATGAAATTATTTGCCAGCTACCGGTTTCAGTTTTGAACACATACTGGCTTGTAACTGACTTTCATAGCCGTCTGGCTGTCATTGAGCAAGTCGAAACAATTCACTGGCACATCAACCTCATTCTTGGCATGACAGTGACAGTGTCTGCAAACTTTTCGCATTTGCATCGAAGTGAGGAGATTCTCTTCTATTATCATCGTCAACGCAATCGCAATAAAACCTGCTACCTTAAATGGGATAAATACGAAACTCCGGCTAAAAATGTGCGTCGGTCTCCTAAATGGACTCAATGTGAGTATATTTGTGATGTGACTCCATGCTCACGACCACCAATTACACGACGACGGTGGATAAAGAGAGAAAAAAAAATAATAGAATGGAAGACGAAATCTACTGCATTTCTGCCACGAGGAAAGTTCCTTCTTATCACTGTGAATGACTCTCTGCCGGGATTGCATGCAGAAGCAATTGAAAATTCGTTTTAATGTGCCCAAGCGGAGCTGTGGTGGTGTTAGCTCGACAAGTGTGCTTTAAATCATCTCGTTATCCTATTTAGTAGGAGAATTCACGCACTCTTGTGTGCAGTTGAATGTAACTCGCCCAAGGGCTGGCTGTATGCATCCCTTTCAAGATGTACAACGATGCACTGGAGTGCTCTGGCGAGTGCGAGCACATGACTCGGGACACTACCACTCGGCACAATCATAAGTGTAATGCAATTTAAATTGCATGATTTTCACTTTAATGGTGGCTGCACCGTGGTGTGTACATTTGTACGAATAATATAATGTGCCTTCTTCCCCCCAGAGATTTATTTTGTGCCGTATTTTCAGGGCATGTTTTGCGATTGTGGATTGTGTGCAACATTGAAACGTGGCTATGGGGACAAACGGGTGCAATCGGATTGTAGAGTGATGAGAAGGAATGAATGAATGCCTTGAGATTATTGAAACATTGGTGCTAGCTATGAAAGAAGGGGGCTTAGCAATAAAAGCCAAAACTGCAATTGAAGAACGATTGATTAGGAATTATGCGATCTGCTTGATCTGTTCTTATGTTAACATCAGTTACATAACCCCTAAGCCTACCTATGGAAACGTCACTGTGTCCTAGTGCGTGCTCTGGAGGTGAAGCAAGAGACCGGGGATGTGAACTCGACACTGGACAGTGTTAGGTATGTAGCGCCAGCTCGTACTAGTTGGAGAAACTTGTTTTTTTTTGCTAATTTTAGCATCACACAAAGAAGTTGTAGCTTTTCGACCGAAAAGTGACTCACGACCCTCACATTTCTTTCAAAATGTCCTAGCTCCTGTCCCATGTTAAGAATAATTCCAACCAATTATTGCGATTTCCCGAGATAGCGTCGTTCTTTTGCACCTCCTTTGATACGTAGAAAGGTGAAATGGTCACAATTGCAACCAAACTCAATCAGATTAAACCCAACCTTTGGTCAATTCCGACGTTCATTCCGTGCAAACACTCATGCTGAAGTCCAACCGCAATGAGAACACACTCAAGTGGGAAACCGTAGAAAAGCTACTGGCAACAATTACCTTCAGTGGAATCCTTGTAGAAATTTACAATCTAATTGGCAAATACCACATCTCTCTCTCTCTCTCTCTGTGGTTTCCTTTGTGTCCTTTGAAATGCCATCCAAGGACGGCGACACCCGAGGGTCCCTTTCACAGGAACGTAATTAACAGATGCTTAACCTAATGAATTAAATTGCAGTCAGAGCATGTTCCATCACTTCTCTTTGACCATGGGCAACCCATTAATTTGTCCTTACCGCGATGGTGCTCGTCAACCACACACGATACTGTACATTTTCGTGAGTCGAACTCCCTTAATGTTCCTCCTCTGTTCAAAAGTTCCACATTTGATCGAACACGTGGCTCAGCATTGACACACTCTGAGCAGCTATAAAGCAATCTTGATGTTCACGTCGTGTCCCTGTGCATTCAGTGGCGTGGTGATCATTCATTCGGAACTTTAGTGCCTCTAATGTTGGTCATTTCTCCGTTCGAGTACTGAAGCATCGAATGACTCTCGACCCGGGGATAATGGACTGCGATCGAAGTGTCACAGCCCGACACATTTTGTTCTCGCAATTTCAAGTTTTTGTGGTGAAATAAAAATCATTTGCTACTTGCTTTGCGACCCACGGAACACCGAACTGACTCATGGCCTTTTTATTCCTGTGGAATCGCTTTGACAGGACGAATTTCAGTTTTTCATTACGAAACCACAAAACGGGGTAGGCCCTTCGGCGGGACTTTGCAATCTCTCACTGAGGACTATGGTCGCTCTCTTTCCCTGCCCTTCCTCCTCTACTACTATAGTCGTGTCAATATGAGAAGGAGCTGGTGCATCCTTTGGTTGGCATTTGTGTAAATAGTTTAACGTACGAAGAAGACGGAGCATAAGTGATTTTTGACTTCTTATGTGGTGCATCATCCAAGGATAAGCCAACATTAAATATGAAAATTCATCTCGCTTAATATTTCCTTCCTTGGGCCTTGGTGCTTCAAAACTGCAGCGTTTGTCCTTTTGGGGTGCCGACGATGGCAACAACAGCGCACACTTTGTTGCATGGCGTTACTGTTCCTCATTTAAGAGGTTTTCATACATTTTTGAAGGACCGCGAGGAGGAGCAAAGGCGACGAAAACAGGACACCAAAGCCCGGGAAACCTTTGACAAACACGTTTTTCCTGGACTCGCCGGAGTGTGGTAGAGCATTTTTTGTGCGTCGGATCACTCAGAGATTCATATCCACGATGCTTGCTCGTAAAGTTTACTTTACTTTGGCTGCCAGGGAATAAGTTATGGCTGCCCTCTCCTGAGGTTGGGTTTATTTGCGTCTTCCGGAGGGAGAATCGTAAATTCCGCTTGTGAGAATTATATTTCGCAATACAGAGTCCTTATGAATAATGTAATTCATTTTCCATGGACGGTTACATTTGTTTATGACTCTGCCGGGCGAATAGTTTGGGTTGTCTTATCGCGTGGGCAGGCCAGTGCCTTTAGAATGCAATTCATTTCGTTATTTTTTTTTCTGTTTCAAATTCAACAGCGCTTGTGGGAAATTATTTAGTGTATGAACATAACGTTTGTGACATGCAGTCAAGTGGATTAGTTTACATTAAAGTTGCTGGCGAAATTGTATGAAGGCAATCGTAAATCACAGAGTTGACTTTGTGTTTCTTAAGGTTTCCGTACGGCTTATTGGATTTTGTACATACAATCTCCTTCTAGTGGCGCTACAGTCCGGGGGGATCTGGGCTTCAGTCAACAAGCTTGTCCAGCTAGCATGATCTTCAGCCAGCTGCCTCCAATTTCGCAGGCCAAGTTGGTTGAGGTCCTTCTCCACTTGTGTGCGCCATCGGTTCCGTGGGCGTCCTCAATTGCGTTGTCCCGCTGGTTCGGAGTCGAAGACTCTTCAAGCTGGAGCAGTGTTGTCCATGCGCTCTACATGACCTAGCCATCTTAGGCGTTGAATACGTAAACTCCTGACAAGGTTCATATCGCTGTACAACCCGTATAGTTCATGGTTGAATCTTCTTCTGCAAAAAACATCAACGTAAACCGGACCAAAGACGGAGAACTTTCTCTCGAAAAGACCAAGGACTTTTTCATCTGCTCTTGAGATTGTCCAGGCTTCTAGAGCAGAACAGGGTCTTATATAATGTCAGCTTCTAGAGAGGCTCTACTACTCAATTGCCTCTTGAGCCCAAAGAAACAGCGATTGGCAAGAGTTATTCTGCGTTTAATCTCGGTACTGATGTTGTTCGTACTGTTTACTTGGTAGCCGTCGTAGTCCTTAACTTCCTCGAAGTTAAAGTTGCCTACGGTGACGTTCTGGCCGAGTCGTCGATGTTGTGCGTCCTTTCTCGATGACAGCATATACTTCGTTTTGTCCTCGTTCGCTGCTAAACCCATTTTCCCCGCCTTCATTTCAATACCGGCGAACGCTTCATTGACGGCTCGCTGTGTTAGACCAATCACGTCAATGTCGTCCACGTATGCTAGCAATTGGACGGACTTTTGGAAGATCGTGCCTGAGTTTTGTGCGACCTTCTCGCCTTGCCTAAAACCTTTTTTTACATTGAAGGCCTCGGTGAGTTCGGTTTCCGAACTTGATGGAGCAGCGAGAGTTCTCCATCGTCATCCTGCACGACCTGACGAGTTTGGCAGGAATGTCAAAACTAGACATGGCGTTGTATAGCTCGTCTCTATGTACGCTGTCATATGCGGCCAAGAAATCGATTAACAGGTGGTAGGTGTCTATCTGCATCTCTTGTGTTTTTTCCAGGATCTGCCTTAGTGTGAAGATTTGGTCGATGGTCGAATTTCCCGGCCTGAAACCGCACTGATAAGCACCTATCAGGTTATTCACGAATGGTTTGAGGCGCCCACACATAACGGCAGAGAACATCTTGTAAACGATGTTTAGGAGACTTATCCCTCGGTAGTTGGCACAGTTGAAGGGTACATGCATATATTCCGATAACTGAACTTATTTTCAGACAAATTTCCTGTTTTGTCGTGATTTGGAAAAAAAAATGTATTCAACAACGCCTCCGCTTGGACGTTCTTTTTTTCTCTTACAAAGTGGACGGCCAGAGCTTCGATATGCCGACTCTGACCAGCGAAGTTTTGACCAGCATTCTCTTGAAAGCTACATTCTGTGTATCAACTCAAGCCAAACGAAAATCATGCTCTTAATCACAAAAACCAAAATTCTCAACTTCTCCCTTTCTAGATCAACACCACTCTCTTTCTTCTAGCACCAAGTACCTCGGTAGCACCTCAGATCCCAAACTCAGCTGGAAGCTAAACGTAGACCAGCGAGTTAAGAAAGTATGCATAGCTTTCTACGCATACAGTAGAACCTTCGGCAAAAAGGAGGTCTCCAATTAAAGTTGATCCAATGAATATGTACGGCGGTGGTTCGCCCGAAAAAAGTTCAATATCACAAAACTCAACAAGGTACAAAGAACAGCGACCATAGGCGCTCTACGTCGACTGTGTCAGACTTAGACACAGAAAACATTACAGAGTACAGCGCCGTCAGGCACAGAGAGTCTGGGTGTTGGACAGCGAAGCCTTGTAGCCATGGCACTATCCTAGATCTCATACCGAGAGATCTTGTATCATCTTCCACAGACTATACGTTCCCCACACTTAATATATGAGTCGGCTTTGACACTCTAATCCCCAAAAGAACGGAGTAGCATATTGGGCAGTTGTGCGGGGATTTTAATTGCCCAGTCTACACTGACGGCTTTTAGATAGGCGGCGGAGTCGATGCGGGTGTGTTCTAGGAATTCCAGCACATTTCCAAAGCCAGACAATTCCAGTCGGAACTATTTGCCATTCGAGAAGCGTTTCGTCAAGTCGAAATTCATCGAAGATTCTTGCCAAGGCTGAAGGTTATTATATGTATGCGTTGTTAGCCCGGCAGCAATCAAAGCTATCATCTCCTTTACTTCGTATTCAAAACTAGTACAGGAATGCCGGCCTGAGGAAGCGTCGTTAGAAGACCAGCTTAAAATATCCCTTCCAGGTCACAGTGACATCCCCGGAAATGAGAAGGCCGACTGGCTGGGTTCTGTCTTTTAGTACTCCCTTGAAGAGGAGATGCACGTCCCACTAGAAGCAGTCAATGCCAATATCACTACGAACTTCCTTAAAATAGCATACCTCAGATGGGCCAGACTGGCAAGCTGTGCAACATCACATCATCACATACAACCAATCTCCTTCGGCGAACTCGTCATGATATCGCTAGATTGGTGGCAACTACAACAACACAACTGAAAGGGACCTTATAAAAACATTGAAGAAGGAAGACCGTCCCCAATTCGGGCGAAGGCACCGGTAGTTACTGGGGCGCTTGTACGATGAGGAGGACGACATGGCGGACTTGGACGCCGTGAACATCCTAGAGTGAGATAACACCTAAAGGGTGGAGGACGTATGTCTTTCTCCTTCACCAGAACCAGGACATTTTTAAAGAAGACATCTCCAGCTCGTTCCGAAAAGACCAGGACGACCCAAACCTTCCCACCGACTCAACCAACCCATATAACTCAACCGACCCAACCATCCCAGCAGTTACATGATAAGACCCCAGCAACATCAGCGATCCCTAATGTCAAACCCACGAGTTCAAAGGAACCAGCAATGCCGCCAATTACTTGCTTCTCTGCATATGTAGTCGACATCAGCAGGTACGCCCAAATAAACAATAAAATATCAGCAAGGGAAAAACACTCAAACACACTCGCAAAGTGTTTGAAAATGTCAAGTTGTTCCTCAAAGAAAGGAAACACGCCCAGAACGAAAAGGAAAAGTCTAATGGCACTGAAGGGGGTACACTCATCCCATGACAAATTAAGGAAATCAAGGAAGAGCTCATGGTATCTGCCAAGGCCAAGGATACCAAATTCAACTGGCACTTGGTTGAAATCGTGAAATCGGTGCCCGTCACCGAAATCTCGAGGAAAGTACTGCAGCTCAACCAGCGGGTCAATTGGGAGCACCTACAATCGAAAGATATCGTGCAATGTATGAACTGCCAACGCTTCTGTCACATCGCATCCAATTGTGGCATGCAGTACGTGTGTGTCAAGTGTGCGGCAAAGCACCATCCCGGGGAATGCCCGTGGAAAGAAAGGGGGTTTTTGTGCTAATTGCAAAAAGCACGGTCATCCTGCCAGCTACGCCAATTGAAGAGATTTCTGCGAGGGTTATGAAGGAACTAATGTCGTTTTTAGCGGTCGATTCGTTGAACCCAATTTTCGATGGAACCGGCCGCAGCTTTCGTTCAGTATTGGCTCTCAGCTTTTCTAACGACGCCGATTTGTTGGCTTATATCAATGATTTAACGCAACCGCCATGGGAAAAAAGAGTCTGGTTTTATGATGAGACTAGTTAATGACCATTTCGCGATATAACACGTTCATAGAATCGAGTTTTAAATATGTGCACCGTTTTGTGAAAACCAATTATCAAAAATGTCAAATTGACCGAAGAAATAACGTTGAGACAATGTCTCTCTTGCGAATTCCATGACACCATTGGTAGTCTAGCTGTAGTTGTTCAATTTTGTCCATCTGTTTGGTATTTCGTGCAAACATTTTTTGAAAAATATGATCGAAAAGCCTGTGCTTGGAGGCACCGTCTAAATTTATGATCGAATCCATGATGGAGGAGAAACAGTGCGGCTTTCGTACCGGCAGAAGTGCAACCGACCAGCTAAAGGGTGGTTCAATTTTAAGGGCTGTTGATGTTGATTTTGAATAAAAAACAAATTATTTAGGAAATTATTGTCATTTCTTTTTATAATGATAATATTGGTATGGTTCAATGTATGGAACAAAATATCGACCAAATGGCCGCCGCGACCTCGGCGATGTCGTTAATGTGCCGAATTATCTCATCCTTTAGCTCTTGAATTGTTGCTGGATTATTGACGTACACCTTTTCTTTCTCCAAATCACATGACCACATTCATATCTTCCAATTCGGGCCATAAAAAGTTCGTTATCATTTCACGATAGCGAACACCATTCACTGCCTGACCGGCCTCATTTTGGAAAAAAAAGGCCCGATGATGCCGTCAGCCCATAAACCGCACCAAACAGTCACTCTTTGTGGGTGCATTGGTTTTTCGACAACCACTCTTGGATTATCATTCGCCCAAATGCGGCAATTCTGCTTATTGACGAATCCACTGAGGTGAAAATGTGCCTAATCACTGAAGATGATTTTCTTCGAAAATTGATCATCCACTGTTGCCATTTCAAGCCACCATTCTGACCATTGACGACGCTTCAAATGGTCAAGAGGCTTTAGTTCTTGAGTCAATTGAAACTTGTAAGCGTGTCAAGTCTTTATGAATAATGTTCATCAACGATGAGCGTGAGAGGTGCAATTGTTGGGCACGACGACGAGTTGAGGTGGACGGCTCTTCAGCCCCACTATCGCGAACAGCAGCAATATTTTCAGCAGTACGAGCTGTACGGGCATGCACTGGTGTTTTCACATCTCCTACAGACCCGGTTTGCTCAAACTTTTGCACGATTTTTCCGATTGTACGCACATTTGGACGATTAAATTGACCGAAAAAATCACGAAGTGCACGATATGCATTTTGATTGCCCATATTCATAATAAGCCTGAATAACTTTAACGCGTTGCTCGATTATGTATCTTTCCATGGTTCAAATTGAATTAGTCTGAAATTGAGAAATGTCAAATGAAATGCAGAAAAAACCTTGACGTTTAGGTGTGGTGCACATTCAACATCGGCCCTTAAAATGTAACCACCCTTTATTTACTCTAAGAATGGTACTCGAGAAGGCTTGGGTGTATGCCAAACCGATTTCCAGCTGTTTTGTAGATTTGGAAAAGGCAAATCTGCACGAGTATGGTATTGAGGGTCAGTCAGTCTCTATACACAAACTGTAGCCCCTTCCACCGTGGGCGTTGAACTTCGCCAAGGGTGCGTCACGTAATCTATCCTTCATCGCGAGGAATGTTTCACACTGGAAGAGTTGAGGGAAAGTCATCTTCTTTTGCAGATGACTTAGTTATTCTCACATCCTTCCACATAGAAATCTAGGGCGCGCTCGATAAGTTTGTTTTCCGTATGTGCTGGTGATGGGACAAATCAGAGCCTGTGGCATTTCCAGAACTCCTAATCAGTGCACTCTGCATGTTAGCGGGGTCCCATTGAACCAAGTGCAGAAGTTCAAGTGTGTCTGAGTATTTTTGAAACAGCTTGGAAGATCAGTAATCAGGAAGGATGAACCTAAGTTAGCGGTTTTTAACTCAGTATTTGTTGCAACTTTCAAGAATAATATCACGAATACAAAAGCTTTCGGATGAATTTTCTTCGTGCTGTTGTCGGAGTTGAGCGTTGAGCAGCTGCTTCCTCGAACGGAAGGGCTATGCATCGATGGTTTGGTCACGTGGCACGAATATCCCCATCACGAGTGTGGGCCTCGAGCTCGTCCACATAAAGTCGGTTAACATTACTCGATACCTGAGACGGCAAGGATGTCTTCTTCCACAATCAAAAACAGTCAATCTTTATGGTTGCATTGAGGCTTGGTCAAACACTTGTGGATTGTATTTGCTCCAAAATCAAAAATCCAAATCTCCGCTAAATTAGCGAACTCACTGCTTTGTCCAGCTTCAATTCTTGCATCAATACACTCTTATTCGACTGAAGGCCCAAATCCAGTCCAAAACAAGCCGGCTTAACTTGCTGGCTCCTCGATGCCCAATTCAGTCCAATTCGACATATTCTTCGATACGGACCGCTACGGCGGCTATGTTTTCTCCATATCGTTCGAATCTTTGTCTGGTTAGTGGCTTAACGTATTCACGGTCAAGCTTTTCCACGGTGCGACAAATTTCGTGCACACTGAAGCCATGGCGACGACTAGCCTTACGACGAAATTCACGTTGCTTAATGACAACCCAGCCGGAATTTCGATCATCATAATTATCATCATCTTTTGATCCACTGAAGGGATCGCGGGAGCAAAGCGCACGCGGGAGATCTGCAGGCCACTCGATGCTCCGCCATCGACTCTAACTCATCAGAAGTTATGTCCAAGTGGTACCAGGCGATTTTTTGGACATGGTCCAACCACCTCGCGGTCGCCTTCCTTATGAAATTACATTCATGGCCCGCCTCGGAACCTTATTTCTTTCGAAATCAGGAAGGAGACACCGTTGCTGTCTATGATCTCAGGTATAGAGTAATGTGAACCAATTTTTCGTCGACGAGCTCGAGGCCCACATTCGTGCCGCTACTGCAGAAATAACTCCGCACATATTGGTCAGGGCGCTCGTAGCACTGCCAGCGAAGCCGAAGTACACATTAACATTCACACAAAAATCAAAAATTTGCTGCGTTGTCTTGGCCTTCAAGGGGTTCTTTATCTGATTGTCCAGTATGGCAGTTACGAGAGAAACACCTCCTTGATGGTCTCCAGAATACAAGGAAACAACTATTAACCACTCAATTAAAGTCGACACACGACTTTAACATCCCTACCTAAGCATTAAACAACTCATCCATCTTCTTTGTAAATAATTCAAGAATATTACTCACTATAATCCAAACATCCTGTGAATCCTATCGAACTACATTAGATGTCTACCCGCAAGGCAAGCACAAGCACAAGCACACGAAAGCACTCAAATCTGAAATAACATCACACTCCCACTGACAACAACCGAAGTGCTCAATGTACAGGCCACAGAACCGAGAATACACACTCGAATATCGGCCACAAACAAAGGAAGACGCTCTCCGATAAGGTCCTTTGCATAATCAATCTTAGATAAAATGAATTTTAATTCAAGCCATATCCCAACTACTCAACCATGAAATTGAATCTGACCCGCAGCGAGTATTCAGTGAACTTATCTTCCATCTTCCGTCTTCCATCTTTGAACTTGTTGGTTCGAATTAATTAATCCCCAATTCGCCGCAGCTTTAAGAATGCCAATATCTCAGTGGAGGGGCTCATCAGTCGGCATTAAAGCCAAGCCATCGTAGAGGGTACATTTTAGAGCACATCCTCTCTTTAATCTCCTCGCCAAAATCGGGCAAAGCATTTGCTGGAAACCGCGAGAGTCGATGAAAAACAAATTTGGAATGTACAACAGTTGAAAAAGATTTACTTACCCTCGCCGATGGTCAACAAGTAGGGCTGTTGCATGTAGAACCTCCCGGCGGGGTTGGCATGGCTCCAGGGCATACGCTGTGACTCTGGTGTACGAATAAATTTATCAAAGTTGCACCTTTTTTTGGCAGTGAGGAGAAATTCACTTGCCGTGAATTTTTATGTTTCGCTCAGTTGTTCTGCCATCAAATTGCGGCCCCGGATGGTGTCGGTTGTGCGGGGAGTCATGGACGGATCGCACCCGCACTCATACCGGTCCCGGTCGCAGGTGTAAGCCGCTGGGATACGGGTTTTTATATCTTCTGGCATTTATTGCATGTAATCTCTTTTGTCCTGTTAAGGTACATCGTAAAAAAACACCACCACCGGCGGCGCGGCGACGGCAGCGTGGTAGTGGCATGAATCCATCAAAATGAGATTTCCTGCCGCACGAGCGCGGTGTCGGAGTCGACCTCCAGATGTTGGCTGTGTGTCTCTAGTTTAAAGTTGCCGAAATAAAAAAAATTTGACACAAGATCTTTAATAGAAGACAAGGGGATAACAGGTGATAATGTTATGACGTGTGAGATTACTTCCGGCTAACTATTGTGTCCCGATTTATCGGCAAAACGTGCCTGGAGTTTATGATTGGCTGTGTGTGTTCGGTTTGGACAGATTTGATGGAGATGCTGGAAGTAATTTAAGAAAATAGCCGTCTTCTTCATCATTTCTGATGAGTGGAGATGATGGAACCCACTGTAGTCAGCTATGAAATGAAGTCATGCATCGAGGTTGTATACAACGGCCTTAAATCGAAACTTTGCGGGATTACCTGCTGAGGGAAAATATGCAGTAACTTGGTGGTCGTAACTTCTGCATTATCGGGTCACGCTCGTTGCTTTAAGAGAGTTCATTTATGCGGATTTAAGGATTTGAATCTTGGTTGTCTTAGTCGCTTCCCTTCATGACATCATCTGGATCTCATGGCAGAACAACAGATGCTTGTGCCACCGGTTCATTTCAAGCAAGTGTACTGCAGTACAACCGTTTTGTTTCCATCACGAAATCAATGACCTTGGCAAGGGAGAGTCCGTAGCTTAGTCAAAGGAAATCACAATTAACGTCTGTTTTAACGCAATTTTGACCAGACGTTTTTTTTACCATTAACTACGAACGGCTTAACAACTGATGTTTTTTTTGAGGTTTTTAACACTACACTGTTGCACTCGGATACCAAAAATCCAGTTCATTGTACTTCCCAGCAGCAACCTGCGTTTACTGACATTTCTTGGTCTTGCGGAGGAATGAAGAGCCTACATCATCAGCTTTCACATCAACAGCACCAAAATAATGGCAGAGAAAGTGCTCGTCTTCTCCACAGGCGTCAGAGGGTTTCTCCGCTTAGTTCAAGCACATTTGGGCGTTTGGCGAAAGTGTAGTGGCCCGTTATAACGCCGGTAATTCGTCTGCAATTTGTTCTGTTAAGAGGTAACAAGAATCCCGCGGATTTCTTTCTGACGCATGCGCTTGGTCTGCCTACATCCTGGAGAAGTCATCCATATCCGGTTGTACTCTCGAGAGGCCCAACCATGGATGGAAGCCCTAACTATGAACGGAGGCAGTCCCAGTGTAGGAGTGTACCTCCTTTGATTCTTGCCTAGCAAGTTCATCGGCGATCTCACTTCCCGTGATCTCGTGGTGGCCCGGGCCCCAGTAAAATCTTAGCGAATTCAGAGAAGACTTGCATTTCTGAACTATCCTGGGTGTGGTTAAAGCGTTTAGCAAGGCCATAAGCACATCTTGGCTGTCGCTACAGCCACCAACGACATATGGTTTCAAAAGGATGGCGGTTCGTGGCACACAGCTCACGTCACATTGGAAATTCTGCCCAAGCATTTCGAGGGCATGGTCATCTCACATGGAGGTTATGTGAACTGATTTCTTAAGTCACAGGTCTATGCGAGTAAACCACAAACAACAGGGGACTCCCAAGCCTGCAGAGCCCATGCCATTGGTTAAATTTAAAATTAAGCCTCATTTGTGCGTTAGACTCAACAAATTGAACATTTCGGATGCGCGCTCTATTATCAAAATGCGTGCTCTGTTAAGAAAGTTCATCGCGCGCTTCTTCCATTAAAATTGTGTTCAGCGACGAAGCTCATTTTTGGCTTAATGGGTATGTAAATAGGCAGAATTGTCGATTTTGGAGTGAATATCAGCCAGAAGCATTGCAAGAGCTCACAGTTTGGTGCGGTTTATGGGCTGGTGGCATCATTGGACCGTACTTCTTCAAAGATGATGCGAATCGTAACGTAACTGTGAATGGTGAGCGCTACCGTGAGATGATATCCAACTTTTGTTTGCCCTTGACTTGCATGACATGCGGTTTCAACAAGACGGTGCCACAGCCACACAACACGCGCAACAATAGACTTATTGAGGGGCGAGTTCGGTGAACATTTTATTTCACGTTCGGGACCGGTCAATTGGCCGCCTAGATCGCGCGATTTAACGCCTTTAGACTATTTTTTGTGGGGCTATGTTAAAGCTCATGTCTATACAGACAAGCCCGCTTCATTTGACGCATTGGAAGACAACATTGAAGCATTTATTCGTGAGATACCGGCCGAAATGTTGGAAAGAGTATGCCAAAATTGGACTAAGCGGATGGACCATTTGAGGCGCAGTCAAGGTCAACATTTGCATGAAATAATCATCAAACATTAAATTATATGGACCGTGCTATCGATTCAAATAAAGATTTCATGCATTTTTCTGAATTTTGTGTTTTTTTTTTTTAAAAACTTTCCTATAGCTTTTAAATAATCACCCTTTATATCCCATGGCCCATTATTGAGTTACGCCTGTGTAGATAAAGCGCAGCTTCACTCCTTTTCCCCACTCCGCCTTATTGGATAGATATCTGCCAAGCGCGCCAAAGGATTCGTTAGCATCCCACAAAAATCCAGCTTGTAAAGTATCCTGCGAGATTACTAAGGAGTTCCACGTTCAGTCGACTCTTTCAATTTCTTTGATTCGATACGTGCTCTGAAGTTTTCAGTTTCCGGCGTATTTCACTCATTATCTCGAAGAAGTTCGACCGGAACATCATCCCGAGTCCGTTTCGATTCCAAAGTCCATAAGTATGTCCAACTGATTCGTTCATCAATTTTAACGGAGCACCCATCTGCCCGCAAATACTGTCCCATTAAATCACAATGAATTCGTCCAGAGATACCCGCCGGCAATAACTCAGATTCGCTATCACAGTAGCCCACCATCGCCACATCCTCTAATTATCACACCACTTGAACCCTAATTGCAAGATTGGAATTTCCCTTCGCTTCTTCCGCATTTCACGGAGGCGCAAATTGATAAAAAGTTTATCTTTCCACATCTCTGCACTGGGGAAATATGCGGCTCCATTAATTTGTTGCCAAATTCAGTTCAAGTGAAAGAATGGAAATATATATTTTTGTTGTTCATTTCCGTCTGCATCGTCTTCGTTACCAACCAGACCAGTTCATCAGGCGAGTTGGGCGCAATCAATATCCATCGTCTCTGCCATAGCCAGTGGCTAATTTCAAATTCACACCGGTTTCCCAGCAGCCAACACAAAGGCTGGGCTTATTCCATAATAACTTTGACGGGCACCTAGAAAAATATTGTTGAGACGCTTGGGTGCGCTCCATGGCGCGATTTAATCGCACGCCGTACACTCGTTGTGTAAGAGAATAGGACGAGGGGGTGATTTTATTTTCTTTCCCCCTCTTGAGCATTTCAGTTAAAGAAAGCCAAACATTTTAAAGGCAACAAATGGAAAAACCTCTGAGTTTGGGAGGTTTTTTGTTTTGTTTTCAATTTCTCTTGTGGTTTGAGGTACGAGGGGCCCGGTTGCCAATGGAACTACATCGTAGTTGCGTGGAATGAGAAATAACAAATGCTATAAACTGTATCTTAACTTCGTGTTATTCGGCTCACTGAGACTAACAAGATTAAAATTGAATGAGAAAACAGCGTTTAAGTGAGATCATTGCCAAGGAGATCCTTTAAAGTGAATCCACATCAGGGGCATAGAATCCATGAAGAGAAAGCAAACTGGATAATATAGTGGCAGCTAGGAGTATTCAAACGATATCGTATGTATCACGTTTCCTGTTTCTTGCCTGGTTTTACGCACGCTTCCTTATTGACACCAGGGCTGTGTGTTGAATTAAGACATTTTTTTTTGTTTTTCCTTTGGTTTGTGGCGATAAGCAGGATTATCGAGTCGATTTTACACATATTTCAGGAAATGTTGTCTACTGAATAGTGGGCGCACATTTAGAACTACGGAAGTAGTAGGCAAGGTAAGTAGGTACGGTGACTGCATGACTGATTTGGACTTAGACCATCCGGTGCATTGTACTGTCACATTTGGCTTTGTGTCCAAAACCTATTTACCCTTTGACCTTGTAGGTATTCCCTCTTTTGATTTTTGTATTCTTCTTGGGATTTGTTGGCCATGTGTGATTTCTTCTGACCTCTATTATAGCCATTTAGAGGCTTTGAGAAATTGTAATACATCTCATGTTACTCAGATCCTCATGGTGGTTGAAGTAAAGGGTGGTTACATTTTAAGGGCCTATGTTGATTTTGAATAAAACAAATTATTTAGGAAATTATAGTTATTTCTTTTTATTATGATAATATTGGTATGGTTCAATTATGTATGGAAAAAAAACATCGGCCAAATGGCTGCCGCGACCTCGGCGGCACCAAATTTTCGATGACGCTGAAGCATAATTGAGCTTCTATGTCGTTAATGTGCCGAATTATCTCATCCTTTAGCTCTTGAATTGTTGCTGGCTTATCGACGCACACCTTTTCTTTCAAATAACCCCAATGAAACAAATCCAACGGTGTCAAATCACATGATCTTGGCGGCCAATTGACATCGCCACCACGTGAGATAACACGGCCATTGAATTTGTAGCGCAAAAGAGCCATTGTTTCGTTAGCTGTGTGGCAAGTGGCACCGTCCTGTTGAAACCACATATCCTCCACATTCATATCTTCCAATTCGGGCCATAAAAAGTTCGTTAACATTTCACGATAGCGAACACCATTCACAGTAACTGCCTGACTGACCTCATTTTGGATAAAATACGGCCCGATGATGCCGCCGCCCATAAACCGCACCAAACAGTCACTCTTTGTGGTTCATTGGTTTTCCGACAATCACTCTTATTATTCGCCCAAAATGCGGCAATTCTGGTTATTGACGAATCCACTGAGGTGAAAATGTGCCTCATCACTGAAGATGATTTTCTTCGAAAATTGATCATCCACTGTTGCCATTTCTTGCCACCATACTGACCATTGACGACGCTTGAAATGGTCAAGAGGCTTTAGTTCTTGAGTCAATTGTACCTTGTAAGCGTGTAACTGCAAGTATTTATACATAATGTTCATCAACGACGAGCGTGAGAGGTGCAATTGTTGGGCACGACGACGAGTTGAGGTGGACGGCTCTTCAGCGCCACTATCGTGAACAGCAGCAATATTTTCAGCAGTACGAGCTGTACGAGCATGCACTGGTGTTTTCAAATCTCCTACAGACCCGGTATGCTCAAATTTTTGCACGATTTTTCCGATTGTACGCACATTTGGACGATTAAATTGACCGTAAAAATCAGGAAGTGCACTATATGCATTTTGATTTGAACGCCTATTTTCATAATAAGCCTGAATAACTTTAACGCTTGATTGTGTATCTATCTTTCAAATTGAGTTAGTCTGAAATTGAGAAATGTCAAACGAAATGCAGAAAAAAACTTGACGTTTAGGTGTGGTTTACATTCAACATCGGCCCTTAAAATTTAACCACCCTTTAGTATTCGCATAGTAGTCTTCTTGTTTCCGCAAGTGCAGGACATGTTCCAAGGTAGTGTAATATTATTGTTTCTTCTTCTTCTTCATCCATGTAGCTACTGCAGAAGTCATTAGTCTTCTGGCATGGTTGCCTATAAGACAGTGGCCAGTTGGCACCCCTATCACTCTATTGATAACCTTTCTGTCTAGCTTTTTGAGGTAATCAGTCCTTCCTTTATTTAGCATAGGCCAGATCGCTTTCGATATCCTGCAGGTGCCCAGTTCCGACCATTTGCGATTTGTATCGTTTTTCGCAATCGTCATCAATCGCGATTTTATTGTTTTCAGTGAGGAGTGGGGTGTCTCCTGATCTGTTGCCATTGGCATACCCGCCCCTTCTCTTTCTGGTTCATCAGCTCTTTCAGTGCCCGGGGACCCAGCATAGGGTAAGGCTGCATCTGCCCGCTAACTCCCTTAGAAATACACGGTAGAGTTTTACCATCTTGGAGTTTATTGATGGTGTGTCCAGAGCTTTTATGGCCGCTTGACTATCTATGTATAAAACAGTAGATCTCTCGTCTGTTGGGCTCATTGATAGTCGGATGGCTGCCTTTTTTGAACAGCTGTTACTTCCGCTTGGAATACACTGCAGTGGTTCGGTAGTCGGATTGCATCGGGGATCTCTGGCAAACTGGCGTAAATGCCAGATCCTGTGCCTTCTTCCGATATTGACCCGTCAGTGTAGACTTCCAGTTGGGCTACAGACTTTGTCTTCGTCCTCTCTTGTGGGGATTAAAGTCTTGTCTTAATTCGAAGTCCATGAAGGTCGTCAGATAATCTGTATCCTTAGAGACATTCGGATTTTTAATATTACCTTGTGCCCTCTTCCGTAGCTTTTGTCCCATCTGTTGCCTTATCTTAGTTTTATGGCGGCATAAGTGGCCACAAGTTTGCTATAGGTGTCCATGGGAAGGAAATGGAGTATCATTTCTAGGGCGGCTATGGGCGTGGTTCTTAGTGACCCTGTTATACAGATCCATGCTGATCTCTGTAGAGTGCAATCGATGTTTTCCTGATGCGTTCCAGTATGTTGCGTTTCCAGCTCAATTCGCTGTCAACTATAACACCTATGTATAAAACTGTAGGTCCCTTCCACTCGTGATAGACCAATAGCACGCACAACACGAGTGGTTGCTGAGAAGCTAGACCCTGGCCCTCTACGGGCTGTAGCGCCACCCATATTATTATTATTATTATTTGGCATGATCAGTGAAAGTCATTTCTTTCTGTTTTAGCTTCGGTGGGACTATGCTAGGGATTTTATATCTTCTCGGAACTCGTGTTCCGTTTTTGATGGTTTCGTATCCAGTCCGACTTCGTCTATCCATAATGTCATAATTTTGAGGGATGCCTCCATCACATCCCTGTAGTGGGCTAAGTCCAATCAACTGAAAGCCGCTTTTGCTGTAAATATAGAATTGAATTGCATGCAGGAGCTATCGGGAGTATGAAAGTAAACATCTACAAGGGGCAACTTTAACTTCGAGTTAGTTAAGGACTTTGTCTACCACGGCCCAGCTCTGGCTAACCTGAATGCCAAAGAAGATTGTTTCCATGTCGTTGGCCCTATTTTCGCACGGAAACGACGATCTGAACGTGGGGTAGGTGCGTCCACGCCAGGATTTCTATTTAGAACCTAGGAATTCATGAAAATAATAAATAACGGCACCACCTCTTTTGAGCCACTGACAATGTTTAAGAAGTAATCCTGTCCCTAGAAAAAGCTTCTCAGACAATAGCACGCACAACAAGAGTGTGTGCTCCAGAAGCTAGGCCCAGTCCACATCGGACCGTGTCCATTAGTGTGTCACTTTTTCGAGCATATTGGCTGGTATTTCTTTAAAATCACGTGTATGTAATACTGTCTTCCACGGCAGCGACGAGTGGTTTGACGTATACCCATCAGGGCATTTTGGCAGTTAAAAAAGATTGCAGTCCATTAGCGTAAACAGCAAAAAAATCATCCATTACTTTTATAACCAGTTCTCCCATGATGCCTGCTCTCTGTCTGAAGATTTTCGTACACCACTGTTCAGACGAATATTAACTGATTGTTGAATTGAATTGCTGTTTCAATTTCTAACAAGTAATCGAACACCTAATGCCAATCATGGTAGTTTACGATTTATTTTTTTCAAATTCTCTTAAAATTGCTTTCCGTCGAGACAGGCCTGTAATTACGTCTGGTCCAGTGAACCTGCACAGAAAATTAACGAAAACTGTGTCTGAGCGTTTCTTTTGAGCGGGAGAGAGGATTTCTCTGACTGACATCTGACACTGAGTGAAGAGCTTATTGGAGGTTTCGCAGTTCAAAATCAGCTAACATATCGCACACATGTGCGTGCAACATTGTAGACGTTTCTGTTTTTGCAATTAATTGTCTGAAATGTGTCTTATCTGTGATTGGCATTTATCTTGTGGATTCACAACGAAATCCATCTGTTGTTGGGAAGATATCCTTGGTTGTGTCCTTTCTTAAAAAAAATTAAGTATCCTTCGAAAAGACAGTGCATTTTTGGTGGTGTTCTAATTGAAAGTGGTAGAGTAGTCATTGTCGACTACTAGATAGATTAGGGTGGCTGTTAGGTATGCTCTTAGACTTAGATCAATTGTGCCCACTTTTGTGTGATCCGAATACACTTTCTGGGGGCTCTACTCTATGGCGCAGAGACATGGACGTTATTGAAAGCGGATGAAGAAGTTCTTGGTCGTTTTGAGAGAACAGTTTTGCGTGCGATCTTTGGTCCTATTCGTATTGATGGCGTCTAGAGGAGGAGATTCAACCACGAACTGTACGAGCTGTGCAGCGGCATGCACCTAGTTAAGCGTCTTCGGATCCAACGATAGATCACGTAGAACGGATTGACACCACAGCTCCGGCCCGAATGGTCTTCGATTCCGAGCCATTGGGACAACGCAACAGAGGGCGTCCTAGAACGAGATGGCGCACACAAGTGGAGAAGGACCTCAACCAACTTGGTGTGCACAACTGGAGGCAGCTGACGAAAGATCGTGCTGGCTGGAGTGGCTTGTTGGTTGAGGCCCAGGTCCACCACGGACTGTAGCGCCAAACAAAGAAGAAGAAGAATACACTTTCTGTCTCTACTACGTCGATGCAGCTTCTGGTCGTTTGACTCCCAGTCTTGATGTGTTGTCCCAAAAGGCAGGGTGAGTCTGCGAATGGTCAATTTATAACGGCTTCTCACGGCAGAATTCAATTTAATGAATTCGCCAGGGACTACGTGCAGCTCATCGAGTTTCCTCTCAATGAAGGAACACCCCGATTTGTTTGTGGCTACGCTGCACGTGTCCATGAGAGTGGACGAAGAGGTGTTAGAGTCAGTGTTGGCTGCTGACTCCTCATATGTAGTATCAGCAGATAAGGTGCGTGCCCTTATGGCTCCGTCCTTCTTGTCAGCTGATGTACCGAACTCAGGAATGAGAGATAGAAGATTACGCAATAAGGAGTTCAATTTTCGTTCGTTCTGCGCAGCCTGCGTCACAGGCGACACCCGATTTGACAGCTCTATGTAATTTCCATACGAATTGCAAGAAATATAACTTATGTTTGTTTTTTTGCTAAAGTTAATAGTGCTTTAAAATTGTGCCAAGAAGAAAAAGTTGTTTTAATATATTCTTAATTGAATTATTAAAATGTTTTAACAATTTTTCGCCTGATTGAGGTTGTTATTTAAATTATTTTGAACAAGTAGTGAGAAGCATTCATACAGATCAACACAAATGGGTTACTTTAAAGTGAAATAGTATTTTAATATTCCATTTGTATTTTCTAAAGTGATATTAAATGTGTAATGTGTTATTTATCACAATGCATTGAATAAAATGATGAATAAGGGATGAGTTTTTCATTGTTTTTTTTTTTTTAAATCGTTGGAGACGAGCAAATTTTCCTCTTTGCCTCTTTCAAAAATATCTTCAAGGTGTTGCATTTGATCCTTTAGTACCGCTGTTGGATTTAATAATCCTCATTAATTAATTTGATCGTTTACCCAAGTAAACTTAGATTGTAAATTGCATCCCTTGAAGCTTCCACTAAAAATGGTTGCAATTGTTATTGTACTTATACAAATAAGCATGAACTCACATCTCCTGTTTTAAATCTTTAATTTGATATTTCAACTGAATTCTGTCATATTTTTTAAAGAATTTTATTTGGTAATTGAGGAATATATCGATGAAACCGTGCTTTCAACGCTCGCACAGGGATATCCGTCCATAGCTGCTTATCGCATTTCGGTGCTTTAGCAACAAAGCAAGAATCAGAGGACACCAAAAAGAAGACCCGGCGTACTGGTTACATTAGCTCCTTAAGTAACTAATTCCCTACAACGATCCAAACTATACTCTACGACTTCGATGAGCTCTTCATCAACACCACCACCCCTTGTAACTATATCTGCATCAGTTACTTCACAACAACATTTTCATTGAGGCACCTACACCTGATCTAAAAAGAACAAAATTGTATTCGAATCGAGTCGAGCGACTCAGGATCTATTAGAGTGGCTACAGTTTCTTGCAACAAATTGCATATCCTCCACATATCCTCATGTCCTGCTTTAATTTATATTGTATCCAAATACATGTAGGTGGATGAATGTACCACTATGGATTGTGGTTTAACGGTAGGAACAGTGGTATAATAGCATAATTCTATACTTATCCTTGATTAACCATCATACTTTAACGTAAGTATGGACTTTAATATAGTAACATAGGTACCCATTTCGAATTGTAGATTCTAGAATAGTAGAATTTATGTACCAAAGTCTACTTCCTTCAGAAGGAAATAATATGCTCTTGTCACCTGTGATGTAGGCGATATGTCAGAAAAGTAAACAAACATGGCGGACATGCGCAATGCGTAATCTGTAATACATCATTCTTGTACCTGATTGATCAGTGGTGATGGTGGCCGAAGATGTTGTGGCCGTCAGATGCTCAAAAGCGTGGTGACTGATCATTTCTGCTGCTCAACAGCAGGAGCAGAAATTGGTGTATTTAGAAATTCAACATTCTCAGATTTTTTAATTGTAATAGAAAATTTAATGCCCACGACTATTCGGGAAAGAAGCATCACCCCGGGCAGAACCCGATATACCCAGGGAGGGCTAGAATAAAACCGAATGTCACCAAGGTATTCGGAGTTCGCATACTAGGGACTAAGCAGTCTCTTAGCCATGCATCTATCGGCGTATGCCGTTCCGCTATTCGATTAGAGATTATTTTTTTAGAGGTTTACTCCTCCCGTCGCTTACTTTGGCCGAATGCGTATACATACAAGACCAGGGGTCAAGCAACTTAGGCAGGTACAAGAGAACCAATGTTCATAAAGTGCGAGCCTAGGGTGGCAGACCTATTATCTCGCTGTAGCATTCGTTGCCCGGTGGTCGCCCAGAGGAGGCAGTAAGTCTTCTTGTACCGGTTACTGTATATGAATCGTCCATATGACTTTGCCCTTTGAGTTCGGACCTGACCACCTATGTCGGATGCACTCCAGCCTTTGGATTCCGATAATCCACATCGAAACACATAATCAAAGGTGTACAGAAGTCGTAGGAACGCCTTGTTGGGCGAATGATCTAATTTAGGACAGATCATCATGGAGGCTTGACCCGTACATGTAACATCTTGTGTGGGTAAATTTGGTTACTTTCCTTCGTAGTCAGAGATTGGAGGTGGCAAGGATTATCCCTAGACAGAATCGTTGAGGCTTTCAATGTACAGATGTATGCAGTTCTTGAACGGGAACATGTGTTGTCCCAGAGAGCTCTGTTTAATGTCAGGGGTTTAGAGTAGCGGATCCTATCAGTACAGTATGGCGATCTATGTTGTTAGGTATGCAAGTTGCCGAATCCTTCTTGGATAAATTATGTGTCACTTGAGAACATGTCACTGCAAGGAGGCGGCCATTTGTCATCCAATCAAGTTGAGTGCAGTAAGATTGAAGATGACGTCAAATGTATCTGAAGCGGTAACTCGCTAGCTGATACATAATCAGGCTTGCCGTTGAAAGCTGCTTAGGTTGTTGTAATGGTTTATTTATCTTGTGCGGGTCAGATGATATCACCGTATAGTAGTATGGGTCGTACCATAACGGTGTACAGCCAGTGAGTTAGGTGTGGTTGGTGGGCCCATTTTGTACCCTTTTCTGGTGTTAAGGGCAAGTGTCGACTTGATCAATTTTTCAACTGGACTTATGTAGGTATTTCGCTGTCTCTAGGACCTTCCAGCTTGTGCCGTGGGAGTTAATTTGTGGGATTTTCGAACGAATGATTTCAGGTTTTTGGGCGTTTATTCCAAATTCAGAAGTGTGAGGAGAGCACTCAGCATTCTTTCTCTCAGTACAACGGTTCTCGAAAAAGTGACTCACAAGTGGGCTTCTGGAGCATCCACTCGTGTTGAGCGTTTTATTGTTCTATCACGAGTCGATGAATGTATGTATGCCCGTTTCGACGGCGAAGTTTGAAAAGCTTTTTCTAGGCAGGAATTGAGAAGTAATATATCGCAATCGCAGTCTGCGATCGACTGAGATACAAACACCGTTTGCGATTTAATCTGCGATTGCGATTCAAACAGCTATTGCGTTATAAAAAGCGATTGTGATATAAACTGCGATTGCGCTCCAAGCGATTGCGATTAAGTTGCTACTCTTTCACAATCACAATCGAGTGGTTCTTGTATTAAGTATCACCCCAAATTTGTTGTGATTTGTGACCCCCTTCGACATTCTCGATGTTATTTATTCTTGTCCACACTTCGGTCGTTTGTCGATTTTCCGGCTGAAAAGGCGACTCTCTTTGAAAGCCCAATCCACTTCCAATGAATTTACAAACGAATGGCAAGCGGAATACCATGAAATTTCCAAGAATTAAACTCAAAGTGGTTGCCCGTCTGAATGCACTTTAACCACCTCTGGAGCACGTTTATTTGGCAGAATCGGAATTTTATTTCCTTCTACACATTCCTGGTGGTTTCAATTTAAAATTCATGAAACTGGTAAACATGGTGCTGCATGTAAGACAGATGCCCCTGCATCCGTAAAACTGCAAATGTCCCAACTCCCTCACCGACGATGGATAATTCAGGAGAATTCTAATTAAAGGTGCATCATTGCCAAGCATAAGCTTGACAAAACATTTAGGTTACTGTTGCCTCCCTCTGCGCACGACGACAGCGACGAGGAGGAGAGGATTGCCAAACGAATGCCACGCCGGTATTAATTTGCTGCGAAGCAGAATGGGAGGTAGGTGAACACAAATAGCAAATTCGCATTAAAATTAATGCTCGACTGAGTGTTAGCCGGTTGCCGTCGCGCCGCGCCTTTCCCTAGTCCATGGGGAGTCCCTAATGTAATACATGTGTTCAAGGTCCCTCAATGAATGAAATGATTTCTGTATTTTTCTTGTGGACCTCCCCCATCGGACAGGACGTCTGCCAGGATAATAGTTACATTAACATATTTGATTTGCGGAAAGATTTCATGGCAATTTGTTTGGTTGCCTTGGCTACATGACCAATTATATGTGTCCCGGATTAACACTCGATGTCCGATCATAATTCGTCCGTTTCTTTGCGAATTCCCCGAAATGACTTGCGGAACTGAGAAGATGGTGGTGGCGCTATGATACCATTCAAGGGAATTGTGCTTGTGGATAAGTGAGTGCCTGTGGTGCTTTAATAAGGAGATGAAAACACTCAGTCGTCTCTGAATTATTCCCTACGCTGAGAGATGTCCTTTTGTGCTGGAAATGGATTTCTTTCATGATGGCATGAGTTACGGAGTTGCACACACACATATGAGTGAATATGAATGAGTCGTGTACGCGCTCAGGTGCCTGCTTATTGTGTGACTGCTATGTCTTGTGCACAGGTGCTTGCTGTGAGTGATGAATTTGATATGAAGGCTTCGAACGACTTTTCTGATGTATGCAGTTTTATGTGCATTTGTTGAAGTTGATTGTCTGTTTGGCTTTCAATCGATATGAGTTTGAATTTAAGGTTCACAATCTAAGGGCGTTCTCAGAAACCTTGGTATTTTTCTATTACTTATTCCTCAAAGACGCAGTTCTGATTTGTTGAGCAAGCAACTGAAGTCACATGCATGGGTGAAGAGGGTGGGAATGTTGTCCACTTTGAGAAGGCACTTTATGTGATGTCCATCAAATGAAATCCTAGTGTCATTCGTGATCTTCTCCATTACCAGATTGAAGAAATCATACGACGGCCCATCTCTTTGCCGAACTCCGGTGCAGGTTTCAAAGCGCACGGAAGTCCTGTTCGGTGCATCGGGTTCGTGATGGCGTGGTGCGACATAACCGCATGCGATGAAATCATTGCGCTGTCGTATGCGGCTTCAAAATCGATAAGAAATATAGTGTTTATCGATTTGACTCGGTAGTCTCCATAGTCTTCTCCAGTGTTTGCCTTAGTGTGAATTTGGGGTCTATAGTGCATTTTGGGCCGGAAGCCGCACTGGAATGTGCTGATTAGTGGGATGTGCTGTGGAAAACGGGGTTAGCCGTTCACACCGTATTTATTGCAAAAGGTAGGATAATATTTCACATTGAGCTGATATTCCAGTGGTGTGCTTGCGCCTTCCTAACTTCTGCAGATGTGCCTACTAGAACATCGTCACCGGCCTTGAATAGATATTAATTTAAACCATCCGATTGGACGCTCGCTAGTGTTGATTGGGGAACTACTTCATCAGCTTGAGTTGATATTGCTCCTTTCCCTTTCGCTATCAATCTCTTCTGGTAATGTTCATTATGATGCTCCCGAAAGTAATCTGGTTTTTGTTTTATTTCCTGTTCATCCCTACTTGCAATAGGTGCGATATTTCGAGAGAACGTTTTCAGCTCCTTTTGGTACGCCATGTCTTCTTTCGCTTATTTAATAGTTCTTCTAGCAATCTTCGCTGGGCTTAGGCGTCTAATGTAAAAACTTCTCTTATGTTGGAGTGTTCAACATTCTAACATCAATCATGCTGTGAATCGTCGACGTTTGACCTTCGCCAGGTTGTTGTTGATTCAGAATATTTGGGGCATATGTTGCGTCACGACCATCCAGTAATCGCCAGGTTCCTGAATGGATTTATTTTCCGGGGGAATCTCGTACCAATTATAACTCCACAACATCACCACGGCTTATTTGAACGATAGGTCAGCGGATATATAATCTGCACAGCGTAGAATTACAATTAAGCCTTTGCTTCACAAAGTTGCTTCAGTCTGCGAATTCATTACGCATATTGTTACCGTCGAAATCCCCGAGTCCGATTGGGGTTGGGCGGAAGAATGCCAGCCGCTCAATGGAGAATGGCCGTAGGTAAAATATGGTTAAATAGGGCGCCACGCAGTTGCCCTTCCGCTCAACACGCTTTTTCAGTTCTAGGGGTAAACTGCGACTTTTCAGTCGCGTCTGGTTATTCCTAGGTAGCCTATACAGACGCAAAGATTACCATGTCGGACTGCTACAGCAGACAACAGACCCAAGTCAGTGAACCACGAAACATCCCGTGGTAGTAACTTCTACCTACCTACTATGTGATGTAAACCAAAAGCCTCTTCAGATGCTAACTTGATTTGTTCCTCGACTGGCAACCAGCACCTCCCTAACACGCATCACAAATATGCCTTACCCCAGTGCAATCCGAAAACAATCAGTGCCATGAAGACGCAATTATTTTCGAAAAGTCCATTCACTTTGGTAGCAATTCATTCAAAATCGATTTTGCTTTAACTTTACGCACAGGAAGCACATTCCGTCTGTCTGCCACGGACGCCACTGTGATAGGGAGCTGCACCCACCACCGACTATTTCTCTCTATTCATTCTCATTCAGGCCAACACACCCCCCATCAGTGTGCCACTACTGGCTCATGTCTCATGTAATTTTCTTTGTATCTCTGCGGGTGGAGATGAAGCCCAAATGAGTTTTCCCATGTAAATTGAATTTTTGAATCCTCTTCCCTTTGTTCCTTCGTCTCATTTTGCCATCAAATAAGTTCCGAAAAGCTTCAACTTTCAGCTGTCAAAACCAAACTTGACCAGAAATTGAATTAAAAATACAAACCATCATGCCATCCCCTCAGCAGACCCTCCCTCGGTGGCTCCCCGATGTTGATAATTTGCATTTCAAATTGGGTCGACCATAGGTCTCATGTAACTCCTGGACAGGCCTGGGAAAACAATACTCTGTCCGAATTTATGGGTCGCGACTGTGGATTGTCCGACAAAAGACAACACTGTTTGTGGCAAACTGGTAAAGTTCCCACATAATTCCACAGGGAGATCCTTGATGGGGGGCTTCTACTTTCGTTGTAATTAATCATAAATAAGGACGAAGGATGAGCAAACCTTGAGGGAGACACAAAACAGGCTCCATTCACATGTGTGCCGTTAACTATGGTTGGTAAGCTGATGACAGGCTTGGTTTGCAAAGAATCTCTTGTCAAACCGATGAAAGGCGTGTTAAGTTGAACGGACTTCCTTGATTATCCTTAGCGCTTCTATGGATGGATAGATTTAATTAAGTCGCATTGGCCAGACTAACTAAACTCGCTGTCCAACTCCCCGATCGCTCGTGTAAATCGATAAGCCAGCAGTCATAGAAGACTAAAGGATTACACGTGTTATTAGCGAGAAATGAGACAAAGCTCGAAAAAGTGACTCTCCCTAGAAACCACTCAACATTTGCACGAAATAATCTTTGAAAGGTAAATGGCAAGCAGTGATTTATTCATTCAAATAAGACTTGCATGTACATTGGCCTCTTTCCTTCGTTTTGTAAGTCACGTAAAAACCAATCGCTTAAGAAATCACCCTTTAGTTGCATGGCAAAGTTGATAAATAGCTAAGTTCATGGATTTCATCAAAGATGCATCCGAGGAGACTTACTCCTGCCAGCTAATGACGATGACAAATGCCCATTCTGTGCACTCGCAATACCAACGATGGGCGATGCTGTCAGAAAATTTGTTGAAATAAATCCATCTGCCGGGGGATAGTTGATTGCCTTCCAGAACTGTGTGTATGGTGGAAATCAATTTCAATATATTTTCGTGTGTTTTCTCCTTCAGTTCACGAAAAGGATTCGAAAGGAATGGAACTGACTGAAGGAATTTACAAATTGCACTACGAGCAGCAGCCCTGAGAGGGTGAGATAGAAAGGATATCCACGAGTGTAAATCGATAGAGTCCCACCCGCCACTAGGCGAGCTATTCAGGTTGAGATTTTCAGGGGTTCCCGTTTGGCGTTTAGTTTTTTGTCAACTTGCTGCAGGATTAGTGGAGCTTGAGCTGTGCGGAGGAGAAAGTTTGCACAGCATCCCAATGAGATGGGATCTCTGCAGTGGAAAGTGACATCTTTAGGGAATGTGTGCTACACTCGTCCATCCACGAATGTAATTGAATTTGGAATTGAATGGAGTGTGAATAACTTCTGAATGGAGCAGTGCACTCACCGGTAAATGATATCATGGTGTCGTCGAATTGCTGCTTAGGGAGAACAGGTCGACTTTTTTGTTGGTGACTGAGAATAATGTCAAGACCATCTGTTGGCTGTTGGGCTTAAAGATGACCTTAACGTTGTCGAAATTGATTGTGAAGCCATGCCACAGCAAAGTGAGGAGGAGACTTAAAGTATTCTGTCGAATCCGATTGGATTTGCTCCTAAAATTTGTTTGTTTTTTGAAAACAGGAATTACCCGTAGGCGGCGAAATTTAAAGAATATGCTGGATGGGGTAGAAGATCGTAATTCAATTTATGGATTTTCGTGTCACCATGTGCTGTCCGCCTCGCCGTATCTATCCCAGTGTCGTTGCCGAATGCAACCGTACAATTCGGTGACTTGGCCTAGGCACACTACAGTGACTAAACACGTGTGCACCCGTTCATGGTCTAGCTGCACGTTTTCCCTCGCCAAATACAGTCGTTTCTGCTGCAAATCAATATCGAATATGTCAAAAAGTCCTGCATAATTTTGGCCAACGCTCGTTATGCAATTTCCAAGGTAATCGATTTGAATGACACCGCGTGTATCGCAAAAAAACTACCCTGTAGGTCTACAGACCCACCTTGACCTTCTTTGGTGAACCTTCAGTCGGAAAAACCCACTGTTTTCATTATTCTGTGGTGTGATGTTGTAGATTCATGTTTAGCAGGAAACTGGGCAAAACAAAAGCAGCGGATAGCTATTTCATGTCCAGATGAAATTCAAAAAGTCGCTGACTTGTACATTAACATGCATCTATATATAAAGGGTCTTTCAATGGGGACTACCGAACTTTGACAGTTGATAGCGGCCATATTTCTTAAGCTACATCTGTCAAATTAGCTCTCATTTATGCAGTCTGTTTTGCCAAATCACTATGTTGAACATAGCGTTCAACCACACGTGCAAACGATAAAATTGTTTTATCAAAATGGTTGTTCTGTTCGGGCAACGTTCAGTGCGCTTAGCTCATTTTACGGCCGCCATAAGATGAGGCCCATTTCTGGGTACCGTGTTTGTACCGTGTATGTCAACAAATCAACAAATCGAATTTGGGACAATACATGAGATCCAAGAGCATCTAATGCACCCCCAAAAAGTCACTGTTTGGCTTGGATTTTGGGCTGGCGCCGTCATGGATCATGGGACGCGACATTGACCAGGCCATCACCGTCAACGTCTGGCGTTTTTGACCTGAATTGGATGATATAGACACCAACAACATGTGGTTTGAACGGGACGGCGCACAGTGGGACGAGTGTATGGGAAAATCGGCAAAATTAATAGCATATTACATAAATATACGGGTACTAGTTAACCCTACAAGCTATAGAAAAATAATTAAAATAGAAAAAATTGATTATTTCATTTTTAAAAATTAATCACTATCGCTCTCTGATGTGGTATCAATATCGTTCAAGTATACATTCACTGGTAATGTTAACACTTCCAAATCGTTTTTATGGACGTACTGATCAAAGTCTGGGACGATCTGTCTGGGTCGAGATATACGGATCTCATGTTATTAACAAGTGATTAATTAAATCAATCATTGTACTGATCCTGGGGCATTTTCGACTGTGGTCTAGCCTGGCCTTTCTAATTTCTTTATATCTAGCTTCCAATGCTTCTCAGAGAGTACACCAATAGACAATTGAAAAAAAATGATATTATATCTTTCCCATGAATCAGAAGTTTATGGACACTGCTAGGCATGTGTTACCAATTGTATTTGGAAAGAAACATATCCATACACACAGCAGCAATTTCAGGCAGCAGTTCTCCTTTATATTTTTGTAACTTGTAGTAACTGGGAAAACAATATTTGTGTACAGCATTGATTACAGAACGTAGAAGAGCATATTTTCTCTTAGACAAATCTAAGTCCAAGTATAATGCCAAGCTTTGGTGCATCGTTAAAGGCTTTTCTGATTTTTGTGGAGATCCTGAAAATCGACCAGTCATTAGCTCCTCTGAACTATGTTGCGATATGAGTTCTTGTACCACGTCGTTTTTTGTACGTTCACTACACTCTTACAAATACTTTGACGATCTTCCTTTGCTCGTCCCTGGAGCATTTGGATTATCATGTATATGATTAAACAAATCTTTAGATATAACTCAGCTAAAGCTTAGCCATTGTTCCTTGAATTGCATGAACCTGTCCTATCCCATTTTTGCTTTACCTTTATTCAATACAACTAAAAAGGTGTTTAAATTTTATGTTCAACATTCTTGCTTTACCTTAATGCAATAGAACTTAGAAGATGATTGAATTTTACGTTCAACGTCTTCAGTTGACTCTTCTAAACCTAGTAAATATCGAATCTTTGCAGCCTCGGCAATCAATTTCAGTGACTTCTCACTTTGAATCCATGTATTTGAGAAAAGTTGACTTAAATATAAAATTCACTATTATTCTTTATTCAAATTAGCAACACATTCAAATCATTATATATATATATATAGGAAACAATTCTCGTAAACGTCATATGATTACTCAGACCTTGATTATTATTATTATTCATAGTCATATACTTATTTGTACGCACACTTCACCACCAATAATCAATTTAAATTATGTCACAAAACACACGTGATATCACTTCGTGAAAAAATTTAAACTAGGCAATGTTTAATGATATATAACTATGGTACCAGTTGACAAATACAAACAATTTTAATACAGTTAGCGAATATGTATATTTAAGATGAGTTACCAATCACTCAAAAGTACCGCTAAATAGTTGATTTTTTTAATTATTGCTATGGATCGTCCCACTGTGCGGCGTGACGCTACATGCCACAAAGCTGACTCTGCACGAGTCATTTAAGGGCATGGTCATCTCACGTGGAGGTGATGTGAACTGCCCACCGAGATCGTGCGATTTGACCACATTGCACATTTTCTTGGGATTTTCTGAAATCGCAGGTCCATGCGAATGAGCCATTAACCGCAGCGACCGTCAAAGCCAAATTCAGCATGTTTTATGCCCCAAAGTCATTTAAAATTTGACATTTTAAATCCGCGGTGGACTTTTGAATGAATTCTTCAAACGACTGAAAAACGTTGACGTTTCCACACTTTGTTTTATTTAAATTTAAAGACAAGAAGCGCTTAATGAAAGACCTTTTATAAGAAATAAACCAAAAATCCCCCAAAGGGATAGTTACCCTTTTTTTTTTTTTTTTCAAATTTCTGCTTTCTGTATTGTTGCACGTGTTCCTTCTCTTTTTCTGCTGTCCTCCTGGTATTCCCTATCCTCTTCGTTCTCCTCGTATTGACTCCTCTTCTGTCTCTTCTATTTTTCTTTTGTTTCCCAAACGGCTTCTTGTCAGCGTGGGAGGCGGTCTCTTAAGCGGACGATTATCACTAACGATTACCATGGGCGAAAGTCTTCTGCAACATTGGATAACTTCCCCTCCATTTGTTTGCAGTAGAATTGCCCAGTCACACATTCCGTGCATTTCATACATTCCACACGTTCTGCCCGTTCTATGAATACCTCGCATAGCGACCTCACCACTGGATCATGCGTCTCGGCAATGACACGCATCCAGCATTTGTTCTTTTACTTTCTATTCTAACTGGCTCTTTTGTGCATTTCTCCACCCCCTCAATTTCCTCTGTACCGCGCTCCCGCTGGCCCTTCTCTGATGGGGTGGGTGCGATTTCAGAAGAGTCTTCTTACAGCAGGAGTGACATCCCTAGGTGGCCTTCCCACTTGGAAAATAAACAGAGGTACGCTTCAGGAAGTAGTCCTCTCGCTTTTCCTATGGATTCTAGTGGCTGACGAAATCAGGAAAACGTTGGAAAACGACGGGTTCAAAGTACGCTGACGATGTGGCCATCCTCGTGGCAGGAGAATCTCACCCATCACTAAGCGAGCGTCGTAGTAATGCACTAGCGTTGGTTAAGAACTGGACACAAGTCCGAGGATTGAACGTAAACCCGAATAAAACGGAATTGCTGCTCTTTATAAAGAAGAGAATTATATCTATTGAGTTCACCTGTTCACTTCAAGTGGCGTTGAACTCAAACTCCTAAAGACAGCAACATACAGTGGCGTTATATACGTGCAAACGTGACTTCGGGCAAACATGGGGCCTCACAGTGTGCAGTGGCTATACACCGCGGAGAGTCTTGCGAAGAATAGATCTGAGAAAATCTCGGACAATCCTTTATAAGTCACTTAGCTCCATCAGGAAAAAAGTAGAATACGAAGCCCTGTATACAGCCAGAACTCAATGGCTTTGTCTGGATATTGAAGAAACAGCAAGGGCCCTGTTGCCCTTTTGCAGAAGCTGCAAAGGTGAACAAGAAACAGAATCTATCCAACATCTGCTCTGCCCTACAGCCGAGTTGATGGTAAGGACTCTTAATGGCATGCGCACTTCCTTGCGTTTAAAACCGATCAGTGATGTCTGTTGTGCAGGGCTTCTTAGACTGTTTGTCTTACATTTTGTGCTGCTATCCAACTTGGTAGTATGAGAGCGCCACTCTCCGCAAACCCACCTCTCGGAGCCTCAGGGCTGATGAGGCTGCATTGTTGCTGCAGAATAGGTCGCGAGGAGGCCCTCGAGTGCTGTCGTCGGTGTAGTTCTGAGACAACGTGTTATATAGTGTATATGAGGCATCTAACTAAATAGACACTCTCCCTATTTCTACTCTAATAAGTAATATTGTTTAACTTTTAGTAAGTCTGCGTCTAAGGGACAACAGTGATAAATCTTCACGCAATTTCAACATATTCTCGACAAAATCCTATCACAATCCAGTCAGCTGCAAGCCTCCAAACCTCCAGCCCCCTTGCAGCTTCGTGAACAGCTTCTGAAAACTTCTTATCTGCCAACGTATCGCATCGATCCCCATTGCTGGTAAAATTACCAACCTAAGTTCAATTTCGAGTCAGTTATTCCAAATGAATACTGGCACATTTATCTAAGTGCCAACCGCCAGTGATTTGCTTCCTGCTGCAATGCTCGTTAACCAACAATCCCCCGCACATGGCAAAATGTGTTCGCACTAACGGCCAATTTGACCACAAAACTTGCACCATGCCCCTTGAGCGCAAATCACAACCAAACATTTGAAATTGACACAATATCGAAATTCATCGAAATTGCCCGGCCAAGCATTCTAAAATTCCACAAATGCTCAACGGCCACACAAAGCACACGATGTCCGATCAAATCTATTGGAAACTCTCACAGTCCCCGATGCTGGGCCGGTGTGCTTCATCGCAACAAGCCAAATAATCCTTTTTCTGCACGGTTGCTTATTGAATTTTAATTGAATTTCACCCTCTCGGTGGTAACATTTGAGTGGGTGTGTGTGTGTCTGAAAGGCGATTGGAAAATCGCTGGATCAAATCCTAATTGATTTCAGTTTTCACGGATAAAACTGTGCTTTGTCCACTCTGGAAGATCAATTGCGGCCAGTTATGGAGTGGTTTTGAGACGAGTTTATTCACTAATTAAACATTTCAAAATGATAGCTTATCGAAGTGCATTTCACTTCACTTTCAAGAGATGCTTCCGGACATGAGCATCAACGCTACAGAGTGAAAATGGTTTGTGAAGTAAGGCCAATATCGAGTTGTTGGAGTCATCCTGTGAATAGTTCATGTACAACATAAAGTACCTCTTATAGAGATTGTGGAGTGTGGAATGATCGAAACACTCAGTGAAACCAGAAGACTGGTCAATGTTCTCAAGAAAGACAAACCAGTGAGACTGGAAACAACCAGGACACCCGACGGTACCTACACTGATTCAAAAGCTAAGACTCTTGACCTTATGCTTGAGACTTTGCTGCAAAAAGGGCATAGACCCGTTTCTACTGGTTCTGAGAAGAATATTTACTGCCAATCTTGCACTTTCGACCCCCTGGCGCACAGTTAGGGTAGCCTTCATACCAAAAATCGGTGAGGGGGGCTACTCACTTGCCAAGAACTTCAGACCAATAAGTTTAACCTCCTTCCTGATGAAAGGCTGGTTGAGTTCATCCTCTGTCTCAGATGCAACATGCTTATCACCGCGGAAAAATCTTGCGAGACTGCACTTCAAACCTAGTATCTAGAATTGAGTGTGCACTCGGGGAAGAATACGCGCTGGGCATCTTCATCGATATAGAGAGTGTTTTCGACAATGCGACTTCCGATGGCATGTGCAATTCGGCCAGAGAACACGGCGTAGAGGCATCATTAATATAACTATAATTGCGGATGCGGACTGTGGCCAGTATGTAATGTCGGGGGTAAATAGAGGCTGCCCTCAAGGTGGCGTCCAATCTCCTCTGCTATGGTGCATGCTGGTTAGATTCAAAAGAAAGGAAGTCTATTGGTCGGGATTGGATCCACGAAAACCGACATACTACACCACGGAGATAACTGTCAGTTCCACTCTACGACTGTTCATCCGTAGGTGTTCTTGACCCAATAATTCAATAATCAACTCCATCTTCCTACAATCCGATCCCAACCACAGCTGAAGGCTTCGGCATATTGAATACTTTACATGCGTCAGCGTCAGCGATACATAAAATACATGCGTTCTTATGGGAGGTGACACATAGCCCAACGTTGAAGTGGACGCGACGGATGTTGTTGCTCAACTTTCAACTTTTCTCTCCCCTTCAGCGTTGACAGTCAACACATTGAGACGTTTCAATAGAATTCGAATTTTAAATTTCCATCTGAGGGTTGGTTGTTGTTGAAGCAGATTTTAAAATATATACAAATGTAAATTGACGTTTATTTTTATATATTTATAATTCATTTCTATGTTTATATGACAGACTGCCAATGAAATCAGCTGTGCGTTGAAGCATTCATTATGCCACCCCTTTGCGTCAGGTACTTCACCGTCAATGGATGCAACGCAAGTAAAGTATTCTATGTGCTGGACCCTTAAGTCCTTAAAACCTGGTTATAAATAATCTTCCAAACCCTAGAAGCAAACAGATATCAAATGGAAAACGATGTGTCAAAGTCAACCTCTCATCTCATCTTATCCACCATCTCAATGGTGCTGACATTCATTGGATAACTCCATCGCCATTGCAGTTGCAAAAAGCGCTCACCTGTCATAACCACTGTGTGTATTGTTCAACCAACGATTCAAGGACCAAGCATTATCCGAACATAATATCGTTTCGATTGATGGGCGGCTGCGACAACGCAGTTAATTAAGAGTTCATATCGTTTGGATAGGTGTTAAATTAAATACCGCTTATTACGACACTTCCGTAATAAGCCGTTAATCCTCCGGGTTGCAAATTACCGTCGCCAGTTAAATATTTGCATTTCAATTTCAAAAATTGACATTCATTAAAATGCAATTTTGTTGGAAATATAAATCCTGATGACCGATTTTATGAATTCTTTGCCGGAAGCTAATGGAAATCCTGATTATTGGTTTAAGTAGAGGTGGCAGACTGCATACATGTATGCTACATGTACATAGCTACATTTAAGTCAAACACGGTTGTGTCGTCTCCTCCATACGCCTCGACGAGACTGCAGGCGAGACCATAAATCTGCCGAAGAATTTTCTTTTTAGGGCACCAAGAATCAGCTCTGCTTTCATTTCATGTCCGGCTTTAGCGTCTATATAACAGAACTGGCAAAACTAACCATAAAATCAACTGCAGCAGCTGGACTGATATGAAAAGGCTTAGTACCGGAGATTGCAGAAAGCACACGACAGTCCATCTCCTTGCCCAAATCCGATGCAAGTTATCAAACAACCGAAGCGCATGGTACATTTCCAATGGTATAGTGCGGTGTGGCACAACCAGATCAATTTTCTCGGAATCCCGAATTCGACCACCGCGCCGCTTCGAATAATTCCTTGCAATGAACGCTGTTGTATGCGTTTTTAAAATCTATGAGATGATGGTGTGAATCGATGTGAAATTCGGGATTGAAGCAGATTAGTGGGATGTGGGTTGAAAAAGACTTTAGACGTTCACGTAGAACGCTGGAAAGGATCTTATAGACGACATTGAGCAGTTGCAAGGTTGCAAGGATCATCTTTTTTCTGGATAGGATATCTTCTGCTGATATTCCATTCGTCGGGCATGGTTTTGTCTTCACAAATTCTGCAGTTCATCTGGTGCATGCTCCCTAACACAACACCGCCACCAGACTTGAAGAGCTATGATGACAAACCTGCGAATTTGTTGTTCTTTTGTTGCCAGACTTTTGGCTTATTTTTCTAAAATGTTCATATTTTTTGCTGTTTATGGACTCTTCGATGTCGTTCAGCTGGGAGGTTGCGAGATACCTTCCCAGAGGCGAGTACACTCGCCGTCGCACGAAGAGTTTCTTGTTGGTGTCGGCATGCCGGAGATTCTCTCTTCGTCCAACGGTGGTCAGGCGTCCAATGGTAAAAAATCTCTATTTTTTGGCTCGAAATGAAGCTTTCCGATATTGGACTTCCGTATTATTACCCGCCTTGTTAAATAATTTAACTGAAAATAGTTCAGAAACGAATCAACTGGATGTGTATGACCATGAGTAGGTACGGCGACTGCATGATTATATATAATAACCACTCAGCAGTGTAAGAACCATCTTGGAATTGATTGATGGAGTTCCTTAACCTTTTATTTTTCGGCACGGCTTTTTGATTGATGGAATGGCTTAACCTTTTATTTTTCGGCACGGATTTATTTTTTATTGCTGATACTACAACTGAATCTTAGCTTTGACAACCCTATCTGAAGGTCATGCAATATGGTCGAGCCTAACTTGTAATCGCACTCCAGAGTCAGCGAGAGTCCTACTAAGCTTCTTCATCGCGACAAGGTGCGCAGTCTCGAAGAAGTCCATGAGTCTTTACTTGATCAAACTTACCTTTATATACTCACCAGACTACGCAGCAATTGCGAATATATCTACATATCAAAACCAAACCACCAGTCTAGGCCAAGCCCCCTGTCCAAACCAAGAACATTATATTTACCATCTCTCTTCTCCTATTGAAGTTGCACACGCAATACCACTCAGCCATGGCATTTATTATTCCACTTTATCTTTCAGATTATAGCAGCACCAAGGCGCTACGCATCCTCAACTCAGAATTGGCAGATACGTTGGGGAACCTTCTGTCACGCAGCTGTGCCAAATCCCTTAATCCCCGCCAGCATTATCCACGCATTTACGTTCATCATTGTGAGGAAATCCTTCGATTAGATGCATCAAAACGGTTGCACGATGTGCTCCTAGAGCTGCCAAGTGAGTTTCACAGCCGGATCCTTGTTGTTTGTTTTAAGCTAATATTTGCACTTGTTTTTCCTCGCAGAACGATGCGCGGAGCATTACGAGAACAACAACTTCTACATGGTGGTGGATGCTGTTATGGCGGCTCTGCATGCCGCGAATAACTTCTTTGAGTCCAGCAAGCCGTGGGAACTGAAGAAGCCATCATCGGATGCAGTATCAACCGAGGAACGCACACAAAAATTGTCAACAATCATCGCGATGACAATGGATAGCCTCCGTTTGTGCGGAATAATCCTACAGCCGATTATTCCAGACATCAGTACGAAACTGCTGGACAGATTAAATGTGCCAGCGAGTCAACGAACGTGGTTCAACCTGAAGGAGTGCTTTGTGTTTGACAGGAACTACCGTCAACAGGATGCTCCCCTGGTGGACACGGATGCTGTTCTTTTCCAGCGCATCCTGTTGCAAGAGGAGAAGGATAAGCAAACGCGGCAGTTGCAACAGAAACCAAAGCAGAAGAAAACGAAGAAGGCACAATGACAACTGTAGCGTTGAGTGGGAGAACTGAGCAAGGATCTGTCCCTGTTTTTCTAACTGCCTTTGTTGAGGGCGATAACAATAAAAAAATTGAAGGACATGTCCTAAGGAGAGTTTTATTTTGTATGGCTTCGCATTCATCGTTCTCATTTGCTGCAAATTGCATTTCATGTTCCGACGATGGCGAACTGATGAGAATCATGAGAAAACTCCTAACTATCAGGGTAATGGATCCATTTTGTATATCTCTGTTTGTTATCTAGTCTTCTTCAATAGTTCTCATGCATAGTCGGTGATGGATGCGTTCAATAAAACTGAATTTAGTTTCTTATTACAATGCATCACTGTCCTTGACGGAACAGAACACCCATTTTGATAAAAATATTGTATCATTTGCAAGTGTGGTTGTAAGCTGTGACCGTCCATGTTGATTCGGCAAAACGGAATAAAGGACAGCCAATTTGACAGATGTAGTTTCAACAATATGGCCGCCATCACCTGTCAAAGTTCGGAAGTCGCTATTGGAAGACAAGTACGCGCGCTGCCCTCCAGTATAAAATTGAAGAAATCAAAAGACAGCGACAATAATATAACCTTAAAGGCATTGGCGCAAATTCATAGTCATTTAAAGTCGACTTTAAAATTAAAATGATGATTTAAAATGAGTCGAACGTGATTTTAAGAAAATAAAGTTGGCTCTAAATCTATTGTCAGATTCGATTTCTTAAAGTTGTTTGCTGTTTTTTTTTTTCAAAATGTTTCCGGCGGATCGAGATTTGGACATATTTGAAGATTTTGAATTAATTTCACCGCCAAAAATATACAAACAGCGATAGAATCCGTTTGAAGAGCTAGAGGAGGAAGAATTTTATTCGCGGTACAGGTTCGATAAAATTACGGTTACATTTTTGATTGAAGTGCTGGATGTGCAAGAAACGCGAACGAATCGTGGACTGCCGATTCCAACAGATCTACAGCTGCTGGTAGCATTGCATTTTTTTTTTGGAAAAAATGGCCACCAGTGTGATGTTGGTAAGAATTACTAACAAGTGAACTGGTAGCTTTTTATTGACATGTACCACTGCACGTTTGTACTTTCAGGAGCCTTGCATGGAATTTCCCAACCAACAGTGGGCAGAATTATAAAAAAAAAATTCAAAACGGATCGCATTATTGCTTTTCATTAAATTTCCGTTCACAGCGCAGAGTTAAATGAAACAAAACAGACATTTTATAGGATTGCTCGCTTTCCAAAGGTTATTAGAGCGATAGATTGTACGCATGTGCAAATTAAACGCCCAACTAAGGTTAATGTACAAATCGTTTGCGACGCCCAATGCAAGATTATTGATATCGTTGCAAGGTCCCGTGGTTCCAAGCATGACTCTAGCATATGGAATAGTTGCATCTTAAAATATAAACTGGAATCAACTGTAAAGAGTCATCAAGGTATTTTGCTTGGTGATGCAGGCTACCCTTGTTCAAGCATTCAGAAATGATTTCATAAATAGATTTCTTTGAATTCATGTCACAGAATAATAAACATAAAATAATAAACAAACATTGAAATAACAATCAATATCATACTCTTTTCTTTTTTTCCATTAATTCTTCATGGAGTTACCGCTGGTGTGCAATTTGATCTTCTAAAAGTTTTCGCAAAGAGTGCAGTTGTTTCCGGTGCTCCAACTCTAATAAATGAGGCTCCGTTGCGTGAGACCTTTCTTCTTCAATTTGGGCTTGCCGCGCTGCCATCACATCATGTTTTGATGTTTTGCGGTTTCGGCAATTTCCTGAAGGGGTTGGCCCGTCAGCGGTAACGTTAACTACAGCATCCGCACTTATTCCAACATCTTCATTTGGAGACAAAAGTTTACCGGCGTTTTTGGGACTAATAACTGCGGCAGTTTGTGGAATACTTGATTCAAAGGCAACGACGGCAGGAGATTTTAAAGCGCCAATTGTATCGCTATATGTACAGGAAATATCCAGTATGGTATTGCTGTCGATGAGGATGTTATCATCTTCCAAGTCATCAGCAATCATGGCTTGTACAAGGACATCTGAAGCATCGACAACTGGCACGGTAGCGCAGTTTCCAGTAGCCGTTACGGCTTTCTTAACAGCGGTAGCGGACTTTTTTGCGACCATTTTCATTCGCACTCATTGCTGCTTCAATTTATCCATGCTCCTTTGAGAGCCAGCAGCACGCATACTTGTAGCAATTGACTCCCAGGCGGCTTATTTTCTCAGTATCATTTTTATATCGTTGCTTCTGTTCTCAACCACCTCCAAATTCTGTTCCACAAATTGCCGCAGCATTTCCCTTTCTATGGGGTCCCAGTTATGTGATCTGTCTCGTTTTGTCTGCAATTATACAGTCTCACTTATAATAAATCTTAAATAATAAACCCGTAATACCTTTATTTAATTTTTTTAATCCATTCTATTGATTTCAATTACTTTTTTCTTGGAAATTCTTTGTAAATTCAGAACAAAAACACTTGAAAGTAAGAGATTTCTCGTGAAATATTTCGACGTTTAGGTTTGTTCGATGAAATCACTTTACAATAACGATTTTAAGCAGATACTAGATATGCACAGGCATAAATATGTCTATGAATAACGAAAAGTTAAAGTCGGCTTTTTGATTTAGAGCCGGCTATAACTAAAGTCGACGTTAGGCACTATTAATGAGCTGACTATGAATTTGCGCCATTCATTTAACCCTCCGTAGGTTGATATTCTCAAACATGATTTCAATGGAGTTGCATGTAATCGCGTCCCTTTTCGGATAAAAGCCCTCGAATGGCTAGCCATGTGTTCATTACCGTTCTCCAGTTCAACTCCAGGGTTCTCATTCGTCATTCAAAAGTGTTTCCTGCGAAAGTCTTAGCATAAAACATTTTCATTAGAAATCCTAGTGTCACCGTGAATGAGATTGTCTCCTTGACCCACACAGAACCATCGTAAAAATGTAAACCAAATCCCGTGGCGCACTCAAATTCCGCACAGCCTCAACAACTCCACTTCAGCTTCGCTGAACTCAGCCATCTGCAGTTAATCCGCATAGCGACGTGCCTACTCCACGCACACAGATGCACGCGGCAAAAAGTTCATGTTTCGCAGAAATAAACATTTAATGTCACCAAGAACTACCCACAGTCAACAAGGATGCCCACTAAACGCTCGAAATTAAATTAATTTTCCATTCGCCCCTCCCGCTCGAGGGTCCATTCGTTGTATTCCAGGTCCTATTTTATGATGCTTCTTGACAGCCCGACACGATAACCACAGTAATTCGACATAAGTACCCGTGCCAAGCAAAGCAAAGCCAAGCCAAGCCGAACCATCGAGGTTAAGTGGCTGCGATGGAAATTGTCGCAATCGATTAAAATGTTTTCCCACTGGATGGCCAGAAATTCCTTGCCGTGACAATTCGCCGGGGCAAAATCCAACCTCAAGCACTCGTGAGCTAGTAATAGGATTTTATTATTTACTTTTTTTTTTGTTGGTTATTTGCAATTTAAATTTAATTTGATGAGGATTTGATTGTGATGCGAACCCAGGGACAGCCACAAGTCCTACTCATCGATGTTGTTTTGTATTTGCGAAAGTAGGGCGGGTGGGGAGCAGATGAAATGCTACAAGCACAAAGACGGCTTTATCCATTTGCCAGCGAAAGTGCCCCGAGTGGGGGGGGGATGTGACGGTGCGATAAAGCTTATGCAATAAGACGAGGACGGATAAGAACAATATCCTGTGAGTCAGCAGAGAATTGCGAAAACTATTGTACCAAGAAAACATAGATGTCGAATCAATGATGTCTGGATTACTTCGAGACTCAAGCAATCGAGGGATGTTGGTTTTCTGCTGCGAACGGGAGTTAATTCGATTGCAACTAGAAATGAGTTTACTGACTGCGACTGTATAAAGGCAACTAAACGCACACACAAGGCGCTTTATGATGCTTTGGTGGCTGGCAAGGTGAGGTTATAAAATGCTTGTTCTTTTGTTATTTATGCCAAGTGGCAGACGAGCAGGAGCAGTCGTCGCACCGTTCGTATCGAAGGTGATCGCATGAAAGGGAACACCTTTCACCATTCCTTGGGATTTCATTTAGTCGTTTGTGTTATTTGGCGTAGGATCAACAAGGAAAGAAAAGTCTTTGATGATGACTTGAGATTTGCAAAAGCTGCTATCTATTGTGTCCGGGCTTCAATGTCCAAAATGGTAATGGGTTGACAGTGTAATAGTGAAGATTTCGGTCTGACGCAGATCAAGATCTGTGGCCTTTGTAGGAGGAGGCAGTTATACCTAGACGAGACTGTTTTCTTCTTTTTTTTTTACTGAATGTTACGTATCTGCGGTCTGAGAGACCTCTTCACCTTCCAACTTGTTATATTCGTCCTCATGCCACATTCTATTAGAACGTTGGGTCCGTCCTGAGGTGGTTATTGATAAGCTCAGCAGTGGCGTGGCGTGGACAATTTGTAAAGTTAAGTCGGAAGAAGTCGGACCTTGGCAATGGTGCGTCTTGTCACCTCTACTTTTCATTATATACATATGTGGACTGGATGTTGCAGCGCAGCAGAGACGAGAAATGTTCCACATTGGGAGAGTTTAGGGTAAGTCATCTTTTTTTCGGAAGATGACTTAGTTATCCTCACATACTCCCAGAGAAACTCCAGCGTGCATGCCATAGGTTTGTTGCCGTCTGTGCAGATGCTGGGATAAAGGTTAACGTAGCCAAATCAGAGATTATGGTCATTTTCAGAACGCCTGTCCAATGCACTATACATGTTAGTGGGGTCCCATTGAAGCAAGTGGAGAAGTTCACGTTCAGCTCATCTCGGGGTGTTTTTCACGAGTGATGAGAGGAGTAATGCTGAGCTTTCTTGTAGGATTGGCGATGCTGGCTCAATTTTGAAACAGTGTGAAAAACAACTGAAAGGCCTATGCTTCAAAGGTTTGGTCACGTGGCACGAATGTCCTCAGGATCACGACTTCCGTCAATTAGGCTTGTGGTTGAATCAAGTCCAAAAACCCGCCTGGTTGCGCTTGGGCATAACTCCTGATGTAGTAGACCATGCGGGTCAGAAGATGATGATGATGAAGAATATGTACCTGCAAACAACAATATGGTGAGCATTTCTAGTTCTGTGGTATTGGCAATCATCCAAACTAATATTGATTGTGTGAGGAAAAACCCATGCCTTTACGACAAAAGGCACCCATTGTATTACAACAAACTCAAGAAAAATAAAATATGGAAACAAGTAAAGAAAAAAAAAATATTCAAAAGAAAATATTTAAATAATTTTATTTCAGCAATAGAAGTGAAACAAAGACGGAAATCACTGCGGGAGCGGTACTCGCGAGAGCTCCGCAAACAAAATCTGATGTCGGGTAGTGGGCTATTCCACGATATAGAATGGGGCCTCGTGCAAGAACTAGAGTTCCTGTGAGAATGTGTGGCGCCGAACGATAAGTTTAGGCATAAATATGTTTACCATATACGAGTATGTACTATTTTCATAACCCTTTTTTTAATTACAGCTCAAATGCCATTGAGTCCGACGAGGACCTGTCGGTGGTCGAGGGAGAGGCCTCAGTCACCTGCTCACCAGCATCAAAAAAAAGCAGAGCCACTGCATTCGATAATTTACGTGAGAAATTCACCAATATTGTCTCCAAAAAAGAGACATCAGCTGACGACGAGAGCCAGGACACCGCATTCTTCAAAACAATCGACGTAATGACGCAGGGCCTTCCTGAAAGAGGAAAGAACAAGTTCAAACAGAAAGTCATTGCTGAACTAATCCCTATCCGTGAGGAATTCCGGGAGAAATAAAAAAATCTTAGATTTAGTATAAATTTAGTATAGATATACCATATTATAAATAAAATTAATTTAAAATTTAAGGAAAATGATTTCAATTCTCGTGCAAGTAGTCACGAAGGTGGTTTCGGATTGCTTTTGGTTTGATGCCACCAGGAATGAGAGATAGAAGATTACGCAATAAGGAGTTCAATTTTCGTTCGTTCTGCGCAGCCTACGTCACAGGCTCTATGTAATTTCCATACGAATTGCAAGAAATATAACTAATTTTTTTTTTCTAAGGTTAATAGTGCTTTAAAATTGTGTCAAGAAGAAAAAGTTGTTTTAATATATTCTTAATTGAATTACTAAAATGTTTTAACAATTTTTCACCTGATTGGGGTTGTTATTTAAATTATTTTGAACAAGTAGTGAGAAGCATTCATACAGATCAACACAAATGGGTTACTTTAAAGTGAAATAGTATTTTAATATTCCATTTGTATTTTCTAAAGTGATATTAAATGTGTAATGTGTTATTTATCACAATGCATTGAATAAAAGTGATGAATAAGGGATGAGGTTTTTTTTTAAAAAATCGTTGGAGACGAGCAAATTGTCCTCATTGCCTCTTTCAAAAATATCTTCAAGGTGTTGCACTTGGTCCTTTAGTACCGCTGTTGGCTTTAATAATCCTCATTAATTAATTTGATCGTTTACCCAAGTAAACTTATATTGTAAATGGCACCCTCTTGAAGCTTCCACTAAAAATGGTTGCAATTGTTATTGTACTCATACAAATAAGCATGAACTCACATCTTCTGTTTTTAATCTTCAATTTAATCTTTCAACAGAATTCTGTCAAATTTGTTAAAGAATTTTGTTTGGTAATTGAGGAATATATCGATGAAACCGTGCTTTCAACGCTCGCACAGGGATATCCGTCCATAGCAGCTTATCGCATTTCGGTGCTTTAGCAACAAAGCAAGAATCAGAGGACACCAAAAAGAAGACCCGGCGTACTGGTTACATTAGCTCCTTAAGTAACTAATTCCCTACAACGATCCAAACTATACTCCACGACTTCGATGCGTTCTTCAACAACACCACCACCCCTTGTAACCTTATCTGCATCAGTTACTTCACAACAACATTTTCATTAAGGCACCTACACCTGATCTAAAAAGAACAAAATTGTATTCGAATCGAGTCGAGCGACTCAGGAACTATTAGAGGAGCTGCAGTTTCTTGCAACAAACTTGCAATCATATCCTCATGTCCTGCTTAATTTATATTGCATCCTAATACATGTAGCTGGATGAATGTACCACTAGGGATAGTGGTTTAACGGTTGGAACAGTAGTATAATAGCATAATTCTATACTTATCCTTGATTAACCATCATACTTTAACGTAAGTATGGACTTAAATATAGTAACATAGGTACCCATTTCGAATTGTAGATTCTAGAATAGTAGAATTTATGTACCAAAGTCTACTTCCTTCAGAAGGAAATAATATGCTCTTGTCACCTGCGATATGTCAGAAAAGTAAACAAACATGGCGGACATGCGCAATGCGTAATCTGTAATACATCATTCTTGTAATGCCACCATATTGGTGAATGCTTGGAGAAGGTGCTATCGATGAAACAATGTTGTGAATTTCATCTCGCCATATGCCATCATGTATTTGCCCATCGGAATCCATCCAATCGATGTAGTTGCTGGGACAGTAACTCGAATTGTCTTTGTTGAGCATGATGAAGTTATAGAGGGAAAAATTATATTCTCAGCATTACTTGGAACCATGTTCAATGTGGTTAGCAAAATAACAACGAATTCTCTATTGTACGACAAGTGCGAGAAAGTCGTTTGTTAAAGTTGTCTTCTTTTGGAGCGACATGCAGTTGCAGGATATGGACGGATGAGATTACGGCACAAAGGAAAAGCCGCATCATCAACAAAATAATGAGGAATTTCTATTGACGAGCCTGGCAATTTTTTTGGTTGAGGTACGGGAAGTTTATCTTGTAAACATTTCTTCTCAAAGCCACTGACTTCAAAAATGTTACTTAAAATGGAATCATTAAAAATTTAATAATGCATTGTATATTGATCGTGGTGGTCCGTGGCGATGTGGGTAAGTGCGTCGACTCCTACGCACTTGAACCTACCTGTCTAAGTTCGATTCCTAGTACGATAAGAAATACTTTTCACGGCCCCATCTCTTTCGAGTCACTGACAATGCTCAAAGAGTATAAATGTTTAGAAAAAAGCTTTTCAAACTTGGCCGTTCGGAGTCGGCATTAAACTGTAGGTTCCTTCCACTCGTGAAAGAACAATAGCACGCACAACACGAGTGGTTGCTGAGGCCCTGGCCCTCTACAGGCTGTAGCGCCACCCACATTATAATATTATATTGATCGACTCATTCGAGTATAAATAAAAAATTGATCACTATCAAGTTCTTTGATTTTGAGGAAGGTTACTTGAATAAAATCATTATTCTCTATCTCTATTAATTATCAGAACACAACAAGAACGTTTTCTTTTATATAATAAATCTCTCATTTGTTTCAGTATACAAATTGCTTCAAATATTAGATTTATTTATTTCAATCTGCGAATTGTCACTAATTGGCTGCTGTACGACATTTTTCGGCTGAATGAAACAAAAAATGCTGACATATTTTGTTTTTTATTGATACAATAGTAGTTTACAACAGTTTACCTGCAAAGCTAAATGCTTATCTGCAGGTGGTTGTAAATTGATAGTTACAAACTTTGAATTACATTTTTTTTAAGTTAACCATTTCATTAAGATTAATATTTGTGAACCAAAAAGTTTATGATACGGAATGAATTTCCATTAAAAAATTTGGAATTACTGTAAGACACTGTGGCAGCGAATTCGTAAATTTGGGGACGGTGCAACGTAGTTCTCAGTCTCCATATAAGTTGTATGTCCTTGGAACATCAACCATTCCTTGGGCACGTCTTCTAGTGTTAAGCGTGTGACTTAATGGTTGCTGGAACCGTGGGTCTTTCATGTACTGCAGCAGTGTTATCATCTGGAAAATAGCTTTGACATCTAGAACTTGAGTTAAAGCTAGATATCTTATCCAGGTGGGATTTTGCTGCGTATTTGATGCGCGATTCTGCAAACGAGTAATACACCTGCTTAAGCACTTCTAGGTTTGTGTAACGCTTAAGATACGTCATTGCGAAGACGGTGCTCTTAAGTTGCAGGCGGAGGAGGTTGATGTGCTCATGCCAATGAAAGTTCTCGTCGATGGTAATACCTAAGTATTTGATACTACTGACAACTTCGATTTCGTTGCTGTTGGTTGATTGCGAACCGCGGTCAATTCGATAAAAGATTTGGAAGACTTCTGCAAGTGTTGATGGAGTGCGAATGTGCATCGGCTTTGTTTTCGTAGCATATATGACTAGGCCATTATCATGGTACCATTCGGATACAGCGTTGAATTCGTCCTGCATTATCTGCACAGCTGGTTGGTGTTTCACCACGATTGCTATGTCGTCGGCATACGCATAAGCAGTCGATTTTTTTCAATAATTTCAGTAGTTCGTTCGTGAAAAGGATGAATAAAATGGGGCTCAATTTTGAGCTTTGTGGCACACTTGACTTCCTTTTCAGTATTCAATGTATCAGCTGCCTTGACTTGGATAGTTCTGTCAGTCAGATAACTTTTGAGCCACTTTGCCAGTTTATGGATATGCGCGCAAATGCTAATTATGGGTAGACATGATTTTTTTTGCAAAAATAACGAAACATTTCGTTGAAATTTGATGTGCATTCTAGTTCAGCCATAAGCCGAAGAAAAGCCGGTTATTTTTTTGCATAAGAAAGCAGAGAGGAGTCACAGTGAAGGATCAAGGGAAAACAAGGAAAGAGAACCAATTTGTTCTAACCAGCCACATATTTTATAACCCCGACATATTTCGGGTTCTGCTCTGCGCCTGTGGCTTATGGGGTATGCGATGTTGCAGAATAGGCATGCAGTGATGTGTGTAGTGTTGCGTATGAGTGGAGCATTATAGAACTATGTGAAAGCGGATGTCTATTGACTAGCAGGTTGTGGGCTTGTGTGTTGGTTGAATTTGTTACTTGAGTTTCATGTGTAGGAAATACACAAATACTATGTTTATATGCACATATTAAGATTCATGTTTCTTGTTATATTGACACCTTGTTGAAAAATAGAGTTTTAAAAAGTAACCCGGTAGGAATCGGCTTGTATGGACGCCACGCCACTGAAGCTCAGCCATCTCGTTAAGAGACATTGTTCAAGGATTTAATTGAGGTCTGACTGTCCGGTGATATTCCTTTTGAATATTACATTGTTCCTCAGCAATGGTTTTTGCCTGAAAAACGCTACAGTGTTCAGGGACCTTCAAGTAGAGGGCAATATTGAGGTCATTACCTTCTCCTTCGTTCGTCTTCGATCCGTCTATCTGAAACGCAGCGTCTGACTGTCAGACATCCAAGGAATGCTGTTGGAGAATTTTTTGAATGGTAATTGTATTCGTTAGGAATGGCCGACCACAGTCGTGCTTTTAGTCTTAGAACTGGCTGCTACTTGCTTACAGAATAGCTCTAGTGGAGGACGGTGGAGGAGTATGTTAAGTGCATCAGACGGAGTGCTTCTCAACGCTCCGTTGACACACATGCAGCCAAGTCTTTGCATCTGGTTGAGTGTCTTGCAATTAATAGCTTTGCTGTATGCTGCCCACCAAACTGAGAAAAGACTTAGTAAGCGTTGTGTGGCTGCTGTCCCTTCCCCAAAACATGGATTGCTCAACAGAGATTTGTCTAGAGTTCAAGTTTTCTTTTTAGCTCAAGTTTCTCAGTTAATTCAGTCTCAGCCTCAACCTCCTAGCGCTTCAAACTAAATTTGTGCTGGATTCTAGACCGCATTTTCCAAGACTTCAGTGCAATAAGAAATCGAGATTAGCTCCCTTGTCGATCTCCACTTGTTGGGACGCTGCAGTCGAATGAGCTTTTGCTACAGTGAACCACTGTAGTTCTCTTCTCTGGGTTCACTTTTTCAATTCTTCTAGGCAGACTATCACTTGATAGATCGGGCAGCAACCATACACTTGACCGAATACAACGAGTGTACATCCTCACATCTCCCTCAAAATTGTAGCGTAATTCAGACAGAGATCATTGCGATCAACAAGCCTCTGTCAAGCTTACAAATGAAACCGATATCATTTGTTATTACAGCCAGACTGCGATTGCATCCGTGGGCGATGTCACTTCGCTTTATTGAATTAAATTGAAAAAACAAAAAACTTTGGAACATAAAAGGTTTACTTCTGCAGGAGCCGCAGTGATGAGGAAGAAGTAGATACCACGCTACACTACCTCGGCAGCTGTCCAGCCCTTGCAGAACAAATAAAAGCACGTTGGTCGACTATTCATCCAGCAGCCTAAAAATAATGTCAAACATGAAAGTTCAGAACAGCCAAATTCACCAAGGAAACAAACTGGTTACAAGCCAGTAATGAAGTGAACAATCTTTGAAGAGATCACTTGAATACCAGCAGGTACTTCTTAGGCGTCAGTTAGTTCTCTTGGCTAAGGATTGGAATCATAGTGCAGCGAGTTGAACCTTGGTCTGCCACCGCCGCCAACGCAAACTGAATCAAAGATAGGGACAATGGTCTTTTCCCTGGAATCGATCGGTTTTTCTAGATGACTTCCCACCCAAACTTCGAAGATAGCTCGGCCGTTCGATTCGCCTCTGTCCCTTAAACCAGGGAATCTTGTCAAAAGTCACAAGGCTCCACTTCTATTCAGAGACTTAATAGGCTACAAGAATCTTCGCTTTTAGTGCCACTCTGCCAAGATCGACGAAGTTGTGCTACCCTCCAGAGTCATTCTGTCCACCTCGTCGGTGGCGTGCGTCGCTTCTGTCTCCGCCACAACTTTCATCTCATCGACTGGCATTTTACATGTGTGTGGGCAGAAGTGGCCTTCCTGGATATTTAGTTTCCAGCCTAGCTCATTGTCCATAATGAGTCCCAGAAATTTAGAATTGGCGGTTAATTTCAAAATTGTGCCACAGTGTGAAGAGTACAGTGACGAGTATAAGTTCCGTTTTTGTTTTTTTTTTTTGTGGGTTGACGCTAAGTCCGCATGTTCTTGTCCACGCTTGCAGCTTCACGAAGGCATTCTGTATTATGTCTTTTAGGGTGGAGACGAATTTACCAGATGTTCTTGGTTAGCTGCAAATATGGACTGGTTATCTGGGAAGTGCGCGTCAAAAAGGAGATTGAGGATGGGCACGACTCGTGTAGCACTTTGATCCAGCCCACTGTAGAGGAAGGGTTAAATGGGTGACTGTAGGAGGTGTGGGAGTTGAAGGGGTATGGTTCCAAATTAGCGTCGGGTCTCCTTATAGAGAATACATTCACTAGAGTCGGTGATGAAAACATGCTTGACGAGTGGAATCTCAGGATCATTGGGCCGATCCTCATGCACAGACATGCTCAACGCCACAGACTGTAGTGTCCCACTTTGACTCATCAGCTATGTGAATTGCTAGGTTTTGTTCCAGTGGCTGACTGCAGAGAGTAGTCATATTTAGGCTCGTTGTGATGCCCTGCGATGCTAAGACCAGCTGGTGCGTGAATAAAGTTCTAAATAATGGCATAGATGTTAAAAATAAAGCCAGAATCAATTTTTCTTATTGTTCTTATCTAGTCAGTCTATAGTAGCACCGCCAAAGTAGCCCGTGATGGAACGATGATGCATCGATTTGTGTGCCGTATATTTTCACCGCACTATTTAATATTTTCTGCGCCCTTGCTGTCAACATTTGCCCTTCCTCCCAGTGGTCTGAAGAATATTGTAATCACTTGGGAATGCTGCCACTCACAAGGAAATACACGACCTCTTGTGCTGACCTACGGGCAGTTTGTTGTTTCACTTCCTGGTGCCTGGCTCACTACATCTTCGGCTTATCTGCATGCATAAAAGCACTTTAAACTTTGCACGTCCACTTGACCAGATCCTATTTTCTCAAGCATGCTTAAACATATTACTTCCGAAAATATATCTGTTCTTGGTTGAAGTTCCGTAAACTGCCCCAGGCTCCAAATGCGCACAAACAGAATTCACTTATTCACCCCCACAGAGACTCTCTACCGCAGTAGAGAGATAAATCCTTGTTCCCATTGTTGTGGCAGCAATCAAATTGGGAATTCATTGGGTTGTGTTCGATGCTGTTTAAGAGGGCGCCACCCCATTCCATGGTAACCACCTCTTGCCGTAATCAAAAGCAACATCGATTTCATCTTAACGTGGCACCACCACCAACTTGTTACGGCACGTTCTCTTCCCGCACGGACAAATTGAACGCTGCTCCTCATGTTGTGCGCCACCCAAAAATGTTCCATTAAAAGTGATCACCACCCCCAACCCACTCATCGCTGTGCACACGACCATCCCTCGCCATTCACATTCAATTCCATTCACGTTCTTTATTTAAATCAAATACCAATATTTTCATCCTTTCGAAATAGAATAGGCAACTCCAAACAAAAGCTTAGATCCTTAATTTATCGCCAACGGAAAACAAGGAATCTCAATACCGAGCTAGAGATTTGCCTTCCACCCATACAGACGCACCCTCCATAGGGCGGGAGAGTGAAAGCATCTCTCTGTGCTTCGACCACAGGAGGTGGGTGGTGGTGGTGGGTGGGAAGGATCGAAAATTCGAGAATGAAAGAATTTAAAGAAAAAAAAAAACACGCAGATACTCTCGGATGATGAATGGCGGGCCATGGAGGGCCTCAATACATTTTGGGTTGGTTAAACATCTGACAAATGGGTTCGCTTGCCGCAGGATGCTGAATTCATGGTGTTATCCTTTTTCATCGTGTATTCAATGAGTTTGTGTTCGCCTCCAAATTGATTCATTGTTGAACTGAAAGAGGCTATTAACGCATTATCACTGCAGGCTCGGTCAGGGACGATGTGGCGCCCAACGGAGGTGGGCCATAACTCAAGTTGCCATGAGAGGGCTGGTGTAAGGTGTCATTAATGCGATTTCAATTAAATTGTAAGTTCCTCCTTATTCTATCGCTTTAATGCTGCACGCATGAATAACGAGGGACTGGGTGCGACGGTAGCGACGACGCACGGTGCAAAGGTTTTTTGCTGCAGCTGACATCACAGTGATGTAAAATGGTGATTGTGTCAATTAAAACGACAGAGCGAGAAGGCGGTGTTGAGTTTAATTATAATTCAGGATGCACCTGACAGTCAAAAGAAAATGAATGACTCTTGCCCTTGGACGGCAATAGTTGATGAGCAATAATGGATGCAGGACTGCAATTAAAAATAATTCAAGGGACGGTAATGAAATGTTAATTTTCAGGAGCGAAAATTGACGTGGAGTAGGAGAGGGAGTAGCAAAATCGAGCCTCAGACGTTCGCTTTGGGATTTGACTGTTCGTCTGCGTGAATATTTTGACGTCTTTAAGATTTGATTGAAAATGTGTGTTGTGGTTGTTTTGGAAACTCAAAATGTGAAGCTGGAAATTGAAGGAATTTGCCTTTACCTCCTCATTCAGCTCTACAGCCCGGAATGGTGATGATGTATGGGCAAGCAGCAGTCACACTGAGCACAGTATAGGCTCACCACGAGGATCTGGTCGATCCTAAGCTCAGTTCGGTCAGCCTGTTGAAGAATTAACTCCCTATGAATTACTCCCTCCTTCGGGAGGAGATGCAATGCATGTGTACTGAGGGGGCACAATAGTTTCCTCCTCCTCGTCTCTGCAGCAGTCGTTGGCGGACATGCCTAATTGTAAGGCGTGGGTTTCGCTGGCGTAGTGCCTAGTTACGTCGCCGATAATACGATTTGTCTGAACAAGCGTTTTAAGCGTCTGTAGATATTTTGCAGTAGCGATATGGATGGGTGGCAGATCTTCATACAGAATTTTCTGAAATGTCACAATTTCACGGGATGCTAAAATAGTCCTTAAGGGATAGGCGGCAGGGACACCGTTGTGTTAAATGTGACTACAAAAGGACACTTTATCGCAACTTGACTATCGGATCATCTGGCGATAACTCTTTTTGACACAGCTAAGGCAAAGCTTCCTTAATCACTACGGTTTCTGGCAATCAAAATGCATATGCAGTGTATGATTCCCAGCAGACCATCCAGCGTCTGGTAATTAGACTTCTCTATATGGAGTAGATGCTGGTTGAGAAGTTCTTCACGAGCAGGATGATCCGTGTATCTGTTCCATTTGTTGTTGAGGATATATTGCACAACGATCTTTAGATCTTTTGTGCCCCCTTTATATACCTTTGATATTTTGGGTACCTCTGACATCCAGTTATTTTTAGAGTTGTATTGAGGGATTGCGCATAAGTGGATGTAATCCATTCTAGAGTATTGTCTTTAGGGATCTGAGAATGAGTGATGGTTTTAGTGACTGCATTTCTTCCTTTGATAGCAGGTCTTTGCATTTTATGGGCTAGTGGAATTTCATTAGTTCCTCCTTCAGATAACTCTAGTTTCCTTAGATGCTCCCTGAGTGCCCTGTCAGGAAACCTGTTGGGATCCGGAGGTTGTTTTTGCTCGGTTTGATACATGCCTCAAACCTCTTTCGATTATACTAATTTAATAGTTTCTTGGCCCCCTTCATGCCATGAACTGTGTTCCAGGTTTCTCTCCGGTTTCTTCTTTGAGGACATGATCTACTAAAGCACAGAATGGTTCAGGGTCTGCGAAGGATTCCGATATTCCTGTTCTTGCCAGATAGAGGCCAGATATTAAATCACTGCTCTCTATGGTGTACCCCTGTTAACTGCTCTTTAGATCCTGGTATCACCAAGCCAAGAGCTTATCGGATTGATGCTGAGTAACTGGTCGATAAAAGCGTGGTCCCTGTAAAAGGGTTCCTTACAACAGTCCCTTCTTTGACCCTCAAGCGAAGGGTCTGGATGCGTACCGTGTTGGTGAGAAAAGAAATCATGGCACGTCCGCCAACGACTCTGTTTGATGGTCAAGACATGGCCTTGTACGAATTCATTTAGACCTGAAATGCGAATGTCTCGGATTAGTTCTAACAGGAGTAGCCTATGCTTATAGCCAGATGAGCAGTGATACAGACTCACTCGGTCCCTTCCACACAAATTGGGTTACTCCATCTTCGCTTGATGGTGTACGGCTCCCAGGTTCTTTGACAGAAGCTAATTGTAGCCCCAACATGATAATCGATTTGAAATCTCAATTAGTACCGAAATATAGGTTTTATTTGATGGCGTGGTAGAACATTGACTCAATGGCGGCATAAGCTGCCAGCCAGTTGTACCTACCAACCGCGACGTCATGCCGTCAATTTCGCCTCAGTTCATTTGATACTTACACGTATTAAGTATAACAACATAAAAACGGATTAAGTGAACTCACACCATTAAATCCTAGTCACCTGTCACCGAAAGTTGCACAAAACCGATTTAAGATTACTCATTTTATTTTTGGCAACAAATCCTCACCCAGATCAGAGTTAAGCCAGTCCCAGCAACTACATGCCTCTTCCAAGAAATGTAAATTCAATACACCACGAGACCCACCCCCTTTCATCGTGTTCACTTCACTGTATGCCCACTCGTCGTTGGATGGCATGTATTTTTTTCCCATCTTCATGGAAGAAGCCGATTACCGACTAAGACCTTACACATAATGCTCTCCGTTTTATATCCTTAATCACAACCATAGCTGTTTTTATTATCCCCGACAGTTTGCGTCGACTTAAAATTCAAAATAAATAAAAAAACGAGGTTCCCGAATAAGGTCCTTACTTTTAAATGAGCTCCGTATTCACGTTATCCTCAAATCCTGCTGTGATATGTGCCGAGTTTTGTTTCTCAAGGATGAGATTCAAATTAATAACCAAATGGCAGCAACGGCACACGGGGGTTTGTCGAAAGATGAAGGATTAGTGTTCGACTGCTTGGTTGGAAATTGAAAGATGTTTTGCTTTCACTAAATTCCATGTGTATTGTTAAATAAATTATTCCATGTGGATAACCTGTTGGTTTAGCGTTATTGAGTTTATTCGACAAGTAGCCTAATGCCGTCTTAGCCGGAAATTAGAAACAGGCTTCTTCAGTATGTTGTTAAGTGTAATCAAGCAGAATGTTCAACCTCACGACTTAGATGAACAAATCTTACAAGCCATGTGAAAGGACGTTGGTTAAAATTTGTGAAGCAACTGGAATGTATCTGGTTTGGCGCATGCATCAGCTTTCCTTTTATAAAGGGTGGTTCAATTTTAAGGGCCGATGTTGAATGTGAACCACACCTAAACGTTAAGTTTTTTTCTGCATTTCATTTGACATTTCTCAATTTCAGACTAACTCAATTTGAACCATGGAAAGATACACAATCGAGCAACGCGTTAAAGTTATTCAGGCTTATTATGAATATGGGCGTTCAAATCAAAATGCATATCGTGCACTTCGTGACTTTTTCGGTCAATTTAATCGTCCAAATGTGCGTACAATCGGAAAAATCGTGCAAAAGTTTGAGCAAACCGGGTCTGTGGGAGATGTGAACACACCAGTGCATGCTCGTACAGCTCGTACAGCAGAAAATATTGCTGCTGTTCGCGATAGTGTGGCTGAAATGCCGTCCACCTCAACTCGTCGTCGTGCCCAAGCACCTCTCACGCTCGTCGTTAATGAACATTATGCATAAAGACACGCTTACAAGGTGCAATTGACTCAAGAACTAAAGCCTCTTGACCATTTCAAGCGTCGTCAATGGTCAGAATGGTGGCTTGAAATGGCAACAGTGGATGATCAATTTTCGAAGAAAATCATATTCAGTGATGAGGCACATTTTCACTTCAGTGAATTAGTTAATAAGCAGAATTGCCGCATTTGGGCGAATGATAATCCAAGAGTGGTTGTCGAAAAACCAATGCACCCACAAAGAGTGACTGTTTGTTGCGGTTTATGGGCTGACGGCATCATCGGGCCGTATTTTTTCCAAAATGAGGCCGGTCAGGCAGTGAATGGTGTTCGCTATCGTGAAATGATAACGGACTTTTTATGGCCCGACTTGGAAGATATGAATGTGGACGACATGTGGTTTCAACAGGACGTTGTCACTTGCCACACAGCTAACGAAACAATGGCTCTTTTGCGCGACAAATTCAATGGCCGTGTTATCTCACGTGGTGGCGATGTCAATTAGCCGCCAAGATCATGTGATTTGACACCGTTTGATTTTTTTCTTTGGGCTTATTTGAAAGAAAAGGTGTACGTCGATAAGCTAGCAACAATTCAAGAGCTAAAGGATGAGAGAATTCGGCACATTAACGGCATAGAACCTCAATTATGCTTCAGTGTCATCGACCATCGGATGGAGGTGTGCCGCCGAGGTCGCGGTGGCCATTTGGCCAATATTTTGTTCCATACAAAATTGAACCATACTAATATTATCATAATAGAAAGAAATGACAGTAATTTCCTAAATAATTTGTGTTTTATTCAAAATCAACATCGGCCCTTAAAATTTAACCACCCTTTAGAAGAGGGAAAGAGTTCTTCAAGGAACTGCTAAACAGGGGCATAGAAAGGGAAGACGAAGGAAAAAATTGGAATCAGCAACTGGCAGAAAAGGAAATGTATATGGAAAATCAAAGAATAAGCAAGCCGTACCATTAAAAACGGAAATACTAACACCACATAAAGAGTTAAAGACTGGGATAGTACCCGAAGTTGACAGCCTAACTCCAGAGATAGTTAATGCAAATGCAAACCTCACAGCAGAAATATTCTTGGAACTATTCAAAGAGATGTGGGAGAGAGAAGAAATACGCGCTCGAGTGATTGCTAATACCCTTAAGTGTCCGGGGTTAAGACAGCACGGGCCGAAGGTATAGACGGAGAAAGGGAGAGTAAGTACCTGGGCACATTTGTCTTAAATATCTGCGGGTTGTAGTCTGTGGGAAATATAGGGGTGGGAAGAGCATTCCAAATTCGCGTAGTACGGCTGAAGAACGAGTCTCTAAATTTAACTGTGCGTCTGAAAGTAGGCTTAAGGGTAAACTGATGAGCATTCCTGGCGAGACGAGTATTGCGGGTGAATTCATGGAGAGGAGGAATGCAGTTGGCTAGCTCACTTGAGCATCGTTTGTTGAAATAGCGATAAAATACGGACAATTACTATTACTAAATAGAACCAAAGATGTTATCGACACAAGTCTGAGGAGAGGGAAAGCAGGCTTCATTAAGAACCATTCAAGCATAGATATGATCAACACACTATGAATTATCGTACCATGCAATCCTCGGAGTACCAGTCGACGTAATATTTGTCCTTTGTGAATTTTGAAAAGACATTTGACACAACCAGTAGGGAGTGCCTACAAAAATCCTCAACCTCATCAATGAATTCTACAGAAATTGCAGATACCAGATAGGGAATCTATCATAACCTTTTGAAACTGGAGGTAAACAAGATTGTTTACTGTCACCAATGATGTTCCTCATGGTTCTAGGCAAAGTAGGCTTTCAGTGGGGCCTAGGACGATTTTGCTGATGATTTATGCTTGATATCTCACACTTTAAGTGATATGGGAGAAAAACTCGAGGGATTGATAGCATATTAAGGAAGTTTAGGTTTGGTGTGTGGGCTGTCAGCGAAATCGCCAGTACACTTAGCCCACGCTGGTCCATTGTGATACCCAAAGTCAGGCTACTGCCACTGATCGACAACTCCAGTGATAGTGCCGTTAATTTGATCCCAACTGCAGCAATAAAGGAACCGAGCTCTTGGACCAATTACTATAAAGGGTGTTTGTTTTTACTTTAGATTGGCAACACTATTTTAAGTGACGGCTATTTTGTCAGTTGTCAAGTGATTTATTTTTAGGTTGGTTTGGCATTTCAACATGAATTGACTGACGCCTGAACAACGCTTCCAAACTGTGCAAATTTGTTTTGAAAATCATAGTTCTGTTCGAAATACGTATCGCGCATTTTTTTGCGAATTTTGTTTAGCGTTGAAGCTGACTTTTGGTTGAATGGATACGTCAATAAATAAAAGTGTAGTATTTGGAGTATGATTAATCCTCAAGTGTTTGTTGAGACGCCGTTACTTCAAGAAAAACTGACTGTTTGGTGTGCTTTATGGGTTGGTGCACGAATTGGTCCGTACTTCTTTCTAAAAGATGCTGGCCAGAACGTTACAGTCAATGGTAACCGCTATAGAGACATGATTACTGACTATTTCGTTCATCTTTTGAACAGCCATGATGTGCTGGAGTTGTGGTTTCAACAAGATGGCGCAGCATGTCATACAGCTCTTGGCACAATTGATTTATTGAGGGAAACATTTAGTAACCACATAGTTTCACGTTACGGACCCGTGAATTGGACTCCAAGATCGTGTGATTTAACGACGCTTGACTATTTTCTGTGGGAATGTGTGAAGTCTCTAGTCTACGCGGATAAGCCCAAAACGATTGACCACTTGGGGGACAACATTCGCTGCGTTATTGCTGATATACGACCACAAATATTGGAAAAAGTCGTCGAAAATTGGACCTCCAGATTGGACTACGTCCAGCCGCGGCCAGAGGATTATCTTTCGAATTAAGTAAATTTCATGTCAATTTAAAAAAAAAATCATCTTTGTTTTATTCCATTCTACACCTCTAAAGAAAACACCCTTTATACCTCGGAAGCGTGTCGTGTCTACGAGATGCGGCACAGACGAAGATGTAACCAGTATGATAAGAAAGGCAAAAGGAGGATTTTGCACAACGGACACCAGTGTAGTGGTCAAACCAAATAAGGAGAAGTACCAAACTTCGGTTCTTTGAAACAAAAAAAGCAGTTGGTCCAGTGGAGATCATTTGTTGCGAACCTACATCTTCCGCGGGATTAAAGGGATGACAGCTTTGATGCTGTCTAAAACGTACGTGGCCTCTGCACAAATGGAAAATTGTTGAAATCCGCATCCCAAATCGTGTGCGTCATGTGTTCGCCAAAAGTGTAACATCTCCACTCGTCTCTTGGTGTCCTCGATTCAGCAGTACATCAGGTAGATGACAGCTATTGTTTGCAACGACTGTTACAGTCCTCACTTACATTTATTCATCCCCAATTTCTCGCCCAGAGAATTAGATTAACAAGCAGCCTTCTTGTGCAACTTTTCTTTTCTTATCCCGGTAATCCATTGCTCTTCGCACAAATTGCTGTTTTATTGCGTTTCTTTTTCCCCCAATCTGAAATATCAGACAGCATGGGGTCCCCCACTGCTGGCGCTCACATCTCAAGAGAATGTCATTCCCCCCGGGCATGCGATGCGGCACATCCTGGAAAGGGTTATTATTCTTTTCGATTTGTGTCAGTCGAATGTCGGTTGCTTAACGAATTGTAAATACGATGAGCTGGTAACAAGAATCGAGCTGATTCAGGAGAGCAGGAAGCGCGCACTCACACACGCACCCCCACATGCGCGAATGAGACTCGCTTCGTGTAACAAATGACGGCACATCCTCGCAAAGCGTGACGAATGGAAGATATGTGCATACGAGGCGTATCCGTGAGCTTTTTCGAATTGGTTTGAGTGGGTAAGCGTTTGTTTTTTTCTCCCAGGATTCACTGTGATTAAGAACTGAGAATGGAAATAAATTTGAAGTTCCACCGTATTGGGGTTTTTTTTTTCTTGGGAGGGTTCTACCAGCTGACGGCTGTGACAAATGAAAGTTTTATCTTCGAAACGTGCCGTGAATTTGATTGATTTGGTTCTGTGCAACCGTGGGAATTGCCGGGATTGCGTCATTTTGAAAACGAAAATGTCGACGATTTCGAGACCGAATGTCTCCCCAGAGTGATTCTCACCAAAGAAACTCGTGCATGTACTTTTATTTTCGGTGTTTCGGTTTTCGCTTACATGTCTCTGGGGCCGATCCTGACTTGAGAACAAGATTTCCGTGCGGCTTTCAGATGCTGTAGCAATGTAGAATTATTTCTTGTTGAGAGTGTTTGTTGTTTTGATGTTTTGATGTTACCACTCAGTAGGAAGTTGACTAGCTTTGTAGGTAGGTAGGTACGGTGACTGCTTTCTTATTGCCTATAAGCTAAGCTCCACTTATACCATTGTGCTTCCACTGTCTGGCTTTGAAAACCTGACTCTCCCGTTGACCTTATTGCGCTTCCTGTTCTGGATTTATTGGTTATTATTTGATCGACCATTTCATAGCTATTGAGTAGCTTTTAGATATTGTAGGATATCTCTTATACCTGTGTTAAACAGATCTTCGAGGTAGTTATAGCTGCCTAGCAGTCTTCTACTTGTTTCTGCAAGGGGAAGGCATGTCCAGATGTAGTCTCATCCATGCAGCTTCTACAGAAGTCATTGTAGAGCTCTCCAAGTCGTCAGGCCTGGTTGGCCATGAGACGGTGCCTAGTTATGGCGCCTACGAGTTTATGTTAAGAAAATCAGTGCTCAGTCCGGCTGTAGGCGTTGTTCTGAGTGCCCCTATGGTACAGATGCATGCTGTTCTCTGTATTCTCCTTATCTTAGAAAGATTACGTTTGACTTTTAGTGCCGTCCACCAGACTAGGATGGTATACATCAGTATTGGCCGTACTATAGCAATGTGCAGCCAGTGTGTTGTCGAAGGTTTCCTGAAACGTTACCATACAATCTGTTTCCAGCTTACTTTGCTGTTGACCATACCACCTAGGTATTTAGATTCGATGGTGTGATGTTTGGGATTTTATATTTCCTCGTAAGCAGTACGAGCTCCGTTTTTGGCGTGGTTAACGTTCAATCCAACACTGTCCGTCCACTTTGCCAGGATATTGAGGACGAACCTATCACATCTCTGAAGGTGTTTGGGAATTTTCCGTGAAGGCTCTTGCGATATCATCCCCTTTGCCCATGGGTTTGCACCCGATCTTACGTTGTCTCTTGAGTATGTCGTCGACAACTATGATCGAGAGGAGAAGAGATAAGACTCTCCCTTGTGGTGTGCCTCTGAATACTCTTCTTTGTCAATCGCTTGGAAATTGATGTTGTTGAATGCTCCTTCTATATCTAGCAAGGCTACCATCGTATATTCCATTTTCTCAAGGAATTTTTCGATGGTGTCTACTAGAGAGTGAAGTGCTGCTTCCGTTGCGACATGTTGATTGGGAGACATGAATAGAGGACTCTCTCTTATATGTATATCCACCAGTTTCTCTAAGGTTTTAAGAATGAACAATGAGAGTGTGTCTTTGGGACCCGTTTTTCCAAATTTTAGTATGAATACCACTTTTGCTCTTCTCCAGAGAGGCGGTGTGTAACTGAGTCTTCGGCAACTGCTGAATATAGTTGTCAGCCACAGCTTGAAACCTTGCTGCAATTTCACTGGTCGTATACCCTTCAGCTGTTTACTGCCCTGAGCAGTTTGTGTGGTGTTATAAAAGGGTTTTGCAAAGTCAATCGTGTCGAAGGAGATGACCACCGAAATGCGAGATGGGAAAAACGAGACGAATCGTTTATGTGATTCGAAATTTTCAATTTTGACCCTGCAATGGAAATAAATAGGGATGCGCCTTAGACATTATTGTCTTTTTAGAGTGCCTTCGTATCATTTTGTGAAATGGTTTGAAGAAGACTGGAGTCGATTAGATTTCAAAGCGCGGCTTATTCAGACACAGCCGTTTCCGTTTATCCCACCCCCGCGTGGTAAAATCTGGAAGTCAAACACCTTCGATCGAAGTGGCCAATCCTTTTGAGATAGGTGGGGATGTCAACGCCATTGATCTACCGCTATGTAGACTGTTCAAAACGTGCATTTAGAGAAGCGTCCAACCTGTACAGTTCAAGAAGCAAATCGCAAACAAGCTAGGCCACGCATGCATGCATCTGCCGAACTTAATGTCGATGATATGATCTATAATTTAATTTGCAGACATACTTTAATCAAACTTGGCCGTACGGAATCGGCATAAGACTGTAGGTCCCTTCCACTCGTGATAGAACAATAGCAAGCACAACACGAGTGGTTGCTGAGAAGCTAGGCCCTGGCCCTCTACGGGCTATAGCGCCACCCATATTACTATTATTACTTTAGGCATTTCACAGTGGACTCTGCACCCTTGCATCCACTTATGAATAAATATCCGAAAGCAGTCCTTCACTTTCCCATCATTCACAGGTCCCTTCACAAGCGTCTCATAAGACAAGGCCAAAAAAAAACTACCAATTTAGAAAACGGTCTTAGGTTTTGGAGTAAATTGAATAGACACTCCCAATCTTCACACTCGAAGTGATCCTTTGTCGGTTAGTTATCAATCGGAATTTCGTCCATCAACATCCGAGAGTATCCTCTTTCACTTCACAGAGAGGCAAACTTTTCCTCTGGCTGAATTTCAAATTGAATGTGAAAACTTGGAAACTTTTCCTCATACCGTAGCACGGGGTATGGGTATCCCCAACTTAATTAAATTTCAAAAATTACAAAACCAGCTGTATCAATTGCCAACGCATTAAATTCTGATAATGAATTCACTTTCATTACACTCGAGTGATGAATCGATAATTTGAGACTTCATCTGCGAGTGAAATCGAATTATGAAGTGAATTTCTGTTTTCCTCCGACAGGCTTCGCTTCACAGTCGTCGTGGTGATTCAGCATTTCGGTTTGGTTTGCGGGAATTTTTCTTCGAATGATTAATTCATTTCACAAACAGATTCTTGGCCAACATCATCAGAGGGGACTTGAAATTTTCAAGTGGGTTTTTTGCTTTTTGGTTTCGAATCAGTTTTGAGGTTCCTCAGAAAAAAATACTAAAATCATTTGTCTGAGGAATGTCAAACCACACACACGAGTGTGTGGGTGTGTGTATGTCATACCCAAACTTAAACTATTTGGCTGCAAATGTCGGTGGTTAGTGGAGAGTCGACCCATTTTTCGGCTGACTGAATAATTGGTTGTTGATGTTGTGACCGCAGCAAATGGAATAAATTATGCCACCGGAGTCCCTGGGGGGGGGGGGGGGGGGGGGGGGGGGGCAAGCTCACACAGCTCTGCATGGCCCTATTTATTTTTTGTTTGCAGACTTGATTTGGGATTAGGGATTGAATTAACAGCATTCCAATTAGTGATAATCCGAGATTAATCCCCCTCTAAAGTGTCCTAGATCATGTGGCATGTGTGGCACGTGGTCTGTGTGCCTGATTCATTTCCGATTTGCGAAGGGATTGCAACTTGATTTGTTCGATTTATCTGTTTTCAGATCTGTTTATGTAAAGCAGCAAATCGGGGATGGTTTCATGCTGAGTGCTAGTGTGTCAAGTTGCCAATTCAAGCGAATAACTTAATAAGATAGTGGCCGTGGAGTGACGGCTGGTGCGACGATACCTACGCATCGGGGTAAAAATAAACGTAGTATAAAGGACGAACAGAACGCGTTTTCAATAAAAAAAATACTGAGTGATTAACAACTTCTGAGACACCAAATGGAAAAAATTTGAGGTGTATGTTCACTATCAAGTTACTGAATACGTAGAAACTTATCCTTGTATGAAGTGTTCAGTTTAAATAGCAATTCTATTTTAGACAACCTTATTCTCTTTGAATTTCGATAATACACATCTAAACACATAACCACAGGTGTACACAGGTCGCTGGTACGCCTAGTTGGGCCGCTGTGGCAGTTGAAAGATGAGCCATGGAAAGGCTCCAAAATCCTTACTATATACACTGTACATTTTTTTAGGTGAAAAATTCGATGTCGTCGGATCCACTCCAGTCTTTGGATTTCGTTAATACACATCTCAACACATAACCACAGGTGCGCACAGGTCGTAGGTACGCCTAGTTGGGCCGCTGTGCCAGTTGGAAGATGAGCCATGAAAAGGCTCCAAAATCCTCACTATACACTGTGGATTTTTTAGGTGAAAAATTCGATGTCGTCAGATCTACAGTAGGGTAGGATGACCTTATTAAAAGTAGAAGGCTTACTTTGGGGTTGGGGACTTATCTTGCCTTATTTGAGCCTAAGGGTCTCAAAAAGGTCCTTTCCGATTTAGTATAGCATTAAGAATTATCTATCGTCATCCTCCGATTTTTTTTTTTGAAAACACCAGGACTCTGGTCTGTGCCTTAGTTATAGGCGCTCTTTGTTGGCCAGCGCAGCTTCCTCTATAGTCGAAACAAGTTGAGCTCTGAACCGTGCTGCTGTGAGGATCCGGAGTATTTGACGCATGCCTTACGTCCGGTGAGCACTTTGTCCAATTGGCTGGTAGCTGGACTTTGTATTTTTCTTCACACACATACCGGTTAAGGAGCTTTTTCTAGGCATAAGACACTGTTTGGAAAGAGGTGGACCCGTGAAATATTAATGTTGCTAAATTCGGGGATTAAACTAGATTGTCCATGATTATTTCATAAATGATCATAGACTTAGTCGCGTAGAAGAGGTCAAAGATCTGGGTGTAATTTTTGATACTAAATTAAATTTTGCATTACATTATGATTATACAATTGCGAAGTCTAATGCTATTTTAGGTTTTCTGAAAAGAAATAGTAGAGATTTTCGTGATATAACTAGTCTTAAGTTCATCTATTGTTCGTTAGTCAGACCGTATTTAGAATATTCTTCCACGATTTGGGATTCCCCATATGATACACAAGAACTCAGATTCGAAAGAGTACACAAAAATTTCACGAGATATGCTGTCCGTAAATTGTATTCCTTCGAAGAACTCCCTAAATATGACGATAGATGTAAAATAATAGGCTTGCAAACCTTAAGTTTCAGGCGTAAGGCAGCGTCAGCCATGTTCATCCTCGATATTATTAATTGCTGTGTAAATTCACCAGATTTACTTTTTCTCATGAATACATGTATATGCTCCCCAAAGATCTGGCATAGAACCAACTATGGTTGTAATGAACCTATTACAAGGTGTATAAACACTTTTAATGAACTTTGCAACGAAATTGATTTTAGTTTGTCTCGATTGGAGTTTAAAAAATTGATCCATGCACTATGCTTTAATTAATACTGTTTATTTGATGTAATCTATGAGATGCAAAATCAGTAGATGATCCTTAGTCGCGCAGCAAAATCTGCTGTGTAAAGCGATACTGAGAGTTAACACTTAGAGAACGTAGTGTTTTGTGTAGTCTTTGATGGGAAAAAATAAGGGAAAAAGGGAAAAATAAGTTCTGACTTGAACTCAGTTCATCTTTGTATTGTGCTACAGTCCGAGTCCCACCTCGCGTCTCTGCCTAGTTACCTCAAGTTACACACACCAATTGTCTCTGGTTCTTCTTTACTTGGGGCACACAAGTAAGTTTTAGGTGCGGACATTTCCAGCGTTTCCCACAGGCTCGGAATCGAAGCCTCATCGAGTTTGAGTTAGTTACATGACTCTTAAGTAATTTTTTGTTTAGATTAATTTTTATTTCTTGCGTACTATAACAATGTTTTAACAATAGTAGTAAAATTTTGCTCTAGATTGTACAGAGATACGGTTATATAAAACCTTTCTGCTAAAAATGAGGCCCCTAGGCATTGAATTCGTGATGTTTGAAACTACACTTGATACAAGAATATCCACAAGCCATCTTGAACTTTAAGGAATTCCTGAATTTCTTGCATCTGTATTCCTTCACAACTTGCTAGTAGGTCCCAGTCCAATCTACTCATCCGTTTGATAAACGCAGTACTTCACATTGACTTACTTTGTCGTCAAACGTCAAAACAACATCCACAAGCTATTAAGCGATGATTTACAAATCAACCCCCACCGGCGTTAGCCTATGCATTTGGCCAAAACAAATCCCTTTCACGTCACCCTCTTGCCAATTTATGAATCAGATTGCAACGCAGCTGCTGCTAATAACCCGCCACATTCAAACCACACAGCTGATTGCAAGGAAGCCCATAACCAACAAACGCAACTGTCGTCCAGGTCTACACACAGCATCTACCTCATGGATTGTCACGTCCCATTAAGGATTTTGCGGCAAAGGAGATTTTGTTGTTAACACAATTCCACCGAGTCCTCTGTGCTGGGGATTGTGGCCTCTGCCTAAACGAGAATGTTGTCACAACTGCATCACCTGCAGTTGCATTGCATCGGTTACCAGTAAATTAAACTGTACTAAGAGTGGCTCCACGACAGCGGCCACTTAAATCCCCGACAAAAAAATGCTTAATTCACGGCTCTACCTTTTTCGTTTCACTGACAACATTCGAGGGTTATCTTCTGTCTTGAAAAAGCTTCACCATTGGGAGACCCTATAAAACCCTAGGTCCCTTCTACTAGTCAGAGAGTACGGTGATACAAGGAGGGCTCGAGGCTTACTTTCTACGTTTGAAGAAAATGCCTCTCGCAACATCCCAGCTCTAAGATGTCCATGAGGCTAGCGATAAACAAACGACGGACAACGTATAGATTCAAATGACAAGCTTTTGGTCTAGGTAGTAGGCTCAGTTTTTCAGGAAGTAAGGTGAATGGCAGCGACCTCAAGAAAATCTCCAGCAATGCCGTTTTGAGAACATCGGCTTCGTCGTGTCATGTAATCTTCGACGAAGGGGTTCTTCCCTCAATCACATAGATGACAGATTAGACTTTCCCTTTGGATGGTAGTGACATGTACACAATCAACTAAATCATCATCATCATATAGGTCTACAAGCCGCGGTGGATTTTGGCTTTCTCTACGAACGTGCTTTATTCTTCCTTCCTTGGGTTCGCCAGCCTTTTGAGGCAATTGCTCTTCTATGCCATCTAATAGCACGTGTAAGCCTATAGCAAATTCGTTGCATTTTCCCAGGTATTGCTTCAGTGAAAATATTGCATCGATTACAGCCCTCCCTGACTGAAGCCGCATTGATACTGTTTCAGAATTGTCTCTGCTGTAGTGCTGATTCTTCTTGCAAGTATTGCGGACAATGCCTTGTAACACACTTTCAGTAGGCTGATTCCTCTATTACTTCCACACTGGAGTTCATCACTTTTTTTCTGAATTTTTGTACCCTGCAGGGGGTCTTTCGTCATTTCACATCTTTACACATCTTTCCTTACGCACATTTATCCGGAGCCTTTGGAAAATTGCGATTGTGCCAGCTCCGGTCCAATAATCTCATCATCGAGGTGTTCGAGGAGGTGATGGAGCTCTAATCAAGTGGACTTAGGACAAAAATGTATGTCTGAGAACCAATTCCAAGTCGAAATTGCTGTCGGATATCCAATGGAATGAGCTGGAGTAGGCCTTTGGTTATTAGGACCTTTTTACAAGCTCCATCGTGAAGGCATTAGTCAAACCCTATTGTACCTATTGTTGAACATGCAATAACATGCAAGTTGATAAAACGCGCACTGGTGTCTGATTGATCCTGCACACCGCATTTCCTTTGATCCTAGTCTTAGAGATATGCCGTCTGACGCACGGACACCAGTCCTCCAGCTGCGGCGCACATAGAAAGTCGATATTCCCTGCATTCAGGATAGACTCTGCCCGGAATTTGATCCAGGAAAGAACTGTAGTCGAATCTTCACGGATGGCCACAAGACCAATGAAGGATCTGTAGGCTGGATTGTGACAACATCAAGTCGTTAGGTAAATTTACGAAGCGGAAACCTATGCGATCTTAATGGCCGCGATCGATATTGTGAAGAACAGGTGGAATGGAAAGACTATTTGTGTCAGTAGCGACAGCCAAGCTGTGCTCAAGAGGCAATTGAGTAGTAGAGCCCTCTCTCGAAGGACCAAGCTAACCTTATATAATATATATACCTTAATCATCTCTGTCCTGATCTATGCTCCGAAAGCATGGACAACCTCAAGAGAAGTGACATGAGTCTAGCCAGGCATCTACGGATACCACGCCCAAAGTGGCTGGGCCATGTAGAGCGTTTGACCAACACTGGTCCACCCCGAAGAGTCTTCGACTCCGCTCCAGGGGGAAATCGCAATACTGCCATGAAACCGATGACGCACACAAGTGGAGAAGGACCTCAACCAACATGGCGTGCGAAATTGGATGCCGCTGGCTACAAATCGTGACAGCTGGAGAGGATTGTTGTCTGCAGCCGAAGTCCACCCCGGACCAGAAGAAGATGAAGAAGCTTGTTTTCTAGTGGTTTATCATATATATCACAACTATCCATAAGTCTATCGGCAAGTTCGTGTAAATCGCGTTTAGAGTGATGCCAAGAAAGGACGAGAATAGGTTTAAGTAACTTGTTTTGCTGTACTTTATGCAAGAGTATTTAATGGGTGGTTAAATTTTAAGGGCCGATGTTGATTTTGAATAAAACACAAATTATTTAGAAAATTATTGTCATTTATTTTTGCACGATTTTTCCGATTGTACGCACATTTGGACGATTAAATTGACCGAAAAAATCACGAAGTGCACGATATGCATTTTGATTTGAACGCACATTTCCATAATAAGCCTGAATAACTATAACGCGTTGCTCGATTGTGTATCTTTCCATGGTTCAAATTGAGTTAGTCTGAAATTGAGAAATGTCAAATGAAATGCAGAAAAAAACTTGACGGTTCACATTCAACCACCCTTTATAAGCGGATATAGCATGTGTAGCATTAAAAGTAAGTTCCTTATATCCAGATAAGCCCGCAAGCACTTCACCGACGACTCCCAATTTATGTGTTGCTCATTTATCATTTACTCGTCTGAATTTTACATTTCTTGTGAAAACCGATAGCTTTCTCATTTATTTCAATATACAGATCAAATTTATGCGATGAAAAATTCGCAGAATCTTTAGTATAAATGGCAATTCACTCTGCAGTAAGTGGGGAAAATGGTCGGAACTGGACACTTGCAGGATATCGAAAGCGATCTGGCCTATGCTAAATCAAGGAAGGACTGATTACCGCCTTAAGTTAGACAGGAAGGTTATCAGTAGAGTTATGGGGGTGCCAACTGGCCACTGTCTTATAGGCAGCATACATGTCCTGCACTTGCCGAAACAGGAAGACTATTAGGCGAGTACTACTTCAACAACCTTGAGGATCTGAGTAACATTGATCCAAATGACTTACTACTTAGACTTCCAAATCAGTCAAGCAGTCACCCTACCTAACTACCTACCTAAGTGGGAAAAAAGCAGACAAATGCTGTTTATACAAGAACTGCGCTTTGTATACATCGGTATAGGCGATTGTGTAACATAGTATCAAATACTTAGAATTTGGTTGTCCGCCCTTCGCATTATGAAGCGCCTAAAGACAAATTTATCATATGGATGTATATTTTGCTCATCGATAATTTTTAGTATTTGATCCATTATTATTTTTTCGATGGTTTAACCCTTGACAACTCCTTGTTTGTCCACAACGGCTCCAACCGCCACGTCATTCGATTTAAGGTGTTCTTCTAAAATCTTGTGAACAGTGCCGTAGTTCTTATTTCTAGCTCTATAAATTTGTCAAAACGTTGACTTTGCTAGTAGAACTGAAGACGTACTCATATGTATTGCCATTTTATATTTCAAAGCTGTTCTTCATTGCAATTGCAACAAAATGTGGGCCAATTAGCTTGTCTGCAAATTAATTGAAGCATTGGGCAAGAGCTGGACATCTCCAATTAACTGACATATTGAACTGATTTGTGAATGATAATTGGGATCTGTTATCTGTTCAACACCCAGTCGAAAAACATATATGGGAAATTCACTCCAACAATACACACAGTCTCTTGTCATTCAATCGAATTGTCAGTTCGTTGAGTGGATGTTACTAGACATTGGGAATCCTCATGAGGAGTGTTATCTGATTGTTGACGAAAGCTACTGTTACACTATGATTAACGGAATTGATTGGTTTTCCCAGAGTATTGTGTTTACCGAGTAGAATTGATTATGGCTTGTCCAGAGAGATAATTTGTGTTCAATTAGCATAACAACATGTGAATCTCATGTAAATTCGAATCCAAGCTAAGCAGATTAGCTGCGATTGAAATTGAGTTCAAAGCAATCGAAATTGAGTAATTCATTACGATGCATGATTTGAAAAGCATTTCGTTATACCGTGGTCTCCAGAAGTTATAGGTAGGACCAGTGTACCGCATTTGGAAGATGAACTAGGAAAAAGCTAAAGAACTGAAAAAGCTAAACATTGTCTATTTTTTTAGATGGAAATTTCGATGTTGTCCGATGCACTCCAATTATCGGCTTTGAATAAAACATGTAGGAACACATAACTACAGGTGCACAGTAGTCGTAGGTACGTCTAGTTGTGCCGCCTTGACAGTTGGAAGAAGAACTAGTAAAAGGCTAAAAAATCATACACGGCTGTGCGAAATAATACCCTCAGGTTGGTGACAAATTGATTTGTGCCTAGGCAGTTTTTTTTTCTTAAACTATTATTTTTACTTTGAAACTGAAAACAAAAATATCGAGTTCTAAAATTGTTTGGATATTAACAAAAAACAAAGAATATCAACATTTTTTCCTGTGCCAAAAAATAAGCACACTTAACAAAAAAACAAAGTATTTGCACAAATAGCGGAGAAATAATGTTGGGAATGCATTAATTAATAATTACTTCAGTTATTATTGATATTTAGTTGTGCTTTATTTAAGCTTCAATACACAGCTGCACCTGCGCGGCATACCAGATTTTTCTCCCATTTTTCCATAGTTCCAATCTATTTTTTGGCTTAGATGTTTCATTTAACCTTCTTTTGACATGTCCCCAAAGATTCTCTATGGATTTAAGGTCTAGGGACTGTGCTGGCCATTCAAGAACCTTAACATTGGTATCAAAAAATCTCTTTTTTGTAACTTTGGCAGCATGCTTAGAATCATTGTTCTGTTGAAGTTGTCATCTACATATGGATACGTCACTGTTTCTAAGATTTCGACATATTTTTCCTTTGTGAGAACATCTTTGATCTAGTGAATTGGTCCAAGACCGTAATACGAGAAGCATCCCCAGACCATGGATGGTTTCGCCACCATGTTTCATGGTTTTAGCAATGAATCTGGGGTCAAATTACATTCCTGGTGGTCTTCTCACGTACTTTTTTTTATGTATCCGGTCCAAATAAATTAGTTTTTGTCTCATCGGACCACAGTATGTTTTGTAATTTTTCAGGTTACAAACTTCTTGCAATTTGTTTCCGAAAAATGAATATGGTGCTTGATACTTTTTTTTTTGGATGGAGAGCTGTAAGTTCATGTTCTATTAACCTTCCTCTAATTATTGCCGTATCAATGATTAACTGTCTCGGACGGATTTTTTTGACGCATCGAACTATTTGAAGGTCAATTTTAGAAGAGGTTTTGCGCTTTCGATCCGAGTTTCTTTCAAATGTTTGAAATTTAAAGCATTTCTGACCATTTCTACAGAACAAGAAGCGTTTTGGGCTATAACTCTCAGCGATTGTCCTTCGTTTCTGAGTTGGTTTATTATCTTCCGTATTTCGAGTGAGCAATGCTTCTACCATACCAATTCATTTTCATCAACTGGCACTGCACAATTTCCAATTGTCAACAATTGCGTTGAAAATTCAACAGCTGATACATCATTTTGCAATTGAATACGAATATTTGTTGTAAGTGAAAATATCTTCACATGTCTTCACAAATAAAGGGTGATTTTTTAAAAGCTATAGGAAAGTTTTTTTTAAAAAAAAAACACATAAAATTCAGAAAAATGCATGAAATCTTTATTTGAATCGATAGTACGGTCCATATAATTTAATGTTTGATGATTATTTCATGCAAATGTTGACCTTGACTGCGCCTCAAATGGTCCATCCGCTTAGTCCAATTTGGGCATACTCTTTCCAACATTTCGGCCGGTATCTCACGAATAAATGCTTCAATGTTGTCTTCCAATGCGTCAATTGAAGCGGACTTGTCTTTAGCTTTAACATAGCCCCATAAAAAATAGTCTAAAGGCGTTCAATCGCACGATCTAGGCGGCCAATTGACCGGTCGCGAACGTGAACGCGAACATTCGAAAAAATGAGCTTCGTCGCTGAATAGAAGAAGCGCGCGATGAAATTTCTTAACAGAGCATGCATTTTGATAATAAAATTCAATAATTTGCAAGCGTTGTTCGTTTGTAAGACGATTCAACTGAAGATGTTTGACAGTGAAACAAAACACGAAACGTGCGTCAGCTGTTTAAACCAGTGTTGCCAAAAAGATAATAGCTAAAAAATCACTCTTTACGAAGAGTTCAAGCAAGTATTAATTTTATCAACAGGAATTGATCTTGGTGTAAGAGGCAAAGTTTGTAGAAAATATGCTGACAACACAAGCAAGGCCTCACCAAACAAATCGTAACTATCTCATAGTCTTTCAGTGTGATTTCCGAAGCTTCTTCAACGATTTTTTTATGAGTCAGAGCCATGCCTTTCCATACAATAAGAGCAGCACGCTGCAAATCTATGGCCATCTCAAATGTGGTCGATATATTACATGTTGGTGTTTCATTGACAGTGCAAAATGTGCATTTCAACCACATTTTAACAATGTTCCTGCAATACCAGGAGACGCCAGCACTAGTGCAATTTTGTTTTAAGTACGTATTGTACTCTAGAAGGGTCATTCTTGTTCCTCCTACAGCATCAAAAAAGTAAAATTCACCACTTACATCATAAACTACGCACACAATTGTTTCATATGTGTTTGTTTGAATATTGGGTATAGTTCTGGCGCTACATATGTGGAAATCGCTATTTTTTTCCAATAGTGATTTTCGTGTAATGTTTTCGATGCGATACAAAATAATATATAGCTACAAACCATCGTATTGACATCTACTATCGAACACAATAAGAATTTTTCACTTGTGACACACATAATGTGAAGTTTTGTTGCAGTCAGTTTGCAGTCCAGTGTACCGGATTCATATAATATACTTAGAAACACATAACCACAAGTGTATAGAAGTCGTATGTACGTTTAGTTGGGCCGCTGTGGCAGTTGGAAGATGAACTAGGCAAAGCTACAAAATCCTATACTATACACTGTCGAATATGTGTTACTACGTGTATTATTGGAATCCGATATACTGGAGTGCATCTGACGACATCGAAATTTCCACCTAAAAACAACGACAGTGTATAAGTAAGTATTATTAGCTTTTTCTTAGTTCATTTTCCAACTGCCACAGCGGCCCAATTAAACACAGACCCTCCAACGAACCCTTTGATGGCAGTCGACACGAGTTTACAAAAAAAACAAAATGTCGCTAAAGTTAGCAGGAAGTTATAAGAATTTATGATGTCGATCCTTTGTGGAAGCAACTTCATTAAGGAACTGTGAAAGAACTTAATAACAATAGATTCTCCACTAGTCGCAAGAAGCTTTGTCCGCATATTTCCCCACGACCAGATGTAACCTTCTTCTCACCGCGACAGAACAAACTAAGTCATCAACAAATTGCATTTGGAAAAGTGTTCTGAAGAAGTTTTCAAACAAATTGCTTTCGCAGGATCTCAACGCCAACCAGCCAACATACAAATAAGTTACAAACCGTGTCAAGCTAAAAGCCATGCAAGCCAAAACTTCAAAATTTATTCTCTCCAATGAATCTCCGAGGAAATATAACTTCACTTGCATACGCAAACTTTGCCCTCATTATTCATAGACCCAAGTCTGCAGAGCTGCCGAGAAGAAGTTTTCCACTCATTCTTCACGAACACAGCCGCCCGTGCCGTTGCTTATGTTTGTGACCACCACACATTCCGGTTCGTTTGCCGGCTGTAACTTATTTTAGCGAACATTTGACGGCAGGTGATGCAAGGAGAATATAGTCCTCCGCCTATACATACATGCATCGCATGGACTGAACGCCTCCATTATTCCGATCGCGTAAATACCCGTTCGTCACGTTTTTGTTATTTGTTTTATTCCGCCTTTCGTTGGTCCCGTAAAAAGGCTCGTAAACTTTCTATAGCCATGAAAATACAGTTTCACCGACAACACAACCAGGGAGTGAAGGAACCAGAAAAAGGAACAAGATTCCACTCCGTGGCGCACACATAAAGGATACGAAAACTCTGCAACAAGTGCCATAATCGTAAACAGCACTGCAAACAATAAGACATTCGTGGGAATATGCCAACCAAAGTCGTCGGGAGTATTAAGACATATTTTTTGGTTCGGAAGATGTGAGGCTGCCGAGAGGACTGCTTTTCATGAGGACGATTTTATTAAGAAGTAAGAAGTCGACAGTCAACAGTCGTCGAGTCGGCACAGAAAATGGAACACACTTGTACGCGTATCTCGGACAAGTGAAGTCAAAGGAGTATACAAATATCTAATCCTTCGATTGATTGGGAATGAGTGTGTGTGTGTGTGAATGAAAATGGGTTACGTGTAGGCCATGAATCTCGTCTGCTGTGTGATGTGTAATTTTAGTAAACAACATCCTTGGGGTAAATCGAGTTTCGAGGAATAAAACAACATTTGAAGGACATAAATCTTTTGATTTACTCTCCTCGAAATCCAATAAGTCGCCTTGATTAGGGACGATAAGGGCGGTCATACATCGGTGATTCGCAATAAAGGGGCAAATATGATTTGGCCGTGGCATTTATGTGTGTCGCAGTGTGTATGGTTTAACAGTAAAATGACCAGAAAGGAGCTCTTAGGCATGTCGCAATGTGGATGGGTAATGTGTACACTGACCGTGCAAAGGACCTGCTCCGTTGCAAAGTTCAAGAACAGATGAAGTGAAGGTCAATCCACTCCACTCATAATAGTCGACATCAATGCAGATAGGACTAAGTGAGGATGATTTCTTCATAGCCGAAGTTTTTCAACAAGCATCATTTTCCTTAGGAAGCGATCAAGGGAAGAAAAGTAAAGGTTTTTGTTGCGGTGGATGTTAAACTTGATTTAAACAAATTGTCTGTGATACAACAAAGAATTTGTGTGTTTTACTTAAAAGGCATGAAGTAATTTATTCAGTCTAATAATAATATGCGATACAGTTCGTAGAGGGCAAGGCCCTATCTTCTCAGCAACCACTCATGTTGTGCGAGCTATTGTCCTATCACGAGTGGAAGGGACCTACAGTTTTATGCCGACTCCGAACGGCCAAGTTTTGAGAAGCTTTTTCTAGACAGTTATACTCTTTGAGCATTGTCAGTGACTCCAAAGAGGTGGGCCGTGAAAAGTATTTTCGTGTCGCACCAGGAATCGAGGTCCAAATGCGTAAGAGTCGACGCACATACCCACAACGCCACGGTCCACCACAATTTATTCAATCTGTTATGTCAATTTGCCAAGAGCGGGCACAGCGTCCCAACAAAATTGTTTTATCAAAATAGCTGTTCTGTTCAGGCAACGTTGCGCATGCTTCGCCATAAGATGAAGGACCATTTCTGGATGAATGGGTACGTCAACAAATCAACTTCGCGAATTTGGCACACTACCAATCCACATGAAATCTAAGAGCGTTCAATGCATCACCAAAAAGTCACTGTTTGGTGTGGATTTTGGGCTGGCGACGTCATTGGTCCATATTTTTTTGCCAGTCTATTAGCGTCCACTGTGAGCGGTATATGATTTCAATGATTTACCAATTTCTTTTGGCCTGAATTGTATGATACAGGCACCAACGATTAACGCCACGCAACATTGGAAATTCTGCACGAGCGCTTCCAGGGCATGGTCATCACAAGTGGTGTTGATTTGAACTGGCCACCGAGATCGTCCGTTAGACTTTTTCTTGTGCTTTCATGGTTTACTAAAGTCGCCGGTCTATGCGAATAAGCCACAAATCACGAAGGCCTTCAAAGTCAACATAACCCGAGCGATCGGTTATATTGCGTCTGATTTATGTGCCAGAGTAATGGAAAATTGGACATTTCGGATGCGAGCTACACAGAGAAGCCGCAGCGGACATTTGAACAATGTCCATCGATAGTACTTTAAAATGAGTAAAAAAATGTCGATGATGTCTCATACGCACTTTGTCTTATTTAAGATGTATGTGTGTATTTTTTATTAGCAACAATTTACATTTTTACAATTGAGAAGTACATAGATATGGTTATATCTTACCTTACTTATGAAAAATTTAAATACGAGCACAAAATCAATTTTACCAAAGAAAGAAACTGAAGGAAAAGCTAATTAAAAACCTTCATGCAAAATATCACAGTTTTATAGATTGGTGTATCCTTAGTGGACACATGAAGTATTAATAGAATTTAATAAATAAATGCAATAACTTTATACATTGATTAATAAATAAAACATATAATATCAAAGAACATTTGCAAGATTAGAAACGAGAGGGTTATCTGATATGTTACATGAAAATACAAATTTTTCACAAAGTCGGACTATTCGTTCTTTTACCGTTTCAATTTTGGCTATTTCGTGAAGTTCTGAAATTGAAAAATGGAAGCTACGTAGAACAAAATGGCTTGGAAGATAGATTTGTATATTATGAGCATGTTTTCTTTGCTTAGTACAGACTTGCGACAGATGAATGGGTATAGTACTTTGATGGTTTTGATGACTTTACTAACGACATTACTTGTATGTTGGCCAAAAGTCAGTCTTGTATCCATAATGACTCCTACTGGTAGATATTTAACAAATGGTGCCCAGTCAATCTGATTTCCGCAAACTATTAAATTTCCTGCAGACGTATGTTTTATTTTAGATAAGATAGGAAGCGCATAATGAATGACCCTTTATAAAGTATAAGTCATCTTCCTCTTACTCAATTGGATCTTGAGGCCCAAGAAACAGCGAGCCCAAACTGCGGCGGAGACCAGGTAGACGAGTGGACGAGTCGTAGGTGGTGTGTTTTTATAGAAAAAGTTCGGAATTTCGGAAAACTAAATATTTAACTTGGATAATGTTGGTGAGAACAAATATGAGGTGCATTGACATCAGAGCGAAGTATGCCATAATTTTCATTTTGAGACATCTGAGTGATAGTGACTTTCTGTTTTGTGTATGAGGTTGGAGTTGCCCTACTTATAAATAGTCGAAGCGAAATCAAATCAAAAATGCTAAATTGGCGGGAAAAGACCTACATTTTCGGGTGCATTTGGAGCTATTGACTGATATTGCTATATCGAGATAAATTCATATACATAAATACATTAAACGGAAGACCTTGTTTAAAAACCAGTGTTGTGCAATGTTCTCCTAACACCTGCCCTATCAAATAATCTAGTCTTTAGCTATAAGCATGCCAAGTGGGACACATTTAAGCGTCTTATGCGTCAAAAAATTGGTGACTTAGATGATGTAGTCAAAGCTACCAATCGATCTATGATTGATCAGGCCGTATGATCGTTTACCAACACGGTACTGGAGAGCATTCAGCATTCTGTTGCTAAGAAAGTTATACGTTGTGACAACTACAATGCGCTGCCGTTTCACATAAAGCAACTAATAAAAATCAGAAATATCTTAAGATCTGACTGGATTGCTACTATAAATCGTTTCTATCTATCACATATGAAAGAGCTTAATATAAACATAATAATATTAATTTCAGACTTCAGAAACCAATCCTGAAATTATAACCTACAAGACTTGGCAGAAGCTAGTAAGCCCTTTTAGAACACGGTTAAGGTCATCAAAAGGAAAAATCTCCACATTCCTGTATTTAAAGTAGGAAATTCCGTGATGCTATCAAATCAGGATAAAGCAAACGCCTTACCTAGTGAGTTTTTTAGCAGCCATGGTATGACTATTAACATAGTTCCTAATAACAATATTACTTCGGCAGTTGAGCACTCCATGCACTTGCTGAACACAAGCTCTTTTGAAGACAGTACCAACTTTGTGTCTTTTGCTGAAGTGAATAGTATAGTTTCTTGTTTAAACACAAACAAATCATCTGGCTTTGATGGGCTAAAGAATTTATACCTGAGACATCTCCCTAAAAAATGCGTTCAATTTCTTCAAAGTTTGTTTAATAGCTGTTTCAAGATCAGTTATTTCCCTGAAACCGGGTAAAAATACTAGCTTGCCCAACAGTAGTAAAAGTACAGGTATGGTATTACTTGACGTTGAGAAAGCGTTTGATACAGTTTGGCATAATGGTCTGCTGCATAAGCTTTTGTCTTATAAATTTCCTGTTTACCTAGTCAAGATCATACAATCATTTCTATCTGAACGTTCTTTTAAGGTGTCCGTCAATAACCACTTTTCAAGCGACTACTCAATCGTTGCAGGTGTTCCTCAAGGATCTGTGCTTGGGCCGGTCTTATTCATTATTTATGCGTCTGACTTCCCAGTACTTAATAATTGTCAATCTGCTATGTTTGCTGATGAAACCTGCATTCTCTCATCAGATGCTCTTGTCTCCAACATTGTAACCAATTTGCAGTCTGCTTTGAATGATGCACTAACGTATCTCAATAACAATAAGATTAAAATAAATGCTTCAAAGACTCAGACTGTCTTTTTTACTAGAAAAAGAAAAGCCTGCTTCTTACCAAGCAACAATCTTCAAATTAACGGAACTCAGACTGCATGGAAAGAGAGTGCCAAGTATATTGGGGTTCACCTGGATAAAACATTAACATTTGTCTTACATATCCAGCAAACGATATGTAAGATAAATGCTAACATTACAATTCTATATCCGTTTATAAATCGCAAATCAAGGCTGAGTATTGATAATAAATTGATAATTTTCAAGGCAATATTCCAAGCAATAATATTCTACGGATGCCCCGTTTGGAGAAAATGTGCAATCAGCCACATACGTAAACTGCAAATATTGATAAAGTTCAAACTAGAATCTCAAAACTATCAAATCATTACAACCTGTCTTGTAGTTTGTCTGATAATCCTTTGATTTCCAATCTAGTCACATAATCATTTATTATATAATTGTGATGGAAATCAAAGAGTAGTTCAGTAAGTCGGCCATCGCCTCGCCTTTTCTCATCCCTAGTTTCTAGGATTTATATAATTTTATGTTTTAATGAAGGTTTTTCGGTAGCTTTTCCTTCTATAGTAATAAATAATTAATTGTGATATATTTTCTTGTAATTTATATTAAGTGTTCAGTAGTAAGGTAGTGTATACCACATCTCTGTAAATTGTGCAATGTAGTTTTTAAGGAACATGTAAATTTTTAGCTACAATAAAGAAAGGAAAAAAAAAAATATTTTCAAAAAAAAATAGATGCAGCCACACAATTCATAATCTGACGAGAGTGCGTTGTTCTTTTGCAAAATCAAGCAGCGGTTTGATGTTGCAAAAAATAAGTATAATTCCCCGACTTGTCAGTTGCTGGCTTGTAGCATGATTTTGGTCCTTCGAGTCCTGATGTTCTGCCGCTGCTGGTTGGAACGGATGACTTGACGATTCTTGCTCAACAACATGTATTTTGATTTGATCTCATTGACGCTGAGAGCAGCTCGTTTCGCATGTTCTTCATCCGACATGAAAGCATCTACCACAGCACTTTTGGAACACGGAAAACGATGCCAGTGTCAGATCTCATACGACACCGCATTTAGCTACAGCGCACAGCATTTCTCTACAAGTAGCGACGTACATATATCATAATGTATTCGCGGTCAGGGGAGAGATACAATGTTGTATATTTCGTAGCAAAGTTCACGCACTGCACGGCGTCAATTTATCCCATATCCCAACTATCCCATCACCGACGAAATTAATCTGTTCCTTCGCCCAATCACGAGTACATCACCCCGCGTGGTGATGTTCGTTGGAACGCTTAAAGTTATTTGCCTCTAGTGTCGAGCATGAGATGTCGATTGCCTAAAATCTCCTTCAGCATTAAAGACTTCGGTGAGTTCATGATTCACATTGGCGGAGCAGCAAATTAGTCTCCATCAATCCAACAACTCAATTACTCATTGTTATCCATTGTTTTTCAGCACTACTACTCAAAGTGGATATTCCTAAAACTCATTCTCCGTTAATTACCCTTAATATCGCTTTCAGTTTGGATTCCACTACGAGGATGGTCTGATTTGCGACTAATGAAAAACACAATATGTGTTGCCTTCAGAAAGTTCTCATGGTGAGTGTCATTATTAATCAAACTCCTCCTCATCGGCGCACCACCCTATAAAACCTGCACATAGTCCCACAACACCGCCCGTATGTGCGTACAATCTGCCTGTCAGCCTCCAACGGAAGAATATGCAAAATAATTAATTGCTTCCTTTGAGCTTGTGGCAATTACGGCTTCGAAAAAGATACTCTGCTCGAAATGAATTCCTCCCCCCTCCCCCCATGCGTGCGGTGGTGGATACCGCGATAGGCACCCGGAGCTTATTCTAGGATGTCAAAGCGGCTTTCCATCCCCATACAAGGCAGCGCTTCTTGCCGCACTTAAGTGGTGCTTTGTAGGAGGGTGCTTGTCCTCTGATGATCTCCCGTTCGACTGTCCGGCTTCGCTGGATGGGTGGTATTTTTAATTGAATTTTATTTTATGTTCTTTTTTTGCTTCTCAATGTTTGTGATGGAATTCCAATGAAAGCAAATTAAACAATTACCTACCGTGATGCGACGGGCAAGCGGTGAGAAACACTGGAAAATACAAAAAAAAAACCAGCAAACTTAATTCCCCCCAGTGAGTTTGAATTTTTGTTTTTCCACAGGACTCCTGCAGGAGTGTGTCCTTTCATGCCGAACAAATTAAAATGATTGACATTCCGTTTAATGTTTTCAATTAAATGTTATTGCAGTTAACAAATATAAAATGAAAGGTTCAGGGAGCGCTTTATTGGAGATGCAGTGAATCGGAAAGCATTTGGAAATCGAATGTGCTACGCTTTTCGGTTTACGGACTGCCATTGTAATGACTTTTTTTTTCAATTTCAGCCACAAACAAGTTATTTCACTCACACTATGACATGAACTAAACTGGTCTCGAAATGGTGTTCCTGATTCCATGCATTTGTCTTTTTTCCGAGAAGTGGCCACTGCAATCTAGTGGGAGTTCCGTAAATGCATCAGCCTTGCGATATGTTGTGTGATTCAGTTGGTGGAGAGGAATCGGAAAGACAGAGAGCTTAGCTGTATGGTCCACAGCTTACTAATCAACTGCGTAATCCTTACCCGAGAAAGATTAAAAATGATACACAGAGCATCCGTAACAGGGAAAGACTTCCAAGAAATCCCATCAAGAGAAGGCAGCACTTACATCCTGGACCAAACGAATGAGGTACAGTAGATCTTTATGGTCGCTGTACCTGTGTCTGTGACACACTCCGAGTTCTTCAATTCAATTGAGTGAAATTTAATTTTAAGTGAAACTAAAGACACAAGGCTGATTTAAACTAAAGAATCGTGCAAGCCGATGAGATTTTCCTGGTTGACAAGCGCTCCGCAAAATAATTAATGCGTAAGTGACTGCTGTACTTAACTGAGTGCACTGCACAGGAGACGATATTGTCATTCCGCCAAAATGAATCTAAAACGTCACGAAAGTGCCGATGATGAGATCGAAACACTCCGGGAACAGTAGAAGTAGTGACGGAAAGTAATGATGAGAGTCACAAGGCAGTAGCCAAGGCCATCAAAGTTTGAAGAAGCTTTCTTAATCAATTAAAGCCCCGAATATCCATAGATGACGATATTGGGATAGCAATAGGGTTCGACGATTTCAGGATCTCTACATGTTAACATAACTACATCGAATGGTGTTGAGCTAAACACTCTCCTGCAGTCAATAGGATATGGCCTTTTCTACCAGTCGTCAGGCCTATACTGTGATGATTCACTATTGCGGACAGCGGTTGAAAGGACATCAACTGTAAGCTTCTCAATTAACGGAGCATTCCAACAGACATCGGAGACAGCAGACTTAATCGGCTTATTATATATTCATCCTGACAGACACAATTTGAAATACTCTACGAAAAGACCTTCTCAACCGCTTTCAGATCCCACTGGAAGTTTGATTTCCCGGACATAAAAACCCTGTGGTCATTACACCCTGATCTTATACCAAACAGCTTCGACACTCTAATCCCAGACAGAACGGAATGGCATATCGGGTTGGCATATGCTTTGATAACCAAGCAGCCATCAAAGCTATTGCCTAATCGACATCATATTCAAAACTAGTACAAGAATGCCGAGCTGAGCTTGCGTCGGTAGAAGACCAGCTCAAAATTTCAATATTTTTTACTTTTGACAGATAAAGCCAAAGAAAGAAAAAAGAGATTGAAAGTGGGTGGTTGAACCTCGGAGATGGCATGACACTCCAGGATGTAGACAAACCAAGCCCATCCTGTGTAAATATATGTAAGCTCTGTGTAAGTATTTCTCCATTTCTACAATGAAATTTTGATTTTGTTCGCTCTCAAACCACTGTGCGTCGTACAAACGGGCCATTACACTTTCGCCAAACACCTGCTTCGCTTAAGCGACGCCTGTACAGAAAACGACGGCACTGCATAGCACTTCCTCTGGTACTGTTCCGCCTTTGCTCGGATCAGGTGGTAGTTATTGGGTGCTCGTGAGTTTAGAGCTGAAGATGTAGGGTTCTCATCACAGAAGCGCCAACTGGTATTCCTCCGGAAGATGAAACAATTTCAGTAAATGTAGGTTGCTGCCTGGTAGTAAAATGGACCAGTTTCTGAGTCTGAGTGCTCCAGGGTCGTGTTAAAAACTAGAGTTATGCTAATAGCTCCGAAGATGGAGCGGGCATGGAACGTCTTTTTTCGCAGTCGGAACTAGTTCCCGGAAACATGTCAGCGGAACCATAATTCCATTCATATTTCTGCGTTAATCATGTTAAGGATATATATAGTTCGATTGACATGTGCAGGAATTGCATTCGTTTGCATGTGTTTGGTGAAAGAACTACGAACACACTAACACAGAAAGACAAAGAACGCTCATCGATGAACTCCATAATGTGACTTCACATGTGACCCACGCGGCTGCAGAATTATTGAAACTTCTTCCGAGAGCGGAGATAATTCCAGGAACTATGCAGGTCCGAAACGATTCAACTTGCTCTACCAACTCTACAAAGTAAAAAAGCGCACTAATTATATTCGATTTTCTATCCAATTTTGTTAGACAGCATTTTGTACTCCGCCTGAATTTCAGTGCTGAATGGTCAGTAACATCATCTTCTTCCAAGTGCAACGTTTCACTGGAGAGACTAATTGGTGAACACCTAACATTAAACTTACAACTATATTGTGTCACACCACTTGGTTCAAAACTTTCCTCATCAGCAACACCAAAATATTACGTATTCGCCGCCGAATCCAGACCGTGTATTTTTTTTATTTTTCTGTTCGCTTGTTACTTAACTTTAATTAAAGTTACACGCGAACCCATTCATCTTAAGCGGGGCTTCAACTTTGTAAGGGAATTTGCATATAAATTACCGCTCATCCCCTACGTCCTTCATCGCTCTTCACCAGCACCAGTCCACCGGAAAGAACGCATGCACTAAAATGTGTTGAATTTCATTATGAAGCAATGAACCCCTAACTGATTGCAGTCCCCAGAGTCCAGCGCCATCATGAAATTCCCATTTGCCATTGGATGGCCAATTTGCTTGCTACACAGGCAAGCCCATATATGGATTTAAGGACCCATTTACCGGTTGAACACTGTCGCACAAATTAAAGATGCAAACGAAGTTCACGGTAGGTTCATAATTTGTTCAATTTTGTTGTTTTTTTTTGTTTGTTTGATGAAATTTGCTCCCTTAAATGGTAATAATGGCAAAGACCCATGTCGGGGGTTACAAATTGGGTGCTTGGGTGTGTGCTCGCGTGCATTGTGTGAGGATGATAATTAGTCCGCTTGACTCAATTTAAAATTCAATATCTTGTAGCCAGAACTTACTTTTTCTCAATTCGCATTTATTTTCGGATCACCGAAATGGTGGACTAGTGAAAATCATTTGCAACCGTTACCTTAAGTTAGGTTATTGATTGAACTGGCTTACTGCAGAAAGCAGTTACAATTAGGCCGGTACAGGCCCATTGTGATACGAATTGGAGCTTACATAGAAACGGTTTAACTGCCTTATGCTGATGTCGTTCATGCCGTTCAAATTGTTATAAAAGATGGTCGCTAGTTGTACTTACGTTCCTACTGTTAGTTAGAGCACTCCGCATGCCGAGGAGTTGATGTGTGATGATGATTTTTTTTTTGTCAGAGGTTTTTAGTGTGGCCCGTGGTGTTCTGGGTACGTGCGTTGACTCCCACGCAATTCCATTCATGACAGAACAATAGCACGCACAACATGAGCACGCAGATTCAGAAATTGGTCCATTGTACTACCAAGCAGCAACCTATATTTACTGAAATTTCTTGGTCTTCCGGAGGTATATCAGCTGGCGCTTCTGTGATGAGAAGCCTACATATTCAGCCCTAAACTCCCGAGCACCCAATAACTACCACCTGATCCGAGCAAAGGCGGAACAGTAGCAGAGGAAGATCTCTGCAGTGTCGTCTTCGTCTCGACAGGCGTTGCTTAGGCCAAGCATATTTAGGTGTTTCGCCGGTAAGTCGTGTGCAGTCTTTTCTGTCAAGATGTAACAAGAACGCCGCGGATTTCTTACAGACGTGCATACGTTTGGTCTGTCCACTTTCTGGAGAGTTATGCCACCTCTGGTTGTGCTCCCGAGGGGTCCATCCATTAATGGACGCCCTAACGAATTACAAAGGAAGTCCCAGCTCATTTTCAGGTCCTGAGAATACATCTTCTGATACTTGTCTATCAAGTTCATCGGCGAGCTCATTTCCTGTGATTTCGTGGTGGCAGTCTGAAAGTTATTTGTTGCCATTTTGATTGTAATGTCGTTTTCCCTCTCTCGTTACAGCTCTCGCTCCTAACCCGTCGCCTTGTTTCATTCGTCATAGGCAGGAACAGGTCGTAATCACTTGGTGCTAGAACCGGACTATAATGTGGAGGTCATTAGGACCTCCCAATCAAGCTCCCGCAGCTTCTGGCGAGTCGCTATCGATGTGTTTGGCCTGGCGTTGTCCTCATTGAACACAATTCTTCTCATATGGGCCAAAACTAGCCGCTTCTGAGCTATTGCTTACTTCAGACGGTCCAATTAGTAGTAGATGATTTCCTGACATTTCCACCAAACAAACACCAAGACCTTCCAGGCCGTCAATCCTGGCTTGGCCACCGTTTGCGCCGACACACTGTTATTCGACCGCGAACATTTTCGCTTGACGTCGTCGTAAGCGATCTTTTCGTCACCAGTCACCATCCGCTTCAAAAATAGGTCGATGTTGTTGTGATTCAGCAGTGGTTCGCAGATGGAAATTTGATCTATGAGGAACTTTCGCTTTAGAGCTTCTTTTTCTATCCAGCCTTGTTCAAACGGGTTTTTGTGGACTGAATAGCTCGTGAGCCATCGAAACAGTGCTTAGAGGTCTCTTTGTTGGTATTCATCTTTGACGCGCGCTCAAAAATATCTGAGTCATGCAATCACAAAGCAATCCGTACATTTTTTTTGCTAGGACGAAATCATGATCTTCTGACGGCAGTTAGTTTGGTCCGATGGAACGCATTTAACGCGGGATATAGAAACAAATGGATTTTACTACACCTAATATGTTGTTCTTGACAACGGATCGCCCGTTTGGGAGGAAATTGAATTCGTTGAGAATAGTTAAGTGTGCCATCCTCAGTTTGGTCCACAGCCCAGTTGTCTTCAGTCTCAGAGGTGTACTGGTTGCCTGTCTTCCGAATATGTCCAGCAGAGGGATATGGAGAAGTACGTTAAATGCAACAGAAAGAGTGCTTTTTAACGCCGCGATGGTATACATGCAGGTAGTCATTGCACTCGATTGAGCGTGTTTATTTATTTAGGACTGTCCTCCAAACTGAGACATTCCACATTCATATCTGTCTGACGATCAGTATTCCCTATTTACATCCATTCTTAGGGCAGAGTAGAGCATCCTGACATCCAACCAAAACGCGAGTTGGAACGCCTTCGTGCCCAGCCTAGTTTGAGCTCCGAATGTGATTAGTGAAGAAATTAAATAACAATAACTGCCTGCAATCGCCGTCATTACATCGATTGTGGGCAAAGTCATGCGGCGTAATTGTGAAGCGAATCTCTTTCGAGGTCCTTGCAAACATCGGCTAACGCATATTTTTTTTGCTCATTCTGTGTCATTATGCAAAACAAAAAAAAATGGTTGTCCCATGAAAAGCTGTTAAAGTAGATAAATTGATTTTATCACCCACTCCTTGAAAAGGGTTAAATAAGGGTAAGGACCTGGAGAGACAGTAGCCGGTAGGTGTAATTTATTCGAAAGATAAAATCTTTCTGTTGCCTGTTTTGGAGTTGTTGGCAGAGAGGGCAGGCAATAAGCAAATTGTGCGCCCCCAAAAGATGATGGGATGGTGGATGGGTCTATTATGAAGAAATCTTTATCTATTTGACTGGCAATTCAACTCAAATGGTGCAGTCGATCCTGATGTGCTGTGAGTGGGTGTGTTTGTCAAATGGACATCCTCCCAGGGGGAATATGAGACACACGTAGCGATGAGATACGTGATAAAAAGCGATAACCTTTTCGCCTAAAACGATGAAAGTGGAAGAGTTGTATCGCAGATATCAATTTATTACCTTAATGCGATTACTTTGGCGGACATTTTTGTGTGGAAAAACTCTTGCTAGACAGATTTTAATCCGAAATCAATGTGAGAGTTTTGATCTAAATTAATACTACTTATGTGTGAAATAGAATCGTTGTGGGAAATTCTCTTTTTAATGGATGTTGCAGTTGCTTGTACTTATTCGAAATGACTGTTCTTGGGGGAGATTGTGGCCAGTTGTTTCTAGTCGCGCAAGGTCGCAAGCGGGAAAATGATGCAACAACTATCCAATGTATATAAATATCGGACAGAGTCCTTTCGGGAGCATATTGGACATCGGGTAATAGAGTAGCAGTCGATATGGAGAATTTGAAGAAATCACTTCTGCATGATTTTGTATAAGAAACAAGCTTGCTAAATAAGTAAATAAACACACCCTTTTTGTTTTGGTTTCTCAATTTTCTAGCCAAAAATGCACAAATATAATTCGCTAACTACATTAGTCACCAGAGCAGGTCTATTCTGGTTAATTCAACTTTAACTATTAAACAAATTACAGAGTTAAAAGTTGACGATGTCAAAAACACAGCTGCATCTAGGTAATCAGTAAAGCGTTTTGTTGGTATTTGAAAATGGGAAAGGTATCTGCTTTGTCACTCACTGAAAAAATTCTGCCCGAACTAGCAGCATTAAAGTTAACTAAATTGAAATATGAATATGGTTTAATTTTAAGGGCCGATGTTGATATTGAATAAAACACAAATTATTTACGAAATTATTGTCATTTCTTTTTATTATGATAATATTGGTATGGTTCAATTATGTATGCCGCTGACGTCGCGGGGGCCATTTGGCAGATAAATGGCCCCCGCGACGTCAGCGGCACACCTCCATCCGATGGTCCAAATTTTCGATGATGCTGAAGCATAATTGAGGTTCTATGCCGTTAATGTGCCGAATTATCTCATCCTTTAGCTCTTGAATTGTTGCTGGCTTATTGACGTACACCTTTTCTTTCAAATAACTCCAAATAAAAAAGTCCAACGGTGTCAAATCACATGATCTTGGCGGCCAATTGACATCGCCACCACGTGAGATAACACGGCCATTGAATTTGTCGCCCAAAAGAGCCATTGTTTCGTTAGCTGTGTGGCAAGTAGCACCGTCCTGTTGAAACCACATATCGTCCACATTCATATCTTCCAATTCGGGCCATAAAAAGTTCGTTATCATTTCACGATAGCGAACACCATTCACAGTAACTGCCTGACCGACCTCATTTCGGAAAAAATACGGCCCAATGATGCCGCCAGCCCATAAACCGCACCAAACAGTCACTCTTTGTGGGTGCATTGGTTTTTCGACAATCACTCTTGCATTATCATTCGCCCAAATGCTGCAATTCTGCTTATTGACGAATCCACTGAGGTGAAAATGTGCCTCATCACTGAAGATGATTTTCTTCGAAAATTGATCATCCACTGTTGCCATTTCTTGCCACCATTCTGACCATTGACGACGCTTGAAATGGTCAAGAGGCTTTAGTTCTTGAGTCAATTGCACGTGTAAATGCAAGTCTTTATGCATAATGTTCATCAACGATGAGCAATTGTTGGGGGTGCGATTGTTGGGCACGACGACGAGTTGAGGTGGACGGCTCTTCAGCCCCACTATCGCGAACAGCAGCAATATTTTCAGCAGTACGAGCTGTACAGGCATGCACTGGTGTTTTCACATCTCCTACAGACCCGGTTTGCTAAAATTTTTGCACGATTTTTTCGATTGTACGCACATTTGGACGATTAAATTAACCGAAAAATCACGAAGTGCACGATATGCATTTTGATTTGAACGCCCATTTTCATTATAAGCCTGAATAACTTTAACGCGATGCTCGATTATGTATCTTTCCATGGTTCAAATTGAGTTAGTCTGGAATTGAGAAATGTCAAATGAAGTGCAGAAAAAAACTTGACGTTTAGGTGTGGTTCACATTCAACATCGGCCCTTAAAATTTAACCACCCTTTAATTCGGCTGCATACAATTATTTATCCTATTTCCTAATATGAAAAAAATAACTCGTCGGAAAAAGAGCAAATGAAGAAATTCTCGATGCAACCAATACGCCAATGCCTACAGGACTCTTGCTTTATTTGCGTTCATGACCCCACCAACTTCAAAAGGACATCGCCAGAGATGACCTCTATGATTCCCCTAAAAAGGATTAACGATCAATGGCTCAGCTATGAAACAAAGACGGTTGCACAAGGATCTAATAATATAATATGGGTGGCGCTACAGCCCGTAGAGGGCCAGGGCCTAGCTTCTCAGCAACCACTCGTGTTGTGCGTGCTATTGTTCTATCACGAGTGGAAGGGACCTACAGTTTTAAGCCGACTCCGAACGGCCAAGTTTGAGAAGCTTTTTCTAGACAGTTATACTCTTTGAGCACTGTCAGTGACTCGAAAGAGGTGGGGCCGTTAAAAGTATTTCTTGTCCTACTAGGAATCGAACCTAGACAGGTAGGTCCAAGTGCGTAGGAGTCGACGCACATACCCACAACGCCACGGGCCACCACGTCCTTAATAGTCACCGAAAAACAGAGCTTGCACGACAGGACATCACTATGCGAAACATACACAGGATGGTAAAATTTCTCATTGTTGTGAAATTTGCCTACAGCCCCAACCTCAACATCCACTATGGGACAAGTCGCTCATACTCGGTTGCATGATGTCCAGACATTCATTTTAATTTCGAGAAAAAAACAAGCGTTTTATTTCAAAGCCAATGAATTATCGAATTGTACTCTTAGTTGATGTATCCCTAACCACCCGCCTTTTGCGTAGTCTACGCGCATACTCGTACACGCATAAGGCTATTCCATTCGACCACTGGTTAGAACATTCACTTGTTCGGCAGTAATTTGCATTGCAATTCCCTTTTGTATTCATTTCGGCAACAATTGTTTCACAGTCGATTTCTTCTGACAAGTCCACTCATCTGAAAGCACGCCTCTCTGTTTCCAATCACAATCAAAGCATCAGCTATTTGCATGCAATATTCCAAATTCATCAATAATTTTTTTTTTTCGAATTCTAAAAATATGCCCGCAGCGACATTGCATATGTAAGTTTACTTCACTGGACATCCCTTCCGCACGATTTAACGCAACGCTCTGTCACCCATTTAAGAGCGACGCGAAGCGAGAAGCGAAACGTGACATTCAACCGAATCATCACCTTTTATCGTGGATAAGTTAATTTAGTTTCGGATTTTCGATTTTTGTTGGTCGGATGTATGTCCATTCGATTGTGAATTCATGTATGTCCAGCCGGCATTGTTTTCCCACTCACCACCAACGGAAGCCGCTGAAATGTTGGATTTATTTTCTATTTTTACCTGAGGAAATTGTTTTTATGGCAATGCAAATTTTCGAGGTGGTATTTTGTGAATATTTTGAAATAAAGTTAATTTCCTAACGCGTGACGAGCCAGAACAAATAATTTGCATATTTAAATTGTTATCACTGCCGGAAAGGGGAGTCCTGCACTGACGATGGTGAAGTTTTTTACTTTAACCAAACAAGCAGTTAATTTGTTCCTTTGGGTAATAATTAGGCTTGTTGATTTGATTTGGTATTTTGGCTGAATTGAAATATTTATACCCGTCATCATGCGAGAACTGACATGGCCTGTTGACTTTGGGCAGTCAATAAATTTAATTGCTTGATAAAAATGTTGAGTAAATGTTAGGCAATCATTTGTTTGTGAAGTGGAGGAAATCACATAACATCCTGACGGAGTAACTTAAGCAGGCCTGCGAGAAGTGCATATGGAATCAACTTAGCAAAGAACTGTTGAGCTTGAGCTATGAGTACATTTCGAACCAGGAAATGGTCGCAAGGGGGCTTAATTTGGAGAACATGCAGAATGAGGTAACAGGTCCCTCCCTTGTTACCTCTTGCAACAACTATAGAGGTGTTGCAACAACCCTGCTCAACGTCGCCTACAAGATCCTGTCCAGCGTACTGTGTGAACGTCTAAAGCCGTTTTGCACCGCACTAATCGGCACGTACCAGTGCGGCTTCGGACCCGGCAAATCGACTATAGATCACATCTTCACACTAAGGCAAATCCTGAAGAAGACCAATGAGTTTCAAATCGATACGCACCGCCTTTTCATCGATTTCAAAGCCGCATACGACAGCATTCATTGCAAGTAGCTATTCGATGCGATGGCCGAATTCGGGATCCCGGGAAAACTGATCCGGTTGTGTCGCACCACGCTCGCACATACGCGATGCAACGTGCAGTTCGGCTCAAGGATTTCTGAGCCGTTTGAAACTTGCACTGGATTTCGGTAAGGAGTTGCGCTGTCGGTTGATTTCTTCAATCTGGTACTGGAGAAGATAGTGCGGCGGGCAGCTGTAAACACGGAAGGCACTATCTTCTACAAAGTCCAACTGTTGGGGTACGCAGATGACATCGACATCGTCGCGCGTTCTCAACGTGCCGTAGTGTAGGCTTTAATGGCGATTGAACAACAGGCGAAACGAACTGGTCTCAAGGTCAATGAGGACAAAACAAAATATATCCTGTCGACCAAAAAACGTTTCGTCGCACAAAACTTCACGATCGACAGCTACAATTTCGAGGTAGTAAAGGAGTTTGTCTACAAACTCCACAAACGACATCACAGTGGAGATCAGTTGTAGAATCGCCCTTGGCAACCGGTGCTACTTTGGTTTGTCAAGACAACTGGGCTCAATACTCCTGACTCGAAGAAAAATCAAAATCAAAATCATGCTCTACAAAACTTTTATTTGGCAGTCCTGTTCTATGGAGCCGAAAGCTGGACACTAAGCAAAACTGCAGAGCTGATTCTTGGTATCTTGGAAAGAAAAGTTCTACGTCGGATGTATGGTCCCGTCTGCGAGGAAGGCGAATGGAGGAGAAGACATAGCAGCGAACTGTACGAGCTGTACCAGGATGTGGATGTAGTCCGGAAGGCAAAAATCTGTCGACTGCACTGGCTCGGCCACATCGAGCGCATGGACAACAATGCTCCAACAAAGAGGAGTTTCGAATCCGAGCCTACTGGTTCGAGAAGGAGAGTAAGACCGAATCTCCGGTATAAAGACCAAAGACCAAGAAGAAGCGTGCCCAGGATCGGCAACGATGGAAGGCAGCAATTGCTCAGGCTCGGACCCTCCATGGGTCGCCGGCCTGATAAGTAAGTATGTAAGGTAGCAGGTCGAAAACCAATTTATGGATTATTGCTACTTCTTTCAATCGGTCATATGATTGCGTTTATGGGCGAATGTTAGCAATCGCGGCACTCATAACGTAGATGGCTTTCTTTAAATTCAAATGTTAATGTTAACTGTGATATACCCTCCCTCAGCTGAGATGCCTACAGCCTCATGACGAACTTAAATTCTCCGATTGTCCAATATCCTTGTCCGTGAATATGAATTCTGGGGTGATGACTTCTTTTCGAAAGTTCGACGTCACTTCCTTGTGTAGAAAGCCACTTCTTAATCATTGAATTTGACGGTGCAGACGGTCCCTGCAGTATTTATCAAGCTTTTCCTTGGTTTCGGTGATAGTTTTTTTTACGTAAGAAATAATCAGCACACGAAATTTCTCCATTTTCATACAAATTCACGAGTTGTCTGCTGCCAATGGTTATTAACCACCAACTAAAGCTTCTCAGAGCTTGAATATAGACAATTAATATTGTAGACGGCAGCTGATGGGTGCAGTGTTGCATTTTATGTTTCACATATGAAACTCTCGTGTACAATTTTATGAAGACATTGACTTATTATTTAATTTAAGACAAAATTTAAAATCCCAAATAAAACAATTCCGATCTACAAATCCATTTGAACTCACCACATGTCCTTGAAACAAATGTCTTCCTGTCCGTGATGCAATTACTCGTTTACTTGTCCAACACCACTCAGATTTCTTTTCAACCACTTGTCTTCCTGTGACTTCTTCCCTGACGCCATCCGTTTCATTTTGATCCGACAAAACAAATTGCCTGACCTTTCTTATCTAAAAACACATTCATTCGAGCGATTTTTTTTTCTTTAAAAGGAGAAAAACTTTTCACACTGCAAGCAGACCCTTTCATTCAAAGTCATCTCGTCGGGTGGCAGATATCTCTCCTTCAACTCGTGACGCACTTGAATGACCCTAAAAACAACACTTTTTGGTGAAATACTTGACAGTTGGAGGGAAAAAAAAAGGAAACCATCAGCAGCAAAAAAAAAAAAAAAAAAAACACTGAACAAACCAGCAGCTTGGGAAAAGAGGATTCCCGCTCGTTGATCCCCGACGTGGCTAACCGCTGCAGCCTTTCGAAAACTTTGTTATCCTACACTCGGTGATGTATCAAAACCGTCGAGAGTCTGCACTCCCTTCATGTGCTGTTCGTCCCT